>CM035229.1:78571342-79771342 GCA_020226215.1 Sindora glabra
ACTATTCACTAGCAAAAAATTCACTGTCCCATGATCAAAGTAAGGATATTGGCAGACACTACCATTTCATTTAAAAGAAGACCACAAAAAAAGTAGTGTAACAAGTGAAGACTCAGGATTAGCTTGTTAATATCTTTACCAATCCATTCAAGCTTGAAAATTTTGTAAGAATGCTGAGATTAATTACTTATTGTCACCAAATCAAGTTTAATGAGATGTTGGAAACTGAACTTGATTTAGCTTAATTTAGCCATTAGGCTTTTACTATTGCTAGTGATATTAGATCATGAATGGGTTACTTAAATTAAATCCATTTTTTTTAAAAAATTAGATAATCTAGAAAATGTTTAGGAATATTTGATTTAATGTAGGAAGTTGTAGTAAATTGTAATTTCTATATAAACGTTAGAAGTAACCTTTAAGTGGTGTTTGATTCAAAAATCTTAAATAGCCAATAATGGAATAAAAAACAAATTGCTTCCTAAATGTTTGGTTTATGTGTAGTAGATTTGTTACTATTACTTACTTTTAACTAACTCCTTTTATTTGAAATCTTTTCCCTTCCTAAGATTTCAAATTACATTACCCATTGAAATAAAAAAAGAGAAAAAAATACCACTCTTTCTCTTTCACAACACATCACCTACCATAACCTTATCACCGGAAGAAAACAAGTAACAAGGATTTCTTTCATTTCTAAAATACTTCCTTACATAGTCTCTCCTATAGTTGATAAATGAGCTGACCTAGCCTAACTACATATTTCACAAGTCATTAATATAGAAACCTTAATCTAGTTTTAAAAAGCACACAAGTAAATGAACTAACTCATATAGAATTTTTAAATTTTTTAAACAATTAAAAAATTTAAAAATCATTCTAACACATTACATATCCATTTATAAATAAATCATGACACATTTAAAATCTATGTATAACTTTAATAATTCATAACACAACCCTACTTAATTAAAAGTAAGATGGAGAAATGTAATTTTATTTAGATTAAAAAATTTGAATCTATACAAAAAATTAAAAAAAATTGCATATTGGCCTAGCTTATCCATGAGCATAAATTGAATTAAGTTTAGCCATATTTATATGAACCTTCATTTTAGAAGTTATTCATAAAAATTCATGAACAAAGCAGGTTGATATGTGATTTATAGATTTTTTCAAAAGCTTTATGTAAATCTAGAGATATGCAGTAACACATAACATATCCAAATCAAAGTAGAATGCATCAAAATGCAGAAGCTTACCTCCAGCCATTACTTTACAATTTGCATAGTAGAAAATGTTATTAACTGCTACTAGATGCTTCCCTCAGATGATGATGTATTATATTTTAAATTAATTTTTATGCATAAACAAACCTTGAGACTCGTGGGTTTATATATTGTACGATGAAAACTTCTCATATTAAAGAAGTCATATAGTTTGGGTGGCTGTTGTGTAGAAAATAACTTTGCCAATTTTATGGACCATTTCCAACAAACTGAAACATTAGTTTGTTACCAACATTCAAGAAGAAATGATTATATTCTTCCATTTAGTCCATAAAAACTAAATATATTCTAAAAAAAAGAAAACTCAATGAACAGATTATAGTGGTAGGTCTTCTATATGTGAATATTACCTCCTATGTATCATGATGCACTTTGCTTTCTTAACCTACTATAACTTAATGAATAAATCTTCCACTTATTTTAGGTCTTCCTAATGTTATTTTTCTTTAAACATAAATGTATACACTAAAATGAGAAAAATAAATCAAATTGGATAAGCTTTATTACAAATATATATATTATATATATACATAAAAAAAACTCGATATGGTGACACACCTTTTGTTAAAGGATCTGTTATAATTAACTCAGTACTAATGTGTTCAATGATAATTTTATTTTCCTTGACACATTCCTAAATGGCTAAGTATTTAATGTCAATATGTTTGCTTTGACTTTCACTTTTATTATTCTTAACCAGAAAAATTGTAGTTGAGTTGTCACAATAAATCCTTAATAGTCTCAAAATTGAATCCACAATTCCAAGCCCAGAAATAAAGCTCTTTAGCCATACATTATGTGAAGTTGCCTTAAAATAAGATACAAACTCAGCTTCTATGATAGAAGTAGCAATTGATGTTTGCTTCATGCTTCTCCAAGATATGGCTCTGCCAGTAAACATAAAAATGTACTTGATGTTAATTTCTATAAATCAACACATCTAAAAAAATTTAAGTCTAAGTAACCAACTACCTCAAAATTCTCAATCTATTTATACATTAGCATGTAATGCTTGGTACCTTTAAGGTACCTCATCACTTTCTTCGTAACTCTTTAATGATCTATTCTTGGATTACTTTGATATTTTCCTAACGTTTTAACTGTGAATGCAATGTTAGGTTTTGTATAGACTTGAGCATACATAAGGCTTCCAATTGCTAAAGTATATGGAATGTTTTACATTTACTTCCTTTCTAAATCATTCTTCAGGTACTAATTCAAATTAAACCTATCACCCTTTACAATAAGTGTTACACTTAATAAACAATCTTTCATCTAAAATCTCTCTAAGACTTTATTGATATGGGTTTCTTATGATAGACCCAAAATATATTAAGTTCTATACCTATGGATCTTAATGCCAATTACATAAGATGCCTCACTCATATCCTTTATGTCAAAATTCTTATAGAGAAATTATTTCACCTTACATAGCAATCTCTTATCATTAGTTGCAAATAATATATCATCCACATATAAGACAAGGAAATAGATTTTACTCCAACTGACCTTTTGGTATATATACTGATGCATAATATTTTTTACAAATCTAAATAAGGAGATAATATCATGAAATTCAAGATACCATTAGTAAGAAGCCTGTTTCAATCCATATATGCATTTCTTAAGCTTGCATACTAAGTGCTCACTAGCACTAGAGGAAAATCCTTTAGGTTATTTTATATATACCTCTTCCTTTAGATCTCTATTAAGGAATGTAGTCTTCATATCCATTTGATGCAGTTCCAAGTCAAATTGGGCAACCAATACCATTATCAGACAAAAAGAATCTTTCTTAAATACAGGAGAAAATGTCTCTATGTAATCAATTCCTTCCATTTGAGTGAATCTTTTAGCCACAAGTCTCACCTTATATCTTTTAGTGTTTCCTAATAAGTCCTTTTTCATCTTATAAACTCATTTACATCCAATAGCCTTAGCACCATTAGGCAACTTGATAAGATCCTAAACTTTGTTAAACACCATGGAATCCATTTCTTCTTTCATGACATTGTACCATATTTCAGATTCTTTGTGTAATCAATTCCTTCCATTTGAGTGAATCCTTTTGCCACAAGTCTCGCTTTATATATTTTAATATTACCTAATAAGTCCTTTTTCATCTTATAGACCCATTTATATCTAATAGCTTTAGCACTATTAGGCAACTTGATAAGATCCCAAACTTTGTTAGACACCATGGAATCGATTTCTTCTTTCATGACATTGTACCATATTTTAGATTATTTGTGTAATCAATTCCTTCCATTTGAGTGAATCCTTTAGCCATAAGTCTTGCTTTATATCGTTTAATGTTGTTTAATAAGTCTTTTTTCATCTTATAGACTCATTTACATCCAATAGCCTTAGCACTATTAGGTAACTTGATAAGATTCTAAACTTTGTTAAATACCATGGAATCCATTTCTTCTTTCATGACATTGTACTATATTTTAGATTCTCTACAGTTGGTGGCTTATGAAAATGTCTGAAGGTAATTTTTAACTCCTATATTGTAATTATACTTTTGTAGGTACATAACATAGTCACTAGGAATTGTCAACTTCCTTTCCCTAGTTAATCCTCTAAATGTTAGGTTAGTATCTTTTTGGGAAGCATGTTCAATAATCAGATCAACTTGGTCATGGTCAGCAGGTTGTGGATCCTCAATGATTGGTTATTCAATACCAATTTATACCTTATGGATTATAACCAATCTTTCACTTGATATGAAAGCTTATGAACTAAAATGATCACTTTCAATATCTAAATGCTGAGCTTGATCACTCCTATTTATCAAGTGATTCTCAAGAAATTTTGCATTTTTTGATTCTACAATCCTAGTGCTGTAAGACGGACAATAAAATCTATATCCTTTAGACATTTCAGCATACCCAATGAAGTATCCACTTATAGTCCTTGGGTCTAACTTCTTCTCTTATGAATTGTAAACTCTAACCTCAAATGGGCATTCTCAAACATGTATATGTCTTAAACCCAGCTTCCAACCTTTGAATAACGCAAATTATATTTTTACAACATCCTTGGTTGGAACCCAGTTAAGAATATATATAGTTGTCTTAAAGGCTTCGATCCATAAGGACTTAAGAAGTTTGGAGCTATTAAGCATGCTCTGCACTATCTCTAATAATGTTTGATTTCTTCTTTTAGTTACACCATTTTGGTCTGGAGACTTAGGTATGATATATTGGGCAATAATCTATTGTTCTTAAAGAAATTTAGCAAATGGACTTGATGCTTATCCATCTTTAATGTATCTATCATAATATTCATCACTTTTATCTGATCTCATTATCTTAATTTTTTTATCACTTTAAAGGCATTAAGTGCCTTATTCTTATTATTTAACAAATAAAGATACATGTATCATGAGTAATCATTAATAAAGATGATAAAATATTTTGGACTAATAAAGTCCAAATTTAGACTACAAATGCCTGTATGTATGATTTCTAAAATTGTAATACTCCTCTTGACACTTTTTTTAGTCTTATTAGTCTGTTTTCCCTTAATGCAGACTATATAGATATCAAAGTCAATAAAATTAAATGTATTAAGTACTTCATCTTTTACTAATCTTTTCACTCTCTTTATTGAGATATAACCTAGTTTATGATGCCACAACATAGAAGAATCTTTATTAGTAACACATCTCTTAACACTTATGCTACTAGAAACATGCATTGAATCATTAGATTTACTATCTTGTAATTGAACTTGGAAAACACCATAAGAAATTATATCATTATCAATAAGATTAGATTTATAAAATAATTTAAATATATTATTTGAAAATTCAAAAGAGTAGGGAAACTTAGTACATAAAAGGTCATTTCCAAGATCAAACTAAAGCCAGTATGTAAAACTAATCTACAAGTTCCTATAACTTAAACTAATGAGCCCATCTTATTGCTTAAATAGATGTATTACTCACTATTCACTAGCTTCTTTTGGTTAAAAAAGCTTTACGAAGTATTAAAGGATATGGACTGTAGAACTAGAATCGATCCATTACGTGTTACTACTAACATCTACTATATTAGATTCATATCAAAAGTGTGAGATTGAGATATCTTTCTTTTCAAGCTAACCCTTGAATTTGATACAAATTTTCTTCATATGTCCCTTCTTTTTGCAAAAGAAATACTTGGACTCCTTCTTTATGTTAGCTTGAATAGGTATATTGCCTTTTCCTTTGGTTTAGCTTATTTGTTGTTCTTTTCTTGTGTTGTCATATATGCACTTTCTCCTATTTCTACTATAAGCCTTCCCTCTTCCTATACACATATAGATAAAAATTCATTAATTGTCTGAGATGGTAGAGAATTTAGGATGTAGTGCATAAGGAAGGACTCAAACATCTTAACCTCAAGTGTTTTTAATTAAGCTACTATATCCCTTATCTACATGATGTGTGCTCGCACACTCGTTATGCCAATAAGCTTCATGAATGATAACCTCGTCATTAGAGTGCTTATCAAAGCCTTGTCTAAGATTTCAAATTGTTCGTTAATAGCCTTAAGCAAACTTCGAACATTTTGATGCTCTTTGATAGACCCACAAACACTAGCAAATGTTTTGGTTTTAATATACATCATGCTAAAGTGATTTGATCACTCTCAGCATTCATAAAATGTTATTATAGATGCATTACTAATATTTGTGGATTTAGGAGGTTCATCTTTTCTAATCACATCATCACATCTATCCACCCTAATTGTAAAAAAATCTTCTCCTTCTATATCTTATAGTTATCACTCATCAATTTGGGAACTTAAAAATTAGAGATATTCAAATGTTGAAAAGTTATATAAAATTTACATGATATATCAATAATATGAGATAATTAAATATTCCATATGACATGTTTTGCTAATGTGAACATATCTATCAAACCATGGTCCTTGTAGCAAATAAAATTTCCTATGTGCTTAATTTTATTTAATTAGGCTCATGTATATAAATTGGCAAAACTAGCAAATTATATCTCCTATCTCAATTCCTGTAGGATAAATTAAGGTAAAGGAAAAAATTCACTATCTCCCTTAATTAATCATATAAAATATAATAATATTCCTGTAGGATAATAATTATCATATCAAATATGATTAATTACAATTTGATGTCATTTTATCTTCATATGATCATAACATTCAATGTATAATTTTAGACAAGTTAAAGGTGTTGTAGTTAAACTCTAATTAAACTAAATTATACTAATTATATGGCATTTTAGTCTTAATTTAATGCTTGTGTCTGAGCAAACATTAATTTATAAATAATATTGTCATAATGAGAAGTAAACAAATAATTGCACAAAATAGGCAAATGTTATAATTCCTCCAATTAACAAATATGCATAAAAAACATAAATAAATAATACATTTATAAATTTTATTATCCAAGCAGTAAATGAAATTTTGGAACTAAAAATGTATATCACAATAACCCTTTTAATATTTTCAAAAAAATAAAATAAATTTTTAACTAAAAGCCTTTAAATATTAAATATATGGCAATCTTTAACAGCAAAAATATATCGAAATAGTGATCAATGTCTCTTCATACCGGTCGAAGACAAAGGTTCAAAACCTACACATTATAATTTATTCATTTTATTTTTTTTTTGGTTATCTTTAACCTCCAACTAGGTCTATCATAGGTTAACCCAATCCAATTGGTTGTCTTTAACCCCCCAACTGAGTTTGTCTCAAGTTGACCTAATCCAAGGTAAACCTTGTTAGTTGACTTGATATTTTCTTAGTATAGAAGGCATGATTTTGCATCATTCAAAACCAAAATTATCAAAATTTAATTTCCTACTATTATCTTTAATTTTTTGCTCAAAAGAACAAAAAAAAGTTTAATTATGCATCTTCAGTTTTGGCCAAATATAACTCAAAAGAGAAATAATGAAAACATAAGCAAGATAAAGGCATATAAAACTCTGATACCAAATTTAAATCTTGAAATATGTAGTAACATATAACATATCTAAATCAAAGTAAAATGCATAAAAAATGCAAAAGTTTACCTCCAGCCATTGCTTTGTAATTTGCACGGAAGAAAATGCTATTAACTGCCACTAGGTGCTTCCAAGTTTTCTGTTATGTACAAATGATGATGTATGTATGTATATTCTAAATTAATTTTTTGCATAAAATGAACTTGAGGACTAATAAGTTTATATATTGCAAGATGAAAACTTCTTCTATAAAAAAATTTGCATAGTTGGGTGGCTATTGTTCAGAAAACCATCTCCTCTATTTTACAAATAATTTCTAACAAACTTGAACATTAGTTTGTTAGTAACATTTAAAAAGAAAAGATTACACTTTATTCTCTCCATTTCCCTCTCATACAAAAGCATCTAAAACTTTAAAACAACCTGAAACCTTCAATTCAACAAGCAAGACCCATAATTTTGATTCAATTGGGATCACTTAAAGTACTAATGAGTAAGGAAAGTAGAATACCAAAACCACAAAGTTATGCCACTTAGGAAATGGATGACTGAATAGCTTTATCTCACTCCCTCTTTCTCTCTAGAAATATCTTATCATTATATCTAGCATCTCATGTATATATATTGTTTCTCTTTTTATTCTTTCAAATTCCATAGATCCATGTACAAACACTAGAATTGAAAATTGCTACATAAGCTCCGGCTTAATTGCATCATCACTACATGTACCATATATCTTGTTAGAATGACAAGCAATTAGCACCCAAATCTAAGGTTTGATCCAAAAGCACTTCGTTGAGGGATTCTTCTGATGATTATTTTCTATGAATATGAATTAATCTAATGTGACTATCATATTAACCAATCAAGAAAGCAAAGGAAGTTGGGTGCAATTTTGAGTGTGTACGGTTGAAGGCTTGTTCTTCCTCTAGCATTCTTCTAGTTGAAATATGAATTAATGTTTATAATTGAAAACAAAATTAAGAATTATAATACAAAAATATTTGATATAGCTTATTATTTATCATGCATTGTGATGTAAACGAATTACATATGTTCAATTCTTTAAAATTCTCACATTACATCATTTTCTTTCTCTATGTTTAAGTGGAAAAGACAACACATAATAGATTCAATGCATAAAGTAGTTTAGTTAGAGACATGCCTAGAATTGCTTTTTTGATTGGGATGACGTATTTTTTATTCTTAGCTTATAGAAAGGCATACAGAAATTCTACTATACATAGCCTTATGAAAAGTTTTATCCATATTTTTATTATTAAATTATTTTTAATATATTAAGATATGTATTTTTTAATTTTAATTATATTATTTTAAAATTTAAAAATAATTAATTAATAATAAAAATATTCAATTTTTTAATTAAAAAAAGAATTAAAGTAACAAACCCACGATAAATAACAAGAAGAATCCTATTCGAAGGACTCCACCAACCATTCTATTTCTTTTTCTCTTCCCTAAAACAAGGCACAATACCTTATTCCTTAAACATAATACAATTTCTTCAATTATTGGTGCACATTATTATTGCAGGTCTTTAAACTCAAACAACATTCCACCTTTCACTCAGACAAAATAAAATAGGATCATCTCCTTGTATCAATTTTTTTATTAATTTTGAAGAAATAAAAATATGAATTTTATTTTGAGACTTATAATATTTTTAATTGAAATTTATAATTTTAAATAAAAAATTTTATATTTATTTCTTTGTAAATTTACTTCATTTACATCCTTTCCTTAAAATAGTATAATATCACATTCCATGAGATGGTTTTAGGGCCAACCTTGTGTTTCATGATAGACAAATAGTTACAAACATGAGAAAGAGAGGCTTCTAGGTAGAAGTGTTAAAATGGGTTGAGTTAACGAGATGACCTAGGATTGGTATAATTTTACCTAACTTAGGATTAGGATCAATACGAAAAATGATAATAGTGATCCAACTTGATAAAAAATTAGGATTGATAAATGCTAACTCATTGAGTTATTGAGTTAGTCCATTAACTTGATAATAGTAATAAGTAATAAATAATTAATTTATTATATAGATATTAAAATAATAATTTTGATAAATTAAAACTATACTTTAATATATATATAATATTAAAATTATATATATGAATAATATTAAATAATTTTTAATATTAAATAATTTTTAATATTAAAATTAATAAATGCATATATTTGATATTGTTAATATATATTATATAATTTTATCAAAATAAATAATTATATTAAAATTTGAATTAGTAATTTAATATTAAAAATTTGAATTATTTAAAAAATTTAAATTGATAATTTTGATATTACTTTTAAACATATTATATACATATATAATATAATACATTATTATTTATTTTTTATTTTTATATGTAAATTATTATAATTATTTTTTATAATATATTATTTATATAGTTATTTATTTATATATATATTTTATAATATATAAATTATTAAATATATTTATTTTATATATAATATATTGGACATGATCAATATATATTTATTTTATTAAATAAAATAAATATATTATATAAAATAAAGATATAAATATATAATATAAAATTCTTGATCAATATAAAATTCAAATTATTTTATTAAATGTATATTTTATTAAATATAAATTCACACATTTACTAGATTTTAATGATATATATTTATTTTATTAAATATATATTTAATAATATTTATTTATTTTCATATATAATATATATGACTTATTGACATATATAATAAAATTATAAGTAGTAATAATAATAAATAACAAACAAATAATATGATGATGATGATGATGATGATGATGATGATGATAATAATAATAATAATAACAATAACGGGTTATAAAAACTCTTTTAAAATCGCTTGATAAATATCGATTTAGGACTGGTACTATAACAATCAAATTTGAACCCAACTTAATGAAAAAGTAATTTAACTTGGGATTGACTTGACATATAATTTTTATCCATTAAGTTAGTTCGGTAGAATTAGGTTAGCTCGTTTTAACAGGTTTACTTTCAGACGATTGCACATGAACATATAAGGTAAGCCCAAAGTTCATAAGTACGAGGCAAATTAGTCTTCTTATATTAGAGTCCATATTTCTCACAAATTAAAAATAATAAAACCGTATGGGTATAAGCCTCCATAATCTTACTTGTGTGGGTAGGAACTTCTTACGATATCTCCAAAGGTTTCAAATTCAAAGAAAAAAATTTAGGTCATTAGATTTAAAACTCTTAGGGGTATCTTGGAATTTATTGTATGGATATGGGCTTGTTAGTGAACATAAGTATCTTTTTTAATATTAACTTTTTTATAATTCTTTAAGTATTTATGAATTTTTTTTAATTTAATTCAATATTTATAACTCATTATACAAAATAAAAATTTAATTATTAAATTATAATTTAACAAAATTAATTTTTTTCTATTGTAATTTAATCCTATATTTCTTAAAGGTACCTTTTATTTTTACATCTAATATTTAATCTCTAATTTTTATATTATATATGTTTAATAATATAATCACTCTTAATAATAAAAAAAATTACTCGATATCTCTTAAAGGTTTTATCTTTTTTATTGCATTTCAAATTCGATTCCTAATTCCCACATGTATGTTTAATAATTTAATCACTTTTATTATTAAAAAGAATTATTTGCAAATATCCATAAATATAGTGATTTTTTTTCGTATTTTTCACAAATTTATGTAGTTACAATCCACCTTACATCATCCGTCCCATTTTACATAAAATGCTCCAACAAGATGATTTTTATGATGTTGTTTTAGCTTTCGGGATCAACATTTTGGAATCGGTTTTGCCGAAACTTGTCTGATTTGAAAACTATCACCGTCAAGTTTGCAATTAGCAAAACCCACCAACCGCTTACCGAAAATGCTGCACTTGCTTTGTGGAATTTTTTGGGAAAAATATTATAAATATTAAAAATAAGATTCAAAATTATATTTTAAATATATTATATTTATTGAATTAAATTTTATAAATTTATTTTACTATTTTATATATAATAATTTTTAATTTAATACAAAATTTAATTTTAAATTTTATTTTTATTATATATAACATTATTATTATTATTTTTGGAATTGAATGGTTTGACAAGTTTCCAATCAATTAAATAATAATGGGCAGGGAAGAAGTTAGACAAGGTTGAAATAGAATTTATTAAAAATTTATGTAAAAATTAATTAAAATTTTCTTAAATTCTGATGAATTTTCCAAAAAAAGGGAAAGGAAAATTTTTAAAATTCTCTGGGATGGCTAAAGCCACTCGCCCCAGAATCGGCTGTGTTTATCCGGAAACCGAACCGGAAGTATCAAAAATTTCGGCACCGACGGAGCCCGCCCTTTTTAATGTTATTATTTCAATTCAAGTCCGAGTTCGGTCTGACGAGTATTTCGGATCAGAGTATGAATGTGTTTGGCATGTCACGGCTTGTGTGACTTTTGACTGATTTAATTAAAATTAATTAATTGATTTCTTCAATTAATTATTTTTAATATTTAATAATTAACTTATTTGAATAGCTAATTCGTCATTTTTCAAACATCAGGAATACTAATATTTTTAATTGATGAATAAATAATTTATAAAAGAATTAAATTACTCCTAATTAATTTTAATATTTTCTAACTTTGTTCTTTCTAAAAAAATCAGACCCCTAATTAAATAATTATAATTATTAATTTCTCAAGAAAATTTAATAATTATAAAATTTATATTAATTTAATTTTAAAAAATATTTAATAGAATAAATTATAATATATTATTTATAAAAAAAATTAATTTATTAAATAATATAAAATTTAAAATGTTAAAATATTATTAAAGTAAAATAATATTCAAATAATTTATAAAATATATTCATTTTCTTAAATATTATTTTTTATATAAATAATTAATTTTATCAAATATTTTCTCAAACAACTAATGTAATCAATTAATTAAATTAAATAATATAATTAATTATCAATTAATAATTTATTATGTCAGTTAACCATTGTTCAAACGTCTCATTGGCTGTCGCGTTGGATCCTCAATCATCCTTGCCCTCACAATCCACCCCAACTCAATTGCCTCCTCAAATTTACCAAAATGCTATTTTTGGAAAACATAATTAATATATGTATGTATTTATTTATTTTTCGCTCACCTATTTCTCTTTTTCACGTATGTAGGTTGGCTACCTGTCTAAACTAATCTGAAATAGTCTAAACAGAAGAAGAGTAGCATGTTATTGCTTCCATGAGAAGTAATTTGTCCATCTAGTTTTATGAAAGTATATATGCACAAAGGAAACAAATAGTTCATAAGATTAATGAAAATATTTCACTACTTTTCATAGCAAGTTATAATTGTTTTAAAAAAAAAATTTGAAATTTATTATATTGTTACATTGCTTGTCGAAATTATAATTTTGTTATGTATTTGTTACTTGTAAAATTAATACAAAATTACAACATTCCATAGAAAACTATGAAAAAGCATAAAATATTTTCATAAATATTTACAGCATAAATGAAAAAATTATCTTATATTTTAAGATAGATAACACAATTTGACTTATTTCAAGGTATAACAAATTTACGTGAGTTTTTGTTTTTGGTAATAAATTAATATGAACTACACATATAATATAATATAATACAATATGTTTTTGGTAAATAAAAGCATGCTCGCAAAATTTTTATTCTAACATAATTTTTAACTCATATGAAACAATTTTTTCACAGAATCTACCATCAAATTTAATATATTTATCATGTATATTTTATTTGTAAAATTTTATATTGATTGAAAATCCACTATCCCATAATTAAATTTTATATTGATTGAAAAATCACTATCCCATAATTAAGTTTTAAAATCAACGACAAATATATATTTTAAATATAAGTAAATGTTTTTCTGTGCCAAAAAATACGGAAAAATGAAAAATTCAACGTCAAATATACATTTTAAATATGATTAAATTTTTTATATTGATCCCAGTCTATGAAGGCAAGTCATACAAGTTACGTAGTAGCTTCCACACCAGACTTCACTGGTCCGATACCAATAAGTGGCCACTTGTCCAACAATAATTGAAAGTCCATTAAAAGGCAAAATGGCATTATTGTTACTATATATATCATCATGGCGTTTTATTGTAATAATTCATTTATGCTTTGTTTGAACGAAGGGAAAGAAAATGGGAAAGAAATTTTTTTAAAAAATTTTCTTCTCTCTTATGTTTGGATGGAGAGAAAAAAAAAAGAAAAAATATTAGATGCTAAATGTGTGGTTAGAATTTTTTTAGTAATTTAAATTTTAAAAATTTTACTTCTCTATTTTTTTTCCAATTTAAATTTGAAAATTTTCATTTCTTTCTTTTTTATTTTCTTCTCATCCAAACAAGGAGTTATTCCCAAATTTGCTAATGCATCAGTGAGTCTCCACTTTTCAACCTAAAAAATTATGGGTCTATCATTTATTACTTTTTAAAAATAATTTTCTACTTTTATAATTTTAAAAATAAAAACACTTGCTTGAATAACTATTTTTATAATTTATTTTTCAAAATTATTATTTTAAAATTTTAATTTTAAAATAGAAAAATAAAAATAAATTTTAAATATTTTTAACTTATTTTTTATTTCTAATGGTAATTTTATAAATATATAAAGGTTTCATTTTGTATAATAAATAAGTTAATTTTATAATTTATTAATTTAATTAATAAATTATAAATTAACTTTTAAAAGTATTTTACACACTAATTTAATAAAAAAAGTTCTAATTCACAAAGTCACCTTGAATAACTTATAATTTATAAATATACCTTTTTAAATTTTTTAAAAATATATTCTTATTCTTTTAATTAACTTACGATCTATGCGCTTTACAACATACTATCATAAAATATAACTAATTATATTTTAAATAATTATAATTTTATTATAAATAATAATAAAATAAAAATTATATTAATAAATAGGTAAAATCACAAATTATAATTAATTAAATATTGGATATTATATTTTTATTTTGAATATCTTAATTGCTTTAATATAATTTAATCTTTAAATAAATATAAATTATTTTAATTTATATATCTAATTCTATTAATATGTTCTTTTATGTTATTTTAGAATTTTAATTAGTTCAACCATTAATTTTATGAAATACTTTTTATATAATTACTTACTTATCAATTATAAATTATCCATTATCAGTTAACTTATTAACTATCAGTTAATTTATTAGTTACTAGTTAACTTATTAGTTATCAACTAATTTATTAATTACTTACATGAAATAGAATCAAAATTTTTCTTTATTTACCTTAGCAAATACTCTTTATTCTATATTTTTTCAATATAAAATTAATTTTTAAAAACAAAATAACTTTTGAAAATAATTTCTAAGGATAATTTTTAAAAAATAATAAAATAAAAATATATTTAAACACATCTTATAATTTGCATTTTGATAAATTTTAAGGAGATGTTTAGTTAGAAGGCTATAGAGAGTTGAAAAGAAAATTATAAATTTATTTTTTAGTTAATGTTTAGTTTTTGAGTTAAAATTTTATATTGCATTTGGTAAAACAGAATCAAATAAAATGGAACAACCATCCTATAATTATGTTTGATATTTTTAGGAATGAAATGGACATTTTGTTCCATAATTATGTTTGCTACAATGAATGTTGTAGAAATGAAATTAAAAAAAGTATCAATAACAATAATATCCTTAAAAATAAAAAGAAAAAGTAAAATTGAAATTGAAATTGAAATTATGTCTAGGCATTATTTATTTCATCAGAAAGTATTTTTAATAGAAAAATATTATTTGCATATATATTAATGAAGGTATTATATATCACTTATATTCATGATTAAAAAAAATAATACCTAAAAGTATAATAATTGTCATGATTTGCCTTGTTGTGATCGATGTGGGTCTTGACATTCCCTTCCCATTACAGGTAATCATTGGCTTATTTAAACATAAGTTGGTATCATAATACAGAGTTCACTAATTATGTAAAATTAATTAATTTGCTTGTTAAAGTTATTGCATTTCATCTAACAAGTAAAGCATTTTTATGAAGAGTTTGTCTTGTCATATAATCTAATAATTATAAGTTCTTCCTAAAAGATCATTTCAAATGTCTACATTAGCTCCTAACTTCTAAATATGGTTGTTCATGTCATAACATTATTCTTGGACCATCTTATGCCTCCCAACATCAGTTATAATCCCAACATTATCCCTTTTAATATTCCTAAGTCATAAAATTTCAAAATATGGTGCACTCAATTCATTATTTTAATATAATTATCTAATTTCATATCTCAACCGTTCATGATTGTATCAATCAAAAGATCAAAACATATATCTCATTTTAGTTCAAATAATTTCAACATTTACATATCTTAATAGCCATTGGATTCACTTTATTTAAATTCCTAAAGATTGGGTGAGGAAAGGATGAGTTACTTGAATACAAGATATGATTACTAGCCATTTTGAGGCTAGTACTTGAGTACCTTACTCAAGTGTTTGACGGTAGTAAGTTAAGAGCCTTCAGTACTTAAGTACTAGACTCGAGTACCTATCTAGAAATTCTAGAAATTTGCTTGAAGAAATGTAAAAACCCAACAAACATTTGAACACTCAACATACAACTTACCCATGTTCTAAATGTTACTCTATACCTTAGACTTCATCATTTGTTCAACATAAAATGACACAAGTTCATCATATAGTCAACAATTCATCTTAATTATCAATCATATTTACATTTTTAATTTACTAAGTTTCAAATTAACAAATCTAAAAGCTTTGGAAGTAAATAGATTAACTATTTATCTTAGATTGGGAAAATTGAAAGAGGTAAGAAGAAATCAATGGCCGAAATGGCCTATATACACACAATCATCAAACTATACTCAAAATCCCTAACTTCCTTATGTTATCAACTTTTAAAGAACTATAGCTTAAAATAGCAATTTGATAGAACCATACCTTAGTTAGAAGGTAGTTGGTGATGATTCTTTGTTATTCTTGCCCAATTCTTCCAAAAATCTTAAGAAAGAGAAGTTAAAGATGACAAAAGATTGGAAGAGGAGAAGTTGGTAGTTTCCTTATGATGAAAATCAAAGAAGAAAGGTGGCTAATTGGTTTTGATGGGGTAAGCGGAAATTTCATCATTTTGGCTTATTTTAAGGGTAAATTAGGAAACTAATTTCTGAAATATTTCCGTACATTTCCTATCTCAATTCTAATTTCACCTGTTACTATAACTAATTTAATTATACTTATTTTTATATTCAAATCCCACATTCTATAATTAATTATCTATTTTAAATCTATCCACAACTTTTCTCGCATTAGTATGCTAATTGATTATTATTTTAGGAATCAAAGTAAGGTTTTATAAATTTATGGATATAATAATAGTTAAAGAAAATAAAATTTATTTTGAAATAGAAGAAGTTATTTTACTAAAAAAATTTTATATTTAAAATTAAATAAATAATTTCTATAAAGTTTTTAAACAAGAATCATAATATTATAGTATATTAAATTATGTGATTTTTCTATAAAGTTTTTAAATAAGAATCATAATATTATAGTATATTAATTTTTTAGTATTTTTTCACATATAATTTCTATGTTTAAAAGAAATTAAATTATATATTTAGGATTTTAATTTTAAATTTTATAAAATTTAAGAAGGTGATTACAAAATTTTCATAGTTGAAGAGAGTAAAGTTCAATAACTCCACAAATTAACAGAGGTATTTTATATTTTTCCTTGTAATAATTATCATTGCTACAAATATTATTCTATTATTATATTCTTAATTTTTTTAATATTGCCATGTCTTTTTATTTATGAATACTATATAAATTTTTACACTAACCCTTAATCAAAATTATACTTATAAAAAATTATAGAGTTTAAATATATGTGTGTACATATTAATTTTTTTTTTACTTTGGACATTCGAGAAAAGTTATCATTACTCTAAAGGTCTATTTATTGACGCACACACTATCACTAGTGAAAGAGTGTCTAAACAAGAAAAGGAAAGGGGAAATGGCAGGGAGAGGGTTTAAACATGACCTTCACACTTACCAATTAATATGCATACTAACAGGACATCACCACATTGGCTATACATATTAATTTTAATATTTACATAAATATTTTTTTAAATGATAATTTTAAAATTTAAATTTTTTAATATTTTTTAAAAGCAATCAACAAAAAAATAGTTATTTGAAAATTTTTTTTTAAATGTGAAAATTTCTCTTGCCAATAGTATCATAACAAGTAGTGAAAAGTACATATAACCTTCATAAATTTTATATGAGTATCATATAACCTCTTTAAACTTTTCATAGTGACATTTTACCTTCATAAAATTTTGTAAATAGGGAAACAATCAATAGGCTATTAAAACTAACAATAATGCTTCCTCTTTTTATATTGATATTTGTAATCCTAAAATGGTAGAAATATAGATCAAAGCTAACAATTCTAGAGTTGTATCATTTTATTCATTGCCTAAATTGCTCATAAATGATCATAACTCATCTTATTAATGTATCCAATAGTGAACTATTATAAGTTAGTGTACTCTTCCTAGTACAAGCATTTGTCTGCATGCACTCATGGCAAGGCAAGGCAACTCATCAACATGTTTGAAACCTTTGTAACACAGAATATACTCACAATCTTTGCAATTCTCTCTTGACACATTTTTTCTGATATCATCAAAAATAATGAAATGTGATATACAACATTATAAAACTAACACTAACAAATTGTACCTAGAGGAAAACCTTTAATCAAATCCTTTTTCTTGAAAATCGTAATGCCTTCAATTTTATTGAACCCATGTCAACATTAAATTCCAAACTATCAAATACACAGTGAAACAACACCAATTAGCTTTGTCAAAAATACTTCACTTGAAAGCATTTTTTCCATCACTTGCTCTTGCCTCTATCCAATTAACACTTAACTTTGTCATTGTTAGATTTTATTCATAACACCACCAAATTCATATGTACCAAATATTAAGGGGATCCAAACACTAATTCTCTATAAACCTATAGAATAACCTAATCATATTACTCCATTTTGGCAACCACCAGTATAACCTACAATTAACCAAAAATAATATCACTCTAGATAAGTAGTGTGTGCTTAAATTGGGAAATGCCAGCTCGGGACAACTAAAGCTTGCAATGAACTAGAAACAAGACAAAGAACACAACAAATATGCATAGACAACCACCATAATTTTTATAGTTCAAGTTAGTGACATTACCATTGAACAAGTTTGCATAAGTACATATATGTACAAGTACTGCATAATTACATCATATTTTGACCCTAAAATAAAATAAATTTGCAAAAATGTAGATAATAATACCAGCATTATGCCATTGACTTTTTACACTAGACAAGGAAAAAAACCAACAAACCCCTCCAATGTCCCACTCCTAAACAAAAAAAAAAGGGAGTATTATGCCACTAATTTTTATAGTTTTCCTATGTGAATAAATCATTAAATTTTAATCGTATATTTGTATCAAAAAATAAAAAAAAATTATCTGAATAAAGGCTTACTTTACTGAGGCAAAATACAAAGCTCTTTTATAGTTGCACTCTTCACTTAGCTTTGATATTTTGAGGTCATAAAGGATGGTTTTGTTTTCATAAAATGCAAGGGAAAGGAAATGAAACCTTTGTTTTGGCTACAGCAGCATGAAGTCGGCTAGAGTTCATGTGCTACTCACGTGATATTGGGCTATTAATTTAATAGCTCATTGATTATTTCTTTGTTTACAAATTTCTTAGATAAAGTGTTACAATGGAAAGTTTAAGAGGCTATATGATGTTTATGTAAAGTTTAAAAGTGTTATATGGACTTTTTCTCTCAGTCAAAAAGCCACTTTATTTTATATTTGTAATTGTTAGATATACCATCTATCTCACTCTCAAGTCAATTCGTGTAAAACACAATTTAGAAGAATTTGTAAAGTAAAAGTCTTGATTCGATTCTATATAATTTGTGGGTATGATAGCTAGTATGTAGGTTTTTTTTAATATTTAAAATATTTTAAATTTTTAGAATTTCAAATAATAAAAAATTAAAAATATTCTAAAGTATAGTTATTTATAAATAAGCCATAATAAATTTAATATCTATACATAATTCTAAAAAATACTATATATTTGCAAATAAATCATAAAATGCACATAAAATAAAAATATTATCTATAGATAATTTATAACACATTAAAAATGAAATAGAAGAAAGCAATTTTTTAAATTGAGAATTTATACTTACATAAAAAAAAAAATTGTGCACGGGCGCAACTTATTTACAGATCAGTTCGCGCATATCAGATCAATTTAAACTTGCGTTTAAATGGATCTTTATGTTAGAAGATCTAACTTGTTAAATATGTGAAACAAACGAAAGGAGCCGGCCCATGAATCTTTGGCCCGTTTCAACACAAAAATTAGGTCAGAAAGCTCCTAAATCCTAATGTACCCAACGTCGACTTCTCTTCAAAATTGACGAATTCATTTTTCATAATTTCGGGGAGTAATTTGTAATTCGCACTTTTGATCCCAACCTTCAAAATGAGTCCACATGCACTGTTACTGCTACTACACAAAGGCAGGAAGTTGTGGTTGTGTAGCCTGTGCTTTATAAGCTTCAGTCCAAACAAACCAACGTCTGCACTTTTCTGAGTCCCCCGCTTTGCTCTCTCTCTCTCTTTCTCTCTCTCACACAAAGACGCGTTCAAACATAAGCCCACATATCCTTTTGCAAATTTAAGCCTAAATTTTGTATAGTCTCAAGCATGGCGGCAGGGCTCTCCGCCACCGTAACCGCAAAGCCATTTTGTCTCCTCCACTATACTGACTTTCCCCCAAAGCCAACCTCAACACTATTCTTCACTCCATCGAGAGGTTACAAACAAAGAACAATTCGCCGAACACGGAAAATGACAGAATTTACCGTTTGTGTCCTCATGGAGGATCCAAAACAGAATTCCCAGATCGAAACTGAGCAAAAGGAAGAAGACTCCAGTCAAGTTGATTCTGAAGCCATATCATCACGCATAGCAGAAAAACTGGCAAGGAAGAAATCAGAGAGGTTTACTTATCTTGTTGCCGCTGTCATGTCTAGCTTTGGAGTTACTTCTCTGGCTGTCATGTCGGTTTATTACAGATTCTCGTGGCAAATGGAGGTGCCTATTCTTAGATTATTCTCTTTGTTTTATGCATTATTATGTGTTAATTTGTATCTGAAATTGGGTTGATTTTGGGGATGCATAGGGTGGAGAAGTGCCTTGGTCTGAAATGTTCGGTACATTTGCCCTTTCAGTGGGTGCTGCAGTAAGTTCAATTCAACTTTAAAGGTTTCTGAATTTAAAATTAGATTCCATCTTTGTTAAAATTGGGTGTTGAATTCAACTGGGTATGTGTTCAGGTGGGTATGGAGTTTTGGGCAAGATGGGCCCATAGAGCCCTATGGCATGCATCCTTATGGCATATGCACGAGGTCTGCTTCTTCTGCTTTTGTAACTTTCCGATTCTTCAATATTCCTCTTACTTTTCCTATTTTGATTGACCAAAATCCAAGAAATAAGAACAAACTTTGAAGCTTTTGTGTTCATCTGCTCATAAAGCCAAAACCCACGTGAGATAACATTAAATGATTTTCCTTTTCATTTGCTCAGCAACCAATCAGTATTGGAAAATTGATCTAGTGACAAAAACATGAACTTTAATTGCAGTCCCACCATAAACCAAGAGAAGGTCCATTCGAGCTGAACGATGTTTTCGCTATAATAAACGCAGTCCCAGCCATCGCTCTCTCCTCCTATGGTTTCTGGCACAAGGGTCTGTTTCCTGGCCTTTGTTTTGGTGCTGTAAGTCCTTTCACTTTCTCTCTCTTTGTCTGAAAATCTGTTATTTACTTTTACTTAATTAACGGTTTGATTATTGTATATTAGCAAATATGACAAAAATACCCTGAAATATTCTTGCAATGACATTCTGATTCGAAACAGAGTCTAGGAATTACAGTGTTTGGGATGGCTTACATGTTTGTGCACGGATGGCTTGGTTCACAGAAGATTCCCGGTGGGCCCCATTGCCAACGTTCCCTACTTCAGGAGAGTTGCAGCTGCTCACCAAGTAATCTGCACCACTTATACACTCCATTTTGTGTCATCGTTAATGCCTTGCTAAGTTATTCTATGGAGTATTGTTGCCGACACGTTTGTTAAATACCTCCGAATCATGCCTTGTAATTTGTTACTCCTTAAATTTACAGATGTTATTACTTTCATTTTGAAAAATTATCGGGGAATATCTACTGAGCGTGTTTTTTTCGATGTGTCGTGAATTTTTCTATTACATCGTTGAATGTTTCTTGTGGAAGAGGATCTGACGAGCACGATTTTGTTGTCTCTCTTCAGCTCCACCATTCAGACAAATTTAACGGGGTACCATATGGCCTGTTTTTGGGACCAAAGGTAGGGCACCTTCTAAACTTGTTTCTTCTGTCTTTTGTGCTTCCTTTGAAAATAATAAGGAAGAAAAAGAAATTAAATATATCTAGAAGTTTAGTACTTGAGGTGGTGTGACAAATTATAGATTACTGAATAAAATTATAAAAATTTTGATAATGATTTAATAATTTTATTTAATAATTTATATTTTATCACACCACTCTAAATACTAAGTTTATAGGAATACTTCAGAGTTCATTAAAATATGTATATTTATTTATTTTTGTTTAGATTTCACTTCTACTAATAGGAATAAAAATTGCAGGAAGTTGAAGAAGTAGGGGGAGCAGAGGAGCTAGAGAAGGAGATAAGGAGGAGGTCAACAAAATCATAGGAAGGTTGATGTCCATGGGCTTCAAAGGAGATTTGGTGATAACTTGGCGGAAGGGAATTCACTGCTTCTCTCATCTAATTCTGGCTTTAGCTCTCAAACAAAATGACCCATTTGCCCATCCAACCCCAACTGGGAATGTGTCATTCAGCTAGAAGTAGTTCATTTTCCTCACAATTTATGTTCTCAAGTTTTAGAAAGAGAAATTTTGATAATTTTTTTGAAATTAGAGAGAATGCCACTAAGAAGAAGACAGTGTATATATATATATATATATATATATACACACACTCCATCAGGAGCATGCATGTTCAGCATATAATGTATGTGTGCTTCATTATTTGTATGTTTACCAGAGACAGTCTTCTCTTCTCCCTTGCCTCCTGTATCAAAAGCGGGGCTAAATATTTTTAATCCTACCTAACATTAATATTAAGGTATTGCTTTCACTTCAATTTTGCAAAGATATTTAAATTTTATTTTTTTAATATTAAATCATTTTTTCAAAGAAAATATTATTTGTATGTATATTAATAATATATATCATTAAAAATTATATATTATTTATATTACTTGTGATTAAAAAATTAGAGCAAATGAAGGTACTTTTTAAAATAAAAGATGTTATTTTCTTCAAAATTTTCATATTTAATATCAAATAAATAAAATATGTTTATTATTTTAATATTTTTATAACTATATTTTTATAAAAATAAATATTTTTCTACCAAAATAAAGTTGTTAAAATAAAATAATATTAAAATAAAAAATATTTTTCCCTAACTTGCTTATGTTCATCGCCTGGAGGTTGAAGTATATTTTGGCAGGCGCTTGGATAATTCACTGGGGAAAAAATGGGACTAGTCATTAGAGTGCGGTTTTTTTAACATCATTAAAACGTCATTTGATCAACGTAATATTTTGAATTCAAATTTAGTATTCAAATTTAGATTACTAAACGAAAACAATCCCAGGATAAACTGTTGTTTACATAATAAATTTAAATTTAATTTATTATTAATGTAAAATCTTTTATACTATTAATAAATAAGAAAAATATGTATTATTAGTAATTATAATTTTTATTAATATAATAATATATAAATAAGTAATAATTTAAAATTTATTTATACAATAATTAAATTTAAATACTTTCATAAATGAGTAATAATTTTTCTAACTAATTTCAACTCAGATTAGTTGGGGCCAACGTAATATTTAGATATCAAATGATTATATGCTAAAAAAAAAGTGTTAACATATTCACTTGTGGAAAGCAATCTAATAGTAATGATAGTTATATTTAATTTTTAATCATAATTAATTTTATCCTTTCTCTCTTTTATATATATTCATCATAACTAATTATATCATTGATTGACTATATAAACTTAATAAAAATTACTATAATAAAATTGAATAAATATTGGTATTTTAGTAATAAGTGATATTTGATGTTGTTTCAAAATTTTCCCCTATAATGTTTGAGACTTCAATTGAAAATCTTACTTATATGCATTAATTAAATAAGTTACGATCCTTGCCATTTTAAAAAAAATAAAACATATAAATATTTTTGAGCAGATATTTTATATATCGAAAAGGATATAACTAATAGCACAACCATAAATTTATAAATAGAGAAGTCAAACAAAAAATTGAATGCAATATAAATTTTGTACAAACACAATTATTATGTTATTAGGCCGGCGGCAGTATAAACTACTAATTTTTATCCTATTTTAATAAAATTGTCAATTGAAATGTAGAATGACATGCATGTGTCCATATTATTAAATACATTAACAACACCCATTGAGCTTGCTAATCGCATGGCTAATTACAGAGGGACTTGCCAAACAGTGCTTATTTAATTAGAACTCAAAAGTGCTTTCAATATAAAAATGGAGAGGTGTGAATTTTTTAAAATTTGTATCTCACAAGTTACGACTTCCACTTAGACAACAGGTAGTTGTAGCGTGCATTCTATGCATAGAGAAGACCATTTAGTAGTAGCGTGCGTTCTATGAAAAATTATTTATTTATCTTTTTCAAATAAATTTTTTTTAAAATTTATTAATTTTTTTTACCAATTTGGCAAATGCGAATCAAATGACTCGTGAAATATTTGAACATTTAGGATTTGACGTAAATTAAGATATACGATTTTATTATGCATCAATAACCCAAAATTATTAAATTTTTTTCAATCTATACAGTATTATATAAATTAATAAATTCATATCTTTGAATTTATTGACAAATTATTTGTAATGCACCAAAATCTCTCTACTAAAAAGATATGCAAGGATGACGCTGAAAAGCCAAATAACGTTAGAAACAGTGAATGGATTTGTTTACTAGGAACACGCAGACCTCATGTCCAGCCTATCAACAGAATACAATACGATGTACGATATATGATGCACCTGTATTCGAGCAAGTCCTGACAGCTATAAATTATTATAAGATAATAATGGAGAATTTTTTTTTTCTTCGAATGATGGTAACAAAAATAAATTGTTTTATTAAAATTATTCAGCTTAGTGACAAGTGTCATGACAACGATATCGGGTATAAAAACAATGTTCCATATGACTTCATAAGATTGCTTACTGTCTTTTGAAACTCCATTTTGCTCAATTATATCTTCAGTTACCATTTGAGATCTTCGATTTGAGATGATAACTCATAAAATACGGGAAAATATAAATCAGTCCTCTAACATATAATTTCATGCCATATCTAGAAATGACAAATTGATATATTTATTCAGATTTGAGTTAACATTTCAATTCATTTAAGAATCTATATTAAATTTTTAAAAATATTATTTAAAATAATTATTTAAAATAATTAATAATTAAATTATAAGTAAGTATGTATAATAAAAATATAAAATTTTATTTTAATAAAATAATAATAAGAGTTTAAAATATTATTGTATTAATAACTAAAAATATTTTTGTAAGAAATAATAAGTAATTAATTTTTATAAATAATTTTATAATATAAATTTTATTAAGTAAAATTATTAAATAAATTAGATAAGTTGACCCCTTGATATATTTAATAAATAAATTAACTTCAATACCATGAATTGCCACGTTTAGTCACATAATTTTCTTAAAATTTCAGAATGTATAAATAAATTTCTCAAATTTTTTAGAAAATAAAAATATTCAAATTTTAATTAAATAAAATAGAGTGAGATAGGAATGAGCTATTTATACTTCTTTTAACTATTTTCTAGTATAGTAAAATTAAAGAAGTAATAAAAAATAAAAAAAAATACATATCTAACATCTCTAAATGCGTTTAGTCATGTTTGAGTTGTAATTTACTCAAAATATTTATTTTATTTACAGTTATATCTTAAGCACATTATATAATCAATTCTTTTGTTAATGATTTATTTTAAAAAAAATATCATTAAAAAATTGTTTAAATTCACATTAAAAACAATTAGAATCTATTATGGGTGATTTACATATTTTTTTTTATTTTTTTAGACTGAATTATCAATATTTTTACATTTTTGAAAAATTTAAGGAATTATCTATAGGTTTTGAAATTTTAAAGAATTTATATAACACTAAATTATATTTTAGGAAGCTTATTTGTATTTTTCCATATAAAATAGGTTTCAAAACATGACATAAAGGATTCATTTTTTTTAATATATAAATGAGAAGAGAATTTAAACTTAAGACTTCCAATATACAATTCTAACCCATCTTAACCCCACCATCTAATGATATGGGATTCAAATTTAAACTCATACATTGTATATTTCATTAATTATTCATAGAAATGTTTCTTTATTCCCGTCGTTGCATGTTAATATTTTAGGAATTTGAAGTTTTGAGCAGGAAACAAAAGAATAACAATGAAAACATTTTAGGAGTTATATGCAATTTGATATTAGTATATGTAATTAAAAAATGATATTATTAAAATATTTAGTCATTATTTATTTTGAAAAAAGATATTATTCATAGAAAAATATCTTTTATTTATATATAAATAAATGAGTGACATATATTTTCCTAAATTACATCACATCTTTTTTTTTTTAACTCTCAATTCTCCGATGAGGGACCATGATTTGGTAGGTTTAATTATTAAATCAAAACTATTTAATTATATTTTTGAAGTTTAAAAATTCAATATGACGTAATAATTTTAAAAATGATTAAATCAAAACTATTTAATTATATTTATTATAAAATAAAAAATTATAATTTAATAATTTTAAAATTTATCACATTATTTTAAATTTTTATAAATTAAAATCACTGTAACAAGCACGGTAACATTTACGTACCATCCCCAATGTGGTTCTCTCTCTCTCTCTCTTCTCAATTGATTTTTGTTGAAGAGGCAAACGCAACCTGAGTGGTTCGTGCACTTCATTCTTTTTTCTATGCCCCCAACTCGTGGATTCAACGTAACATATGATTTGAAGGTTGGGACGGCCTCACACTTTCCACAGTAGCTAAGTGGAATTCCTATTTCATCTCACACTTGTCGAATTTTAGAGAACAATAGCCAAATGGCCCGACTTCTCTTCATAACTTCTATAGGACAGGGATAAAGTCTAAAGGGCTGAAAAAGTCTCCTTGCCAATGAGTTGATGTGGGAAGAATTTCATGGATAGTCCTCATGTTTTCTCCGACATCAAAGTATAGTACCCACATTCATTAATTATACTAATTTAATATATATATTTTTTGAAATAATTTTATGTATGTTTACATGGCTTTACTGTGCATTTCTATCGTTTATGCTAATAATCATGACCAAAATAGTGACAGCATATATAAATCCTAACTATGATGCTTAAGTAGTGAGTAAATATATTATAGGTATTTCTAATCATTTTCATGATAAATATGACCCATAATCCATAAAAAAATGACCTATAATTCATTAAAAAAAAAGAAAAAGAAAAGCATTTTTCTATGATTTTTTTAGAGTATTGAGTAATTAGTTGATTTTAATTTTCATAGACCAAATTGTGGAAGCCATTGGACTTTGGTCCAAAGGAATATTCCTTTTACTGCTTAAATATTTAGAATGTTCTCTTATTATATTTTGATGATGAGTTGCTTTTTGAATAAAATGATCACATGCTTTATGCAAAGTCCAAGTTTTGTTTAAAATGATATTTTATACTTAGAAAAGATATGGGTTAGTTCTATCATGAAAAATGAATACTTTTTGGAAAGCTTAAAATAGTCTTTACTTGAAGTTATGCTTGAATTGATAGACAATTCCTTTCACACGAATAAAAAGAATATAGCCTATATGTTAAAGTGGTATGCAATTGGTCTTGTTTAAGGATAAGTAAATATTTGTTGAAGAAGTTAGGTATACTTATAATCTTTCCAAAATAAAAGGTTGGACTTAGTCTACTTTTGACAAACTTAGACATGTAAGTAATGGAAATGATAAGCTTTTTTTATACAACTCATTATTATATAAGAAGAATTGTGATGCTTTCCTAATAACTTTTTTAGCCTTCTATGCATTTATTAGACAGACTCCCTTAGATAGGCAGTTTATTAATAGAGTTATCTATGGCTTTTCTTCTTTAACTTTGGTTACTTCTTGTTTTAATATACTTGGTTCATATAGGATCTTTTTGCATGGCTACTCTATTGTTTATTGTAGCTTTAGCATTGGTTAATTTTGCCAACAAGTTAACTTGGTCATTTGGTATACCTATAATTCATTCAATCTCATACTTGAAACTTTCTGATAATGTTTTAGCCCTTTACACATATTGCGTCATTGTAGGCTCTTTTGTTTCATAATTTCTATTTATGTGGTTTATAACTAATTTAATTTGCACCAACCTCATTGGCTAGTGAGAGAATTGGTATCAATACTTAGTATTCTGCTTGATTATTGGTTGCATAAAACTCAAAACTTCAAAGCAAGGTCAAGTGTCACATTTTGCAGTTCTCCTAGAATGATCCTTACACCACTTCTTTTCTTATTTGATGACTTATCTATGTATAAAGTTCACTCCTTCATCCCTTCTTCCCCTTTCTAATCAAGTTTGGCTAACTCCACTTAGAGGTTTGCTAATGTTTGTGCTTTTATTACCTTCCTTGCCTCAAATGTTATTTTATGTTCAGACAATTCCTTCGACCATGACACCAAATACTTGGGTAAGGCCTTGGTTAGCAATTAGCTAATTACATTAGTAATTAGTTGATAATTAATTATATTAATTGATTTAACCACCTAATTGCATTAACTATTTGAATAAGAATGTTTAGTAAAATTAGTCATTTATGATTAAATATTTGTATGTAAAATAATATATAAGTATATAGGTATATTTTATGTATTATTAGAATATTCTTTTATTTTAATATCATAGATTCTATATATTATCTAATAGATTAAATTTTCTTGTAAATAATATATCATTATAGATTATTATATATTAAATATTTTTTAAAATTAAATTAATATAATTTTTATAGTTATTAATTTTTTTAAGAAATTAATAATTATAATTATTTAATTTTTATTTAAAAATAATATTATAATTTTTTACAAGAAGGGAGAAGTTGAAAATATAAAAATTAATTAAGTATAATATAATTATTTTATGAAATAACTATTTTCAAAATGTTATGCCCCAGCATTTTGAAATCAATTGATTTAAGGGCAATTAGCTAATTAAATTAGTTAATTGAAAATAATTTATTTAAATAAGTTAGTCAACTAATTTAGTCAAACAAGTCAAAAGCCCCTCAATAAGTCATTTCCTAAACACTTTTTGAATTTAGCTTCTAGAGTACTTGCCTAATTGGATGATCCATTTGAATTATAATTTGGTAGTTCTAGAAATATAAATGAAGTCTTCTTGATATGGTCAAAAGAGCAAAAATGAGCTTTTTAATTTTCTAATATCTTTTCTTTATACCATGTAATACCTTAATAATGAAATATATTAATTTTAAGTCCACACTCTCTTTTATTATTATAACAAAGCTAAGTACTTCTTTTGAGGTTGCAAAATAGACTAATAATGGGCTCCCCTTTCGGGTTGTAAGAGAATAGAAGATGCTGCCAATTTTTTTTTTTCAAATGCTTAAATGTCTCTTCATAAAAGGTGTCCTAATAGAAATCTTTGGCATTTTTTAATAACTTATAAAAAGGCAAATATTTGTCACTTGACCTAAACAAAAAAAAGGTAAGAGCTACTAGTCATCCGTTTAATATCTAGACATCATGCATTTTTCTAAGGCTTTTCACTTTAATGATGGCTTGATAATTTTATGAGTTGACTTCAATGCCTTGCTTTATTAGCATAAAACTAAGAAGTTTGCCTACTTGAAATACTAAAGATGCATTTGCTTAGTTTAGCCTTATTCTTTTTTTTTTTTGCAACACTTCAAATGCTTCCTTAGTCTAATGTTGTTTTTCATCCTTAGACTTCATTAATATATCACTGATGTGCACCTTGACATTCTTTTCAATTTGTTAATAGAATACTTGATTTATCATTCTTTAATAGGTTGCCACCACATCTTTAGTTTGAACAATGCCACCTTATAATAGAGCACTCCATTGTCAATGATAAATGCTATTTTTTTTTTATCGTTAGAGTGCATATTTAGTTAGTTATAATTAGAAATGGCATCTTTAAAACTTAGTCACTTGAATCCTAAAGCACTATTTACCAATTGAATAATATTAGGTAAATAATAAAAAATTTTAAGGCAAGCCTTATTTAGGTTAATGAAATTAATGCACATGCATTATTGCTCATTTACCTTTCTAACTAATACTACATTTGATAGATGAATGATATGGCTAATCTCCCTCATAAAGTTAGCATCCAACAATTTCTTAACTTTCTTTTTTATGAATTCCTTTCTTTTAGCCTTAAAATGTCACTTCTTTTTATTAAATATATTTTTACTGTAGGATTGATGGCCAACTTATAACAAGCCAATACAATACTGACTTCTAATATATCCGATAGCCTCCATGCACATATTTCAAAATATTCTTCCATAAGTTTGACTATTACTTTTTTGTTATTTATAGTTAAATTAGTTGTTATCTTAACTATTCTCTTATCTTGTTATTCAAAGATATGTATTTCTTCCAAATTTGACACCAATTCCAATCTCCTCAGGTTTATGTCTTGTGCATCCAAAATTGCTAGATCAATTATTTGGCATTCTTACCCATCAAATGGTTTTGCAATTATTATGGTAGTTTAGCCCGTATTAGATTCCCTCGAGCTATGCTTTAAGCTTGCCATATAACATCGCCAAGTAGTGGCTTCATCTAATCAAACTTATCCAACCTTTTATGGTGTTAAAGAACTTCATCAATAAATAAAGTGTAGAGATAATTACACTAACCTAGTTTAAAAATGGCAAACCTAAAATGGAATTATGAGCTTGATTTATGACTTTTAATATAAAGAAGTTTACCTTAACATGTTAGATTTTAGAAGGAGTGCCAATTGTTAGCTATAGGATTACCATCCCTTCTACTTGAACTTATTTTCTTGAAAATTCAATTAGCATTCTATTATAAAGTTTCATCATACTATTAAACAATTTTAGTTTAGTGGCTGCATGAGAATATAAAATATCAACATAACTTCCTGCTCCACAAGAATCTATTGGACAAGAACATTATGGATAAGCACCTAAGATTAATATCAGATTGTTATGATCATGATTAATCCCTTTAAAATCTCCTTTGATAAGAGAAATTATTTTATAGGTATTTTTCTATTTCTTCTATCCAATAACCATTATTTGTCTCATATGTTTTTTCCTTGTATTTTTGGAATCAACCCTACTAGTAAAGCCTCTAGCAATTATGTCAATTGTTCTAACTATAAAGCAAGTATTAGCAACTAGGAGTTATTTCTCTTTACAATATAGAGTTCAATGATGTTCTTTTTCTTTTCTACAAGATTTGATTTAATTTTGTCAATATTTGCTTAAATGACTTACCATAATTAAATTCTCAATTTCTTTCTTTAAAGTCACATAATCATCAGTATCATGCCCACAATCATTATAAAATGGATAGAACTCTATCTTATTTGCTAGGAAAAGTTTATAGATCTTTGGTGGAAGGAACTTCATTAATTTGATTACATGGACATCATCCAAAATGAAGTAGTCTTAAAAAGTTCACAAGTATCACATGTTCCCTTGGGTGATGGTTAAGTTAGTCTACCATGGTCTCTTTATTATCTAATTGTAAAAATTACAAACATTTCCCTTATGTCACACGTTCTCATGTTTTTTTCCATTAATATACTTCTTTGAACAATTGAGAAGATTTTTCATGGTTATCATAAGTGATAATGGAAAATGTCTCAATTAGAATTCAACCACAGTTCGATCGATAGTTTTTTGTTTAATTCCCTAATCTTTAAAGCTTTGGCATTAAAATGGAATAAATATTACTTTAGAGTCTCAGTTCACCTCTGTTAGAAGTTAAGAAGAGCTACTAAAGTCCCTTTAAACATTTAACTAGTAACAAAGTGAGTGGAAAAAGCGCTAAGTAATTGGTAGAAACTAGAGATAGAATGAGGAAAGAGAATACTGAAGCAATGGAAGCTAACTTATTTAATAGTAGTGGAGAATGCATGACATATAATAGTGTTAAGAGCACAAGATAAGAGCATTACTACTTGAAAAGTTTCAAGATTTTTATTACACCAATTTTAACTATTAGCAAATTAGAAATTATTTTGTGAGAAATAATAGGTAAAGCAATTAGTAAATTTAGTTGAGTTAGAAATTTTATGTATGAAATATGAAATAAAATAAAATAAAGTTAATCAAATTAAAAATATAGGAATATAAATTTGGTGAGAATTTAGTAAGGAAAGTTTATTGAAATTATGAAGTATAAAGTTTTGTACTAATATAAATGAGTGTGTGCGTATGGAAGAGATTTATGAGTAATTTTTCAAAAATACCCCTAGGCCCTATTTCTTTTATTTCAACCTTTCAAATCCTAATTTCTTTTATTTCTTTTTATCTCTCTAGTTCTCCCAACTCTTTCTAAGAATTTCTTCCATTACTTTATCAATCTAATAAGAAGGACCTTCATTCTTTTTAATTTCTTCATCCAATTAAGGTAAAATGTTGCTTTTATCAAGAATTCCTCCTTTTTCCTTTTAGTTGATGAAGAAGTTTGCAAGTTATTTGGTTTTGTTAAGTGTTTTAAACCCTAACCTTAGAACTCATAAATTTTGACATGATTAGAGTTGAAAAATCTTCAAACTAACTTTCTAACATCCTCTTCCATATAAGATAAGTGGATAATCTAACTAAATTTATAAATTTTATGGCTATGTGATGGTATTGGTAGGATATTGGTTATTTTATGATTTTACTTGAATTTAGTTTATTTTGATATGGTGAAAGTAATAAATAATGGAGAGAGGTAATATGATATGTAAAACAAGTGTATTGATAATTATATCAAGGTTTAGTGTGTAATATATGTGTTTAGAAAGCATTTATAGTTAGATATATAATAATTTTTTCATAAAAAAACTAAAATTTACATGTGTGAATCAAGTGACCAATTAATTTTAAAGGTTTAGAGGTGAAATTAGGCTTCAAAATTGAGTAACCACTAATTGTAAGAGTCGAGAGGAAAATTTAGTACTAATGAATTGATTGCTCAATTAATTCATCGAGCCTAGAATTTTATGCTAATTTTAAAAAAGCATAACTCCTTTATCTTATATCTGATTTAAATGAATTACCTATTATTTTAAAGCTAATTAAGTCTACTTTCAAATGGAGTTAATTTCAACTCAATATCTAATTCTAAGATATCATCAAAATAATAAAAAAAGGGTTAAAAGCTCAAGATTTAAAAAAAATGAATTTTTTATATCTATCTTTAAAAAGGCATAACTTTTTCAAGACTTAACCAATTTGGACAAATGACTAGTTTATGAAAAGTTAATTGAATCTATTTTCATGTGAAATAAGTTTTATAAATAATATATTTATAATTTTTGGGTTATTCATAAAAGATCACTTAAAGCTTACATTCATAATGACCATATAGTAAACAATATCAAACCTGTTTTATGTTTTCATGACTTATAAAGGCCTAACATGGGTATTTAGTCTCTAAATATTAAAGATAGAGTAGTTTATAATAATTATATGATAAATGCATGACATGAGAAAGTAGAAGTTACATAATATAATATGTGTTATAATGAATTTATTACATTACTTATGGGATGAGATGTTGTTAGTGTATATGCCCTAAAACTAATCATATTATTTTAATGGCAATTTCAATTATCATATTTATATATACTATTTACGTAATATATTTAATTATGATAATAATATTAGAATAATTATATTCTTAAATATCCTTAGTCATATATCATTGTGGATTGAGTTATTTTGATATATTAAGACTAGTATATGTAGTAACTTATATGAGATATTAAGTTCACACATGAGTACAAGTTAGAGAACTTGTATGCTGGACCGACTTACCCTAAGAACACTACATGAATCATTATATGAGTATCATGGGTGATTCTTAGTGATCATTATTAATATAATCTTTTGACCTAAGATCGCTAAGGTTCCCTATATGTGAGTTTCATATTTCGATACTACTTTATATCACTCATGGTTGAGTAAATGCAAGGACAGTTATTAGATATGTCATATATCATGTAGAAAGATTTGTATAATCAAGATGAAATTTATCCCTTCTATATAACAGGAGTGACATCTGTGAGCCGTTTAATTAAATAAAGCTGAGAAAAATACATGGTTATGCTCAAATGAATTGATATGAATTATTAATTATATTTACTTTAGTCAGCTTATTTAAGAATCAAGAAACCTTTGAATTAGGCTATACAAGAATGACACAATCCATATCTCATACTTAATTTAGATGTCTAAGACAAAAGATTATAGATGATGATCACATGTAGGTTCAGTCAAATCACCACCTTTTTCATTACTTAGGTAACAATGATGTGTTACTAGATACCGCTCCTTATTTATGATTATTAATATGATTTATAATCATTGCTAATATAATGAGAGCATGTAAGGTTGCACACTTAGAACCTAGTAAATTTAGAATTAATGGATCAAGTTATTTAGGCCTAATATATAAAAATTCCATGTTATAATTATAAGGCTTAATAATAAGCCTACAATTATACATGGAATAAAGCCTAATTAGTTAAGATTTTTTGTGCACCTATTTAAATAAGCTTGTTAGGTAATAATAAGAATTTTTATTCACACATCCTAAAAATATAAAAAAACCTAACATCCCCTTTAAACCCTTGAAGGACATAGCTAGTACTATGAAAGAAAAGGAGGTGAATTTCAATCAATGCACATAAGACATTCGCTAGTGATTCGTGAGTTCATATGGATACCTCAGAATCTTTGACCAGAAGCAAGTCAAAAAGGCTAATTAGTGATTAAACCTCTAAAATGTTCATAAAAGGTAATCAAATCTCTATCCTGATTTAATTGTTTCACATGAATCCTTGGCTGAAATTGGTTAATTCCATTGCATTTATCATTGCATTTATTTGGCTCCCGATCCTAACAAATGTATTAAGAAATATTTTTTGGATTGATTATTATGATATATATGAATGTTTGTAGCCACACAAGAGGGTATAATGATGTTAATAAGTATTAAAATGTATATTGAAATTGAATTATGATTATATTAGATAGAGCTTGAGTTCTAATATTTAAATTACATTGTGAATCATACCAAGAGTGACACTAAAGATAAGAAATCTAATCGGGATGATGATATGAATACCAGATAAGAAATTTCTAATAATAAGGTATAAGGTTTTCCTAAAAGGAATAAGGATAGAAATAGGTAGGTAGAGTATAAAGTTAGCCTAGGAGTCAAAAAATGAATGAATATATTTTATATGCTACTTATTATTTCAAATGAAATAATTATATGTTAATCTCATTAATATTAGCTCTTGTTTACTAATTTGCTTAAATGTGTTGTAAATTGTTAAAGGAAAATAGTCTAATAGATAAGCTATTATAAATTATTATTGTTCTTATAGATTATTCACTTACCGAGTCCTGAATTCAATCGTGATTTATTTTACAAATTCCTAGGTTGAGCCTCCACATCCACCTCTTCAGAATTAGATTCCATAGGAACTTACTAATGATAGTATGGTAACACAGATTCTTATACATAGTATATTTAGCTTTATTTTATCATAGATATAGGTAAAGGGGATATTTAAATTGATTTCTTACAAGTTAGTTAGACTTGTTTATCCTTATTTTAGGAGAAATATAAGCATACCTAACTTCCTCATCTTTTATAGAAACTTTAATAAATATTTTCTTTTTAAAATGTTATTTTCTTTTACAAATGCATAATACTTGTTAATCATGATCAAGTTGAATAATTAAGGATAAGTTGGTGGAAGTTAGAAGATGGTTCCACATCAATCACGATTAGGTTAAAGTCGTTACAAAGGTAGTATTAGAGCATAGTCTAGACTCTTAACAACATAAGGCCTTTAGGTTATACTTATGTGTTACTATGATAAGTGTTGATGAAAACTATACAGTGGTATGTGTGCACTCGGGATCATGTACTACCAATACCATTTCGATGAACCTTATTATACCATGGCAATAGGTGATGAATTTGCATATGACATAGTGCATTATGAACTGTCTAATAAATTAATTGATGAATTATGTAATGATTATCTGAATTGTTATATGACTATTTAAGAAAATTTATGAATAATTCAGAAGTGATTAACATATAAAGTCAAGCGCAAGGCAATTGCCCCAAGGATGAAAAATCATCTAAGGGTTTTCAAGCTTGTAATGACAAGTAAGAGACTAATGGAGAAATTAATTAATAATTTTCACCTTAGACTACGCCTTTTTTAAAAGATGTCTTAGAATAGGTTGATATAGTCTTTACCCAGCAATTAGGGCATGATGTCCTAAAAGATCAAAGTGAGTATTTAGGTAACTCTATGTTGGGATCAGGAGTCATACAAGTGCAGTGGAATAAACCAATCCCAACTAATGGATCCATGCAAAATGTTAAATTAGAATATAGGATTCAGGCTATACTTTTTCAATGATCCCGGATTTTGTTCGTTGATCATCTTTTTAACTTCCTTTCGGCTAAAGATTTTGAGGTATCCACATGAACTAGCAGATCACCAATGAACGTCTTCATGATCACTGGTTAGAATTCATCTCCTTAACCTCGTAGTACTAGCTACACCTTTTCAGGGATTATGGTCAATGAGATATGCTAGGATTTTTTTATGTTGTATAAGGATACGTGAATAATGAATTAACTATTATTATTACCCAACAAACCTATTTAAATAGAAGTATAGAAAATCCTAACTAATTTAGGGTTTGGTCTATGTATAATTATAAGCTTATTATTAGGCCTTATAATTATAATATAGAATTCTCAAATATTAGGCCTAAACAATTTGATTCATTAATTCCAAATGCACTAGGTTCTAAGTATGTGACCCTTCAAGCTCTCATTACATTGGCAACAATCATTAATCATATTAATGATCATAAACAATGAGCGGTGTCTAATAACACATCATTGTTACCTAAGTAATGCGAAAGTTAATGATTCAATTGAACCTTTACATATGATCATCATTTATATCCTTTTGTCCTAAATATCTAGATTGAGCACGAGACATGGACTGTGTCATTCCCATATGGCCCAATCCGAAGGTTTCTTGATTCCTAAGTAAGCTAACTGAAGCAAATACAATTAATATCCCATGTTAATTCATTTGAGCATGGCCATATGTTTTCTCAACTTTACTTAATCAAGGGGCCCACAGATGTCTCTCCTATTATAAAAGAGGGACAAATTTCATCTTGATCATACAAATTCCTCTACATAATTGTGACATATCCAATAATTATCCTTATATTTACTTAACCATGAGTGACATAAAGTAATATCAAAATATGAAAATCACATGTAGGGAACCTTGGTGATCTCAGGTCAAAGGATTATATTAATAATGATCACTAAGAATCACTCATAACACTCATATAATGATCCATGCAATGTTCTTAGGATTAGTCAATCCAGTATATAAATTTTCTAACTTAAACTCATGTATAAATTTAATATCTCATATAAGTCATCACACATGCTAGTCTTAACATATCAAAGTAAACCAATCCACAATGATATATGATTAGGGACATTTTAGAATGTAATTATTCTAAAGTTATTATCATAATTAAATATATTACGTAGATAATATATGTATAAATATGATAATTGAAATTGCTATTAAAATAACATGATTCAAGTGTACAATCATCTATATGATTGATTTAGGGCATATACACTAACACTCTAGCCATCATAATGAAAGCCATAATCAATAAAGAGAATGTGAATGTGAGAGCACCTTTCTTACAAGGGGAATAAGAGATTTAAAGTTATATATGAGTTCCTTTAATTAAACCAGCCTAGATACTCCAATCTTGATCTAATAGTAAATCCATATTAATTTATTGAGCATATCGCAAAGCTAGGTAAGATGTTGCAAAGCCTCACCTCTTTATTAATCAAATTAGAGGGTTACCAACTACATGATACAGTTTATTATTGGTTTACCAATATAGTAACTAATCAAAATTTATGATTAGAGCCTTTGACTTTGGAGGCTTTTTGAGAATTTTTCATGGATTGCTTCTTACTACCAAGTGTTCATTAAGGAAAAGTTCAGGAATTTGAGACCCTAAAATAAGAAGGCTTATCTATTATGGAGTATGAAGCTTAGTTTACTTAATTATCATAATATGCTCAAAATTGGTTTCTACAGAAAAGGTTAAAGTCGAAAGGTTTATACATAGCCTCAAATATTTCTACTTTAAGAAAGTCCATGTTGATTGTGATGCCACTTATTAAAAAGTGGTGGACTAAGTTCTAGCACTTGAAATGAGAATCAATGAGAGAAAAGAAAGGTAAGCTAAAAAAAGAAGCAAAAAAAGAAGTCAATCCAAGGGATCGAGCTAAATACATTCTTCAAAGGAAATGTTTTCTTAAGCTATTTATGAGCATGGTAAAAATGACTCCACAAAGGGGTAACCATCTTTCCAAGGTACATAAGATGGATATTTTTTAAGAAATAATTCTAAATGGCAAAGAACTTAATCTAATTTCCTTTCTAGCTAACAACAAAGTCGATCTTTAAAACCTTAATATTCAGAATGTCATTTCCACCATAATGGTCCTTGCAACCATTTTGAGGGATAATACTTCAAATGTGGGATAGTTAAGCACAAGTTAAAGGATTGCCTCAGAAATGTTGCAAGCTAAAATGTGAATTATTTTATATATCTCAATGGAATAATCTAAATCCTCTATCAATTTCATGTTTTAGAAACTCTTTATCATCTTTAAAGAGTGCTAATATTTTAGGCCAAAGAGGAAGAGTAAATAGGAATCAAGCTCGAGTGTATGCATTTACTTGTTAAGAGGCCCATGCTTTTAATGCGACTGTGATAGGTACCATATCTATTGAATTTTTATTTTTTTTGCTAATGCTTTGTTTGATGCTGGTACTACCTATTCTTTTGTGTCAAAGAAATTGTTACTACCCTAGATAAATCCACCAAAGAGTTGAATACCTTTTTTATTATAATGATTCCTATAGAGAAATCCTTTATAGCTACTTATAAATTGGAGGTTTGCCTTATAAGAATTCATGATCATGTAATGTCGATAGATTTAATCTTACTTAATATGAATTACTATCATGTAATATTGGGGATAGATTGGTTAGCTGAGTACCATGCATGAGTAAATTGTTTTAATAAATCTATAACATTCTCCATAAAGAGCTTTGCACTTATTAAACTCTAGGAAGATATGTTAATAAACTTTATTATCATTATTTCCAACATTAAAGCTTAAAGAATCATTCAAAAGAAAGATATAACATACTTGGCACTAGTGTAAAATTTGACTTAACCCATTCAAGATTTTGATACTATTTCAATAGTGAAAGAATTCTTTGATGTGTTTTTAAAGGAATTACCTAATTACTCTCGGATTATGAAATTAAGTTCCATATTGACTTATTGTTGGGCATTGAACTTATTTCAATTCCTCCATATAAAATAGCCCCAATAAAGTTGTATGGATTAAGGAAGTAATTGCAAGATCTTATAAATAAAGGTTTCATTCATCTAAGTACTTCATTTTGGGGAGTTTCAATCCTCTTTATGAAGAAAAAGGATGGATCTATGCGATTATATATTAATTATTATCAACTCAACAAGATCACTATAAAAAATAAATATCCTTTCCTCATATTGATGACTTTTTTTATCAACTTTAAGGAGCGAAGTACTTCTTTAAGATTAACCTAGCACAAGTTATCACTAGTTGAAAATCTATGAAGGAAATGTTCCGAAAACTGTATTTAAGACTTGATATAGCCATTTTGAGTTTCTAGTAATATCTTTTGGATTGACTGATGCTCCTATTACTCTTATGGATTTGATAAATCAATATTTAAATCACATTTAAATAAATTGATCATTATCTTTATAGATGATATCCTAGCATACTTAAAAAATAAGGAGGAGCATATTTGATATCTTTGAATGGCCTTGTAAATATTACAAGAGCAAAAATTATATGCAAAGTTTTTCAAATGAGTTTTAGACTACCATTATTACTTTTCTAGGGCATATGGTGACATAGGAAGAAGTTCAAGTGGATCCTCAAAAAGTTGAAGCTGTAAAGAATTGGCTAAGGCCTTTATCAATTACAAAAATTTATAGTTTTCCTAAGCTTGCAGGTTATACCAGTGATTCATCAAAGGTTTCTCCAAAATATTTGCATTACTAACCAAATTGATGTAAAAAAAGTTAAATTTGAGTGGATAAATGCATATGAAAATAGTTTCTAGAAACTCAAATCATGCTTGATGTCAGCACCCGTATTGGCACTTTCTTCAGGAACTAGAGGATATGTAGTATATTGTAATGCATTAAAGATCAAACTAGAGTGTGTTCTTATACAACACAGTAAGGTGATAGCTTATACCTCTCAATAATTAAAGAGATATGAATAGAATTATCCTACAGATGATCTAAAAGTGGCAGTAATAATCTTCTCCTTAAAGATATGGAGATATTACCTATATGGAGTAATTACTAAAATCTATATGAATCATAAGAGATATAAGCATATCTTTAAGTAAAAAAATCTTAATTTAAGGCAAAGAAGATAGATAAAGTTAGTCAAGGAGGATGGTTACTTTATTTTATATCACCTTGGCAAGGCCAATATGGTAACAAATGTACTTAATAAGAAATTCATAAGTAAATAACTAAAGGTACCAATTAAGGATTCAGGTATGTTGTTAGCTCATGCGGCCATTCAATTTACTCTTGTAGAAAGGATTAAAAATGCATAGAAAAGTGATTCAAACTATGCAACTTTGGTGAAAGAGACAATTAAAGAACAAAAATCTAATCTAATTGTTGATGAGAAGGGAGTAGTTCGCCACTAAATGAGAATTTAGGTTCTAACAAGTAAGTAGAACGAATTGATATGCTAAGCTCATAATTCATTATACATTATGCACCCAAGAGCATAAAAAATGTACCAAGATTTAAAAGGAATCTTCTAGTAGAAAGAGATAAAAAAAAAAGGCATATAAGACTATGTAGTGAAATATTTTGCTTGTCAATAAGTGAAAGCAAAACATTAATGTCTAAGCCTCAATTGCTCCTAATATCGAAATGGAAATAAGAAAATATTATAATGAACTTCTTCATCGAACTACCTAAAACATAGAAAGGATATGATTCTATTCGGATCATTGTTGATAGATTGACAAATTCAGCACATTTTCTTCTTATTAGGACTACTTTTACTATAACTTAATATTCTTAAGTATATTTTGATAAGATTATACCATTGCATAAAGTCCTAGTTACTATCATGTCAAATTGTTACATCTCAATTTTGACAATTATTTTAATAGGCATTGAGAACTCAACTACGGTTTAATACTACCTTTCATCGACAAAATGATAGATAATTCAAAAGAACCATTCAAATATTGGAGGATATGCTTAGAGCTTATGCATTGAAATTTAAAGGTACCTAGGAAAATTATTTTCCATTAATAGAGTTTACTTATAATAATAATTATCAATCCAATATTCAAATGGCACCATATAAAGCACTTTATGGTTGAAAATGTTGATCACTAGTAGTATGGTTCAAATCTAGGGAGGCATAACTCTTAGGACTAAATTAATGAGTAATGCTTTGAAAAAAGTTTGAATTATAAGAAAGTAATTAAAGACAGCTCAAGATCGATAAAAGTCATATGCAGACAAGAGAAAGAGAACATTAGAGTTTCAAGTAGAAAATATAGTCTTTCTAAAAGTTTCGCTTATAAATATCATGAGATTTAGGAAAAAATTTAAGCTAACACCACGTATCAATAGGCACTTCCTAATTCTCATTTAAGTTAGAGTAGTAGCCTATGAGTTGAAGTTGTCAGATAGCTTACAAGTCATTTATCTTGTATTCCATATATCTATGCTTAGAAAATACTTGTCAGATGAGTCTCATATGATTCAAGATGGATTGTTACAACTTGATCCCAAACTATCCTATAAGGAGTAACCTATAAAGAACTTAGATTGCCTAAGATTTAAAAAAAGTTCATTTTGTGAAGGTTTGTTAGGAATATCACATAGTGGAGAAGGCCACATGGGAGTTAAAATTTGAAATACAATAACGATGTCCTTATTTATTTTAAGTGGTGAGTGGTGAGTTTGATATAGTCATATTTTCATACTAGCCTTAGAGAACCGTACATATTGAGAATTCAAAAATGAATTCTTTTGAATAGGGAAGTATTATTACACCTTTTTTAACTATTAGCAAATTAGAAATTATTTTGTGAGAAAAAATAGTTAAGGTAATTGGTAAATTTGATTGAATTAGAAACTTTGTGTATGAAATATGAAATAAAATAAAGTTAATCCAATTGAAAATATAGGAATATAAATTTGGTGGGAAAATTTTATTATAATTGTAAAGTATCAAGTTGTGTATTAATATAAGTAAGTGTATGAGTGTAGAAGAGCTTTATAAGTAATTTTTCAAAAATACCTTTAAGCACTCTTTCTTTCATTTTAACCCTCCAAATCCTAATTTCTTTCATTTCTTTTCATCTCTCTAGTTCTTCCACCTCTCTTTAAGAATTTTTTTTACTACTCTATTAATCACTCTTCTTAATTTCTTTATCCAATTAAGGTAAGAATGTTACTTTTATCAAGAATTCCTCCTATTTCCTTTAAGTTGATGAAAAAGTTTGAGATTTATTTAGTTTTATTAGGTGCTTTAAATCCTAACTCTAGAACCTATAAATTTTGGTATGACAAGGATTGAAAGATCTTTAAACTAACTTTCTAGCATCCTCTTTTATACAAAATGAGTGGGTAATCTAGCTAAATTTATGAATTTTATAGCTATATAATGGTATTGGTAAAATATTGATTATTTTGTGATTTTATTTGAATCTGATTTATTTTAATATAGTAAAAGTAATAATGATAAAGAAAGGTGATATGATACGTAAGATAAGTATATTAATAATTATATCAAGCTTTGGTGTGTAATATATATGTTTAGAGGGTATTTATAATTGGTGAACAGTAAATTTTCCATAGAAAACTAATCTTTTCATATGTGAATTGAGTGATAATTGATTATAAGGTTCCAGAGGTGAAACTAGGCTTTTCAATTGGGTAACCTGTTAGGTTTCGAATCATCATATGCAGCAAAAAATTAAAATTTTAATCTAAATTCTACTTAGATTTGATGGCAGCTAATGTATGTTTAAGATGCTATCTTCAAGTTCCTTTTATAGAACCAATGCATACAACATTCCTAATCTTACTAGAATAATGCTTCTAGAATCCTAAAATCACTTAATAACTATCACCTTATCCTTATCATGAAAAGAGTGAGAAGAGATAGGATTTATCCATTAATTATCTAATATTAGATAATAATATTATCTCATAATATAAATATCTAATATTAAAAACACATATAGTTATCAAATATTAGATAATAATATTATCTCATAATATAATTATCTAATATCCAATAATATAATTATCTAATATTATTTTAATATTAAATAATATCACATAATATAATATATATTATGTGAAAATAATTTATTATTTTAATAATAATTATATGCATGAAAATAAGCTCAATTAATTAAATTTTAGTCCAACTAAAGCTTAATTAATTATTTTCTTATTCCTACTCCTTTTGTGTGATCCTATAGATTTTTACTACGTTGGTAATAGCTCATTTATGGACCATAGATAGTGAGCGGTATCTAATAATACATCACTATCACCTAAGTAGTAAAAAATGTCTATGACTCAATATTCACTTAATCTGTGAACAACACTTTACAATATAGTCCCTTTTATAACGATATCCAAATCGAACTAGAAGCATGGAATGCATCATCCTCGTTGACGTTCAATTTATGTTCTTGATACTAAGTAGATTAACTTAAGTAAATGATCAATATCTAATATTGATCCATTTAAGTATGACCATACATTTTTTAATCTCACTCAATCAAAGGGCCCATGGATATCACTCTTACTATGTAATAGGAACAAAATTCTCATCTACATCACTCACATCCCTATGCATGATTCATGACATACTCAATCAACGTCCTACAACACATCTCTGTCAAAGGTAATATAGGACAACATTAAAGTGTGTGACTCTTCATGTAGGGAATCGTAGTGACTTCAAGTCAAAGGACTACGTACATTGTGGTCACATGAGAATAACTAATGACATATGATAATCCATGTAGTTTTCTCATTACGGGTCAATCCAGTACATTTGTTCACTAATAATATACTCATATATTGACTTGATATCACATATCCATGATTTATAATTATCAGTCATTATACATGCTAGTCTCGATGTATTATTACTATTTCTTTCATAATAATACTTGACTAGAGATATTTTAGGAACAATAAAACTATTTCAGAGACAATTATTATATTAAGTTATAAAGTACGCAAAATAATAATAAAGAAATGAAAATAAAATATAATAATTGCATTGCCAAGAAATAAAACATAATACATTATGCATTATTACAATCATTTTCATTATTAACTCTTAGGATACACACTAACATAACTAACCAATTTTAAGGGTTCAAAGGCAAATTTAATATTAATGAATTGATTAGTCAATCGATTCATTGAACTTAGACAATTTAAATAAATTACCTATTATTTTAAAGATAATTGAGTTTACTTTTAAATAGAATTCATTTCAACTCAATTTCTAATATATATTTTAAGATATCATTAAAATAGTAGACAGAGATTAACAACTTAAAATTTTAAAAAATAAACTTTTTGTGTCTATCTTCAAAATAGCATATACTTTCAAAACTTAGCTAATTTGAGTAAATGACCAATTTATGAAAAGTTAATTAAGTATGTTTTTATATAAAATAAGTTTCTTAAATAATATATTTATAATTTTTAAATTATTCATAAAAGATCACTCAAAGGTTACAACTATAGTAACTATATAGTAAACCATACCTAATTTATTTTATGTTTTCATGACTTATAAAGGCCTAACATGGGTATTTGGTCATTAAGCATTAAAGATAAAGTGGTTTATGATAATTATAAGATGAGTGCATGACTTGAATAATCATGACATGAGAAAGTAGAAGTTGTATGATATAATATATGCTTTAATGAACTTATTACATTACTTATGGAATGAGATGTATTAAGAAATATTTTATGAATTGATTATTATAATGTGCGTAAATGTTTGTAACCATACAAGAAGGCATAATGATGCTAATAAGTATTATGATATATATTGAAATTAAATTATGATTGTAATGGATAGAACTTATTGTATTACTTATAGGATGAGATGTATTGAGAAATATTTTATGAATTAATTATTATGATATGTGTGAATGCTTAAAACTATACTAGAGGGCGTAATGATGCTAATACGTATTGTGATATACGTTGAAATTGAATTATGACAATATTGAATAGAGCTTGAGCTTTAATGTTCAAATTCCATTGTGAATCAGGTCAAAAATGGCATTAAATATGAGAAATATGGCAAAGACGATGATATGAGTACCGAATGAAAAATTATTAATAATAAAGTGAATAAGATATAAAATTGGCCTGAGAGAAATAAGAATAGAAACAGGTGGGTAGGATATAAGGTTAGCTTAGAAGTCAAAAGGTGGATGAATATATTTTATATGTTGCTTATTATTTCACATGAAATGTGATCTTGAGTGAAGTTATTCATAAGTATTATTATATGATACATTGGAAATCAAATGATTATGTGTTAATCTTATTATTATTGGCTCTTCTTCACTAATATACTTAACTTTGTTATAAATTATCAAATGAGGATAGTCTGATAAGTAAGCTATTATAAGTTATTATTATTCTTATACATCATTCACTCACACTCATACTCACTCTTTTATAATTTATTTTACAAATTCCTACGTTAAGCCTTCAAATCCAGCTTCTCAGAGCTAGGCTCCATGAGAGTTCATTGATGGTAGTATGGTATCATAAATTATTGTATGTAATATATTTTGGACCTTATTTTATTATAGATATGGGTAAAAGAGATATTTAAACTGATTCCTCACAAGTTATTAGACTTATTTATCCTCATTTTCGAAAAACTATAAGCATACTTAACTTACTCATCTTTTATAAGAACCTCAATAGATGTTTTCTTTCTAAAATGTTATTTTCTTATATAAATATATAATACTTGTTAATTAGGATCAAGTTAAATACATTTTCTCACACATTTCATATTCACATTCACATAATCTCATTAAAATAGAGTCCTGATTATTATAAACTTACATAATTAATTTTAGGTTTTTTATAAGAATATGACCAAAATGATTATTTTAGTCAAGAAGGTCTTTATCTTAACATATTGAACCATATTATAGAATTTTGATAACTAAAATACCTCAGTATTACGAATGTACCATTTAAGTGTGAGAAAATAAACATAGAAAAATAGCAACTATTGCTAAATAACCTATTAAAAAGGAAAGATTGAAAGAGGTAGATCATTATAATTTAGGGCTTTTCAAAATTATAAATTACGATCCATAATTATAATATCATATGCAATATTGATATTGTAAATTATTTCATAATTACAATTTTATGTATTTTATTTTGTAATATTCATATCTTTTACATTTATTTGTAAATTTATTAATCATGGTATGAATGCAATTGTGATCATAATTGCAATTTTAAGTTATGGTAACAAGTTGGAATGCAAGTTAAAAATGGCAATTAAAGCTTAGAGTAAGTTAGTTAAATTGGAAGTTAGTCTTCATCAAGCTTAGAGTAGGTTAGTTAATCTTATTGTTATTAGCTCTTGTTCACTAATATGCTTAAATTTGTTATAAATTATCAAAGGAGGATAGTTTGATGATAAGTTACTGTAAGTTGTTATTATTCTTATACATTATTTACTCTTTGAATCCCAGACTTACTTCTTTATAATTTATTTTATAGATTCTAAGGTTGAGCCTCCAAATCCACCTTCTCAAAGGTAGGTTCTATGAGAACTCATTGATAGTAGTATGGTATCATAAATTTTTGTACAAAGTATATTTTGGGCCATATTTTGTCATAGATATGGGTAAAAGAGATATTTAAACTGATTTCTCACGAGTTAATTAAATTTACCTTTTCTTATTTTGGGAAGACTATAAGCATACTTAACTTCTTTATCTTTTAGAAGAACTTCAATGAATATTTTCTTTCTAAAATGCTATTTTCTTTTATAATTGTATGATACTTGTTAATCAAAATCAAGTTGAATAATAAGAAATAGGCTAGTGGAAATTGAGGGATGAGTCGCATACCAGTCACAATCGAATTAAGGTTATAACAATTTTATTACAAGTCAATGGAGTCATCATATGGTTTGAGGTGGGTCAGGGGTTTAAAACTTCACAATAATCGTGCATTCATGAATATCACAGATGAAGGATGCAATTGATTAGATGTAGTGTTTTGTGTTTATGGGTTTGTAAATCCAATATTCATTGGATCATATTCCTCGTGGGGTTGATTAGCAAAAGATGTACGGACTTAAGATGAGGTGCGAATGGAGAATGTTCTTTCAATGTTAATATTATGCGAGTTATATGATAGCTAACCTCCAACTCGAGGGATTAAAGTGGATGGTGGTGGAATAGAAAAGGTAATGGAGATATAGTTAGGGTGAATTTCAGCTTGGCCAGACACTAGCATACCACTTCAGCTACATAAAAGGTTAAGTTCTTATTGGAGCTTGGGACTTATTTTGCTAGAGCATCGCACTTGATTTCAGCATTCATCTTGCTTCATGTTAAAGTTGCTCCATATGACCTTGTCTAATAGGGTTTTTAATGAAAGGAAAAAAATGTTTTGATTTTTTTTGGCGTGATATTTGATGGGCGCTTGCTCCCACGAAGATATTGTGGTGGCATGAGAGCCACAGATGACACCAAATTATAAATACTGAAAAGATGGAAGACTTTTAGTACAATACTTCAATAATACTTTAGTTTACATCGAAGACGGTGGATGAGGGATATATCAATTTGTAAGATAGTCCTTTCCATTAAAAAGTGTGAATGTGGACTCTCATCGTGAGATCCAAGGCATTTGGGACCCTTTTGGCAAGATTCGAAGTAATATGATTCTTGTGTGATTCCTGACTAATGATATTAAGCCACTTGACAAAATAGTTATACTATGAAGATGCCCTTTTTTATCCATGCAGATATTAGTAAAATGGTCGATCGGATGTTAAATCTTTTCGCTATTGCTGCATTGACGAGATCCAAGGAGATAGATATGCGTCATCTGTTTTATCCGTTCAGATACAATGCCGGATTGTCACTTCAGATATTCGGTGTCATGCATGAATCATGATAGTGTTTAACAGAGCCATACGTTGCTGACTTCTTTTATATTGCAAACAAGCCAAACAACCAGGCCGAGAATTAAATCAAGGACGACATAAAACCAAGAAAGGTTGATAAAAAGGAAACTCAATTCAAATCAACTACTTAACTATATTTTGCGTGCGAACCAACCCTTTCGGTAGTGTAAAGACTAACTTGTCTTTTCTTTCAAATAAAGAATAAGGCCAACACAAGACGTGGACAGAATTTATTGATTAGTTGAAAAGAAAGAAAGAAAGAAAATTTGAATCACATATTATATAAGACTGGCCGAAAGGCTTGATGTACTCCTAATCCTAATTCCGGATGATAAATATTTATAAATAAATCCCAGTGAGGTCGGGGTAATCGCCAGAATTTCAACAATGGTACCTGAAATATAGGCTAATTCTTTTATAAATACTAAAATTTTACGTATTTTTATGAAAGAAAGTTGTGAAAATAATTTTTCATATAGAATACTACAATTTTATTATCCAAAATTGTCTTAATTTTATACGAAAGTGTAAAGTGTAAATTTAAATGAAAAAATTATTATAAAACTTATAACAATAAGTATGGTATGATTTTTTCAAAAAAAAATATATATGCATGAGGCGAGCAGATGAGGTTGGAGAATTTGGGGTCCGCATTCCACAGTGTAGGCAGTCCAGCCTTCCAGATTAAGCTCTATCCCCGCATGAAGTGGGGGACATGTAGCCTTATCACAGCCGTTAGTTTAACTGTCCTAGTCTTGCATCCTATGACTCGGAGAAACTGTTTCCAATGTGTCAAATACCTATGAAAACAAAATATAACCAATACAAAATTTTTCACCAAAAAAAAAATATATATAAACAATTCAAAATTACAAGATGAAGATTAAGATGGGGGAAAAAAGGTCGCTGGAGGACTTCAAAAAGTAAAAGTGGGATTACTAGGACGATAGGGAAAGGAATATGATGCTGATAGTGGCCTCCAGTGTTCATTTTATTATCATTATTTTTTAATTAACCGAGTGAGTGAGGATATGAATAAATACAACCAAATGTTACTGCTAGAAATTTTATAACACTTGAGGTGAGATTATAACAAAAATGGAATGCCTCTTCTCTTATCGTGCAAACCCAAATAGAGTATTTGTGTTGGGCCAACTCCCAAAACAACTTCATTCTTGAGTTGGTGAACAAATCCAATTGAAGCCCAAGTTGGAGGCAAAATATATAGAAGTTGTTGAAGTGGGCTTGGCTTCTTTTAGAATACAACAAAAGTAAAGAGTATCTTTCACGTTCTGTATAGTTTTTGAGAGCAGTCGTTCCTCAAGCTGCTTCTGCTTCACCATTCAAAGCTCTTATTGTGGTTCTTTGGCCTCTTATTCTACTTTGGTATAACGAATAAAATTATAATTAATAATTAAAAATTGAATAATTAATTATTATATTTTTAAAGATATTCAATTTTATTTTTGAAAGTTTTCAATAATCAATAGATAATAATCCTAATTAAAAATAGGTTACTTAGAATAACATATTTTAATTATAATTATTGAAAGAGGAATTTAAAATTTTATACCCATATTAATTTTTTTTATTCTTTTACCTTCTTGCTATCCTACATCTAACAATATAAAATTTAAATTTTATATTTATGCTAGTCTTATTTTTTAATTTTAAATTTAGGAATGACTTTCAATATTTTGTAATTTAATTATCTACAATTTTTTAAAATTAATGAGAATAAAAATAAATATAAATCCTATTTTAATTATAAAAATTAAAATTTTTTATTTATGAAAAATAATTTAAATAATTTAGAATATATACTAAATAAATAAGAATATACATAAATTAAATAATATATATTATATAATTATATTTTATTTTATAAAAATAATATCAAAGAGATTAAAAAATTATTAATTTTGATATGATCATGTGTATCTCATGTCATTTTTGATAATTTAACACTAAAAAATAATTATTTTGTACATCATCTAAATAAGAACAAATTATATATAATTAATCATTCTAAAATTAATTATTTTAATAATCAATTGTTTTTATTACTATATTTGTATATAAAAGAATATTGATACTAGGTGCTGCCCATAATAGGTTGACTCTTGACTTCAATCAAGTTGTGAATTGTTTGACTTGAATGCCACCTTTAAAGTGGTGGTTACTAAACACACATGGCTATTTTTTTTTAAAGAAAAAGAGTAGAGAAAATCAGCATTGATTGCATTAATTATTTTTCTTAAGCATTACTGTGAGAATACTCTTTCATCACAAAATATTCAATTTGATATCACCACAACTTCATCAAAATATTAGTAATTCACATCTTTTCATTGACTATAAATTGACATTTTCCTACATCAAATTCATAAATTTTAAGTTGAAATAACAACCTACTACTAAATTAACACTCTTTTATATTAAATTTATAATCTTTAAATTAATGGCCTGATACAACTAAACTATCGAAAGCCAACACCTTCGTGGGACGTACGGCTAATAGTTGAGAGTGCTTTAATGAAGTTCGCAGGAGAAGTGATGAAGCTTTTGTAGGATTCCTTGTGCAAACCATTATTGACTTTGACATGGTGAGTGGAGTGGAGTGGAGTCATGTGCATATATTACTCTGTGCACACAAATCCTCCTGTAACTCGTTTGTCAAACCCACATACTTTATTCTATATAAATGTTTGGGTGCCCAGAATATTTTCTTCATTGGGGATTTGTTCGCTTGCCACATCGCATTCAAAGGATGATGTTGTTTGTATTTGGGTGGTTTTCATAATCCCTCGATGTTTATTTACTATTTTACTCTTAAGACTTCTCAACTATGGCCTTCTGCGTGGGACAGAAGATTTGGCAATTGCTTCAGGTAAGGCGATGAAAAGGTCAATTAAGCAACTTGGAGTCTTTATTAATAGCCATTTAGATTCTAATTGCCTTGGATTTATACATGACTATTTTAGCTGTCAAACATTTTTCAGTTCACATGAAAATGAGATGTTCAATACACAGTCCCAACAGAGTTTGTTGTCATCGTCCTCAACATCAGGGAGCACAACAGGAGACACAAAGTCTGGCTTTACAGCTAAACAAAAATAATTACCAGAGTTTATCATTTGTCTAAGTCATTCCGCCCCTGGTTTGAGCAAACATGGTTCCGGCCAAACGATTCCTAATTGGATCAAAAGACACCCATAAAAAAAATTAAAAATAAAAAATAAGCCAAAGAGGATCAAGAGATCTTGAAGTACAAGCAATTTGTCATTCGTGGAGATCTAGAAAATCTACTAATATCTACCATGAGTAGGCAATTTCTAGACCACAGGAGATAAGACCTGATTAAATAAATCCTGATTAAACACAGGTGCCCCTCCATACTCAGAAGTAACTTCCCACTAGTTAGCAAACAACACTTCGCAAGAGTGCAACTGCCCTAGAACCCTGTAATTTCCTTAGTCATGCTGCCGTTAAGACTATCTTCAAAAGAATCTATCTCAAATATCACATGCATGATTACCCTCAACATCCCCATTTTACTACGTATTACAAACATCGTTCAAATAAAAGCACAGCATCGTTGCAAATAACCCACTGCTACTCCAGTAAACGTGGCTATAATAAGGCGATCTCTGAGCAAAGGCGGATGAATATAATGTAGCATATAAATATAGGATGCAACCTTAGCATTGGAAACTCTTAAAATAACACATCCAAATCCAAACAATAGCTATGTTCAAAATACATGCTTTACTGGCAATATAAGACAAGTTAGGCTGGCACAACATCTGAAGATGGACTTACTTTCGAATATGATTTTTTGAAGTATTTCTAATTCCCGTATTTGTTTCTCTTGTAAGCAGCAATGGAATTGAGATGAGCTATTACGTAACTGGAGTATTACTTTTAAGTTATCCAATTAACTCAACCAAAAAGAAGTTTATCCTCCCACTGTTAGCATATTTACAAATATGGCTCAATTTTCCACGCACAACATGTGAGTAAAAAATGAAGGGTAGTAAACAATAAATGCAGCATCCTAAAGAGTATTTTTAAACTCTATAAAAGTTATGCTGTCGCTTATATCTCAAGAACAGTGTTAGAATACATTCATTGCTGCGGATGATCAACAGTGATTTCATTATCCCTTAAGGGATGCAATGGCAAGCAATCAACAATTATCGTTTATGGCGCAGCAAGAAAAAGAAAATTTTGGAGCTTCAAATGTTAAATAGAAATAAATCATTAATTCACCATCAAATGCTAAAGGACAACCAAAGAGAACCTGAAGGGCTGCAAAGCACGTGAACTAATCTCAACTACAACTTATAGACACCAATCCCGACACTAATTTGGTTGAATGATAAGCTTCACTATCCCTCTGTACACAGCTCCTCTTACCTTCATCTGGAGCATGTAGTTTCTACTAGAAACACTTGCACTTCCACAGCCTTCAACACCAAAATTTGAACCAACACCAAAATTTGAACCCTAGCCACCCAATCAAACATGCAATGCACAAACCAGACTTAGATTACTAGCCACCAAAAAACGAGAAAAATCCACGCTTTGGCTCCTCCTCGACCACCACTGCCTTCATGCTATCCTGCTCCACAAGCCTCCATGCCGCCTGCTCAAAAGCCAACCCTGCCAATGTGGGTGGCTTATTCAATACAAGTGGGTACCCTCTATTTGTACTCCTAATCACCTCAGAATCTTCAGGAATAACCCCTAACAAAGGCAAGCCCAGCATTTCTTGAACATCAAGCACAGACATCATATCCTCCCCTTTGATCATATCAGTCCGAACCCGGTTCACAATCATTTTAATATCCCTAATCCCATCACATTCAAGCAAACCAGTGACCCTATCTGCATCTCTTAAGCTTGTAATATCAGGGGTAGTCACCAAAACTGCCTCATCGGCAGGGGTTATAGCAGTGATGAACCCAGCATCAATCCCGGCAGGACAATCAATAAGAATGAAATCCGGGCACCCTTCTTGCCTTGCTTTTAAGGCATCCACAAGCCAAACCAAGGCTTTCCCACCAAATCCAATTGGCAGTTTTGACCTGGGTTTTGATATACAGAGCAATTCGAAATTAGACCAACGCTTATCTCTTACCAGAGCTTGGTCAAGCCTGCAATCACCATTGAGGACCTCAACAACAGTGTAATTGACGCGATTCTCGAGACCCAAAAGGAGATCCAGGTTCCTGAGGCCAACATCAGCATCAATGGCGACAACAGAAAACTCAAGGCGAGCCAGTGAAAGGCCGATATTGGCAGTGGTGGTGGTTTTTCCCACACCACCTTTACCAGAGGTGATGACGACGACTCGAGGGGTTTCACCAGCCAACTGGGGTTTTCTATTCCATTGGAGAAGTGCTTTTGTGGCAGTGGTTGTGGGTGAGTTGGGTTTTGCTTTGGGATTTATGGGTTTGAAGGAATTGGGGATGAAGACTATGCCGGAGAATGGGATTAAGGACTGAAGAGCGGAGGGAAAGCATGAGGCTTTGGCATTGATGTGAAGAGATAGCATTGCTGGAGAGAGGGAAGGAGGGAAAGAGTCCGTACGTGAGTGGGGTTTTGAGTTACTGCTAAGCAAAATAAGATACAAGTGTGGAAATGGCGTGAAGTTGTAGCGATGGAACTAGGCCGCGCGTTGGGCGGGTTAACTCATGGACATTTTTGTGGATCGAATTTAGAATTTTAAGCCCTTCGAGAAGGGAAGCAAAAATTTTTAACGTTACGTTATCATCGAAAATTCAGTATTATTTTTAAATAAATATTATTAATATTAATTATATTATTTTTTAATTTATTAATATAATTTTATAAAAAACTAATTATATTTAGTAAAATTAATTATGTTTTAAATAATTAAATTGTTAAGTTGAAAAAAATATTATACTTAAAAATATTTATATAATAATACTGAATTTTTAATATTAAATATAATACTATAAATTTTTTCAAGAAGTGGGATTAGACAGAGTAATTCATCGTAGAAGCTTGTTACAAATTTCAGAATAATAGTAATAAGAAAGAAAATATATTGATCTCATCTAAATTTTGATAAAACTGTACAAGTCTCCTTTAAAATATGAAATAATGCTACACTTAACATAAATTAAAATTTTTAATTAAATAATAAGAAAAATAATTATAAATTTAAATAAAATAATATATAATAATTTGAGTATTTTGTCATTAAAGATATGCTTTAGTTAAATTTAAAAAACTAAAATTTATAATATTTACATTAAAATTTAATTTTTTTCATTAATTATACTTTAGCTATTTAAATTTAATCAAATAATTTTTATCATAAAATATATAATATCTTATATTGATATATATTATTTGATGTAAATATATAACTATCTTTTTGCATCTTTTATTAAAAATTTACATTTAAATTTAAATATAGTATTATTTTATATTTTAAAATTTAATAAATATTAATGTATTTTTCTCTGATAATAATAATAAGTTGAAATATATGGACAAAGCTGCATACTAGTACATTGGACGATTGTAAATTTCTAACCGGTTTGCAAGACAAACTTAAATGGATTGTCTACGTTGTGTTTCCTTTCCCTCCTTATGTGTTGTTTCACACTTATTCTTTCTATATTTTTATATTTTGTCTACTGTTTCATAAGCAGCGGAGAAAATATACAAATGTAGGTTATTTATTTTATTAGAAAATATTTTTGTTAAAAGTTTTTATTTATTTATATAAATTAAAATAAAAATGAATTATCATCTATATGCATTAATTAAAAATTATAATATTTAATAATATATTAACTGAAAAAATAATTTTCTTTTTGAAAATAACTTCACATTAAACATTAAATAGGAAGAACATTTTTCATCATTTTTTATAACAATAGGGATAATTAAATCACTAAATATATATACACAAAGATCATATATCAAATCATATATAGAGAGAAAAATATAAAATTTTCAAAAGACATTTTCCATCATTTAATACTTTAACTATATTTTCATATATATTTTTCATTAAAATAACCATACTCTTAAATAGATTAGTCTTTACAAGATCCTTCCATTTATAAGTTTAATTTAAATAAAATTATCAATTTCATCCCTTAAATTATAAGATGCCAATAGATTGGTTTTTAAATTATATAAAATTATAATTTCATTTAATATACAATTTGTTCCTTCATATAATTATTCAATGATAAAATTATTTGTGTGGAGAGATGAAATTATTTATACAAATTATTAGATAGGAATAAATTTATAAAATTCAAAAATTATTTTATCAATTTTTATAATTTTAAGGATGCAATTGATATTTAATCTTTATGCCAAAGTTTACAAAATTGTTTGAGAATCAAATTAATTATGCTTTTATCAAAATTAGTCAACAAACTATATTTTTAAACATAAAATAAGTTTCTTTACAATTAATTTTTTATTAATTACTTATAATTATTATATCACTTCCATGTTAAACATATCCTAACTCCCGTTGGCTTATATAGGGTCACATTGCAAGAGTTATAAATTAAGAGAAAAGCATTCACTTTCTGCTAAGCATTGTTATATAACATTTATTATGTTTGGATATATATTTATTTTGTGTTTTCAGGAGGGATAATTTTATTGGGAGTTATATTTTTATTGTTGGATTATTTTTTAATGTTAAAATAAGTAAATTAAAATTAAAAATTTTAATATAATAAACAATATTTAATAATAAAGATATTTAACTTTTTAAAAGGTAAAACTTCTTATTATATTATTTTTTATAAATTATTACGAAAAATAATTTTTAAATTAAAAAATAAAAAATAATTAATGATAAAATTATAAAATAATAAAAATTTTATTTAATTATAAAATTAATATTAATAATAAAAAATTAAAAATATTTTAAAAATATTTTTATTTTTATATTACACATTTAAATTATATAATTTTTAAAAATTATTTTTAAAATAATAAACGCATACGATTTGGATACTAAACGTTCTTGATTTTTCGATTCTATCTCTTCTTACCGTAAATTATGAGATAACGCCTTGATTGAACTTTTACTATTCAATTAGAATTACAATCTTCATTTATTATTTACGTGAATGACCACATTTGTGAAAGTGTGATTTCTAGGGAGGTAAATTATCGTCCAGTCTAACCCAAAAAAAAAAAAAATTATCGTTCGGTATCAACCAATAAACCATCTGCTGCTGTCTGCGGCCGTGCGAACACGAGGTTAACGCAGAAAAGTCACCTATTCTAGAGTAACCATCACCTCCGACACGTGTCCCTCAATTATTTGTGTTTTACACGATTGCCCTCCCTCCTTGATGTTATCGGTTATATCTCTCCACCGCCTTCTCAATCTCCTCCTCTCTCTTTCTCTCTCTCTCTCTCTGAAGCACGAAACTTACTTTCCTTTCCGACCCAGCTACGTTTCCTTCTTAGATCTAACACATCAATTACCAGCAGTGTTGCTTAGTCTTAATCAGAGCTTTGTAGGTCAAGACTCACTCCTCTCTATGCCATTTCCGCAGGTTTGATTTCGCTGTTTTCTATTATGAAAAACTGGCCTTTTACTGATTTCCTCCTTGTTACTATCTGTTTTCTTGCTTTTCGTTCATCGATTGATTTTGGGTGTTTAAAAATTATATGTATCTTCGGATCTGAGACCAAAATTTTCAGTTAAGTGAACTATTTTGAAGTAATTGGATGTTCATAAATCCGTGTCGAGTAGATCTGTTGTTTTGTTTTTGGGTATTTGCGGGTTTTATGTCATGGTTCAATTGTAGTTATTAATAATCATCGACCTGACTTATTATGGTTTTGTTCGATTTCATTTTCCTCTGGCTAACTGGAGTCTGTGGACTTAAACGTTGCCATACGCTACTTTGTGCTATGAATACTGTCAGTAAAATGTACGCTTGGCGCGTGTTTGTTGGGTGTTTCGTAGATGGTAGTAATTCATCCACTTTGAATGTTAAAATAGTCATCGCTGAAGAACAAGGTTACATTTTATATTTCAATGTTTCAAATTACATTGGACCTGCTTGCTAGGTGAATTCAATATTGTTGGATCCTTAGTTTAGAATAAGCTTTTTCCTTTTGCGGTCATCTTTTCATGTGGACATCGGTTGTCACTGTTGATTTCTGTTTCTTCAATTTTGATTAAGTTCCTGTTTGACTTGATGTTATCTTATTGTGGGGTTCTGTTGGTTTGTTTGATATGTTATAACGGAATAGAATATGCTTGTTTTTGTATATCTTTTATTTTGGATTCCGATAGATGAAATTTTGCAACATGTAGATGTGTTTCTGATAATGTAAAATCCCGGGACGTTCTGCGATTGATCTCAACATTTCATCAACTGTGTATCTTCAACTTTAGATGGCTTATTTCAAGGGAATTTTTATTGTGCTAAATATTTTGGGCTGATGTATTTTTATGCTTCATGGACTTGTTTTCTGCTTTTTTCACACCGGAGTGGATGATTATTGTAACGATGTTAAGGATGCTTATTTGTTAATCAGTCATTTTCTATGGCTTCTGCAGCACTTTTCTGAGTTTTTTTTTTTTTTTTTTAACCTGTAGCTGGGAAGGGTGTTCTTGAACCAAGGTGCTGTTGAAGTGTCCGGATTTGTAAGCAGTCTTGTGGATCTGCTGGTGTCTGCAGTATGGGCAAGTGCAAGGGTTGTGGGAAGTTAGGAAGAATGGGGCCAAGGGGAGGATCTATGAGTGCCTATGAATTTTCTCTGCTGTTGTCTCCAGTCGTTTCTGTTTGGGATTGCATAGTTCGCAAAATGAGGTATTCCTACAGACCTGAGTGGGTGTAGTGGTTGGAACATATCATTAGTTCTAGTCTTGACTTTTCAATTAATAAGAATATATTAAAGCACAAATTTTAGGGTAAAAGAGTGAAGAAAAGACTTACATAGACAAATGTACACACTTTTAAAGAAATTCTCTTGAAAGAAAGGAGTACACAAAAGGCACATTAGTATTTAGAGGTGGTAGATTCTATGGATACCATGGCATGTAATAAAGGACAACATGTGAGAAAAACAAAGAAGAAGCAGGTGAAAGATGAGTTGGATCGTCTGAAACAAGCTGAGAAGAAAAAGAGGCGCTTGGAAAAAGCACTTGCTACCTCTGCAGCCATCATTTCTGAACTGGAGAAAAAGAAACAGAAAAAGAAAGAAGAACAGCAGAGACTTGATGAAGAGGGTGCTGCAATCGCTGAGGCTGTTGCTCTACATGTTTTACTCGAAGAAGACACAGACAATTCGTGCAATGTTGTTATAAACGAGGGCAGGTGCAATCCCTGGAATTGTAATCACAATCCTGATGCCTTCATGGGTGGAAGGAGAGCTTGCTTTCCTCACTTAGATGGTCGTATGTGGTCTGTTGAAAGAATGGGCTGCATCTCTGATGCTTACAGATATGGTTACAAGTTCAGTGGTGGTGATAATGGCGCCTGGTCTATCTCATCGGAGCCTTTTGGAAAGAATGCTCGTGAGCCACTCTATGATGAAGCAGGATGGAGGCCTGCTGAGTTACCTGCTGGTCTTGTTGCAGCACAAGCAGTTGCATCACTTCAGATTGCTGAGGCTGCTGATGAAGACAGGATTTTATTTAACGGAATGCTTAGAGGATAGATTAACGGATTGTGTCATGGGACGGTGTCTGTAGTATGGTACTGGAGAGTGTCGTCTGTAAATATCTTCTCATAGAGAGTGTTGTCCTTGTCAAACACTTCTGGTTCAGTTTGTGATTGAACATGTTGCAATGTCAGTGTTTTATTCCAATGTTATGTGACTGTAAGCGAGGCTGCTAAATTCTTTGTGTGATTTCATGCCTGATTTGTAGACGTCGCTTGCCATCGCTTTTTGAATTGGATTTCCTATTAATAAGATAATCGCATGAATGGACACTCAGAATTTGTTTGCTATTTGTTGTCTCATGGATAAATCATCATTTCATGGTTTAACAATTTGACTTTTTAGTTATTTTTAAGAAAGTGTATCATTTTCTTCTGGTCTCTTGTTATCATCCGTAAAATTAAATTATATTTTCTCCACGTAAACTCCTTTTTTTCTTCTCTCCCTTGTTAGTGTTTATCTGTTGAATAGTATAAAAACTATATTATCGTTGAATGGTTTCTCTATTTTAACCCCTCTTTTGATGTTGAATGACTCTCTAGTGGTCGATATTTTTTCCAGCCCTGAGGAAGGAGAAGGGGCATTCACATTTGTTATCCATTCTATATATATCACAGTAAGAATAGATTAGTCTTTTCTTATTTTATATTTTGTTCTTAAAGATAAAATTTTACTTTGTTTCATTTTCAATAATTAAGGGTAAAATTCATTCCATTCCCTTATTCTAGAAAGCAATAGATCTTCATTGAAAATTGCAAAGAATAATAAAAAATAAAAGAAATTAAAAAATATAAATTTTAAAATTAAGGATAATAAATTTATTCATAATTATTTGGTAATTTAGTAAATAAGGAAAAAAATTAAATTTAAATATTGTAAATTATATATAATCAATATAATGTTATAATATAAGTTTAAAGTTATATATAATTAACTTAAATAATTTGAAATTAAAAAAAGGGTTATATAAACAGCAAAATAATATTACTTTTTGTCTTCATTATTTTAAATGAAATTTTAATGTACTTTTAATTTTTTAAATAATTAAATAATCAAAATGGCTAAGAAATTTATGCATATATACAAGTACGTATGTATGTATGTATGTATGTATGTATGTATATTAGTATATAAGATAAAAATATAATATTTTATAATAGTAGAGTTTTATGGGGTAAAGCAAAGTATTATTGTTTCATTCTTACCATTTTAGAATGAAAATTTGTTTCACACATTATCTTGTGAAGCAAAAAATTAGATCATCGCCAAATTATATTGGAACAATTCTTCATATTTATTGTAAATTCAAGATATTTTACTAAAAGTACTCCTTACTTGTAAGTCTTTATGTGTAACTTGTACAATTGCCATAAAATAATTTTAAAAGAAAATAGCTTGTTACTCTTTCTCTGCGTTATTACTGGAGTAGTTGTAGATACCTTTCCCTTTAACCTTTTAAAGTGTCCACTTGTAAATTATCCCTTCGATGTCTATAAGCGTAATTGTAGGAGATGTTATGTGAAGATTATCCCTTCGATCTTTAAGTCTCAACTTGTAAACCGTACCATAAAATCACGCAGTATTTTTTGTGTGGAGAGAATTTAACTAAAACAATATAATTTACCAGTTGTCATGTTGCCATTTAAAATCAATATAGTTAAGATCATTTCTGCAAGGATTTTGACATACAACTTATAGTATTGTATACTTCAGTTTTTGTCTTTGGTATCATAGAATCACTTTATCAGACATAATACCAACAGGTCCACAAAAAGGCCACACTCCTTAAGAAAAGTGTACGTTGCTTCCCGCTAACTCACACCAAGAAGCCTTCAAAGTCAGCTAGAGATTGCTTCATCCCTTGGTTACGAAGAACAGAGGCCCTTTTTCCCCTATAGAACTTGCTGCAAACCCCATCAAGTGTTACTCGAAAGGAATTGAGTGAGGCTTGGTCCACGGTCTCATGCGCGAACAGAACCCTCGGGTGGGAGCAAGGGAACAAGTGACGGACTCAACGAGTACTCTCACCCCTTGACATACCCTGCCAATCTGTATAAAAAATCTTTTCTCTTTTAAGAATAACAATATATTCTCAAGGAGATTCATCTTAAATTCTAACCTTCCATAAACAAGACATTCCATACGCTACTGACCAAGCCATCTTTTTCCCTCTTATGTCCCATTTAGCCTAAAAACCTTCTCTCTCCCTACCAACAACATTAACTAATCTAAACTGTTCCTTTTTACCCCATGAAGACATTCATAATTCCCACTCAACCGCATCGTTACTCTGCTTGGATTTTTCCTTGTTCTCCTATCCCTCTGATTATTCCCACTTTGTTTTCCAAAAAGCCTTAAAACACCATTAAAGCTTCAACAAACTACCAACTACTTACCTACTCACCCATTAAGATCATTTAGCTTCTTGCCACCTAATTTGATCCATTTCTTCTTCATTTTTTTTCTCTTCCCTTTTTTATTTGATACTTTATAAATTTAATGGAGCATTATTTTTTTTTCAATTTTATCCTTCTTTATTTATAATAAATATATAATTACTCTACATGTTCATAATAAAAAAAGTATCAATGAATTTATTCTATCATATTTCCTTCTTCATTCTTCTTAACCATTGTGAACTTTGTAATTATAATAATGAAGTAAATTGTAATTATTAGAATAAAGGATAATTTTGAAAAGTACAATAAAATTAAATTCATTAAACAAACTCCTTTTAAATCTCCGTGAAACAATTTTAAATGATAGATAAAAAGAGATGAAAGAAATAAATAATCCATTTTGCTTCATTCACTAACCGAGGATACTCACTATCTAAATTACAAAGACACTTTTAAAGGATTCATTATTAACTTATAGGGATACATTTTAATGCGTCAATGGTATGCCAAGAAATTAATAGCTTTTTCTTAATTTCTTGTAGGTTCAATAGGTAACCTAAATATATGAAGTTGTGTTATGACTCCAGAAAAAATGATAAATTGCATTATGGCTACGAAATGATATATGAAGTTGCATTGTGCCTGTAAGGATCCAAGCTATCTTCCATTCCTAAGTTCCCACAATTGATCACCAAAACTTTCTAGTAATATTAGAAACAAATAACTAAATTTGAGACTAGCACGACACTTCATGTCACAATATACCCCACGGCGGAATGATAGGAGGCGAGCGATTTCATACCTCTTCGAAAATATTTGAATATGAATAAAAAGACAATAGAGTTATCACCAATTAGATGTCTATATTTCCAGAATTCAAATTTAGGAGTTAGTTATGCATAAGAAAGGTATTAGCATACTACAAATCCGTTTAAAGAACAGTTGCCCATTTATTTTAGTTCTATCTTTTGAATTAAGTCACAATAGTCCTTACCATATTATATGTATATTTTTTTAAATGTAATTTTAATTTTAGTTAATTTATTGACTTGATTGCTAAATCTGTTCAACTTCACAATAAGATTTGAATAAAATAAAATATCTCAATAATGTTAAGTATTGTCATTATTGCACTTACAATTAAATTACTTAACTTTGATACATCATAAGTATAAATTTTATTATTTTTAAAATTTTTTTAATAAAATAATTATAATATAATAAGATATAGAAAAATTATTTTAAGTAATTTTATTTATTTAAAAAGTATTAAATTAGTAATTTTTAATTTATATTATCAAATTTGTCCAACTTCATAACCAAATTTGAAATAAGAAGTTATTTAAAAAAATTAAAGTTATAATTTCAATCTTATTTCATAATTTAAAAGTATTAAATTTATCCAAATTCATAAATAAATCTGAATAAAAAATTGTTCAAAAAAATTAAAATCATAATTATTTTATAAATTTTTAAGATATCTAATTTGTCTAACTTCATAACCAAATCTGAATAAAAAATTATTCAAAAAAATTAAAATCATATACATTACACTTGTGATTATTTTTAATATTATTTTGTTATCACAAAATTTAAATTATAAAAATTTTATAAAAGTAAAAAAAGTATCAATAAAATTGTTTTAAAAAATTTAATGGTAGTAAATTCATTAGCAAAGTATATTTTTTTAGTGGATTCAATTAACATCTCATAAAACAAAATGAGATAAAAAAAAAATTTAAATCAATGAAAATTAAAGCATACAATGTGATATTCGAAAAAAAAAAGAAGTAAAAAAATGAATATTGATCCCAAAATATCACATGAATAGGACAGTACTGTCATAGTACCTTCCTATCCATTTCATTAATTTAAAGAAAATAATTTCATTTTTTATATTTATAATATAATTTTATTATATATATTTAAAAATAAAAATATAATGTAAATTATAAATATACATATAAACTCAATAGAGTAAATAAATTAAAACATCTCATATACAAAAATGATAAATGTAAGATCATTTTTATGTGAATTAATATTGAGATTTTTTAATTTAATTAACTTAATTTAATTTTTAAAATACTTTTACTTCAAGAATATTAAAATAGATTGGACTTCCAAACTATTTTAATTTATTCCATCATAAGAATTGTACAAAATAATATCTTAACAATTTTCTTAAATATAAAAGAAAATCTCTCCTTTTTTAGTTAATAAAAATAAAGTAAAAAAGTTATTTAGGGTGGGATGGTACCTTAAGTCAAGTGTCATCCCATCCATTATGATTTTAGTTTTTTTGTAGAAAGACTTCCCCTATTTATATAATTTGTTTATTTTTTGTAGGTAATAAAAAATAACAAAATGAGATATAATAATAAACAATGTGTGTAGTCCTATCTTATTTCTAAAAGAATAAAATAAATTAATTATAACTCTTTTCAATTGTTTTGAAGCTCAGATTCCTGCTTATTCTTATTCTTTGTTCATTTCTTTTGCAATTTCATTCTCTCGTACTTTCCAAATCACACATTATTAGCATAAGGTTATTCTTTTATCCTTTCCATCTTTTCTTCCTTTTTTTCAACACAAATAATTTTAAAACTAACAACAATTATGATTTTAATATATATAATCAAAATTCATTTTATACTTAGGACATATATCTAAAATTTTAGAATAACAAGAATTTTAATTACTCAAATAAGAAATTAAAGAGGGTAAAAAAGTGTATACCTAGTAATAAAGAATTTTTTCTTAATAAATTTTTCTACTATCTCTCTCTTTCTTTCTTTTTTTTAACTTTACTCTTGATTATTTCTTTCTTCTTCCTTTCCTATGCTTTTCTTTCACCACTCAAAAAAAAAATTCTCTTTGTGTCTTAATTGATTTTTATTTTTTTTCTTATTAGGAAGGAATTAAACAATAAAATTTGCAATGGGAATTTCTTTTTAATCATTTTGCTAAAAACTAAAGAATCACTACCCATCGCATATGCTAAGTTGATCAAAAGAACTAAAAATTCTAATATTTTATAGGTTGAAAGAAAAAAAATGTGTTTCATAGGATATAAAGTGTTAGCAGCTCTTCATCCGCTATTTTCTCTTACCCTGCAAAATTTTTTTTGAATCATTATTATTTTTATTTTGAATTATAATATTATCTGAATAAAATTGAGTGTTAACACTTGGCAATGTCCTTTAAATAAAGGAATGAACAAACTAATGGTAATATTAGAAAGGTAACTTCCAATCTTTCAAAATGCCTAATTAGTAATCCACGGTCAAATTCCATAATATATTAATATATTTCTTAATTTTACACTAAAAATTTATAATGAATATTTCAATTTTGATTAATAAGGAGATATATATTTTACTTTCTCAAACAAAAAAAATTCAATAACATCCATTACAATTATACATATCAATTCAATACCTAGCAAATTAGTTTATACAACACAATAAACATAACTACTACCAAAATATCATTTTCAATCTAAAAATGAGATGACTATGGTGTACTATTGATGCAATAGTGCATTGGTATACTATTGAATTTGATTATTGATTTGTTATCATATAATGTGTCAATTTGACTTTAAAAAAAACTAAAGTTAATGTGTAATAAGATCTGATGATGTATTGATATACTACTATATTAGTGATAGATTATAGTCTTTCCCCTATAAAATAAGAAACAAAGTAAAGCAAGACCTTTTAAACATAGAAATCAAATATTTCATGTTTGGCTAAAGCTTCAATATCTCTAACAATTAGAAAGTCCACAGCATTTTCAATTAAATTGACAAGCGTGGCCCTTCTCTCATAGGAGGTGCCATAAATGCATCAAATTAGCAGCAATGAAGTTGGAGTAGTCCCAACGAGAAGTCCTCCAACTCACTACTTTCCTCTTTCAATAGGCATTATCTTCAAAAGAAAGTAAATAGTAGTAGAAGTTAATGGTCTTAAAGTAGAAGTTATTATAAAGTAGAAGGTGGCGGATTAAAGTAGTCTTAAACTTTGAAAGATATGAAAAAAGTGTAAGAGTTAAGGTGTCATATTGCAATTAATCATTCTTGTCTAAAATATGGACATAACCTCATGTTATTTACTACAAGATTGCATCTCAATTATTGATTCCATGGTGCATTGATGCACCACTATTTTAATGGTGCACCAAAGTCTACTCCTAACTTATAACAATGATAAAGTTAATGTTGTATCAATACATTATTGTGTCAATAGCATATCATAGAATTTTTCATACTTCAATTATAGGAGTTTTTCAACTAACATCACATCAGTTTCAAAAGTATTTCATGGCAAGATTTTATTTTAATAGTTTTTCCCTTAACGATGTCTTCTTCCTCATCCTCCTCCTCCTCCTCCTCTTCCTCTTCCTCTTCCTCTTCCTCTTCTTCTTCTTCTTCTTCTTCTTCTTCTTCTTCTTCTTCTTCTTCTTCTTCTTCTTCTATTTTTTGCCTTTAGTTTCACAATGAAGAAATTAATTATTCTAACATCTTTCAAAAGGGAAAAGTTTGAATAATCAATGCTGAACTAATATTTTCAAAAGTATTTTTTAATAATTTTTTATGTAAATTAAAATCAAATTATACCTATATTTTTTTTCATTTTCAAATATATATATGTTCATCTTCTTTATTTTTTTGCAATAGAAAAAGTGAGTGTAAATTTAAATAGAAAGAAAAGAAAGGTGAATATGTATAAACAAAAAGTAAAGTAACATAAATTTTGAAAAATAAGAGGATTAACTAAATATAATGTTAAAAGAGGTGAACCTAATTTTTCTTTTTTTACATTATCTACATGTAAAATTTTGTTTCTACTCTACTACTCATTATATATTAAATAAATTTATAATATAGCTAAACTCATCAATTACTAACTATATAAACAAATAAAATGTACCGAATAAATAATAAAATAACTTATCAAATTTAAATTACCTTATCATCTCATCTATTATTACTGTTTTCAATCTTGATTCAAAGAAAACGAATGCATGCCCTTTTGGAAACTTTAGACTAATAAGTTTATTTAATTTAGTTCATAAGATTATTTTCAAGATATTAGCAAATCAAATGAAGAAGATTCTAAGTCAAGTTATTTCTCCAATCCAATCAATATTTGTGGTAGGCTAATGAATAGTGAAAAATGGGATTCTAGCTCAAGAAATTATGCTTTCCTTTGCAAACAAGAAAGGTTATAAGATTTTATGGGGCTTAAATTGGATATGGTAAAAGCTCGTGATCGTGTGGCATAGGTTTTTATGCTCCAAATCCTAAAATTGTTTAATTTTAGCTTTATATTTGTAAGGCGAATTAAGAAATACATATTTATGTTCTTAGTTTTATAAGTGAAAGGCTAACAAAGCAGTTTGTACCCAATTAGGTGTTTGAGGCAAGGTGACCTAATTTCACCTTACTTATTTATTTTGTATTTTAAGATTTTTTTTCATGGCTCCTACTTAAAGCTAAAAGGAAAAATTATTCCATAGAGTTAAATTGTCTAAGAGTAATTATTGTTTATTGATGATATTATAGTTTTTGCAATGGGTAATTCAATATAGGCTACTAGGCTATATGAAATCTTTGAAACATTTGAGTACAAGTCTAGACAAAAGGTCAATTTTAATAAGTCAAGGGTTTTTTTCTCAAAAAATATAATTAGAGTTACTAGAAGAGGCATTTTAGATTTCCTAAGTATGGAACAAATTAGAAACAATGCAAAATATTTAGGGATCCATTTATTCCTCTCAAATTCAAAGTTAAGGGATCTCCAATATTTTATAGATAAACGTTAACCTAAATTAGTAAAATGGAAAAAGAAACCTTTTATTAGTTAAAAGGCTTATAATGATTCACTTAGTAATGCAATTACTATCTGTTTATTCTATATCTACATTAAAGATTCCTTTAGGAATATGTTAGAAGCTAGACATATTATATATAAGATTTTGGTGAGGAGTTAGTTTAGACAAACAAAGATATTTTTATCTTATAACTTAGGTGCAACTGTGCATGCCTAAGAATTAGGGTGGTTTAGGCTTTAAGCTATTCCAACATATCAACTTATCATTATTGGCTAAACTTACTTGGAAAATGGATATTGAAAGGGATGCTTTATGGGTTAGGTATTTGTAGGCTAAGCATGATCAATCTGATAACTTTTTTAGTAGGTTAGTAGCTAAGATTCTTAAGCTTAGTTAGGGATAAAAGAAGGAAGGAAAGTTATGATGAAGGGTAAATGCATTGTCATTGGATTGAGGGAAGGTAAAAAGATCCTTTTTAACCCTTGAGTGCTTAATTGTGAACAGTTTATACCAAAAGTTAAAAAAGGTATCATGGTTAGTGAATAGATAATGGTTTTAAAGCTTATGGAATTATATAAAAGGAAATGGAATTTGAATTTAATTGACTAATTATTTAGTGATGAAAAAGGTAATTATATTAAACAACTAAAAATCAAGGAATAAAGAAAGAATAAACCTATATTGTGCTTAAATACTTTTGGTGTTTTTACAAACAAATTGGCTTAAAAGTTTATAATCTCTCAGGCCTTAATTCATTAGCAATAAAAAATTTGGTCTTAGCTTTGGAATTCAAATATGCATGATTGATTCAAAATAGCCTTATAGAGAGTAATAAGTAAGGATCTTTTTATTAGGTTTTGAATAACTTACCTTATGGGTTTAGGAAGTAATTTATCCCTAATTTTTACATCTATTATAGAGATAAAGTTACACATGTTGCAAGGTTGTCCTTTAGTGTGTCTCCTATGGTTTTTTAATCTTGAAAGGTGAACAAATTCATGAAGATGTTACTGCAAACGTGCCAACAATCTAGGACTAATTATGATGTTATGTTATGTCACTATCTACTTTTATTTGTCAGCATTGTAATCCATTGAACTTAGGAGATAAGGAAAGCCATTTCTATAACTTTATCGAGGAAGAGAAATAGCAACAAGAGATTTTATAGGATGTTAGGGCATGGAGAGCAAACGAGGTCAACCTATATCCATATGGTGCAATAAAAATAGGCTCCGTTTCTTAATGATGCATTTAAAATAAATATTGATGCATGTTGATGCCTAATTTTATATAGACAATAATATAAATAAATATTAAAATATAAAAATACATTAAAAAAGAAAATAATAATAATAAATGATAAATAAATAAAAATTTTCACATAGATAGAATGTCTCTAAATCTATTTTTGTAAATTTTATAGTCAGCATATGTTGTATACCAACATTCTGTAACTTCCTTTATTACGGTTTACAAATCTACTTTTGTAAATTTTGTAGTTGAAAATTTTGAAAATTAACTACCAACATCTCACCTAACTTAGCTACCATTTCAATTATAGAAGCATTGGCTTTCATTTACCTGGAGCCTATTTCTCCATCATTTTCGCTATAGATTTTTCTCCCTTTACATACGAAAAACACAAAACTTATGTTATTTAAAGAAAAGCTAGTTTTCAAAGTGAGGAGGGAGAAGTGAGTGATTCAGGGGAAGAAGTGGATGTTATTTAAAGAGGAAAAGAAGGATCTAACAAAATTTGCAAAAAAAAGGGAAGATTAAAGAATTTTTAAAAAATAGGAAAAAGGAGGAAAGATATTTTTTAAGAAAAAAATTAGAAAGAAAAGAGGCAAAAAGATCAGAAATAAGGAGGAGGAAGAGAAATAAACCAAATTTACAAATGAAGAAAAAAGAGGAAACTTGTAAAAAGGAAGAGACAAGGAAGATTTTTTTTATTTTATTTGTGTTGTCCCATCCCCTTCCTCACATTAATTTTATTTTATTTTAACTTTAATTATATATTTTACTTGTTAAAAAATAAATTATAAAAAAATAAAAAAAGGAAGTCCCCTTTTCAAGTGTCTTTTAAAAGGACACCCACTTTTCAATAGATAAGAAAATCATCCCATTCCATTTATATATTTTTTATTATTTTATTTCTTTCTTTTAAAAATTAATTAATATTTTATTTATTTAACATGTGATATTATTTTTGTACAATTTCTATGATAAAATAAAATAAAATAATTTACAGGTTTAAACTATTTAATATTCTCGAGATAAGAAAATTTTTTAAAAATTAAATTAGGTTAGCCGATTAAATTAAAAATTCTCAATATTATGACACATAAGAATTATTTTATCATCTACACTTATAGTTTTATATTTTTATATAAAATATAATTTAAAATCTTGTGATGACTAAATAATATTAAAATTAGTTGCAAGTGTAATAAATATAATTTTAATTTTTTTAAACAATTTTGTATTCATATTTAATCATGAAGTTGAATAAATTTAATAATCAAAATTAAAACTTATTAATGCAACACTAAACAAATAAATAAATAAAATCACTTAAAATAATTTTTTATTTTATTATTTTAAAAAAATTATATTATGACTATTTTATTAGAAATATTCCAAAAATATTGAAACAAAAATTTTTATAAAAAAATAAAATAATAATAATTAATTAATAATAAAATAAAAATCCTTTAAAAATATTTCAATAATAATAAATTAAAATATCATAAAATTTGTGCCTATCACATATTAAACTTAATTAATTTGATTACAAGTACAATCACAATAACACTTAACATTATTAAGATATTTTCTTTTGTTCAAGTCCTATCGTGAAGTTGATGGATTTAGCATATTTTAAAAGAAAATAAAAATCTTTCTAAATGATAAAATAAAATCTTTCAAAATAATAAAATTTATGCTTATGATATATTGAAATTAAGTGATCTGATTGCAAGTGTTATCATGATGGTATTTAATATTATTGAGGTACTTTATTTTATCTGAATCCTAACGTGAAGTTGGATAAATTTGAATAACCAAATCAACAAATTAACTAAAATTAAAAATTATATTCTTAAGAAAATACAAATGTAATATAATAAGGACCATCATAATTCAATTCAAAAAATAAAATTAGAATAAATAGGCAACTATTCTTTGAATGTATATTATAGGGTGCTAACACCTTCTCTACACATAACTAACTTTTGAATCTAAACTTTAAGAATGCGGATTATTTTTAGTATTTCAATCAAACCATAAAAAATGATTGGCACTGACTTTATTTTCTTTTTATTTATACATAAAATCACATTTCTGAGAAGGCACGAAACGTGCTCCCCTCCTATGAATTCTACCATGGAGCATGTCGTGATAGCTTAGTGACTCCACTAGAGGCTAAATCAGAGTAAGGTTGTGTTTATCTTATTATGACTATCTTTATTTATTGATAAGATTAGTCATGTGAAGTTTTTTTTTTTAGAATGGTTAATGTTCCCTTTCACATACTATGCATTATGGATCTCACACACATATTATAAGCCTCCTACCAGGGCTTTAGATTACCTTTTAGGATTAGTTAGGGGGTAAAGTGACAATGTTTTCATGAGACCATTAATCTCCGTGTAGGCTAGTGAAATATCCATGCTCAAATTGAATCCTTTCTATTTATAGCCTATCATAGGTAAGGATTAAAAGCCTTATTAGCCTCTAGTGGTAACAAGCACAAATTAGAATAAACTTAGAAGCACTCTATTTGAAAAAAAATTATCCTATAAAAGGAAATTTCTAAACCTAGGAAAAGTCCTTGTAGAACATATGAGAGAACTCTTCCATGACCAATCTTTTTTAAGCCATACAAGTTTACCCAAAAATGATGATTAAGCCATATATTGTTGAAACTAGGTGGCTTACCTTTATTTTTAGAAAATTAAATTTGAATGGTTTATCATATATCTTATTCTTGCTTAATTGAACATGGCTATTATTCTTGTTCCTTAACTTCTTGCATTTATTATTTCATCATACATATGTATCACTAAAAGTTATTTATATCATTTGAACTCATTAATCATTGATTATGAGCTTCAAATCGTAAAAAAAAAAAAAAACTAGAAGCCTATGATTATGAATGGTTGGAAATAAGCCACAAAGCAATTTTTTTAAGCCTAGGAAAAATCTTTATAGAATATATGAGGAAACTCTTCCATGACTAATCTTTTTTAAGCTTTGCAAGTTTACACAAAAATGGTAATTAAGCCATATATCGGTGAAACTAGGTGGCTTAACTTCATTTCCAAAAAATTAAATTTGAATGGTTTATCCCATATCTTATTCCTGCCTAATTGAACATGGTTGTTGTTCTTGTTCCTTGGCCTTTTGCATCTATTATTTCATTGTACATAGATATTACTAAAAGTACTTTATATCTTTGAACTTATTGACCATTGATTATAAGCTTTAAATCGTCCAAAAAAATGGAAGCCTATGATTATGAGTCATTGGAAATAAACCACGAAGCCATTTTTTTTAAAAAAATGAAATTAATAGCTTTTAGTAATATCATTTTTCTTATAAATATTCATGCATTCACCTATTAAAATAACTCATATCAAAAGAGAAACCTCGCTTCTATCCCACTTTTGTGCAAGGATCATAGAAACTATGGAGAAAGCCCTCACAAAACTCAAAAGCAGGTTCTTTATTCTTCTTAGGGATTTGCTTAGGAAGATCTATAAATGCCGACTTGAAAGAATAAAGGTACTCACGTGTCTGGGTCTTCTTGAGGATATCCACTAGATCATTAAAGCTAAGGTATGTCTAGTGGGTGAGTGTCATGATTCATTTATTAACATACGTCGGCAATGAGAAGAAGTTCTTATGCTAAGAATTGAAGAGCTAAAAGATTGGGAGTCTATTATAAGTATGCATGGTGGACATGTAATACACATTGCAAGAACACTGGGATGGTTTCCCAAAATCAAGAAGATAAAATTAAGTTTATAAAGGATGGATTGAATAAATAGTCATTAAATGATATCCTTCAGACTTTTAAAATGCATCCTAGTGGAAAAGTTCATAGTGTTTTTCTTAATTTAGTGGATTTATTCCACAAGGAAAAAAAGCATTATCATCTCGAGAATCTAACCTTAAAAGATCTTATTTGTTAGTTTATAAGAAAACTAGATGAGAAGCAAATTCTCAACTCATAGAAGATATTTAAGTCGTTACTGAATGTAAAATAAGAAGAAGATGTGAGCTAAATCATAATTACTATTTATACGCATATCTTTTCTTTTTAACTTTTTAGTTATTTTTTACTTTTCTGTGTAATTATCTTTACCTTTTCCAAATTATTGTTGCACCTAAGATCTACTTTTAACCTTTTTCCTTTTCAAATTTTAAATTTTCTAATAATAATTAATTTGCATGACCTTTTTGATCTTTTTTGTACATTTTCCCACCATTTTCTAAAAATTATTATGTCTAATTCCTTAAATTTTAAACTTTTATGACAATGGTTGATTTACATAATCTTTTTACCGCTCATTTTTGTTATATAAATATGCATATTTACATTTATCAATGCATATATGGCTCATCTTGAGGTAGAAGAAAAAGTAGAAGAATCATCAATACGCATATTTAAATCAAAATGTGTCTTTAGTGGATCCAATTAAAGGAAAGAAGATGAGTTTGTAAAAGTGGCAAATAAGTTTGGTAAAGTATTAATTACTAAAAATATCAATCTTGTATATAGAGTAGAAATCCAATATTTAAGGGGATCTGTGATATCATTTGCACTTATTAGGGGAAGTAGAGTCTTAAGTATCATAGTAAAGGATTTGGATGACAAGATCTCACTAACTATGCCTTGAGTACTAAGTTAAAGGTTTCAAGCTTACTTGAGTATTGTGGATACATGTTTTATAATGTCGAAGCCTTTATCGCATTACTCAGTGGTCTGGAAATGTAAAAAGCAATTTCCAACGTTGCATATTAAAACAAACTAAACTTTTATAAAAAAAAATCATTAGGACTGTAAAATTTTAATAGTTTTTATGATGGTTTACTATCTTTCTTAGATCAAGCTGTGGAACAAGGATTCATTTCTCAAGCGACTCATAACTCCATAACATCTGCCTCAACTATTGATCAGCTAATTGATCAATTACAAATTTTTGTACTTAAACCTAGCTCATTAATGAAACAAGTAGATTAGCAAGCTCAGAACAACATTAAGGAACGTAAGCTACACGCCATTCTTCAGTTGTAACCTTTTCCACTATCATAAATTTACTTCTATTTGTTTCCATTTTTGTTATTTTATTTTTGTTAATTTTTTTTTTTTTTTGCATCTCCTCTCATCTATAAAGACATTAGAGATGATGTCTAAATTAGATTAGGATAAGGAATAATAAAAATTGTTAATAAAACTATTAGTTTAGCTATGTATGTAAAGGATAGTAGAGTAAAGAGTTATTTTTTTTTTTTGATATATATCCTATTAGTAACATTTTTTTTTCATGATTTATCCTTATTTCAAAAAAAAATCTTATTAGTGAAACCATTAGACTAACTGTGTGAATAAAAAATGATCGAGTAAAAAGTTATTTCTAACTCTTGGTATGCATCTCATTAATAGCATATTTTTCTTTATGATATATTCTTATTTCAAAAAAAATTTGTTAGGGAAACCATTAGACTAACTATTTGTAAAAAGGATGGCTAAGTGAAGAGTTATTTTTAACTCTTGATATGTATCTTAATGGTAATATGTGTTTTCTTCTTGATGTATCCTCACTTCAAAAAAAAAATTAGTGAAACCATCAAACTAACTATGTATGTAAACACTAACTGTGTATGTAAAGGATGGCCAAGTGAAAAGTTATTTTTTACTTTTGATACGCATTATATTAGCAACATGTTTTTCTTCACGATCTACTTTTATTTCAAAAAAAAAAAGAAAGAGTCTATTTTAAAAATTCCATTTGAAGTGTTATAAGTCTCCTTGCTTATTCGGACAGCATATTTATTTTCATGATCTACCTTCATTTCAAAAAACAAAAAGAAAGAAAGAGCCTATTTTTAAAATTCCATTTAAAGTGTTCTAGGTCTTCTTGCTTACTCGAATGTCTTTTACTTATTTTAAGAATTATATGAGTCATAAGCATGAATTAATTGGATTTGAAGGTTTTATAACATGCTTGAATAATTATCTTACTTTTTAAAATTGATAAGTTTAGCAATAAATTTAAATTAAAAGAACCAAGTTTGACAATCTTTAATCATGAAACTTTGAGCTGATTTGATTAATTATGACTATCTTTCTTGTATGAAATATTCTCCTATTAGGTTGTCACTCTAAAACTTGTTTTAACTCTTATTGGAATTACATTTTCACATACATGAGTAAATATAACTAAGGCATTTTTCTTTGAATGAACTATTTGTACTTGAATAGCTAACATTTACATGTCTATTGGATACCGACTTTGTGCTTAATTTACTTCCCTTGTTTTTAGCTCATTTCAAGCCCAAAAAAAAAGGGAAAAACATTCTACGCAACCTTAAAAGGTATAAAAGTATTGAATTAACAAAAGAATAAGTTCTTAAACAAGAAAGGGAGTACATCAAATGTTTAAAAAAGAAGAGTTCATTAAAAAAAAGAAAAAGAAATAAAAAGGAACAAAAAAAGGAAGCAAAACAAGAAAAATAAAAAGAAAAAAGAAGGGATAATATATCATTAGGGCAACTGCAATTCCAATTGTATGCCTTCTTGGTCGCTTGTTGTTTAGATCCATCCTGTAACACTCTTTCAATCTCTTCCGTTAATAACTTCTCTTTTTACATCATTACCCTCCTTTTACCTTAACCCCATTACAACATTTAATAAGTTCTTTTAATTTGCTTTATGCACGTGAATTAGGTAATGAAGATTGAGAATTTAAGCAAGCCTATGGTAGTGCAATTTTTAATAGGTTGAGTTTGAGTGAGACATTTACCCTTAAACACTTGAAAAATTAGAAGTATGACTTATGAGATACTGTCTGTTTAGTTCTTTCTTTCTTAAATTAAGTTATCATACTTCTTGATTCTAGATAACATGCATTATTGATTCACGAATGCCATGATCTCTTCATAATATAATGATTTTCCTGCTCATGACCCTACATTCTTGAATTTAATAAAAATTAATGTTTTTATGTCCACCTAAGACATGCAAAACTAAGCATGGGAAAGTTTTATAAAACCAATTTCCATAACCTCATTCTTAAGTTTTTCCTAAAACTCCCGTTAATCTTGAACTATGCATCTTTCTGGAATTAGGTTAGTAATTTAAACTCAGTTTAATAAAAATTGTCTGCATTATGCCATAGCCAATTCTGTAGATTAATGTGAACATAGGTTGCAAGGGTTATATGCTGTGAAGAAGGTTTTCTCTAATAAGGCTTATCATGATTGGTTTCATGTTTTGTAACCATTAAACCATATGCAAAGGCAACTAATATTATTATTCTGAAACATATTGTAAAAAAGCCAGAATCCTTTGTAAGCTTTATTGTAAATGATATACATTGCTATCCATGCTTTGCTTATAATCCATATTATAATGATAATAATCATTATTAAGTCATTCCTTTATTCCTTGTGAAAATATCATGCATTTTCATATGGCAAGTGTGTATAGGGCCACTATAAGATGTCATGCTTATCTAAATGTGTCTCAATGAAATCAATAATGCAAATATGGTTGGATCAAACGTTAGGATTGTCTTAATTCTACTAGATAGAAAAAAGAGGGCAATATTCATGGAAAGTTTAAGCCAAACAAATAGGAAATATGCATAATGGGAGACAGTAAAATTCGAAACTCTCTAAACATGACCTTTTTAGAAAAATTTCTAAAAAAGCGAAGTAAAAAACTCTTCTGAAAGTCAATCAAGTCACTATTACATCAAATCATGTATGCATAATTTACCCTTTTAAATCAAACTTAGTTAATCTAAGTCATTTTATTATTTCATCGTTAAATTGAACTCAATCAAGTTGGATCAAGCATATATCAATCCAGGTCATTTGCTTTTTTATTATTAAATCAAATTCAATCAAGTCAAATCGAGTTGAGCCTATATCAATCCAAATCATTTTCTTTATTTTGTTAAATTGAACTCGATCAAGTCGAGTTGAGCCTATGTCAATCTAGGTCATTTTTCTTTATCTTATTAAATCAAACTCGATTAAGTTAAGTCGAGCCTATGTCAATCCAGGTCATTTTCCTTTACCTCGTTAAATCGAACTCAATCAAGTGAAATTAAGCTTGTGTCAATCCAAGTCATTTTCCTTTATCTTATTAAATTGAACTTAATCAAATTAACTCAAACTTGTGTCAATTCAAGTCATTTTCATTTTTATTGTTAAATTGAACTCAATCAAATTGAGTCAAGCCTACATCAATCCAAGTCATTGTACTTTTTATCATTAAATCAAACTTAATTATGTTAGGTCGAGTCTATGTCAATCTAGGTCATTTTTCTTTTATTATTATATTGAACTCAATCAAATTGGGTTAAACTTATGTCAATCTAGGTCATTTTACTTTTTATAGTTAAATCAAACTTAATTAAATTGAGTTGAGCTTGTATCAATCTAAGTTATTTTCCTTTATTTTATTAAATTAAACTTAATCAAATTAAGTTAAGTTTGTATCAATCCAAGTCATTTTCCTTTTTATCATTAAATTGAATTCAATCAAGTTGGGTTAAACTTGCATCAATCTAGGTTATTTTACTTATCATCATTAAATTGAACTCAATCAAATTAGGTTGAGCCTATGTCAATCCAAGTCATTTTTCTTTATTTTGTTAAATTAAACTCAATTAAATTAGGTTAAGTCTATGTCAATCTAGGTTATTTTTTTTATCATTAAATCGAACTCAATTAAGTTAAGTCGAGCCTATATCAATTTAGGTTATTTCACTTTTCATCATTAAATTGAACTCAATTAAGTTGGATCAAGCTTGCATCAATTTAGGTCATTTTACTTTTCATCATTAAATCAAACTCAATCAAATTGGGTCAAGCCTATGTCAATATAGGTTATTTTTCTTTACTTTGTTAAATCGAATCTAATCAAGTTTAGTCAAGCCTACGTTAATATAGGTTATTTTACTTTTTATTGCTAAATTAAACTCAATCAAGTTTGGTCGAACCTACATCAATCCAAGTCATTTTACTTTTCATCATCAAATCAAACTCAATTAAGTTAGGTTGAGCCTACATTAATTTAAGTTATTTTACTTTTCATTGTTAAATCGAATTTGATCAAGTCAAGTTAAGTTTATGTCACTTGAGGTTATTTTATTTTTTCATTGTTAAATCGAATTCAATCAAGTTAGGTCAAGCCTATGTCGATCCAATTCATTTTACTTTTTATTGTTAAATCGAACTCAATCAAGTCGAGTTGAACTTGCGTTAGTCCAGGTCATTTTCCTTTATTTTGTTAAATTGAACTTGATCAAGTTAGGTCAAGCTTGTATTAGTCCATGTCATTTTTCTTTTCATTGTTAAATCAAACTTGATCAAGTTAAGTCAAGCTTGCTTCAATCTAAATCATTTTATTAGTTCATCCTTAAATCGAACGTAATTAAGTTGGGTTAAGCTTGCATCAATCTAGGTCATTTTACTTTCCATCATTAAATTAAACTCAATCAAGTTAGGTCAAGCCTGTGTTAATTCAGGTCATTTTCCTTCATCATTAAATCAAACTTAATTAAATTGAGTTAAGTTTTTGTCAATCTAGATTATTTTACTTTTTATCGTTAAATCTATCTTAATCAAGTTAAGTCAAGTTGGCATCAATCCAGTCATTTTTATTTTCGTTATTAATCGAGCCAATCAAGTTAGGTCAACCTCATCACATTTTTATTGTTAAATTGAATGCAATTAAGTTGGGCCAAGCCCATGACTACTTGATCCATTTCTTTTGAACCCAATCAATTTAGGTTAAACTTATCTCATTTTAATTGTTATGTTAGAATTAGTTAATTTAATTTATTTATTTTAAGCTAGGTTAATTCAGGCTACATCTATGAAGCGAGTTTACCCCCTAATTTGATGTCAGTTGAGTTGAACTATACTTCCCCCTCCTTTTATTGCCTGATATCATGATCTATATACATAAAAAAATTCCTTCTTTCTTAACACTAACCTTCTTTCCTGATTCCTTTTTTATCTTATCATCTTCCCTTATTTTTACAATCTTTATTACCTAAGAGCATTGCTTCCTTTTTCTGACTATTCTCCTTATCTTCATTCTGACACTCGTAACCTAACTCTCATCATCCAACTTCTTGGCTCCCTTTTCATTTAAGTTTTTTCATTCTTGCTATCTTCATCTTCTACTACTTCTACTCTAAATTGCAATTGCATTACTTCACACCATAATGGAAACAATGCAATAATTCGGCTCTTTACTCCTACCATTCTTATCTTCTTCCAACTTGCTTCACACTAAATTTGAAGACTCATCAATCTCACAGGAATTTCAAGAAGACACACTATGATGTGGAAATTGTATGTTTTGGCTATTACACTCCAGGCTATAACTTTAACTTATGCGGTGATTTGTGATTCATGGTAACATGATGGTTATCTATGTTAGGATTGGATCAACAGAGAATGCTTTGCCATTTTTTACGAAGATAAATTATGAATCTTTATCTTTTGAATGATCAAATTTCTTTAATTGCTATATTAATTATGATTGTGTTATTGCTGCTCTTAGCTATTGATGTGAAGAAGTCGCTACTAAACAAAACCTCAAATGAAATAACTAGGAGGCATTGATCATTATAACCACATTGTTGTTGTTGGCCATTGCCATGAAGAAGAAGCTACTTGACAGAGCTCCCAAGTTATTATGATTGGTACCATAGCTTCATAATTACTCTTATTTATTGTATTAAATTGATGTAGCTTTATAATTACTCTCAAATGGTTGTGATTGGTACTATGGTTAGGATTAGATCAACAAAGGATGCTGTACTATTTTTTACAAAGAAAAATTATGAATCCTTATCTTATGAATGATCGGATAGCGTTAATTGCTATATTAATTATGATCATACTACTACTGCTCTTAGCTATTGCTGTGAATAAGTAGCTACTAGACAAAACCCCAAATTAAATAATTGGGAGGCGTTGATCGCTGTAACTATGCTATTGTTGTTGGCCATTATCATGAAGAAATAGTTGCCTGACAGAGCTTGCAAGTGGTTGTAATTAATACTATGACTTCATAACTACTCTTATTTGTTGTATTAAATTGGTGTAACTTTAAATGTAATTGTTTATCAACATTTTCACTCACTTTCTAACTTTAAAAGGATAAGTAAAAGAGGCAGCTGTTGAAACTTAATTTTATTTAGATAATAATATAAATAAATATTAAAATATAAAAATACATTAAAATTTTAAAAAATAATGAATAAATAAATAAAAATTTTCACATAGGTAGAATGTCTCTAAATCTGCTTTGTAAATTTTGTAGTCGGAACATATTGTATACGAGTATCTTATGGCTTCCTTTATTATAATTTACAATTTACTTTTGTAAATTTTATAATTAAAAATTTTGAAATTTAACTACCAATATCTCACCAAACTTGGTTACCAATTTCATATATGGAGACATTGACTTTCACTTACTTAGAGTCTATTTCTCTGTCATTTCAACCACAAATTTTTCTCCCTTCACATATGAGAAACACAAGACTTGTGTTATTTAAAGGAAAACTAGTTTTCAGAGTGAGGAAGGAGAAGTGAGTGATTCAAGGGAAAAAGTAGGTGTTATTGAAAAAAGAAGAAAGGGATTAAAAAAGAATAAAAATAATTTTGTCAAAAGGAAGGAAGATCAGAAAATTTTAAAAGAATGAGAAAAAAGAGAAAATATATTTTTTAAGAAAAAAATTAGAAACAAGAGAGGTAGAAAGATCAAGAAGAAGAAAGAGAAGGAGGAGGAGGAAAAGTAAACTGAACTTACAAATAAAGAAGAAAAAGGAAACAAGTAAAAAGGTGAGATTGGAAAGATTTTTTTTATTTTATTTGTGCTATCTAGTCCCCTTTCTCAGTTTAATTTTATTTTATTTTAATTTTTAATTCTTTATTTTACTTATTAAAAGAATAAATTATAAAAAAATTAAAAAGAAAGGAAGGGACATCTTTTTTTTAGAAGTCTCTTTAAGGGATGCCTCACTTTTTGGGGATGTCATGCCATCATATTTATATATTTTTTATTTTTTATTATTTTATTTCTTTTTTTAAAAAATTAATTAATATTTTTTATTTAACATGTGATGTTATTTTATGAAATTCTTATGGCAAAATAAAATAAAATAGTTTAAAAGTTTAAATTATTTAATATTCTCAACATAAGAGATTTTTTAAAATTTAAATTAGGCGAGTCAGTTAAATTAAAAAATTTTAATATTATTATACATAAAAATTATTTTATAATGTGCACTTATAATTTTTTATTTTTATTTAAAATATAATTTAAAATCTTGTGATGATGGAATAAAATTAAATTTAATTACAAGTGTAATAAATATAATTTTAATTTTTTTAAGTAATTTTTTATTCATATTTAACCATAAAGTTAGATAAATTTGATATTTGAAAAAATTATAAAAAATATTAAATTATTATTTCAATTTTTCTAAGTAATTCTGTATTTAGATTTCACCATAAAGTTAGACAAATTTAATACTTCAAAATTAAAAAATAATATTGGAATTATAATTTTAATTCTTTTAAATTTTTATTTTAGATTTGATCATGAAGTTAGACAAATTTAATAATCAAAATTAAAACTTATTAATGCAATGCTAAACAAATAAATAAATAAATAAATAAAATCACTTAAAATAATTTTCTTATTTTATTATTTTAAAAATTATATTACAACTATTTTATTAAAAATATTTCAAAAATAATGAAATAAAAATCTTTATAAAAATATAAAATAATAATTCATCAATAATAAAATAAAAATTATTTAAAAATACTTCAAAAATAATTAATTAAAATATTATAAAATTTATACCTATAACGTATCAAAGTTAAGTAATCTGATTACAAGTGTGATCACAATAGTACTTAATATTATTAAAATATTTTCTTTTATTCAAATTCTACAATGAAGTTGGATATATCTATCATATTTTAAAATGAAATAAAAATATTTCTAAATGGTAAAATAAAATATTTTAGAATAATAAAATCTCTCAAAAATAATAAAATAAAATTCTTTCAAAATAACAAAATTTATACTTATGACATATCGAAATTAAGTAATCCGATTATAGGTGTGATCATGATAGTATTTAACATTATTTACGTACTCTATTTCATCTGAATCTTATCATAAAGTTAGATAAATTTAGATAATCAAATTAATAAATTAACCAAAATTAAAAATTAAATTATTAGAAAAATGCACATTTAGTATAATAAAGACCATTATAATTCAATTTAAAAAATAAAATTAGAATAAACAAGTAACCGTTCTTTGAACAAATATTATAGGGTACTGATACATTCCCTATATGTAACTAACTCCTGAATCTAAACTCTATGAATGTTGACCATTTTCAAAGTTCCAATCACACCATAAAAAATTATTATTAACGACTCAATTTTTTTTATTCATATACACAATCAAATTTTTAAAGAGGCGTAAAATGCACTCGCCTCCCACGGATTCCATTGTGGGACACATCATGACAATGCAACTTAGGTTAATAAGTTATCCTCTTGTCACGACCTACTTGATCATAACTGATATGGATTCTATTTACTGATCACCATAAATATTCTAATCCTAAAATGACATCAAAGTACATTCACTAATAAATAATTTAATTCTTATTTAACCATTTTATAATAATAGTTATATTCACCCAATCAATATATATATATATATATATATATATATATATATATATACACAATGTAAAATGTTTATAAGGTTATACATAAGTATTAATTACAAACTACCCCTCTTGGCCAAATAAATTTTATTTTCAAGCTACTTCAACATTAATTAAGAAAATTTCCTATGATAGAGCTACTAATAGTGACTAGGGAACTTCCATAAGTTTATCTATAAAACATTTTAAATTTAAAATAATGAAATAGGGTTTCAGTAAGCAAATAATTCACTTAAACAAAAATAATTAATATAACAAGCACATTTGTGCTTTAATCTCTTCACTACTATTTAGTTATAATAAATAAACAATTAATTAGATAAGCAATGAGAAAACAAATATGTAATTCTCCTTGTGTCTTAAGTCTTTCTTATCCCTTTAGTAACTCCATCCTTCTCTCTCCAAAGTCCTTCTTATCCAAGTGGTTCCTGAATCTAAAACAATAATTTCAACATTTTGTTATATCACCCCCTTATCAACTTGTTGCACCATTGATTCACAATTTTATTCTTTATGTATATTCATAGAATGCTTCCCTTCTAATAATTCTATGAATACATTATCAAATGATTAAACAATCACATAACTACTAAGTATTAATTTTATACTACTATCTTATAGCAATGCAACTATTTAAAATATAGAAAATCCATTTATCAACTTTAAAAGCCTAAATAATTGAGTATAGTATTTGAATATGACTTCTAAAATTGAGCTTATATTCAAATACCATAATTAAATATATGCAACCCAAGAACTCAAGATATCTTGATATTGAAATATAGTACTTAAATATATGCCCATAGGCTAATTCACCTAGGCCATATTCAAATATAAGCAAGTAGAGGCTAAAGGTTATTTGGATATTCAATTACATTATCTAAATACTATTTTACACTTTGTGTTTCCAAGGTGATATTTGAATGTCATAGTCAAATATTGCTTGGAATTTTCTAGAAATCCAAGTTTTATAGCAACTTTAGCACATTTCACAACCAAACTTCCATACAACACCTCATAATTGAATTTTATTGACAACCCACTTACTTAACCCATGTCTACATCAACAAACACAAATAACATTCATACTGAGCATCAATTTCCAATCTAATAATAACATAAATCTAATAAACTATCAATTTAACTTAAATTAAATGATCTTAATTATTTACTTACCTAATCCTTAAAAGAGTGAATTAGCTACCATATTAAGTTCATTCACATACAATTAGAGTTTCCCTAAAATCCTTAATTTTTTTTTAATTCTTATTGAAGTTAAGAAGTTTAGAAAGATTACCAAGAGTTTGTTTAAAGAAAATGATGGCATTTCTTGCTCCTTTTTTAATACATTAACATTAATTATAGAAGAAGATAAGGTTGAAAAAGAAGAAAACGAGTCTCAAAAGCATCAATAAGAAAAGAGAGAAATTTTGCCAAAGTGAAAAAATAAAGTGGGAGATATAATGGCTAAAGGTAGTTTGGTCATTTTTAGGATTAAATAGGGACAAAAATGAAAATTTTGACTCTAAATCTTTTCCATACACCCCCTTTTAAATCAATTTCATTAAACATTATATTTCATTGTACTCTTATTATTTTTAAGATAAAATTCTATTTTTTTAATTTAATTATTGCCCTAAACTCATTTACAGTTATTCTTAGGGGTGGTCATTCATGTTATTTAAGTTAATCCATTTATTAAACGGGCCATCTATCTAACATGTTTAATAATTTTAATTAATAAAATTTATATTATAAAATTATTTATTAAACTTAATTATTTACTATATTTCATAAAAATATTTTTAATTATTAATAAAATTTTATTTTAAAATTTTATTATCATTTTATTAAAATAAAATTTTATATTTTTATTATATATACCTATTTATATTTAAATTATTAATAAATTTTTAAATAAAACTTTTAAAAATTTATTGTAAATTTTTAAATAGGTTGACGTGTTAATTTGAACATAAACAAACGTGTCATTTTATGTTTGATTATCATGTCATATCATGTCAAAAATTGCTACTTCTAATAATTCCTAATTACTGCTAATTTTCCCTAATTACTAGTAAAATAAATATAACAAAATAATAAATATTAAATATGTGACACCTCTATGGTTGCTTTGCTAAGGAATAGAAAAGGTTATGTTCTTGGAATGTAGTTTAACAATTTCAAGTGCTTATCTGCATTAGCAATGAAATGTTATCTATTCATAAAGTGATTAGTATATTTCATAATTACTGTGATAAGCAAATTCTAGTTAAAAGTGATTGCAAGGTTGTTATCAAAGTCCTTCTAGGTATAATCGCTTGTCCATGGCATATTGTGGTAGTCTCTGACTCTATTAAAAGGATATTATCCTATATTATTAATGTATTGATTGTATGGTGTCTTAAAAAGGAAAATAAGGAAACTCGTGAAGGTTCGTAGGTTTCAATTATAATCAAGAATGGTATATTGTCTATCTTAAGTCCTTTTGTGATAGATTTATTTATTCTCCAAGACATGGCATCTTTTGGAGATTAGTGTGTGAAGTATCCATATTATTAGAAAAAAAGGATTTCATTTTTATTCAAGTATCTTATATGAAAAATAATTTATTGTATAACTAAATTAATTAATTAATAATTGTATAATCATAACTTACTCAAAAACAAGTATAATAAATTTTAACTTATTAAATATTAAATAATTAATATAGTACCAACATTAATCTTAATTTTATACAACCTTGTATAATAAATAAATTTACAATATGTTTATTTTTATTGTTCTTTGATAATTTATTTTTTAATATATTTTTTTGGATAAAAAAATGCGGCTAAAGCCCATAAAATAATAAAAAAATAGGCTAATTACTAAAAATCATATATCCTAAATTTTCAAGAGACTACTCTAATTTTGATAAGTCCAAATCATATTTCAAGTTGAAAGATGCAAGCTAATTCACACAAGCATTAACTTGAAAGATGCAAGCCAATTTGCGTAGATGTTCCTTTCCTATAGGTGTGAATTATAGCTATAGGCATGGTAAACGAGCCTAACAGATTGAATCAAGTCAAGACCCACGTAGGTCGAACCTCTTTAGACCCAATCTACTAATGTTCACATTTTAAGTAGGTTTATTTTGACTAGTGTGATCCACATAAAAGTTTACAAAACCTACAAGCTTTACCTTATAAACGGGCTTAGCCTATAGGCTAACTTGAGATCCACGCATGCTAAACCACTTTGGGCTTACTTTTTTATAAGCCTATTTTTAGTAAGTCTAATATGCAAAAAGCTTGCTAGCCGCAAGCCCATTTAGCACCCTTGCATAGCTACCTTCCAATTTTAAGGCAATTATTTTTCATATTGGTACATGAAGGCCTTAAGCACATCTCCTTTATCCGTTCTATTATTCAAAAATTCAAACAAAATTAGCGAATCTGATTCTAAAGTGACTTGCTTGAAACCCATTTGTCATGCCAAATGTAAATCATAAATAGTTTCTTAAAACTCTACAATTAAGGAAGAACAAATTCGTAAATTTCAAAAAGAGAAAGGAAAAAAAAAACCTCTAATCCAAGTACCTTCATAATTTCTAATGATACCACTACATCCTAGAAGACTTGGTTTAGTTAATAATTGAGAAATTTAGTTATACCACATACATATATCAAATGACTTAACTTATCGGTTACTCATTACATCACCAAACAATGAGGTAGTATTTAATTAGGTTTTGAAGTACAATAAAAAATTAAAAATGAGGTGTGATATGTAGATAATGTAAAAAAATTGAGATTATTACCTATTTTAATTTTGATTATTTAGTATTTAATAAGTTAAAATTTGTTATGTTATTTTTTAGTTTTTAAATAAGTTATTTTTGTTGATATAGTTAATAATTAATAAATTGGTTATATTGTAAAATTTTCATCATTGTTTAAGTTCATAAAATAAACATAAAATCTTAAACTTAGATAATGTAAAAAAATGAGATAATTACTTAGTTTAATTTTGATTATTTAGTATTTGATAAATTAAAAATTATAATGTAACCTTTTTTTTAGTAGTTATGTTTAGTTGATACAACGGGTGATTGATGAATTTATATATATATAATAGAATAAAAGTGAAATTTTAGATGTAAATATTGTAAACAAATCAGATGATTATATAATTTAAGTTTAATTATTTAGTATTTGTTATATTATTTATTATTATTGTGGAGTGGTTTTTTTGTTGGTATAGTTATTAATTAATGAGTTTAGTTATATTATAAGTTTATTTATTGTATGAGGTAGTAGAATAAAAATAAAATATTAAGAAGTTGTTTAATTCATATAAGAAATAACTTCTAACAGGAAATTGAACTTCCTAAAACCTAGAAAGTAGTCAAAATTGTTTGATTGATATATAGGAAGTAATACTTCTTGAAAAATAATTTCCTATATCTTATTTAGTTTAACTTTAAATATTTTAAAAATTATTAATAAAATAATTATCATATCCTCAATATTATTATAATATAAAGTAATAAATTTTAGTTATTAATAATTAAATTTAATGAGGATAATTTTATTATTATATGTATAAATAACATAAGAAATAAAACTTAGTTAAGGAGAGGTGGGTAAGTGACTTTCCATATTTTGTGGGAAGTAGAACTTTTCAAGAAATTTCAATTCTCATAGTTTGTGAGATAATGACCAACCAAACAACTCACCAATTTTCTATTTATGAGAAAACAAAACTTCTCATACTGTTGAGATGAATGAAATGACTTCTAAATATAGAAGTAAAGAAAAAAGAAAAATTATACTTAACTGCTTTGTTATTTTGTCTAATCATATTTATATCAGTTTATTTTTAAATGTACATTAATCTTCCTCTAATATATACCCACACCTTTATTTTCTTATGTTTAAACCTACACGGCTAGACCCATCTCCTTCATACTAGAAAAATAAGGGCATTAAATATATTCAGTGTGTAATTAAAATATGTATAATGGTGTATGTCTCAGTATTCCTCTTTTACTCATGTTTTGAATCCGAAATTAGAGTTTGATGCGTTTGGCTACTTAGCTCAAGTTTCAGGTGCTCAACATTTGGATTGGCGGGGGTATCAAGTTAAATTGAGTTGAATTTTGCCGTTAACAAATATAATTGATTTAAAATAAAATAAGTACGAGTTAAATTCGACCTCGACTTAAACTCAAATCAGTATTTTCCTTAATTAATTCAAAATAATAAATATAATTTAAAAATATAAATTTAAAATTATAAAAATTAAAATTTTTATTATATATTATATTATATTATATTACATATATAAAATAAAAATTTTAATTGAACTGCATATGAATTGTACGTGTTGTGGAAATAGTGGAGCCACTTGACTCAAATCCCAATAATTTTTTTAATGATAAAAATAATTAAATTATTAAATATATATGTATAAAAATTTAAAATCAAATTTTGAATATAGAATATTAAATATTATTTAAATAATAATAATTTGATTATTTATAAATTTTTATATTGTAATATTATTATAATCTAATCAAATCAAAATCAAAATATAAAATAAATTATTCAAAAAAATGGAAAACAAATTGCTAACCGGTTTATATTTGGCGCGGGCAACCTTTGAGCTCAGCTACCGACAGAGAAACTGTCCGGGCTTCAGCTGCCAGGTTCTGGTTCGTCCGAACGAATCCAATCAATAACATATTACCAAATTAAGACTGGATTGGGGACACTCACTTCAGAATCTTATATGGTTTAGCTAAAGAAAGTCGCATATGAAATCCATTATCCATAGATTTTCTCTCTCTCAACTTCCATGGATCAAAACCCATGTTTTTGCTCGTAGCTATCTGACCAATAACCTGGAGGCATGTGATCATGCCCATATCTCCAAGCTTGGAAACTCATCTAAGCACGCAGACACTCTTTCATCTGACGCGGATTCAATCCATTTCTTGGAGGCTTGCCATGTGTTTGAGAAATCGTCTGACCTAACAGTTGTGTCCGCCACGTCTATAATTGGGAGCTTTACTAAGCAAAACCGTCATGAGGAAGCTATTTTTCTTTTTTCAAGAATGCTTGCCTCAAATGCTAGACCAAATGAGTTCACATTTGGAACTGTACTTCACTCGTCCACTTCTTTAGGGAACCTTAAGTTTGGCAGGCAACTTCATGCCTGGGCGTCAAAGGTTGGCCTTCATTCAAATGTATTTGTTGGTAGTGCACTTTTGGATTTCTATGTCAAGTTGAGTACAATAGATGAAGCTCACAAGGCTTTCACAGATACTAAACTTCCAAATGTGGTGTCTTATACAACTCTGATAAGCGGATACTTGAAGAGAGACAGGCTTCGAGATGCCTTGCAGCTTTTCCAGGAGATGCCCGAGAGAAATATTGTATCGTGGAATGCAATGGTTGGCGGGTGTAGCCAAACAGGACACAATGAAGAGGCTGTGAATTTTTTTATCGACATGCTTCGGGAAGGGTTCATACCTAATGAATCTACATTTCCTTGTGCTATCTCCGCAGCGGCCAATATAGCCTCACTTGGTATAGGTACGAGTTTTCATGCATGTGCAATTAAATTTTTGGGCAGGCTTGATGTTTTTGTCAGCAACTCTCTTATTAGCTTTTACGCAAAGTGTGGAAACATAGAAGACAGTCTCCTAGTATTCAATAAGCTTTCCAAAAGGAATATAGTTTCATGGAATGCTGTGATATGTGGTTATGCACAGAATGGCAGAGGTCATGAAGCCATAAGCTTCTTCAAAAGAATGTGTTCTGTAGGCTGTAAACCAAACGATGTCACCCTTCTTGGCCTACTTTGGGCTTGCAATCATGCCGGTCTCGTTGAGGAGGGCTATTCATATTTCAATCAAGTCAGGATTGAGAGCCCCCGTTTGCTAAATCCTGAGCACTATGCCTGCATGGTTGACTTGCTCTCTCGTTCGGGGCATTTTGCAGAAGCTGAGAAGTTCCTGCACAACATGCCTTTTGATCCAGGAATTGGGTTTTGGAAGGCATTGCTTGGAGGCTGCCAAATCCACTCAAACATGGAGTTGGGGGAGCTTGCGGCAAGAAAGATCTTGGCTTTGGATCCTGATGATGTTTCCTCATATGTGATGCTGTCGAATGCACATTCTGCAGCTGGTAGGTGGTCACAGGTTTCATCTTTAAGGAGAGAGATGAAGGAGAAAGGGATGAAAAGGATTCCGGGTAGCAGTTGGATTGAAGGAAAAAGTAAATTTCATGTCTTTGTCACTGCAGACAAGAACCATCATGAAATTGATGAAATATATATGGTCCTTGGATTTTTCATTGAGCATTTAAGGGCAAGCGAGGCTTCCAATACTCTGATAGACTATTGAATCAACATTTATTGCAATTTCAATTCAGCGTTGAAGAAACTCAGGTTTGGTAGAATTTTTTACTCCCCAAGAGAGATAATGAAAAAATAATAATTGAGGGAAGTAAAACATAATTTTGAAAAGTATAAAATTTTTTTCATGTAATTGAAGCTATTTAATGTCTTTCTTAATTTTTATACAATTTTAAATGACAGATATAAGAAAACAGGGAGGAAGTACCTATTAACAAGGGTTGCTTATGATTTGCGTAATACAGCCTAACTGAGACACAGTTTTGTGCCTGATAACAAACTCACAGCCATTCACCATATGTACTTACGCGCAAAATTGGCTTTGAAAATAACTTTCGCTGCAGCTAAACAGTTGGTATTTTCAATTAACATCATTATTGCTGCATTCAATTAGTGTGTTTAGAGAGACAGAGAGAGAGAGGAAACTAGCAACATTTATATTTTCAATTAACATCTTCTACAAGTAGCCAACAGGCAGATATTTATAGTTGAACAAGAAATGAAAATTTTACATTGACGCACAACAAATAACATGTAAAATTGCCTTCACTTTGTTCACTTGCAATACATATCAGAACTATGCTTGGAATTTAAACACACCCTCAACTATGAACTCTGTCGTAGCAAAGCCTTGGCATCTTGCTTTGGTTGTTGAAGTTCGGTCTCTTCTTGATTCTCAATGTCGGAACTACTAGACGGCTTTGCACCATTAGTAATAAGATTTTTTAACCAAGTACCTTGAAACCTGGGGGATCCTCCTCTGTTTGAATTGCTGGGGGACTCTGAACCATTTTTAACATTAGTAGTGATGCCCACAAGAAACCGGTATGCCACTTTGCTTGCTGATACAATCTCTGTTTTGGCTTGCCGGAACTGCAAAAGCCCACTATTGTCGTCAGTAAAACCATGGGTTTACCCAAAGATCACTACTACTGATGTTACCTAGCTCCAAGTTGCATTGGTAAACATGCCAATTGGAAGTTCATAAGCTAAAAGCATTATAACAGTTTATTTGCAGGCTATTATGTCAAATACCATGAGTACAATTCCTACATTAAATTCTGAAAATGTTAAATTGTATTTTCAGGTCTAAATGCTAATCATCTTAATGCAGACAAAAAAGTGTCACTTTCCAATTTAGAATTGCAATTAACTGACGATAAAAGAAGGTTTCATCAGTAGAGTTAGAAATGAACACACTGCAGAAAACTCAAGAAAATCAGAGGCTACAAAGTCAGGCATCTCCTCACCCGTATTGCAGTATTTCCAGCAACTTCCATAGCAGTGTCACCCGCATTTGCAAACCGATTAACCCAACCTGTCATGGGAGCCCCATAAGAATACACACTAGAATTACGAAGTCAAAGGTGAGTGCAAAACAATGACTCTTAAGTCAAAGCAGTGCTAAATTTCCCATTACGCCTAGCGAAGTTTGAATGCAGTTGGTAACAACGGAAAATATCAAAAGCATTCCATCTTCCATTAAACCCACCGATTATGATTTCCATTAGTACCTCCCACTCGAGAGATATACATACTTCTGAAACACGTAAGTACCTCACTCACTTAAAGGCTGAACATATAAACCTCCCTCCAAAAGCACTACAAAATTGCCCATCCCCCCCCCCTCCCTTCTTCCATAATTCAAAATAAACAGACAGTTGCAATACGAGACAACAGAGTTTCTGTTGATTGATGAAATATTTGAATACAAAGTAATAGATGATTGTAGTACAAAGTTCTGTAGTTGAAGGTTTAGCTAGAAAGTCAACTAAATGGAACTCACTTCAAAGTATAAAACAAAACATAAGGTTATTTCAAATTCTCTCAGAGAAAGGGTATAATATCACGCTAAGAGCAACCATATCAAAATCAAAAAACTTCAAAAGAAAACGAGCCATAACAAAGAATTGGCATATTATGCACATGAAAACAAGGCGTTTACCTGGAAGTTTTGGTACACCGAGCCTTTCACAGAATTCATCACAGAAGTGGTTGCAGTTTTTGGATAACAAGTCATACGAACACCCAGGCCACTCTCTACTCATCTCTCTCAATATTTGATTTACCTTGAAGATTGAAAAATTAGTTTTGCCCAGTACAGTTGATTCACGATATGTATACATTGGATTCTTTCCTGACGGACAACTGAATACCCCAGTACCTTGCTCACAGTATCCAAACGACCACTCATCGTCTCCATATACCTGTGACAGTAGCACATACAATTCTATCACCATGTGACAAAATCTAGGCCTATCTTGACATAAAGAAAGATGTAATTTGCCCATAAAACGTTAAAAAAGAAAAAACGCAAAATTTGGGTTTACTGGTTTATGAAACTGAATCTTAAATCAACAAACAATAACGCGCATATGTTCTCTTATTTTTCTGCTTTTACTTTCATTTCATCCTAGCAAGAATTATATCGTCCACTAAACCTGTTGCAGCCATATGATTGATCACCACCACTAACCAGTAGTTCCTGATTCCCCTGTTGTTTTCTTCACGTATGACCACCCCTCTCATATCAGAGCCCCAGATCCGATCCGATCCACACCCACAGTTCTAGATATTAATATACAGAAATGAGAGTGAGAAAGAGAGGAAGAGAAAGCTAAAGAATAAGACCTGAATAGCACTGTGGAAAATACCACCTAGACCAATGCCGTCCTTGAAGATCTTGTTGATCTGAACAATGGTGTTGTTTGTCTTCTCCGATCCACTATTTGTCACATCATAGATATGTACTATCACTTCTGTCATCTTCTGCACCAAAATCCTAAAAACACTTCGAACCCACTTTCGCTCTATCTCCCTCTACCGCTACCTTTTCTTGCTCTTCTCTGTACCCGTTTGCTGTTTCTCTGCGAATTTTGAATAGGAAAACTGATATTTTTCCTCGAGATTCTGGAAAACGAATTTATTCTCCCATCCGAATTTTCTACCTTTGTGAAGGACCGAAGAAAAATTATCTTAAAAATTTTTATACAACGGGGAGCGCGTTAGAGAAGAACAGAAAGGACCTGGACGAAAGTTGGGATATGGAATGAGAAGGAGCACATGAAAAGCCAGGACTGCCCTTGGATGTGATAAAAAATTGCGGAAATGGCAGTTAATTTACAATTGTCTGTCACTGCGTCACTTTTGGCTCATCATTAGTCCGAGTTGGACAAGTGGGTCCCACCTGGTAGCGCACGCCATCTTCAACGGTCATATAAACAGGCGGCTACCGGCATTTTCATTTTCCCCCCGGTTCAACAGTAACAGCAACTAATGTTTTGGGGAAAGGGAAAGAAAATTTTACACTTTTTTTTTTTCTCTCGAGAAAAAAAAAATGAAAATGTGAAATGTGTAGTTATAATTTTTTAAATTTTTTTATTCAAATTTCAAAAATTTCTCTTCTCTCCTTTTTATTTTCTTCTCTATCAAACAAGGGGTAAGAGAAAGAATATATATATAGTCGGGTATATTTCAGTACAATAGCTACCAATATTTAAATTTTGAAAGGATGATAAATTCATATTTTCCTATTCCCTTTTTTTAACCTTTTGACATCCATATAATCTTTGGGGTGATATATATTAGGAAGTAACTACATTATATTATTGATATAATAATATATTAATATATTATTAAATTTAATTATTTATTAAATTTTTAAATCAAATTTGACATTTTTATATTCAGTCTATTAGATTTATGGTATGTTTGGTTTAAAAAAAATTGTTTAGAAACTTGTTTTATACATCTTGTTTTTTAAAAATAATAACTCAAAATGTTGTTCTAAAAATTAAAAAACAAGAGCAACTTTCATATGTTTTTAACACTTGTTTTTTGGTTCTCCATTTTTACCAGGACAATTTTATAAATAAAATGAAATAGTTGTCACACCCTCCTTAGAAATTCTACATTTTAAAGATTTTATATGAGTTGAAAAAGGAAAATAAATAATTAATTCTAGTAAAATAATAGCAATGAAAGGAAATTTTGTGTGAAGTGGATTGATTATAGTGAGAAGATATAAACAAGAAATTAGATAAACAAAAATTATTAATTAAACCAAATTTAAGGTAAGATCTAGAATGAACTAAATGAGAAAAAAAGAATTTATTAATAAAATGAACGTCAAATAAAAACTTTTGGGTAAGCAAAAAAAATTGCTAAATGGGTCAAAAATGGAAAAAATTTAAAAGAATTAGTTAGGAAAAAATATATTAAGTAAAAGAATTAAAAGTTGTGAGTGTTTAAAAATAAGTATAAGCACAAAGAAAAATGTGGTTAGCAAAATGATTGATGATATATGATAATATGAGAATGGTTGAAAACAATAAAAACTTATGAGGCAATCAATATTAATAAAAACGACAATAATAAACTATAACTATCCAAATTGCACTCTAGATTAGTATAGTCAACTATAACTTAAGTTAGGTAACTAATGAGTAAGAGACATAACTTGTTTTCCTTCCCAAAATGTCTCTAACTTTTTATCAAAGTCAAACTTTAGCCCATAAGGCACTATTCCTTATTTTTACTCAGTCTAACTTCATCCTGTTCCTACTCTTTTCATCTTTTTCTTTTTCCTTCTTCATGATCTTTATTGACTAAGTCATTTGAGAGTACTTTCTTGTCAAATCCTTTATAAAAATATGATAAGGCCTTCATAGCAATTAGGTTTTTTATGATTTTCTTTAAATTTAGGGAGATTTGAATATATAACTTAAAAAGAGAAAAACTAAACCTTGATTTGGAATCTTTGCAATTTTAGTTGATCAACATTAAGAGATAATAAACTTAGCTTTCTAAAACTTTCTTCATAATAAGTATGTGAGCAATCTTATATTATTTTGGTAATTTAATTGGTTTTTAGTTAGTCAAGCATATGTTTTAGGTTTTGATGATGACATTTAAGAAATGTACTTATGAGTGATGTTTCATTTGCTTTAATAATGGATATGGCTTAAATAATGTGTGGTAAGTGTATATTGATGATTTGGTGTAGATTGATTAAGTAACAAATGATCTTGGATGAATTTAAGGGCAAAGGAATAGTGATTTTGTAAGAAGTTTGTAGATTTTGAGGCCATAGTCTACTATACAATCAAATATGTAGCCTATAGAACTTTATAATCAATTGTATTAAGATTGATTTGTTATATTGACTTTAAAAAATTATAACTTCTTTATCTTACACCTATTTTTGGTGAACCACCTATAGTTAGAAAAGTAATTAAGTTTCTTTTTAAATAAAATTAATTTCACATTAATATCTTAAACATATTTTAAGATATCACAAAAATAATAAACAAATATAAAAAATTCTAGATTGTAAAAAAAATTGAGATTTGTTTACTAAATTATATAGATTATAACTCCTTCATATCTAAATCATTTTAAGCAAATGAATAATCTATTGAAGGCCATTTGAGTCTATTCTTGTGTAAAATAAGTTCATAAATAACAAACTTATAATTTTTAAGTTATTAATAAAATATCATTCAAAAGTTAAAATTAGGATGTTCAAAAGAGCAAGTTCGTTACCTTAAACTAATGTAATGACAATTGAATCGAGGAAGTAACTTTAAAACAACATTAGAAATGTCATAGAACCTTTTATGGTTAATTACATAATTAATTATTGGTGTTGGAGTTTTTCTTTCGACACCCATAGTCAATTATTACTTTATTTCATTGCAATATCATATATTTCAAGGAATCAAATAATATTTTACCTTCTTATTGATATAGGTTAAGATTGGATAACTTTAAATATGGATAATGAAGAGTAAAGTGAGCAAGTCAAGGGCATTTATGTTGAAAAAGGAAATGAAGTCATATAATCAAGTTTTAATAAGTTATCAAACCTTGAAAGTTAAATTCTAGGTTTTATTTAAAAAGGCAAGTCACTTATGGACTTGTTCATGTACTTGACAATATATATATGTATATATAATCATGAATGCTTATGTTTATGCAAGAAAAGAAGACTTGATATACTTTGATCCTATTATACTAAGTAAAACCTAGAACATTAGATTTCAATTACATATATGATTAGATAAGTTGCTTGTAGCTTTTGGATGTATATATATGTATACACATATAAAGGTATTACATGAATGGTTGTGTTAGGGGATTAGATTTGAAGCATTCAATAAGATACTATTATTATTGTGATTTAGCTACTCATGATTAATACTTCATGTGAGGCCATGTAAAAAGGCATGTAAGGTTATAACAACATAATATTGTGTTATGTAGGTTTAAGTATTTGGATGATAATGAATGAGTAATATGTTTATATTTTGAAATGTGATATGATTAGTATATACATTATGAATAAAGTTATATTGATTAACATATGAAATGAAAGAGGAATTAGTTCGAAATATCATTACATATATTGGAATAAGCTATAACCTAATGCTTTTTAGTATTAAGCTAATATATGAAAAGTAAAGTTGTAATACAAGGTGAATGGCAATGAAATAAGGCATAAATATATCTTGGTGTGTAAGTTGAGTTGCAAATTGTAAAATAATATTGTTAATGACTTATGAGACCATACTAATAGTATGATGGTATTGTGATACTTATGTTATATTATATAGTGACCTTATATATGTGTATATAGTATTATTAAGTCCTAAAACTTAACAAAGATATAATTTGATATTGACTGATTATGATAGGCTATGTATGGCTAGTTTATGATTATTTCCATGAACTTCTTGTGAATGGAATTTTATAAGCTTGTGTTTCTTGTGAATGATGAATAATTTGATTGTAAAGTGAATTATGTCATGATAAGCAATAAAGTGATATGATAAGGGGCAAATTATGCTATTATTTGATTAAAGCATAAGGATTTATGTACTAGATTGTGAGAGATAAGGCTGACTTAAGAGATACAAAGTTAGAGATTGTGAGTGATAAAAATGACCAAGAGTTATAAGAAGAAAACTTATTTAATATTTGTGTTTAATGCCATTATTGCTTGATACTATTGAAATTTCTTTTTATACCATACTGTTTTATGTTATTATAATGCAATGGTTGGATATGTGAAACCATAAATATTTATATGATTACTTTGTAAAAGGATTTTTCTTTTATAAACTAGGTTAACGCAAGCTAAAAAGAAAAAAAAGAGAGAGATAAAAAAAAAGATAAACAAATATATGATATGCTCATCACTATGATTTAATGAAGTGTGGGTTTATTTTTATTTTCTTATTATACAAGTTATTTATTTAGGAAACCACCTTTTTACCCTAATAAAGTTACAAAACTATGGTTGTTAATTAAAGTAGAATTTAGTCATTGTGAATGAATATGCACTTGTGTTAATGAATGTGAGACTATTTATTTTAATTTAAATACATTATTATCAATTCTTAAATCTTTTACTACGTTAAAAAAAAATACTTACTCCTTCCTTTTATCTGTTTTATCTTTCTTAAGGATTTTCCCCCTAAGTGTGTAGTTACTATTGGATGAAATGAAAGTGAGCCTGCTCGAGAACTCTAGTGTCATGGTAAGTGTTTAAACAATTGAAGTAATCTTGCATAATAATTCATTAATATATTTTGTATTTAAATTTTTAAAACTATATACTCCTCAAAATTATAACATACCTACATGTGAAATATTGCATTAGATATAGTTTAAAAAAAGGTCAGTATGTGGTCACTTGTAGTAACTTTTTAAGTCAATCTTGGCCTCTAAGAATAGGTTGTGACAAGAGTGTTCTTCATCTTTTTTTATTCCCATCTCTCTGATCACCCATTTTCCAAAACCATTTTCCTAATTCTTTATTCTTTATTCATCTCCATTTTCAACTTCATTTTCCCCTCGCACCATTCTTTTGCTATTGAATTCATTAAGCCACCACACCGTCACTAGCCATTTGCTTAAAGCTTGCTCAAGTTAGGGGTTTGAGGATCTCTACTCAAGCTCATCTAAAATGTTTTTTATTGAATGAACTAAAACTAACAAAGCTAATATTTTCAAGTATGAAATTGATTAAAAAAATGATTTCATATTACTTTCATCAAAACCAAATCTTTGGTTGCAATAAAGGTTTAACTTAGTTGTAAAATGAATTACTCTTTTCTTCTTATCCTATTAACAAATTCGTAATTTGTGACTATTTGTGCAAATTGGACTTTCTCAATCTAATATCTGACTATAATAAATTATTATTAGCTTAAAATTTCTTAATTAGGATTTTCTTTTTCTTTACAAATTAAAAAGTTATAAAAAAAAGGATATATATATATTTAAAAATAATTTTTTAAAAAAAATTAAATTTTTTTCAAAGCTATTTTTAAGTCAATTTTTAAAACAAAAGCATAAAATTGTAACAAACATACTTGTAGTATTTTTTACTTCTATTTCTTAGTTTGATTGAGCTTTTAATGTTAAACCAAAATTTGAATCAATTTATCTAATTAAACATGCTTACATTTGATCAAAACTAAAGTGCTCAAGTTCAATTGTTTAGACCATTGAAATTTGACTCTTAAAAATTCTTCATAATTTGAATTGATTAAGTTCATTATCCTTAACCAACTTTACCAATCGATGGACATCTTTAAGGCATGTATATAGTGTAAAGACCATTAAATAACTATTTTCAATTCCATTCATCTTTTAAAGGATTTTTTAAGGAAAAAAGTACAAAATATTCTTTCTAACTTTGGGGTAAAATCCAACTACTCTACTACATATCACTCTCTAAATTATATAAAACTTGAAATGAACTCTCATTATTGATTTAATTTTTTATTTTATCAAATTATGTGATTTTTTAATAAATTTTTAAACAAGAATTATAATATTATAATATATTAATTTATCTTATTATTTTTCATGCAAAATATATATGTTATAATTAATAGAAATTCAATATAAATAATTTTAATTAAATATTTGAAAATAAGTTGCAAAATTATATATAAAATAATAACTACGTAAATTAACATAGTATCACATTATAATTATTTTTTAATAAATTTATGAAAAAATATGTAATTTGATAAAATAAAAAATTAAGTTAACAATAAGTATTAATTTCAAATTTTGTATAGTTTATAGATAAAATTAAGTTTCTAAAGTTGAATGATGCCAAATTTAATAAGCCTTAGATTAAAGAAAATAGTTTATATTTTTTTCCATTTTTACTAGTTTGAGACACAAATCATTAGACTCATTTGTATAAAGTAAGAATTGAATTCCAAATGTAAAGGAAAAAAAATTTCTTAACAATCATTAAGTGCTATTTGAGATAAATTTCCATAGTTTATTAATACCCATGATTTATCTTTCTTAAGATTTAGTGTTATTAAATTTTTTTATAAGGTAATGTTATAGGATTTTAACCTCTTAAAAGGTGAAGTATTTCTATCATTGAATTGCATTTAATACATTAAAATTTATGTTTTTTATTTTAATTTATCTACTTTAAAATTTAAAAAAGATAATTTAATAATGAAACACTCAACTTCTTAAGATGTTAAGCTCTCCATAGTATTACCTTTTTTAATTTTCAAAAATATACACCTATTTCCATTTTTATATTGATAGAAGAAGTGAGTGTAAGTTTATTCGAAGAAAAAGTGAGTAAATATAAAAAAAATTAATTTGATTAAATATTAGCATAAATAAGCTTTACACTATTATCTATTTATATATTATTACATTCACAAAAATTACTAAAACTTTTTATTGTTAATAAAAAGTTATTAATTATTATTACTTTTTTTAATGACTTATCATATTTTTATTTATTGAAAATGTAAGTAGTTTTACACTAACAATAAATTTAATTTAAACTATATGATAAAAAAGATTAATATATATTTTTAAAATAAAAATTTATAAATATAATAAAAAATCTTAAAAGAAATAAATGTAGTTTGTCCCTATATTTTTCAAGAAAGATGGATACCAATGCAACTTGTAATAACTTTTACATTATTGCATAATTTTTCCATAAAATTTAATTTTGAACCGTAAATTTTGTATCAATGTAATATTAGAATCATAAAATTAGGCTAATATGAACACAGGGTGAGTTAAACCTAAAAGTTTAAGCTCATATTTTTGACAAATTTAAACAATTGATTTGTAAGAATCATGTTTTATATAACCAATTTGTGAATTGTTATATATATATATATATATATATATATGTTGGCAGAATTGTTGGTGTTTGAAATTTGAGCCATGTCATTAAATGTTATCCTTGAAAATTATTCCACCTATAAGTTGATGATCCATCTTATACCATGTAAGTATAAAAGTCATTTCCAAAGAATACTTCTTTTCTTTGTCTTTTACTTAAACCCTTAGATAGGTTTTCAATATGACTTTATTCAAACGAGGAAGAAGCATTTTCTATTGTTTGAGAAATATTTTAAATTTTTAAAGGAAAAATATGTTCAAAGAATTTGACATCCTTTATTTCTGCTATAGTATTATGATCAATTACATCACTTTGTACAATAAGAAATCTATAGGAAGCACTATGCTTAGCATAATCAAGAAACATACAATCAGAAGTTTTAGAACCAATTTTCCTCTTTTTAGGATCAGGCAACATAAATTTCGCAAGATAACCCCACACTTTTAAATAATTTAAATTTAGAGCATAACCTTTCTATAATTCATATGATGTCTTACTAGTTTTCTTATAAGAAATTCTATTTTAAAAGTAACAAGCTAATAACAAAGCTTCTCCTTAAAGATTATCCGAAACAGATAAGCTAATTAACATGACATTCATCATTTCTTTTAATGTTCTATTTTTCTCTCAACTACTCTATTAGATTTAGGAGAATATAATGGGGTTATTTCATAAATTATTCCTTCTTTTTCATAAAAATCATTAAATAGGATATATTCTCCATCTTTATCTGATCTAACTCTTTTAATTATTTTATTTAATTGATTTTTCACTTCAGCCTTATATAAAATAAACAAATTAAAAGCTTTATCTTTTTTCCTAAGCAAATATACTTTGGTGTATCTTGAAAAATCATCAATAAAAATTATATAATATTTTTTCTCTCCTCTAGTCATAGTCTATTTTAAATCACCTAAATCAGTATGGATTAAATTAAGTAATTTGGTTTCTCTTTGTACAAATTGGTGAGATTTTTTATTTAGTTTAGATTCTACACAAACTTCACATTTATTTAAACAGCAATTAAACTAAGATTTTGTATTTTCTTAAGATAAGATATACTAATATGCCCTAATCTAGCATGCCATATATTAGAAGATTCAACCAAGTCAGTAGAAGATGATACATTCTTATTAAATTCAGAAATACTGAGTACAAACAGTCCTTGATTACAATAACATTTGCCTATAAAAATATTATTCCTTATCATTATAATCTTATATGATTCAAATGATACTTTAACTCCAGCTTTTCCTAATAAAGCCACAAAAATTATATTTGCTCTTATGTCAGGCACATGAAGAACATCCTTCAAAGCTAAGATCTTGTCAAATATGAGTGTGAAAAAAATATTTCCTTTTCCTGGAACCTTTGTAGTTCTAGAATCACTAAGATAGACATATTCTTCTCCATCTATTTCTCTATTTGCACATAAGTGCCTGGTAGCCCTAGAGTCTACTATCCATTCTTTCACATTAGCTACAAGAAGAGTTAGTGAAACAACCACAACAATTATATCATCTCCTTGAACCAAGTTTACACTTGGATTAGGAGGATTGTTATTTCTGGCTTTTTCCTTGCATTGTGCAACATGAAGACCTGGCTTTCCACAAACATAATAAATTCATTTCTTTTAAAACTTAGGGTTAGTAGCTTTAAGCTTGTAATCAAACTTTTTATTATTGTACCTCTTTTTGTTAAGCTTTATCTTTACTAATTTTACCTTTGAAGTCATCTCTTTGGCTTTGGTTGCTTAAAGCTCCTTCCTATTTGTATCCTCAATGATTATGTAGGTAATGAGATCCGATAAAGACAAGCAACAAATTGATCTTTTCCGCTCGAAAATCCTCTAATAGCTTATGATACTTATTGATATAGAGTTTAATATCTTTATCATTTATCATCTCCCATCAATAGTAATTTCCTATCATGAACTTTTATTTTCCAGCATCTTCGATAGTGTATTTTGCAAGCAATGATGCCCAAATTTTGCTAGCTTCTTTGTGTGTATAGTAAACATAAAAAAGATCATTAGATAATGTGCTAAGAATTGTGCTTACATATTGGCATAAGTCCAAGCATCCAATTAAGCTTTATCTGTTGTTAGCAATGGTCTCTAATTAGCGAGAGCACCAATGATACCATACATATCCAGCGTGAAAAATACACATTCTTGCCATCTATGAAAATTCTATCCTCCAAATGGCTTAATTTTTGAACAATCAACAAAAAGCTTAATGGTTGAGAAAGATTAAATAAGAATAGGTACATCATTGCTGACGTTGTTAGCAACAGCACCAATGTTAGGAATATCAAAGTTAAATTTATAAAGCAGAATTTTCTACCTTTTCCAGATAACCTTTTTTTGGTTTAATAAAATTTGTGCAAAAATAATCCCTAATCATGTCTTGGGCTCGGGGGGGGGGGGAATCAACAAATTTCAACTAAGTTGTGCTTAACTTAGCCCGCTCTTATGCATGTGAGCCTACTTTCTTCCTTCATTTGCTCTTTTACTAACCTAATAACCTATTTTAATATATATACACTTAAGATTCTCTTAGTTTGAGCAATGTCAGACTTAGTCCTTTTGAAATACTCTTTTTTTTAGCTCCACACTCAACAATATATACATACATGTTAATTGTAATTAGAATAATCTAAAATTTTAAAAGCTTAATGATTTAGTTTAATGTAATTTATAAATTATAAATTATGCGAGCTAGCAAAAAATTGAAACTACTTTCACATAAATGTTATTAAGAATATTATTTTTTTACTCAACAATTTAATTTTTTTAAAAATAAATAATTTCTTATTAAAAATAAATAATTTTTATTATATTATAATGTTAAATTAAAAAATATGATTAATAATATTTATATGAAAATAATACTAAATTTTTAATACTAATATAATATTAAAAATCTTGTCATAATGAAAAAAGTTTTAATATTATATTAACAGTAAAAATTTAATAATATTAATATTACAATGCAATTAACATTTTTTTCTCTCTCTTAACAAGTACACCTTCTTTTGTCGCTCATTTACCATGTAATCGATGTACTATAATTTTTATCTTTGTATTTCTTTGATCCTCCATTAACCACAACCATCTTGCTTTTTGAATCCACTTTGTTTTTTATGCCCTTGTTGTGGAGATAGATGGTAATCCAATATTTTTCAAATTTCTTTTTATTTTATCTTTTGATTGCTGGAGAAAAGAAGGGAAAATTTTTAAAGAATTAGTAAAAAGAGAAAATTAAAAGAAAATTAAAATTTTAATATGTAAAAATAATAATAATTATAATTTTTTTATCTTTCCTTTCTTCATCCGGTTAAAGGAAAAAATATTTAAATTTCAAATTTTTCTTGTACATTTCTTTCCTTTTTTGGGGGGTAGAGAAATAGTAAGCTATTGGATTTGCTAATGGAAGGAATTTCCATGCACCAAATGTTACATTTTCTTAAGTGGAGTATGTTGCATTTTATCTTACATTTTATGTTATATATTAAATTAAGTTTTTCATTCTTAGGGTTTGTTTCAGTAATTTCATCTTTATACTTTTTTTTCGTAATTAAGTCATTAAAGTTTAATTTAGTTTGTAATTAGATATTAAATTTGATTCATTATTGGTATAAAATATTTTATACTATTAATAAATGAGAATAAGATATATTATTAAAAAAATAATAGTAATTAATAATTTTTAACTACAATAAAAAATTTTAATATTTTCTTATTGATATGGTAACATATGAGTAAATAATATTATAAAGATGATTTATATTAATAGTGAATCAAATTTAAATTTTTATAATTAATTCTTTACCATAATTAATTTAAAATTTTTCATAAGGAATTGTTCAAAGATTTGTCAAATTTTGTAGGTATATCATAATATGTAAATGAAAAAAAAGGCTAAAACCTCTATCATGAAAATTATCAAGAAAATAAAAAATCATTATTTTAATCATAATTTTTTTTTAATTTTAGTGAACTTCATTTTATTCATGTAAATCTAAATATTTTTATATGCTTTTTTTATTATTATAAGAATAGTTAAATCACTAGACGCATATACACAAGAACTAGGGATCGAACCCTGAATATTGTAGAAGACATAAGCTTTTAAGAGACATTTAGTACCACTTGAGTTAAAGACTTTTGACAATATATAAATCTTGATAATATTTTCCTTATATCATAATAATCAATCATTTCAATATTTTCTATACACTGTAACAATATATAGATACACACATACGAGAATCAAAGGTTAAAGGATACTGCAAAAGCCACAAAACTTTTAAGAGACATTGACTGCTATTTGAACTAAAAATTCTCAATAATATATAGGTCTTGGTAATATTTTCTAGGGAAAACTCTATTTTACCACCTTCAACTATGGAAACTTGGATTTTACCCCCTTAAACTTTATAAAACTTAAATTTTACTTGCACTATTATTAATTTAATGAAATCTGTTAGAAAAACTATCGCTAAGTGAAATATGATAATGGCGGTTAAATATCGCCGCTATTTTCACTAATTTTTTAAAAAAATTTCACTTAGCAATGATTATGAATCGCTGTTAAGATAATAACGTCGATTTCTAACCGCTGCTAAGTGTTATAGCCATTAACTTGGTAACGGTGGGGAAAAAATTTAAGTTTTATAAAATTGAAGGAGATAAAATTCAAGTTTCTATAATTGAAGGAGGTAAAATCTGATAACCCCATAGTTGAAGGGAGTAAAATGCAAGTTTTCCTATTTTCTATATACTGTAACAATCAATCATTTTAATATATAAATCTCTATTGTTATGCCGCAATTATAAGTCCATTAATGCTAGCCATTTAAAATAATCATAGATGAAAACTTTCAAATGAGTAAACTCCTTCTTCCTCATTCTTGTCAAAGTTTTTTTTTCATTTTCATAATTATAAAATATTTTATATTAATTTTATTTTTATAAAATATTATTTATTCAATTTTATCTTTAAAAGGATAACATTTTAAAAAATAAACTTCATATAAAAGCTAATAAAAAATAAAATTGAATAATTTAATATTTTATGAAAATAAAATTGATATAAAATATTTTTTAAGAATGAAAGTAAAAAAAATGTAAATTTCAATAGAAGGTACAAAGATTTGAAAAGACATCGGATACTACTTAAATAAAAAAATTTCAACAATATAGATCTTGACAATATTTTTTATATACTATAACAATCAATCATTTCAATATATAAATCTCTATTGTTATGCGTGATTACAAGTCCATCAATGCTAGCCATGTAAAATAATCGTGGATGATGACTTTCAAATGAGGAAACTCCCTCTTTCTCATTTTTGTTAAAGTTTTTTTTTTTCGTTTTCATACTTATAAAATATTTTATATTAATTTTATTTTTATAAAATATTATTTATTCAATTTTATCTTTAAAAGGATAAAATTTTAAAAATTAAGCTTCATATAAAAGCTAATAAAAGAATAAAATTGAATAATTTAATATTTTATGAAAACAAAATTGATATAAAATATTTTTTAAGAACAAAAATGAAAAAAATGTAAATTTCACAAAATAGAACACGGAATTTAATCTTTTTAGATTAATGCATGTAGAAAGTTAATTACAAATGAAAATAAGTTCTCAGGATTCTAATTATAAGGAAAAAAATAAAAGAGAGAAATTATAAAATAGAACTAATTTTAAGGATTACAACTTTAATTTAACATATTTTATATTTATTATTGTTGGATATTTTATGAAATTTGGTATGTAAAATGAATGCTATAATTACTCGAAATTCAATAGTTTAATAATAAAAATTACATTTCAAATAAAGTTATGTCATAATGTAAGAACGAGTCAAATAAGCAAAAGCTATATGCCATTTTTGTGGAGCAATGATACCTCATCATTCAAGAAAATACCCAAATCCGGAAAAGGTGGGCCGTCAATGCTAATTAAAGGCTTACCGAATTTTTGATGGATGGGCTAGGATGAAAATGAAAAAAAAAAATGTATGGCTAAAAATTTTATTTAATAGATATTATAAAGTGAAAATATTTATTTTAAATAAATAAATAATGATTTATTTTATTATTTATGAAATGATATTTTTCGCACATATTTTTCATTTTTTTCATATATTTTAATCTTATTCTTTGTTAGTATATAATAAAAATATTAATTTCTAAATAATTTTATATTTAAATATTTGATAATTATATTTTTGATAATAAATTTTAAAATATGATATTTTTGCATTCTTTAAAAAATATTTAATATAAAAATTTAGTAAATTTGAATTTTTATGTTTTTATTATAAATTTTTTTATTAATTATAATTTTGATGATAAAATTTAAATCATAACAATTTTTGTTATTGATCATATTATATAGTTTAATAACATTAAATTTTTTAATAAGATATTAATTACTTTTATAATAAGGATATTATTATTTACTATACTTTTTCTTTTCATTCTTATATTATTTTATTGTCCCAAACAAAAAAAAAAAAACAGAATGGAACTATGTTATACCAAACATTCTGTTCTACTCTTATTTTTATTTCATTCCATTATATCGAACGTTATATTAGTAGTGTGATTATTGATATTGTTTTAAATTTTTATTCTTTATTATATTTAATATTCAAATTTAAATTATTGTATACATGTGTTGAGTGGATTTTTTTTTTCCCCGACGAAGACATGTTTCCTAGAAGTAATCCAACAAGTGCATGTGCATCCTCCTCTGATAAGTTTCTATCATTTCATTTTCTGCTGCTTATTAATGCTGTGTTCTGATGAAAACACGTTTGGTGCAAAGTAATTCAACCAGCGCACGTGCTCCCTTCTTACAAGTCTCTGTCATTTCATTTTTTCTATCTCCCGGTGCGTTTTGGAGTTCGAAGTAAAAGAGCAAAAGAATGGCCTTTTAAAAGGAAAGGAAACGAAGTTCGCCGAGGGAGGAGAAAAAGAGCAAGTATTTCCCGCATTTGGATGCATGTTCAACAAAAAGAAAAGAAAGGGGAAATTACTTTTCTTTAAAGTAACGTGATTTAAGTTAATTTTTGAAAATTCTTGCAAAATATCTTGTTTCAAAACTAATTTGATTTAAATTGCCATGTGTAAAACAAATAAAATGGTCAAACAAATAAGAGGATGTTGCTTCCATTACAAGTCTTCGCTTTATAATTGAAGCCCACAACGGAATGAGAAGCACACTTTGCTTGCAGAGTGGAATTGGGCAGCCCTCCGTTGCAGCATCCTGCCAAATTTGCTGGTTGGATTGGGTGAATTCCACAAGAGAGACTAATTTGACCAGCTGAAAGAGTGGCAAAAATGGCGGCAGACAGCCTTACCTGCTTGCAGTTTGTGTTGTCAGTACTCGTAGCATCTCCATGTTGTTCAATTGGCCCCACTTGCCATCATAAATCCGAATTTGAAGGCATGTAATTATGTAAAACTATTCATGCCTTCTCTCAACAGGAAGGGTCAAAACAAAACATAAGAATTTTTATCTATTTTTCTTTGTTCTTTGAGGAGCAAGATAAAATTTTTCCGTATATTTTCTACAATTGCTTAGCAGTTACGATTTTACATATTCAAGATACTGATCAAAATTATGAAAAAAGGTTGTTCTAAACAATTAGGTACTTGTTATGTATCCTTATCTTTTTATTTGACATAGTAAAAAATAAAATAAAATATATTTTATTTTATTTTTAAATAATTTTTAAAATAATGTTTGTATTTTAATTTTTATTTTAATTATATTTATATTATTATGAAATCCATCAAATTTAATACAAATTTATTGCAATCCATTTCATTTCACTTACAATACATATTATATGAAAATTTATTCTCTTTCTAATATTATATTTACCATGACACTATTAAAACTTATTTTTTAATTAAATTTCATACATTTTTTAATATTTTTTGAATAAAATATTTCATTTGCAAATGAATTGAAATTATTATTTTTGATAAAGTTTTTAAATAATAAAATTTATTTATAAATAAAATAAAACTATTTTTATTAAAATAAAATGAAATCAATTTTACAAAACTTTGATGTCAAACAAACTATATAATTTGTTTGGATGGAGGGAAATGGATGGGAACCGAAAAGAAAAGGAAGATTATGTACTATTCTTTCTCTTGTTTGAGGGTTTTGCTTAAGGGAAAAGATTCCCTTCTTAATATTTTATATTCCCCCAAATTAGAAAATTTTAGAATGTTATTTATTTAATTTATAATTTAATTCTATTTTATTCTTTAATTTATATTTATATTTATAGTATTTCATCATTATTATTTTTATTAAAAAATTATTTACATTTTATTAGAAGGTATCTAACTTGTAAAAAATGCATTTTATAATTGCAAAATTTTCTAATAAAACTATAAAATTATCTTTTTTTTATTTTTAATAACAATGAGACATAATAATTGTGACTTATATGTATTTGTATATATATACTCATTCTTATTTTAACTCATACATATTGGCTTTATGATGAATATGAGTTAGTTTATTTTTGCCATTATCAAATAAGGATTATATTAGGTTAATTTATGACAATTTTTTCTTAACACTTTTTCATGATAATTATAATATTATTATATGTTAATTTGTCATATCATTTTTATATAGAATTTATTTTTAGAGAGGAAAATATTTTATAGAAGAATTTGAAAAAATATATTTTTTAAAAATTTTTCTAAATTATAAAAAATTATCAATAGATTAACTTCTTAAAATAAGTAAAACTGTAAAATTATATTCTAATTAATTATATATTTTGATCTAACTATCTTTATCTTTCCTTATATAATTTTGGATATCCACATAAGGGAAGATAAATTATGATCTAACCCTCTATTTTCATTCATTCCCTTCCTCTCCATTCTCCCACATTATCATTTTTTCTTTTCTCTCACCATTAAGGTTTCAAAACTTGAATGATATGATAGGCTTTCAAATTATTAAATTATAATCATTTATTTTTAATAAATTTAATTAAATGATTTTAATATAACAATAATTGAATTTACCACATCATTCTAAGTTTTATAAATCTAGAAGTACTATAGAATTCCCCAAACAGGTATGGATTTCACCATTTTAAAATGAGAATTTACATGTGAGCCTTCAAAACAAAATAGACCACATGAAAAAGGTCAACTCTACCATAATTCAAATAAAATTCAATGCATACATATATTAATTCTATTGGTAAATTTTATATCATTGAATTGAATATTTTTATTCCAAAAAAATATAAAGGTAAGTTCTTCCATTCATGTATTAAATATCTAATAGACACATTGAAATTTACATTTTTTTAAGCAAAAAAAAAAATTTAATCTAATAATTCAATATTGACTAGCATGGTCAATTTATTCATACATTAAGTTTTACTCAATGCATAGTAAAATTTATTAAATATAAAATTCAATGTGAGTTATTAAACACTCTGCGTGAAAGAACTCACTAGTGGAAACACATCTTCAATGAAATATTCTGGCTTCAATTCATGTCCACAACCCTCCGCCTTGCTCCCTGCCATTACTCAATGCATGGTAAAATTTACTAAATGTAAAATTTAATATAAGTCATTAAACACGCAATGCATGAAATAACGCACTAGTGAAAAAACATCTTCAATGAAATATTTTGGCTTCAATTCATGTCCACAACCCCTCCGCCTTGCGCCCTGCCATCTGCCATGCTTTCACAATCTATATACATAATTGGCAGAGCAAATGCACAACAGAAATTTAAAAAAAAAAAAATAGGAAAAGAAAAAGAGTTTTTCTGTGACAACACTCCCATGCAAGATTGAAACACAATTTGTCTTTGATCTGTCACACAAAACAATAGGATACAATATAACAAGGAACCACATCCAGAAGATGTGCCAAACAGAATTGTGCCATAAAAAGCTCAATATACGCTACAAAGCTTCTCAACTATCTGCTCAGTGTCACGTATGAACTAAGAAAAACATATTACGGTTTATGTAACTTAAGAAACTCAACAAATGAACCAGTGCTCTCTACGGAGCCTACTGCTCTCGCACGAGTAAATGTCTTGGTCAATTATATTTTGACAATCATCTTCAAAGAAAGGGGGAAAAAGCATGAAAAATCAGGTTATGCTTATAAAAAAAAAAAAAAGACTCTTCATCTCCAACAGAAATTTCTGATACTTCTCGGGGCAACCTTAATATTGATTATACGATAAGGATTTTATCTGTTTGCAGGTTGTTCTTATCTCTATCTGCCTTTATTGGTAATTAGTTGGGAAAAAACTTGGCTAGTACTAATGTCAGAACTACCATTATCATCATCTCCCTCTGCCCTTGTGTATTTAGAAGGATTTCTAGGAACCATGCTTGATGTCAAATTCACTGTTTCGTTGACACTGCCACTAGCTTGTGTTTCCCTTTGCTGTCCCCTTTCTTGAAGCTGAAGTGCATATTCCAGATTCCACAAGACATCTCCCATCGTTGGCCTGTCAACACCATATTCAGCCAAGCATTTCTCAGCTGTTTCGCCAAATTTCTTCAATGAGCTCAGCTTCACCTGCCCAACAAGATGGGAATCAACAATATGCTCCAGCTTGCCCTTCTGCTGCCATTCTAGTGCCCATTCTGCTAAATTCACCTGTTCCCTGGCAAGCTGCGGATCGACAGCGGGCCTGGCACAGAGAACCTCGAATAGAACTACCCCAAATGAATAAACATCTGATTTATCAGTTAACTGCTGCCTTCGAAAATACTCTGGATCGAGATAACCAAAGCTCCCTTTCACTTTAGTGCTGACATGGGTTTCGTCTATACATGGACCTGATCTTGAAAGACCAAAATCAGCAACCTTGGCCACATAACTCTCATCAAGCAAGATATTGGTTGACTTAATATCACGATGGATAATTCCCTGTGCAAAACCAGTGTGAAGATAGTGAAGACCTCTTGCTGCACCAATGCATATCTCAAGGCGCTGCTTCCAAGACAAAGGAGGTAGCCCAGAACCGTATAAATGCTTTTTCAGTGGACCTTTTTCCATATACTCATAGACGAGTATCATCTCTGAGTTTTCCTCGCAATACCCAACTAGTGAAACAAGATGGCGATGACGAATTTTGGACAGAACTGTTATCTCAGTCTGGAATTCTGGAAGGCCCTGTCTGGATCCACGCATACCTCTCTTTACCGCAACCTTCAAGTTGTCTTTGAGTACCCCTTTGTAAACCATACCAAAACCACCAGACCCTATAATCAAACTTCTATCAAAATTTTGGGTTGCTGATTCTATATCAGCAAAAGGGATCTTCAGACCAAAATACCCGTGGGATCCTGGAGATGCATAAGCAGTTCCGTCGGACATTCTACTACGTGAACTCCCGCCAAACACTCGCAAAGGAGTCCAGCCAACACTTTCCACTGTCCTTTTGTTTGGTTTCTTCTTCCTGCATTTCAAAGCAAGTAGAAGAGCAGCTATTGCCAAAAGTAAAACAACAATTCCTCCAACAACGGAACCCACCCACACCCATAAAATTTTCTTCTCGTGTGCATTATGTAAATCCATAACATTGACCATCTTCATGATCTCTGCACCATTCAATATGGCATTCATCCATATATTACTACTAAGATCAGAGGGACCAACACTTATTTGAATGACACCTGAATCATTAGAATCTACAACAAAGTCCACATAGTATGGAGACGAAAGAATATGGAATGTAAGCATTGATAAGTCAAGATCCTTATATGCAATGTATCCGTTGATAAACACATTAAAGTACAGCAAGTTAAGTGCGGGGCTAACAATATCTGAGAAATGCAAACGAACCAAGTGCCTAACCCCACCAACACCCACGGGAAAATTCCAAGTTATATTGAATCTTGCAATTGCAGTTTGGTTTTCCCTTTTCATCTCCTGGCATGTCATATAAACGTTATCAGGTGCGATCTCTCGAGTGGAACCTCCGGTCTGGTAATTCGGTGTATGAGAGCTAACTACATGCTTAGCTGCATCCTTAAAAACCAGATAATCCTCATCAGGAACCCAAGTCCTCCAGAGGGTGTCATTAAAAGGAGTAATTTTCATACCTCCGACATTAATCCTGTGAATAGTTTCTAGAACTTGAGACGAAAGGTTTCTGTACTCCCCCACTCCACCAGAAATAACCAACCTAGCTCCATAATCTACAAGGAAGTCCACAGGAGCAGTGAATACCTCCAAAGCATTGACAAAGCCGAACCCCAAATCACCGACAGGTTTAAACTCAATTTCAAGCAAATTGGATTCTATCTTCACTATATACTCTTTAATCACTGTATCATTACTTAACTGATAATCACTCAGAATCGATATTCCATTAGTCAAGATGTTAAATTTAGCAGACTTTAAATTAAAACCTTGAGCTGAAAACGGAGAGAAATGAAAACGCAGAAAGTGGGTACCGTTTTTCTTCGTGTTAAATCTGTAGCCCGAGGTGCTGGTGAAAACTCTGGCTGTTAGATACAAAGATGGCAAATTGGGGGGTGGGTTTTGGTTTGCGAGGGAAATGGATTTGTCTTTGAAGAGAAAAGCTGAACCTTGTTTAGTGGAATCACCCATGAAGGGTCTGTTGAAGAGGGAAACATTGCTCTGTGATCCACAGTTGAGTAGATAGTTGTCCAAGGGAGTGAAAGAAAATGAGCAAGGAATCACAAATAGAAGGATAATGGGTATAAGTTTCTGGGTCTCCATGGAAGAAAGCTTTCAGCTTTGGAGTACTTGGAGATTCGAGATGAAAGGAAAGTTCATGTGGGGGGAGAGCATGTGAAGGAGGAGAAGACAAAAGGGTGACTGTGATTTGACTTTTCCAGTGAAGATCTGAGAAAGAAAGATACTGAATTCGTTCCTGAAGTCAAAGGGAGCTCCGTATCCTGCATTTGTTTAGGCTAATTTAGAACTCAGAAAAAACAGATTTTGAACATTTCACATTGGTTTGATTAAGCGATAACACTGTACATAATATCAGATTGTTTCTGTTTCAGGATTTAGTAGGTTAATTTTCCATTAAACTTAATTTTGGTATGAAACAAACTACCTCTAAATATTTAAAAAAAAAAGAAAGGTGAAAAATAGAAATGAAGAAAAGTAATGAAAGTGAGGTGTACGTTACGATAGTCATATGGTTTCAAACTCATAATAGTATAATAAAATAAAAATTATTAAATAAGATTATTAACATATTGATAATTTTATTCAATAATTTTTATTTTGACATGTTAGTGTGAATTTGAAACCATATAAATATTATAAAAATTCTCAAAAAAGGTGATTTGTGTACTTCGCTCTTGCTTCTCTTTATCTCAGCATAGACTTATTTGTGGGAAACCATAATTTCATCCAAAATAAGAAGTTTTAGATAAATTCACGGTGACATAGATAAAGTGATACTGGGAAACTTGCTACTTTTATCACGGTAACTATTATAAATCAGTTTTACTTTACAAATACCATTACATTTTCACTACTGTTTACGCAGAACAATGCGTATCGAATTTTTGCCTAGTGAATGTATGCCACTTAGTTGATACACACTACTTCATGAATTGGCACACTTCATGAAAAAATCAAGAATGAGTGGAGCAAGAGAATTGAAGTGCTTTATGGAATGGATGACAGCATCATATTCTGAAAATTTGTATTTTTTCTCCTTTTCCAGCAGAAGTGGAATTGGGACCGATAGGCACTGGTCTGTTTACCAATCATTAATGGCCCAAAGAGTCCATTTTGGTTGGCAGCTTCCTTTCGTGGCTGTATGGAAATTATTAGTAGGGTTAGATGAGTCATTATACTAATACCATCGGTTGCCTGCCAGCATGTCATATTTTTTTCACATTCATTTCAGTTAGTAATAAATCTTTGCACGTTTCATTCAGTTTTCAGGAGGAGAAGGGAAGCTACATTACTTAACCAAGAATCCCTTTGAGTCGAGTTTCGTTCAATTGGCCAAAAAAGTAATAATAATTATTTGGATCGGACTAATTGAGAAAGTGAAATAGAATTGATACTTTTTATTCTTTCGTAAATGTATTATTCAAAAAAATTGTTTTCTTTTCTTGGAACTGTTAATTTGGGTCGAAGCCCGTGAATTTCGATGATAGTTCATTTAGGTTTTCTATCAATTTTATTTTTAGGTAAGTTTCATATTAGTTTGATTTTTAAAAATTTAAAATCAAATAAAATTTTAACCCTTCTACCAAATATTAATCGTATAAAACAATATTATAATTTGACTTGAGCTTAAATATTCAGAAATTAAATTGATACAAATTTTATCTCAGAAATTCCATTAATAGAAACCTAATATTTTGAAAATCAAAATAAGATCTTAATCCAAAAATAAAAAATTATGTATTTCTTACCTATTCTATATAAAATTAATAGAATTAATTATTTAATTAATATTTTTCTTCATTTAAATGAATTATATTAGGGTAAAAGACATCTAATTTTTATATAAATTATTTGTTCTCTTAATAATATTTCATTAGAAATTTAGAGTTGAATCAAACAAAATATAAGAAATTAATTTTTGTCAAATATTAATTCCTAACCATACAACTTTTAACACTTTTTAAGAAGTTCACAAAAAAATTATCTTTTAGAAAGTTTAATTTTTTATATGAATCAAATGATTCCACACTTTTATTATAATTAATAATTAATTACATCTTATTCATTTGTACTTGCAAACTTAATCGAGAAAAGGAATTATAAAATATTGTGATTATATCTTTTGATTAAATCAACAATTTAAAATTACAATAACTATTTTAGAAATCATTTTATTTATATAGAAAGCAAGCTCTCAGAAAAATTAAACCTTTTAAGAAATAATTTCTTATGTGAATTTTTTGATAAATATTTAAAATTATTTCATTAATATTAAGAAAATAATATTTTTATGAAATAAATTTTAATATTTTATTTGATTCACTTTTAAATTTTATATGAAGTATTAATAAAATGACTACTATACTATCAAAATAATTATAATAAATTTTAATTATTTTTAATTCTTTTTTTCTAAAATCATGTATATATTATTTTTTATCATAATTTTAACTCATAATTTTATATCTTTTGTAAAAAAATTAAATTAACTTATAGCCAAAATTATAGGAAAATAACAAGTAATATAGCAATTTTCCTATAATTTTGGCTAGAAGTTAATTTAATTTTTTTTATAAAGAAAAGTAATAGAGTAGAATTAAACAAAGAAAAGTAATAGAATTAATTGTTGAACTAATTGAAATTGTAAAATGATATAAAAAAAATTATTAATAAAAATAGATATAATATTAAAATAATTCATATTTATATAAAAATTAAATTATATTAATGCAAACAAGAAGTTTGAAATAAAAATATAATATTTAACATTTAATTAATTATATTTTATAAATTGATATATTTATTTACATGATTTTTATTTTATTATTATTTATAATAAAATTATAATTACTTAAAAATAATTAATTATGTCTTATGATATTATTAATTTATATATATATTTATAATTTAAAATTAGGATATAATTATGTTAAAATTAAATTAATTATATTTTATAACCAAATTAAGTTGGTATTTTCGGTTTTCGTTCTTCCCCACGCATACCAAAGGAAACGCAAGCTCCCCTGCCCAAATTTTAAGCCGACATGTGAATAACCAATTTGCGTTTTCATTTTCATGAATCAAAGGGTCACTTCTACACACATTCAAACATCTGAAGGATCGCTGACATATGCATTTACACGTAGAAGTTAACGATTTCTATTTATTTATTTAAATAAAAAATTATATTTTTAATTTAATAACAATAAAATAATCAATAATATTATAATGAATTTATTATCATTAATATTTTTTAATTTAATAAATATATTTATTATAAAAATTAAAAAATAAAGATAAAATTAATTTAAATATTTTAAATTAATATTTTTAATAAAATTATTTAAACATTTTTTATTTTATTATTATTAAATTAATAGTATAACTTTTTTGTGTAAACAAACGAATGAAAGTCACTAATCTCGCCTTCCCATATAAATGTATATATATATATATATTTAGAGTGAGTTTTACTTATTGAGAGTTTAAAACTCTCGGTCCGACATCTCTAGTGGTGTAATGGACTTTATTCTTATTATATTATAGGTTCGAATTCTTGATATTATATATAAATATATATATTAAGTGTATTATTAATTTTATAAGTTTTTTTTTAAAAATAGGAGTTTAAAACTCCCGTGGTATACTTCAACCTTAATCAGCCTTTTGTTTTACTACGTAATTTGCATCTTGTGGTTCTATTTGACTTGTTAAAAAAGGACAGCTTTTCTCCATAGCATTTCTAACTTGATAAATATCTATTCGTTTGGACGGTTACCATCGGTCATATTAGTCACAGAAGCCGCAAGTCTATCATCTTTTTGAAAATGTTACAATCTCGTAATGGGTTGCGCCAATCATGCACCCACAAATTTGCGTCCAGACCATAGTTTGCATGTACAAGCAATTAACTCAGCTCTCATATCTGGAAACCATTATTCAATTTGAATGGTGCACTCAACCACAAAACTACCGACATTAATATATAAAAAGTTTTATACCCACCATCTTTTTATTATCTGAATCCAGTTCAATATTTGTTTATACAGTTGGGCAATAGGAACAGAATTTTTATGAGAAAAAATCTAATAATAGTAGATATCAAAATCAAGAGCTTATTGGTCGCTACCCGGTGTCCTTATCTCAAAAAAAAGTAGACAACTTAATTTAATGGGAGAGTTGCCAAGATAGAAAATAGGAGTAAGCAATGCGTGCCAGCCTCATAATGCTATTAGTTGTACCACTCCCATTTGTTGCTCAGTTTGCTTCATCAATTACAAAGCGGAATCTATTATCCCATGCCACATGTCAACATGGCATAGTCCTTCCCCAATCCCCACCTCAAAGAAATACCACGCAAAAGTACTAATATAATGGCAAATCAACACTGGATTCGATAAAAAAAAATTATCAGTCGGCGATTTTATTATTTATATGTTAATTTTGTGAAATTTTGCACACACCAAAATTATATTTTTAAAATTTTGAAACACTTCACATTGAATTTTTTTTTTATGAATATAAAGGTATGTATTATTATTATTATTATTATTATTATTATTATTATTATTATTATTACCACGGTGGTTTCACTTTAATATTCAAAAATGACCTTGCACTTGCACTTATGCTTCCACATATGATTCCATGTGCCTATCATGCTGGTACTTATAGTTGTTGAACAGGCTCACCTAGCTCATTCGGAGGCTAATCCGTGCAGATCAGTCTTTAAACGAAGTGGATCATCTTAATCGACATAGTTTGTAAGTTTTCAATTTTAAAATTTTAATTTAGCTCTATTTAAATTGCCGGTAAATAGATCAATCCATAAATTTTTTTATTTTTTTAATATTAAAATATTTTGATTTCTTAAACATTTATACAATAAAAAATTTTTAAAATATTTCAAAATATCACATATTCATTCATAAATAAATCGTAATATATTTAATATCTATATATAACTTAAAAAAAATACTATGCATACATGAATAAATCATAGAATATCTAAAAAATAAAAATACCATCTACAAATGATCCATTCCACAATAATAATTAATAAAAAATAAGAGATAAGAGTATAATTTTATTTGAATTGAATATTTGGACCTACATAAAAATTAAAAAAATATAAAAAATGCAAGTTGGATTACCTTGCATGAATCACAAGCCATGCAGATCCAACTAAGTTTAATCTATATTTAAACAAGCCTTAAATTTAAAAGCTCGAACCTATTGAAACCTATAAACAAACAAACCAGTTTGTAAACTTTTTCAACAACCCTTATCATGATCAATCCTAAAGCACATAATTGACATGAGGAGTCAATTTGGATAACAACTTATCAACCTTTCTCCACATACATCTAATATTATATTATACATGCAATCATGTTTTTCAAAGAAAATAAAAATGTACAATTTTTCAAAAATTCATTATAAAATGAGTAGATACACTATCATGCACGACTACCCCAATTATCCCCATAACTTAACTTAATACTAAAAATTTTAAGCAAACTCATTTTCAATTTATTCGATAGCAGCTAAGCATCAAAGAAGGAGAAAGATCTTCAAAGAAAAGAGAAAAAAGTGTGTGTGACTTTTTATAAGACTCAGTAAGCAAATAACAAGAAAAAAGTAATCATTAAGATATACTTATATTGCAAAATAAAGGTTACAATTAAATTTTACAAAAGATTTCTAACTTATATTTAAGAAAAATAGTTACATTCCCATACCTTCAACTAGAAAAAGGAATTTTTTTTAAAAAAATACACCTATTTATTAAGAGCCATTTATAGAAAACACAATATTAAGTCCTAACAAGGTTACACTACACATATGTGTATCATTGTAGCTATAAGGGGAAACTCAACATTTCATGTAACATCATGTATCGAGAATCACAACATGCATGAATAAAGAAAATGAGTAAATTTTCTTATAATTCCCATCCAACCTTATCTCTTATAAGCCTATTTTTTTTTTACAATTAGTCTTTTTTTAAAAAAACAAATGGGCATATGAATTTGATGCAAATGGGTATAAAATAAGCCATCACCTCGATATTAATAACTCATGAATTTTCACCATAGCCAAAAATTATAATAAGTGTGTTGCTAGCATTTCTATTTCATGACTAATAAGTAAATATTCATATATGAACAAAATCGTAAATGACAATTACCAATAGTACAAATCAAACACAACACTTGCAAGCCATACTTACAATACATACATAAGCATTATAATATCAATATACCTCTATACATGGTCTCATATCATCTATTCATCTTTTCTAATACGCATAACTCAATTTATTATTGTAAAACAATTAGTATGCTTTGAACGCTTCTTTAGAATAGTATATGAAACTTTACAAGTCAAATAGTTGACTACGTAGTTGATTATAAAGTGTATGAAAGCAATTCTATAAAAACATAATCGACTATATAGTTGATTACAAATTGCTAAAGGGTAGAGTATCGAGCATATAGTTGATTATGCAGCCTCCAAAACAACTCTATAAGGGCATAGTTAACTATATGCTATCAAAAGTAGTTCTTTAGAGGTGCAATTAACTATAATCAACTACATTTACCCAAAAAGTATATTCTTAGGGTATAGATGATTATGTAGTCAACTATAACTTAGTTTCCGATGGAATTTCATTCAAAATCATTATTCACTCAAGGTATCTTTATTCCAAATCCATATTTTGTGCCACTAAACATAATCAAGTCATAAAATATTATTTTATCATCATTCCAAACACCAAATCCAATTAAAAACTCAAATTAAAATTATATATTTTATCATATTCTTTCAAATTTAGGAGGAACCAGAAAAACTAGCATTTATTAGCAATAATCATTCAAACCATTTGATTTTAACTAAAATGTTCAAATATCTTATATGGAGGAATTACTAGGTAGAAAGAATTATGGTTTGACAATCCTTAATCATCTAAAAACTAAAATCCTTCAATTCAAACATAAATTCCTTTCTTTAAGCTAAAGTTCCTCAATCCCACTAAATCCTAAAGAAACTCAAGAGGAAACTTAGCAAAAGTTAGAGTTTAAGAAACCTTACCTTGTGTAGATTAAGGATGTATAAGTGATTGTTGGAGATTTGTTTAAAATTTGACAAATACTAAATTAACTAACTGGACTGAACCTTGTCAGATCATTAACCATACTGATAAGAGTTAGCCTTCTATGCAAAATCTCAATAAGGGAACCTATCTTGCCTTAAATCTTGTCAACTTAGTCAGTAATGGCTAGAATGCTAATCTTATTAACTTAACTTAAGCCATGATATCAACCCTTGCATGCAATCATGAACTCAATCAATCAAAGCCTAAGGTTAGATAAATTCTGACACTCATATAAATTCCTTAAGTCTTAAAAAAGACCTCATATATGTCATCTTAACCACGACATTTTTAATATTCCATTAGGTTGCTTACATATTGACTCAGGTACTAAAGCATGCTTGATAGATGCCTTTTTTTACCATATATGCTTGACTTTTAGTCCTTGTGTAAGCTACTAACTCGGTTTAACCACCATTAAAGCACTAAGCATTTTGGGATTCATTAAGATTACTAAGGAGAATAAAGGAAGAATGAGAGGATAAAGGGGGAAAAGTGTTTTGGATTTGGAAAAGTAAGGAAAAGGGTTGAGGATTAGAGAATAAAAAAGGAAAGTGTATAGGGACATTTTTAAAAATGTGTCCTAAATTTTCTTTATATTATTATACTTGTCTCTAAGCATCCTTCAAACATTTTGTTTCATCCACTTCTTCTCAATTAATTCAAACAAAATTCTCATCTTAAATTCATTCAAATAATTAAAGTTTTATTTCATATTTCTTTATGTTTATTTATTACTCTTGTAGAAAAATATTTTAAATTTTAAAGGATCATAATAATTCTATTACTCTTTATCCTTAATAATATTATATATAAATATAAAAAATTATATCTTAACATAAAATCAAGTTTCAAAATTATGTGGCTGCCAACTTCATATTTTCATGAAAGCATGATGCAAAATTCACTTTTACTATTATATATAGGTGCATGTGTTTTTTACTAGCACTAAATTCATGTTTGGTTAGGAATAAAAATTAACATATATAATGCTATTAAGTTTCAATGCATTTAGTTTATTAGTTTACTAATGAATTTTATCTAAATTTTTTTTTATGGATTGGACTATTAAGTGTTGACCCAAAGTTACTAATTTTTTATAAAAAGAAATGAAAATCTAAAAAAAAAAGCTAAAATGATTTTTATTAACTAGACTAAATTTTCAATTTAATTTGGTTTGAGCTAATTTGAACTAATTCAACTATCAGAATACTGTTAAAAGTTAGCTCGAACCATTTAAAGCATCAATCCATAGTCAAATTGGATCAACCATCTAATCTACTTCGGTTTTACAAACATTGAGCCCAACCAATATTAACATTAAATTTAAGAATAGATTTAGGTAGGGGAGCTTAATAAAGATAAAAAATTTAAAATTTCATTTGTTTAAATTGAAAGAAAAAGATAAAAATAAAGAATAAATTAGCATTATTTTTATATTTTAAAATTTAAAATTTTTTTTATGTTTTAACTAACATTTAAAAAAATATTTTTATTTTTTGCTTTCCTTCATGTTTCATTGGTTTGATAAATATTATTATATATATAATTCTTTCAAGTCTTGTCAAATCTTAATATCTAATCAATCATCAATTTATATTAATGTTCTCATTGTACAATCATTCACTTTAAAAATTATTTAATAGGTGGCTTTATTAAATTAGTTGGTCTATGTCCTACAAGATATGCTTTTTATTTTTTTAAATTTTTTTATTATATTTAATAATAATTATATATAATATATAATGAAATTAAAATCATAACAATAATATTGTATATTTTGAATGCAATACTATTTATATTTTTATCAATATTATGTATATATTTATTTATATATAAAATTAAATAATTTAAATGGATTTATGTTTATAGTTTTACTCTACTTTCCTTTTTATTTGTATTTTTATTAATTTTTATTTGATTTCATATTAATTTTTTATTTTGATATTTTTATTATTTTTATTAAAAAGGTATTTCATTAATGGCTACCTCAAAAGGTAGTTGCATCCCTAAGCAAAAACCTTTTAATTGAAGGAAGGATACAAGATAAAGATCTAGTCTCATCCTTTATCAAAGACTCAACTCATTTAATAGCTTCATAAGTCACTCTATTTTAAGTCCTTGGACACCAAAGGAGAAGAATATTATTCAAAAATATCAAAACATTCTTAAAAAACTCAAAAAAATAGATAAGCACATCATAGGTAGTCAACTTCCTCATTCAAAGCATCCATGATATTTTTACAATCACTCTCAATAACCATGTTATGATTTTAATAATTATATGAAACAACCAAAGTCTTTTGAATAGCCAAAAGCTCTATTTCTAGCACTAAATAACATTTCCAATTATTTTACCAAATTCCCTAAAAAGACTTTCGATTCATAATTTGATTAGTTTAACTAATTGAATCAATAATTAAACTGAATAATATTATAATTAGAAAATTATATAAAATTTTATGAATAAATTAAATATTTACTCTTAAAATACGAGCCTTAATTTATAAAAAATAATTAATTTAACAAATAAAATTATTATAAAATTAATAAAAATTAACATATATAATGCTATTAAGTTTCAATGCATTTAGTTTATTAGTTTACTAATGAATTTTATCTAAAATTTTTTTATGGATTGGACTATTGAGTGTTGACCCAAAGTTACTAATTTTTTATAAAAAGAAATGAAAATCTCAAAAAAAAAAAGCTAAAATGATTTTTATTAACTAGACTAAATTTTCAATTTAATTTGGTTTGAGCTAATTTGAACTAATTCAACTATTAAAATACTGTTAAAAGTTAGCTTGAACCATTTAAAGCATCAATCCACAATCAAATTTGATCAACCATCTAATCTACTTCGGTTATACAAACATCGAGCCCAACCTATATTAACATTAAATTTAAGAATAGATTTAGGTAGGGGAGCTTAATATCTTCAACCTAAACCTATGTTGCCTTGTCCATCACTTTCAAAGCCCCAATTCAAAACTTGTAGCTATCAGAGCCTTTTTAATTTGTTGTGTATATCTTAATTAATTTTCCAAGTAAGTAGCCACCAATCCACTTAAATACCATGATAAACCAGTTCATCACTCACACATCATGCCCAAGTTCACCACTATGGAGAACAATAACATTTACCTTCACAGTCCATCATATGCCATAGTTTCTAATTGCATGCAACTAAATAGTAACTTAGTAATGAATCCATACATAGATCCCACCACCAAAGCTTTAATTCAAGCTCCCATATGTGGAACCAAAGAAGTTGCATCAGCGAATAACCTTAGATAATATATAATTCAATTTCAAGGGTCTCTAAACAAATAAGACAAAGATTACATCTAGCATTTATTGAATATACCATTCTAGCTTTTGTCAATAGCACCTTATTGAGTATCCTCCATAATGTATATTTAGTCCATTAATGAATGCGAGAATTCTATAGGGAGCTTGACATGTTATGCTGCTAATTTTGAATGTTTATGAAACATTAATTGGTAATTAATTTATACACAAACCTTATTGTAAAATATCCTTAATTGTATAGTTTTTATACATATTTATCATTCCCTTATTCTTTTATGTGTAACCTCTAAATGTCATTAAAATTTTAAAGGTAAAATAAATTAGCTAGTAATGGTAGATTCCATACCCTTTTAAATAGGTAATGTTGAATCTAAAGCAATCATATCATTGTGCACTATTACTTCCTTCTTCAATTTGGGTGAGTAATTGTTACAAGTTACACCTAAAGGTCTTTTTTTACATAAGTGCTTGCTTCTTGTCATGACCTGCCTAATCATGACGAGTATAGAATCCATTTTTCAATTTCTACAAGCTTGTTTAATTGTATGTGGTACAAGTAAATAAATTAACCAAATTCACTTTTATATGCTAAATAAATATTTACAAATAAAGTTTATATTGTAATTGATACTAAACTATTTACATGAATTCAACCTATTTTCTAATTGTCTTTTAACAAGATTATGATTGCTTTGATATATTATCATGAAAAACTCTACTTTTGAAATTTTAGTGGTCGTTAAAAAGTTTTGCCCAAGTATTTGTAAATATTTGTAAAAGAAAAATAATAATAAATAGATAATCTATTTAACAAAATACAACAATCATGCACAACATCATACATTATACAAACACACCATATAACGACATCTTTTCCTAAGGGAATTTTATAGTAATCAATATAAAATGAAAATAATACACATCTAATCCATCTTGCACCTTCATTATAATAATCCCTTTTTTCCTAATCTTATCCCTCCAGAATAATAGTCCTTTCAATTTATAATAATTAAATAATAAACTCACTTTGTCTCTTCAAAATAATAGTCCTTAAAATTTATATTTTATATCAATAACATTTTCTAATATGATACATCATAATATCAATTACATTCCAAGTTAGTAAGTATATAATTATAATTTATGAAGCAATCACACTCAATCACATTCCCTTTATCATTCAATCATTATAAATATCAATCATTCACATTTCAATTCATCATAATTCCAATAACAATCACACTTAATAAATAATCACTTATAATTATACAATTATTCCCATACAATTACATATATTCAATTTCACAATTATTATCATATTAATTAGTACTATAATGATATAAAAAGTATTGTAATTCAATTCTATAATAGAATTTAGGGTAATATAGTATAATACCATAGTAGGATATAAAATAACATAATTCAATATAAGATAATGTAGTTTGTTACTATAATAAAATATCAATATAATTTGATTTTATAATAAGATATAAGGTAATAATAATATTTCAATACCATAATGGAACATAAGCTATTATAATCTAATACTATAATGAAATAGAAAACTATTATAATCCAGTTTCATAATAAAATATAAGTTATTATAATCAAATATGATAAGCCAATATAAGCTAACATAATCCAATACCATGTTAGATAATAAGCTAGCATAATTCAATATAATCGAGCATATGCACATATAAGCACAATTTTATACTATCATAACACTAGAGTGCCAAATTTCATTACTATGATTCATATAATTACCTTTCATTTATCACATGTTAATCTATCATGACCATGAATAGTATTTTACCATTAATTAAAAGGTTACAAGTTTATTAATTATGCAATTATTTCATATGAAATTATACTCAAATAACTTTCTATGAAATGGTTATTTACTAATGAATGTATAAGATATGAAGTAATTATGATTTATATAAGTTAACATAAAAAATTTAATTTTTTACTAATTAAAGTCTCTAATTCTTGCTCATTATTTTAGTAATATTTCAAAATTTACTTAAGATTTAACTTGAATGTAATTTTATTGAAAAGTAGACCCAATTATCTTTCCAATAATAAGTGATCTGCTAAAAATAATTATCAAATAAATGAGTTATAGCCTTTTAAAATTGACCCAATACTATTGTCCCAATATATTTGAATATAAAAGTCTAATAAGCAATTTTGGTGTTGTTCTCAACTAATTAATTATCAATATCGTGAAAGCCTTCAAAGGCTTATATTCCAAATACAACCTAATTTTTTAGTTTTTCATTGAATTTCACTAAATTCCTAGCAAATTTTAACCTAAAATCATTCAAGCATAAACTTTAACTCAACAAATCACCAAATAACCTTTCCTTAACATTTCCTAGCTTACAAAACTCAGTCATACAATTTTATTAACACAATCATCCTATCAAACATTAATTTTCATAAAAATACACATAATTACAAATTTCTACTAATAATATCAAATTAAGTTATTCTAAATAAATTAGTTACTTACTACTTGTTTGGAGAAGATGGAGAGATATAAATAGATGATTAGGTTTGTCTTAGAAAGCATCAATTCACTTCAAGGTCGGAAGATGTTACTCTAATCCTTAACTCATTATTTTAGACTTCAAAATTCAACTTACACATTATAAATTATAAAGTTTCTTAAAATTACATTGATTGGTCTTAGATATAGGAGAGATTGATGGTAGTTGAGGCTTGATATTGTCGTTAAAGGAGATGAAGATGAAAAAGAGCATGAGGAAAAAGGAGGTCACTAGAGAATCTTAGAGAAATTTGGAAAAAAAAATAAAGGCCATGACTTTTTATAAATTCAAGGGTATTATGGTAATTTTATAAAAGTTCAATGACAAAATGGAAAAATTATTTTCTTAAATTCCCTTTAAATATCTTGATTTAAATTTGACTATATCTTAAATTATATTAAATTTTATTTTACATAATTTTTATATAATATCTTATTTTTCCTAATTAATTTCTTACCCTAAATATATCCTTAACAATTTAATTACTGAACGTAATAAAAAAATAAACCTTCCAAGATGAACTCTATTCCTTGTAAGATGCTCTTCCACGCCTAACATCTTGAACTAACATCATAGATGTTTTTATTATTTTTAAACTTATCTATTAAGTTCTAAAATAAGTAGTTTTTTAAGCATATAAGTGAATATTACTCTTTTTTATATTTTTACTTTATTTTAAAATTTTCCGCCATTGCAACTTGAACTTATATATTTATTTATATCTAAATATTTTTTAAAATTTAAAAAGGTTATATTTTATTTATTTGAATTTTGTCAATATTTACATGATATTAAGTTTTAAAGGTTATGTTTTAAATTAAATATCCATTAATTGAGATTTTATCAAAATTTTATAATTTATACATTATTTTATTTCCCTTTATTTACACCTATGCATGTAATTTATTTATTTTTATCAATTCAGTTATTAATAACTTAGATGTAAATAACATAGCACATGTAATTTTATTCTTATTATAAAGCCATTTTAAGTAAGTTAAAGATTTAATTAATTAGATTTTTAACTATATATTTTAATTTTATTTTATTATTTTATATCTAAAATTTAAAAATAAATTTTAATATATTTATTTTTCAATAAAGTTATACATACTTATATTTTTATGTAAAAATATTTATAATTTTTAAAAATTAATATTATTTCATTAAGGTACATTACCTTTTAAAATTTACCAGGAAATTATGATGCTTTAAATCATATATAATCTCTCTATTTGTATTCAATTTAATCTTAATTTAAGAAATAAATGTGACAATTAATTAATATTTTTTAAATTCAATGGAGAATAAATTTATTTAATTTTCAAGTTCTTTTAACAAAAAGCACAATATTTAGTTAAGATAATAAATATAATATATATTTTAGTTTTATTTTTATTTGGTTTAAATTAAATTAAATAATATAAAAAGTTATATAATACATTTTTTGTTTAGTAAAAGATATTAATTTAATTTTGATTTTAAAATATTTAATTTAAAAATAAAATATATAATTAATTACTTTTATAGTATGTATGATTCAATTAAATTAATAATATAAATGCCTATATCTTTTTATATAATAAAAGTGCAAATTTAAAAATTTAAAAACATAACAGTATTTTTCCTTTGATATTACTTATAAATTCATAATTTAGATTAATGACTGTGTAGGATTGCCTTTTAGTCATGCTATACGGGAGGAAGATTAAATTTTTCATTTTTTGCAACATATACATTCTTATACATTCCCTCTTCCCTTTGTAAATTATAGGAAGCGATTTGGGTGTACTAATTATATTGATACATTATTAAATTTAATTATTAAATTTTATTTATTTTATACAATATCATATAAATAAATAAAATTTAATGATATAAATTAATAGTATATTGATAGGCCTAAGCAATGAGTGGGTTTTATAAGTTATTCCTTATATCAAATCTAAGCATATAATATATATATATATTGAGCCTAAATCACTTGACACTCCTCTAATTTTTTTTCACTTGATCGGGTCGGGTTACAATAATTTGGAGTGGTTCAACTAGGTTTTTATGAGTTAAAGCCTAATTAATTATATGTCATATTTTAACTCATTTTAGGAGTTTAAACTTATTTTATTAGTCCAAATTAAAATTTTGACATTACTTGAAACTATATAGTTATACATAAACCTAATTTTGTAGATAAACCAAATTAGAAATTAGGCCTAACAAGTAATGATAACTAGAAACACAACATAGTGTATTCAAATCTAAAATCTATCATTTTAGTAACTTTTATAATTAAATCATGGTGGCATAATTTACCCAGCCACTTTAGATTCATGAGATAAACATTTAAACCCGTAAATTTGATTCATGTAATGTGTCTAACCCTGCATATTAGTAGCATTAATTTACAATTAGCAACACTTATAGGTTGTATTAGACCAAACAAGATCAGAATTTGTTCATTATAGTTACAAAAATCCAAAATTCCAACATTTTCTACTAGTTTAGTCATGGATAAATTACTCATCTTCCATATCATCAACAAAACACACATGTATGCCTTCTTTTCTTTTTAGAAAGGTAAAAACATGCACCATAATAATACACTAAAAAAGTTGTACAAATATACTAACTTCTAAATTACATACAAACAAGTATAGATTCCTTTTATTCAAAATAAAGGAATTTCTCATAACAGTTGTACTCAAAAGAAAACTAATGTTATCTTTAGTATACATATACAAAAAGTAAAAAAATGACAGTAGCAAATTTTATAATTTGCATATTATCAATTTATATTACCTATTAAAAATGAAACAAAAATAAGTTTAAATGAACAAAAATATATAAAAATCTAGAATTAAAAATTTATCATAATAGAAAAATAAAATGATGCATCAATTAAAGAACATTATATTAGTAGATTGATAACCTAATTAATAGCTATAGGCTATTAAACATTATTCTATGAAACTTTGTTGCTTGTTGTGCAGTTTCTGCTAAAAGAACAAGGAAATATTTATGAAATAAAAGAACAAGTTACCTAAACATCATATAAATAAAATTTTAAAATAAAAATTAAATAAGTTTATAACTTGAAACAATTTTCTCACAATTATCAATGAATTCAATCCCTTCTAAATCAAAGTTAAACAAAGTTAGTCTTAATGAATTTTAGAAACAAATAAGTGCTTCTACTATGTTTATTGAAAGAGAAGATCTAAATGGATCTAATATACGTCCACTAATAAAAAAAACTCAGAAGTAACAGTTGAAATTAGAATAGCTAGAACATCCTTTGCTAACAAAAAAAGAACATAAAACCTTAAGGAATTAGACTCCATCACTCAAGGACATTAAATGTGTCATTAACATCAATACAAAGTTTTGCTAGATATCTTTCTACTTCATTCCTAACTTTAATAGAGTCTTTCTCTTTCAAGTGAGATTTGAAAGCTGCACTTTTTACTTTGTGAGCATGCTTTTCCTTTTAACAATTACTTTTATTTTATTGTCTTAATGATTGACCCTCTTTATGACTTACTATCATTGGTTTATATATTGCACAATACCATTCATAATAATCCTACAATACTCTTTTCACTTTAGAAAGCAGGTCAATAGCAAGTAGAAGGTCATATATATCATTAAATGACCATTTTAAGTAAGCAACCTTATATCTTAGGCTAAAAATGTTTACAATATAGAAAAATGGGTTAAACTTGTCAACATTTCAATAATACTTATCAAATTTACTCTTCACGCTAGCTACTATAGATTTTAATAGAAAATTATCACTCTTATCCATTTTGAGCAACTTACTTTGAATTAAAGCAAGCTGTGAAAATGCTTCATTTAAGGTCACATATGATGAACCAGATAACTCCAAGGTGTAATCATAAAATATTTTTAGAAATTCAGTAAAAATCCTAGCATTACTTCAATCACTAGAAAGTGGAGGGCCGTTAGTTTTCTTATCAAAGTAATTTGTGTAAGTTGAATGATCTTTTTTAAGCATTTTAAAGGCTAGTTGAAACTTTTAGGCAAATTTTAGCATCAATTAAGCGGAATTCCATTTAGTTGGAATATCTAAACATATAAGGCTTTGAAAAGAAATCTTATATTGCTCGATGCATTGTTTGAACTTAATCAATCTAGAGGAAGAAGACTCAACATACTTAACTACATTTTGAATTGCACTAATGAATTATTGCAAATCTTTCAAACCTTCATTAATAATTAAATTTACAATGTGAGCATAATATCTAACATGTATATTTTTCTCACCTAATACTGAAGCATTTGGAGTCTTAATCCTTTTTCTTAAGAAGGTAGCAATAACATCATTTGAACTTACATTATCCACTGTTACAAAAAAAACACTCCCAATCCCCTATTCATGTAAGCACATCTCAATTTATTTCCTATTAGTTTTTCTTGTATGATTAGGTGTTAAGCAAAAATTTAAGATTCTTTTTTGAAGCTTTCGTTCATTATCAATGAAATTTATAGTTAGTGCTATGTAATTAAGTTTTAGATGGATGTCTAATAATTAGTAGTAAAACACACTTTAGTGCAATCAAACTTGAAAGAGTCCTTTAATTTAAACTTTTCATCATGATAAAGTTAATAACAGTCTCTTGTCATAGTCCAATATGAAATTAAATGAAAATGTAGTTACAATTTAGAACAAAAGCGCTTAAATCCCCAACCTTCTACCATCCTAAAAGGTTGTTCATTGAAAATTATAAATGTAGCTAAAACTTTTCTACTAGTTTCTACATCACACATTTTTGGTGCATACACCATATTAGAACCACTCTTTTTTTTTTAGTTGAAAATTAATGACTGATTGAGTAGGATCAAACACTAGAGAATATGAAAACTTGGGACATACTTTAAGATGAACATTGAGATTAGAATTCCTATGGATCTTAGGATCATAATAATAGCAATTACCATAGTAGTTGCATGCTACCATTTGTCCAATTTTCTCATATCCAGGCATTATGGTGAAGTGCTCTTAAGCCATAACAGATGGTCGAGCTCTATTTGTAGGAGGTAATTTCCATGGCTTCCATAGGTTTAACTTGTTAACTGTCATTTTTTATTTTCCTTTTCCTTTCATTTTTGATTTTGTTAAATTTTCTGAAAGCTCAAGTAGAGGTGGTATTATGTTAGATAGTGTGGTATTTGCTGGAATTGTTACTGAATTTCCTAAGTTTATTGTTGTGGTAGGCTTAAATTCTAATTCTATTGGTGATATTGTATCCATCTATAAAAAGCAATTAGTAGTTTTATTGACCACATCATATTTCTATCTGGTTTTTAGAAATAGACACCATAAGCATCCCTTACAGTGGTTACTAAAGTAAAAGAAAACTAGTAGTCTAATGCTGCCTTACTCTCACTGATATTTAACAACTTTTTTATTAGTCTCAAATTAAAAGGAAAAAATGTATAAATTATACTATTATACCCTAAAAACAAAAGAAAAAAACATAAGAATGCACCAAAAAATACATCTAAACAATACAAATAACTAAACATCATAAAAATTTCTTAAGCTAGAATGTTTGAGCTTTCTATGAAGAATTAAAACTAATTAAACACTTATATTAATGAGAATTTTATAGCATAAGACTCTGTAATTATTCAAAATTTTAAACTCATTTATAGCATGTGGCTTCTAATTATATCAATGATAATCCATAAAATATAAATCTAAGCTTTACTTTAAAAAAATTAAAGCTTTTACTCAATAGAAAATGTGATTTTAAAATAATCAATATAGAAGAAAAAATGAGAAAAAAGAGTGAAATATAATAAAGTATTAGTAAAATACTTACCACATACCTTGTAGCTTTGATCAAAATCAAAGTTTATAAAAAAATTACTACAAAAAAATAAGCCAAAATTTATAAAAAATTAATAAATTATAAATATAAAAATCTAGAAACTTTAATACTTCAAATAAAATCTATAATCTAAAATTGCAGAATTAGATAATGTTTGCCTTAAAATCTTTAATATTGCAAATTATATAATTATAGATTCAAGTTTTAACAAGGAAAAATAGAATCTTTAATCTAAAAAATATATAAACTTTGACACAAAAAACGATTTAATTCAAGAGAAAATCCTAGTTTTAATATCGAAAAATAAAATTTTTAATTTTTTAACCTATAAATCGTCAAAAAGTACTCCTAGATATACAATAGATAAAAATAACAAAAATTTCATTTGAATTGTTTGTCTTTAGTTTCAACTCATAATTGTTTTATGCTTTTTTTTGGGTAAATAACATAATTTTTATTTAAATTTTTTACCAAAATAGTTTAACATTAATCATCAAAAGCATTTTCCAAAATAATAATACATTTTATTAAATAAAAATCACAACTTTAACTCAACTCATATTTTAACTCAATAGAATAAGGATTAAGAATTAATAGATGGAGATATGAAATAATCTATAAAATATTAATAAAAACTTACAAAATACCTTACGATCTTAAACTTAGAGTCTTAAATTCAATGTTTACAAAGATCATTAAAATAATATAATATAATATAATATAATATTAATAATAGATCTAGAAATCTAAAAGGTAAAAGCTTTAAAAAAATCAAAGATTTCACTTGATAATATTCAAGTTTTGATGTATACATTGAAGTCTTAGTCTTAGATCCCATATTCATGACAATCACCAATTCACTACCCAAAAAAAAAAGATTAATGCGAAAATTTATAAAATATTAGATTTAAAAAACTAAAGGCTTCAATACAAAAAAAAAAAATCAAAGGTTCAACTTAAAATTTTTAGGTTTAAGCAAATAAAAATAGTACCTTTAATCTAAAAAAATATATTAAACTTTACATAACAAAATATCTAAACAAGTATTTCTTTTTGGGTAAAACCCTAAATCATAATAAAGATTTAAGAAGTTTTAATTAAGAAAAACCTTACTTTTTTAATCCTAAAAAATTTAAAAAAAAAATACTTTAATCCTTAAAAGTATTTCCCAAAAAATCAACTAGCAATAGCTTTTATTTTATATCGCAACTTTAACATAATAATATATTAACAAAATAGTTAAATAGAGGATTCATAAAGAAGAAAAAAAGGACAGAAAGAATGAAATATAAAAATATATAGAATATTACCATCCACTTATAGTAGATGAATGAAGACAACTTAGCACTAGAGATTTTTAAATTCAATGTTCACAACGATGATGTTTAGTTTAATTTATTAAGATTTTCAAAAAAATAAAGATTAAAAGATATTTGAACTAGAGAATTATATAGAGAGAAAAAGAGAGATTTGAGACAAAGAAGACCATAGGCAAAGCTGCAAAGCCATATTGATGTATCATTATTATCATTTAAATGATATTTTCCATGCCAGCTCTCATTAAAATGTGTTCTCTTTTTAGAGAGGTAGTATCCGATGACTTCTTTTGGCCTAAAAAGTGGGGAGCCATGTAATTTTACTTTCATTTAGCGTGGCCTAAAGAGTGCAGGCCTTATTGTTGATTGTTCCTCTACTCCATTTGCGCACAACCAAATTTCTCTTTTCTATGCCAAATTGCATTGATTTCAAAGTTTGAACTAAACTTGTCAAAATGGCCTAACCCAATCCAATTAGGCAAATCGCAAATTCAATAGGCAAAAATTGTACGTCAGGCTAATCTTAGGCCAGGTTACTTTTTCACCAGATCAGGTTTAGATTAGGTTGCTACAGTCTTAGTTCCAATTCCAATCTCAGATCGATATTTATCAGACAGATTTTTATAACTCATTATATTTTATTATTATTATATTAATTTTTTATTTATTATTAATTTTATATTATTAATTAATTAATTAAAATTTATTATTATTTATTAAATATAATTATATATTATCATAACTTAAAATTTTATTATATATATCAATGAGTCATATATATTATCTATGAAAATAAATAAATATTATTAAATATATATTTAATAAAATAAATATATAAATTATCTATACTATATATAAAAAACAAGGTTTCTCTTCTTTTTTTTTATTAATTTCTTTTGCTGATGTGTTGTCCTTTGGAGTCTTCCTTTTTTTGTTTCCCGCCTAAGTTCTCTTGGTACTTACTAGCTTTTTACCTCTGGCTTCCATTTTTTTCCTCAAACGGTGCCGCATGGTGAAAAAATAATAGAGCTTTTATTCTTCCTTTTACATACATATTTGTTTTTTTTTTACATAATTTTTTCTTTGTTCATTTATTACTTCATTATATTATATTATTATATATTATTTTTTATTTATTTTATTACATATTTTTTATTTACATGTTATTATTTATCATTTTGATGCTAATGTCATTGAATAATATAAATATATCAAAATATATTTTATTTTTATTATGAAAATATTTTATATAAATGAAGACTTTTAATTTAATTAAATTACCTAATTACATATTATAATTTACTTTTATATTATTCTAAAACTCATCCACTGTTTCACTCTTTTTTTAATTTATTCAATTATATGTTTTATTTTTTTCCTCTATTTTTTGTGTATAAAGTTATTATTTACAGCTTAAGCACTAATTTTACTAAAAAGTTTATACTTTATTTTTGTTACATAAATATTCAAAATAAATCAAAATATTTAATTAAATTGAAATACTTAACTACATATTTTATTTTTCACTTTTATATTACTATACATCTTACTTATTGTTTCTTTTATTTTTATTTTCTTTACTATATATTTTTATTTTTTAATATATATTATTATTTATAATTTAGACATTAATATCATAAAATAATATAAATATATCATGAAACATTTAACTTTGTTATATACATATATTTAAAATAAGTTAAAATTTTAATATAAAAGATAATAATGGAAAAAATTAATTATATATATATTATTTAATGAAAATATTTAAATAAATAAAATCAAACTTATTTGTTTAATTTTTTCAATATTATCTCAATAATAATTTTTAAATGTTATATTTCAAATTATATACACTAATTAAAATTTTATAAATATTTTATAACTCATACATTATTTTACCTTCTTTTATCTACTTTATTATATTCTTTTTCTTTTGGCTAGACATTCTTTTATATTCACTTCTATTATTTACAAGTTAGATGATAATAACACTGATTAGTATAGATATAATATGTTATATACAATAAAATATATTTTTATTATTAAAAAATATTTTAAATAAATTAAAATTTATTTTGATTATATTCTTAGATTATATATTCTATTATATATTCTATTTTCATGTGTTCTTCTCTTTATTTTTAATGAATTAAGTACTTTTTTATACATGTATATAATTTAGATATTAATTATATCTACCTCAATATATATTTTTTATGCTCACTGTTATTATTTATAGTCCACCAATTAAATATTTTATTATTTAAAAATATTTAAAATTTAATAATAAATTTATTTATGTAAATATTTTTCACTTTATTGATAGTGTATATATACCACAATATATTTTATTTTCATTATAAAAATATTTTATGTAATTTAAAATTTTAATTTAATTTAAATTAAATTAATTAGGTATAAATTTTATTTTTAACCTTTATATTTATTTTTAGTATGCTAATTGTTTCTATTCATTTTATTTGATCTATTGCATTTTTTTTATTCTTCTTCTGTTTTCATATCCACTCCTGTATATATTATATTGAACAAAAATTTTATATTATATATTTATTTTATTTAATAAAATAAATATATATTATTATATATCATATTTTTATATATATTAAAATAAATTTTATATTATATATTTATTTATTTTTTAATAAAATAAATATATATTTTTAAATATATATTGATCAGGATCAAAGTATTATATAAAATTAAATATATTATATAAATATATAATATAAAATTTACTTTATTATATATAAATATATAAATATATAAATATATAAATATATAATATATAATAATATATATATTTATTTTATTTAATAAAATAAATATATATTTATCAATGCTAAAGTATTATATAAAAATAAATATATTTAATAATTTATATATTTTAAAATATATATAAACAAATAGTTATTTATATAATATATTAATAAAAATAATTATAATAATTTTTATATAATAATAAAAATAGATAATAATATATTATGTTATATATGTATGTAATATATTTAAAATTAATATCAAAATTATTTATTTAGAATTTTTAAATAATTCAAAATTTTAATATTAATGTATTAATTTAAATTTTAATATAATTATTTATTTTGATAAATTTATATAATATATATTGACATATTAAATGTATAAATTTATTAATTTTAATATTAAGAATTATTTAATATTGTTCATATATATAATTTTAATATTATATATATTAAATTTTAATTTTCATATATCAAAATTATTATTTTAATATCTATATAAAAATTAAATATACAATAATAAATTAATTATTTATTATTTACTACTTTTATCAGGCTAACGAGCTATTTTATTAACTTGACGGATTAACACTTATCAATCCCAGTCCTTTATCAAGTCGGGCTAATCAATCTCGGTCTTTTATTAGATTAGGTCACTGTTATCGTTTTTCTTACTAGTCTCAATTCCAGTCCCAGTCCCGGTAAAATTATACTAGTCTTGGGTCAATTCGTTAAATCCAATCCATTTTGACACCTCTAGTTTAAACTCATCACGTGTTCCCTTTGAGTGTAATATCATTTTTTCTACTTTTTAATTTATGAATTTATTTTTTAAGAAAAAAATACACTCTTTTTTATAAATAGCTATATTGCAATATTTATATATAAAAATATAAAAAAAAACTTTAGTTATGGAGATGCATTAGAGTAATTGTAACTAAAAAATTAATGTCACTATATTTTATAATAATAAATGTAATTGATCAAATCTATAAGAGTTCAATGTAATTTGTCATTTTTTTTGTAACACATTTTTATTTCAAAGAAAAAAAAATTTATAGAGCAACAAGCCCATAAAATGGGATGAGCTCTCTTTCTCAACCTCACATAGAAACGTCAATTTCAAAAGGACATTGTTAAATAGTTACCCAAAAAAGGGACATTGTTAAATTTACAATTCCATCCTCAATATCAATTTGTATATGAATTTGTCACAACTTCTAATGAAAATACGTGGAGTCTACTTTAAACCTCATATTCTTCATTTTTTTTTTTATTAATTTTATTAAACGATGGGATAAACTCATTTTTAATTTTGGATACGGATCCGTTTCAAAATATAGAAACAATTAATTTCAAGAGATCGCAATCTAAATGTAAGTTTTATCCAACCAATTTCCTTAAACCTTGTTGAGAATTAAAACGTTAAATCATAAAAGGCTAATAACATGGGCTAAGTTTCAACCAAACAGAACCCCTCTTTTATTAATAAAGGCCTATATTTTGCAAGCATTCCCCATTTTCTTCCTGCATTTTAAACCAAGTACAAGGGCAACTAACACCAAAAGCAAGACAACAATTCCTCCAACAACGGAACCCACCAACACCCCTAACTTATTCTTCTTGCGCGCGTCATGTAAATCCGCAACATTGACTATCTTCATGATCTCTGCACCATTTAATATGGCATTCGGTCCTGTACTAGGGCTCAAATCCGAAGGACCAACACTTACTCTAATAGCACCCGAATCATTAGAATCTACGACAAAGTCCACATAGTACGGAGACGAAAGCACATCAATTAGCATTGACAGGTCAAGATCCTTGTATGCAGAGTATCCATTAATAAACACATCAAAGTAGAGCAAGTTAAGTGCAGGGCTAACGATATCACAGAAGTGCAACCGAACCAAGTGCCGAGCACGGCCGCCAGCACCAACAGGAAAATTCCAAGTTATATTGAATCTTGGAACTGCAGTTTGGTTTTCCCTATTCAACTCCTGGCAAGTCATATAAACATTATCAGGTGCGATCTCTCGAGTTGAACCTCCCTTCCGGTAATGTGGTGTATGAGAGCCAACTACACGCTTAGCTGCATTCTTAAAAACCAGATAATCCTCGTCAGTAACCCAAGTCCTCCAAAGAGTGTCATTAAAAGGAGTTATTTTCATACCTCCAACATTAATCCTGTGGACAGTTTCTAGAACTTGAGATGAAAGGTTTTTATACTCCTCCACTCTATCCGAACTAACCAACCTAGCTCCATAGTCTACAACGAAGTCCACAGGAGCTGTAAATACCTCCAATGCATTGACGAAGCCAAAACCCGAATCACCGATAGGCTTAAACACAATTTCAAGCAAATTGGATTCTATCTTCATTATATACTCTTTAATCAGAGTGTCATTACTTAACTGAAAATCATTGAGAATCAAATTCCCATCAACCAGGATGCTAAATTTTGCAGACTTCAAATTAAAACCTTGAGATAAAAAGGGAGAGAAATGAAAACGCAGAAACTGGGTACCCTTTTTCTTCATGTTAAATCTGTAGCCCGAGGTGCCGGTGAAAACTCGGGCTGTTTGATACAAAGGTGGCAAATTGGGAGGTGGGTTTTGGTTTGTGAGGGAACTGGATATGTCTGCGAAGAGAAAAGCCGAACCTTTTTTAGTGGAATCACTCATGAAGTGTCTATTGAAGAGGGTGACATTGCTCTCTGATCCACAGTTGAGTAGATAGTTGTCCAAGGGAGTGAAAGAAAATGAGCAGGGAATGAAAAATAGAAGAAGAAGGGGTATGAGCTTCTGGGTCTCCATGCAAGAAAGCTTTCAGCTTTGGGGTACTTGGAAGTCCAATATAAAAGAAAAGCTCGTATGGGTTACTCCACTTTTGCTTCTCTTTACCTCAGCATAGATTTATTTGTGAGAAACCAGAATTTCATCCAACTTATAGATAGAATTGATCCTGGGAAACTTGCCACTTTTATCACAGTAACTATTATCGATCAGTTTTACTGTACAAATAATATCATTATTACGCTTTGAATATTTATATACACAGAACAATGTGTATCAAATATTTTCTTAATGATTAATGGATGCCACTTAGTTGATACACACAGCTTCTGAATGGCATAATTCATGAAAAATTCAAAAATAAGTGGAATAAGAAAATTGAAGTGCTTTACAGAATGATGACAGCATCATATACTGAAAATTAGTATTTTCCTTCTACTAGCAGTAGTGGAATTTAAACTGATTTGCATTGGTCTGTTTACCAATCATTATTGGCTGAGTCCATTTTGGTCGGCAGTTTCATTCAATGGTCGTAATGAAAGTAGGAACATCTTAATCCAAGTTGGGGAACTAAACAGAAAGTTGAATGTCTCTCCCTTTTGACCGCTCTGGCTTGGAACATCTGGAAAGGCCGCAATGTTGATCCTATCATTAAAAACATAGCTGTTTTACTGTCCTTTTCGCCTGCAATCTCATAGCATTTCGCTCCTCAGAGTTGCAGCAAAGCGACTGATTTTTTAAGGGGTTGTGTCCTTTGAACCGGCCCTTTACCCACCCCACTTCTCTCTTCTTTCTAGGCTTGCGCTTGACATACCCGGTCATTTTTTTACGTTGTATTTGGTAAGATGAAAGGAATAAAATAAAAAATTAAATTAAATAAAATTATCATTCCATAATTAAATTTGATATAATTAAGAATGGATATTTCATTTCATTATTATATTTGGTACAATAAAATATTGTAGAAATAAAATTAAAAAAAAATACACAATACTTCTTTAAAGTTTACACTAGTGTCAAACTTTAAAGATGAAAGGAATAAAATAAAAAAATTAAATTAAATAAAATTATCATTCCATAATTAGATTTGATATAATTAAGAATGGATATTTCATTTCATTATTATATTTGGTACAATAAAATATTGTAGAAATGAAATTAAAAAAAAGGAAAAAAATACACAATACTTCTTTAAAGTTTACACTAGTGTCAAACTTAGTGCATGGAATTCAAAATCCTACAAATCATCCCCTTGAACTTTGGAAAAAAATGAAGACATTAATTTTTGTCAAAGGTTAATGGTACAAATGACTATGGCATGCCTTATTTATCTTCATTGGACGCTACTTTAGATCAAATAGAATTGCTTCTCCCTTTATTTCATTGTAACTTCAAAAAATCCTTTCTTTTACGGGATTGTTGATAAGTGTGTGTGTGCTATGATATAGCTTCTGCTATATACTACTATCATATAGCTTTTGCTCTATGTTGCAGCTAAATGAAGTTGAGGATAGGAAATGTGGTTATACTAGTGTTTTGGCTAAACTAATTGATTTATGGATGTCTGGTTTTGTATGGCCTTTATCAGTAGCAAAAAATAAAGGTGCCATTAACATATCATTATATATTGAATTGGTTTTTCTAATCCATATGAAGACCTTCTCTCAGTTTAAATCCTTTTAAATTCAAGCATGTCATGCATCCATTGTGGAGCTTATCTTAATTTTAACATAAAATTTACATTATTTTCTCTTCTAATAAGTTGGCTGACTAGGAAGTCTTTATTTCTTTTTCTAATTTTTGTTTTTTCTTGCTAAATCATTTAAAATTTAACCAAATGATCATTTCTAAAGAATATATTTACAAATAAAATGATATGAAAAAGGTTTTCAAGTTAACATGGCCCCAAGTTTGCAAAAGCATTGACATCAAAGATGAAAGCATATAGGTTGGAGATGGAGCTATAATTAAAGAACTATACTATGCAATTACAGAGAAAAGTAATGTGTATGACTTCTTGGTTGGAAGCTATCCAAATGTTAGGGTTAAAGGACACTTAAGCAGAGGAGGATTTAGTATTATCTTCTAAAAATTTAACTTGGCTGTGAATAATGTGATTGATGCTCAAATTGTTGATTTTAATGGAAATATACTAAATAGAACATCAATGGGAGAAGATCTTTTCTAGCCATAAGTGGAGGAGGAGGAGGCTCAAGTTTTGAAATTATTACAACATGGAAAGTTAAGTTAGTACATGTTTCTCTAATATTGATGATTTTCCATATTCCAAGGACTTTGGAGCAAAATGCTACTAATCTTTTCTTGAAATGGCAGGCTACTACATATAAGCTTCCTAGAAAGCTTTTTCTTCACTTCAATCATATGGGTTTCATTTTCTTCTAGTGTAAATAAAACTATTTCTTTCATTAGATGATATCTAGAGAAATGTAACATTCTTTTTTCTTTGATGCAAACTAGTTTCCTGGAATTAGGTGTGAATCTCGAGGATTGTAAGAAAATGAATTAGATTCAATTTGTTCTTTATTTTGCAGGATACTCTATTAAAAAATTATTTAATGCATCCTTCAGACAAAGTAAGGATGCAAAAGCTGTATGATAGCAATACACAGCAAAAGCTATATCACATGACACACATCCACTAACAATCATGGAAAGGAAGTTTTTTGAAGCTGCAATGAAATGAGTAAAGTAGCAGTCTTATCTGTACTGAAGTAGAATCCAACGAGGATAAATAAGTCATGCTTTAGTCATGTGTGCCGTTAACCTCAAATAGAAATAAACATTTTTATTTTTTTTCCAAAGTTTAGGGAGGTGATTTGTAGGATTTTAAATTTTATGAACTAAGTTTAACACTAGTATAATCTTCAAGGAGGTTTTGTGTATTTTTCCTATAAAAAATATAATAACAATAATATCCTTAAAGATAAAAAAAGGTAAAATTGAAACCACATTTATTAAAATCATATTTATATAATATATAATATTTTCATATTTATATGAAAGTATGTTATACTTGAACTAATTTTGAAATTATTTAGTATCAATATCAAAATAATATTTAATAATATTTTATACCTAAATTATAATTATAATTTTATAAAAAGGAAATTTAATAATATTTTATGATATTTTAATTTTAATCATATCTCATGAAATGTTTTATTTGACATTGTAAAAAATATTAAATTTCTTATCAACTCTTAAATCAATATCCATGACAAATTAATCATCACTATTCAAATGTCCTTTATCTTCTTTCTTATATTGACAAAACAAAGCAAATCAATGCATGTAACAAAGTAAAATATGTTGTATAGTAATATATGAAAGGAAAAGGTTGAATAGGTTTCCAATTAAATGGCAATTTTGAAATTTAGAAAAACTATCTAAGATAAAGTGGTTAAAAATCCATTCCAAAGATGACAGAATGGATATTTTATTATTTGATAGAATAGGAATTTTTATTTTATAGGGCTTACCAAACAAATATTTTGCATTCTATATTATTCAATTCCATTTTATCATACTAAACATGCTATTAGTTTGTGTTTTCTAGTTCTTGTAAGTAATTTTTAGTTTGTTGGTGCTTAGCTCTTTAGTTTGATTTTTGATTAAAAACCCATTTTGATCATCAAAGGATGAGATTTATATTAATTTAACCCCTAAAGTAAGGTTTATATTAATTTGATCATTGAAGATTAAGCTCAAGGCAAATTTTAGTCTCTTTATTAGTACTTGATGAAAAAGCTTAACATATGAGCTAATGCAGCACCTAATGATTAAATATGGATCTTTAAATGTCAAATGATCAATGATAGCATACCTCTTATCTTGCTTTCCTAGTCAGTAAAATGATATCATTTTGCTCATAAGGAAAGGAACATTTCGAAGATGAAGTAATATCATTTCTTAAAGCAAAAAATAGTAGCATGCAAAACCAAAAATACATTTTATCTTAATTTTCAATGACAAATTTCTTAATCTATTTAATTATTCTAGGGCTATCGAAGATTGTAGGAGATTTTGATCATTCATTTTGCTGAATTTGTGTATCAAATGCAAGTAATTTCTTTTTCTTTTTTTCTTCAAATTATTATAGTCATTAGTTTTGTTTTTGTTGCTATTGTAAATTCCTCCATTTGTTGCTTTAGTTTTTTTATTTTTGGAAAGAGTTTGTCTTGCATGGTGGTTTGTAAAGGTTTTAAGTAAATGTTTTATTGTTATTTTTCTCCATTATTGCTTCTTAATTTTTTATACTTTAGTTTAGCTTAAATTTTCTTAGTATCATTATGCGTCATTTTTTTGAGTTTATTCTTAGAACTAGAGGTTCATGATGAAATGTTTGTTATGGGTTATTTTTTAAGTTTATTCTACCATTATTTTGATAAATAATCTTTAATTTTGAGTTTATCCTAGTATCATAGTTTTAATTTTTATTTACTTCTTAGTTCTGTTAACTTCGCTTATGGAAGAAAATGCTTCTTAGTGAGAATTATTAGGATAATGTTTATCTTAATAAAATGTCTATATTTATGCTATGGAATTGGTTGAAGTAATTAAGCTATTTAAATCATCAGGATGTGTACTATTCATTTCCTGAAAAGAGTTTAGATGATGGTTTAATATAATTGCAGATAGATTAACATTGCTTAGGGATGTTAAAAGTAGTTAAACGCCACTTTGAGTTATATATTTACATTCACCAAATCATTAGCCAACTTTAACTTATAGAAGAAATATAACCACCGAAAATGGTTAGAGTTAAAAAGTCAAATGAAAATTTACAAGTTAGTCATAAGGGCAATGGATAAGTTGGTATTGGTGAGAAAGGTAAAAGATTTACAGTTGACTACTTCACAAAAGAAGTGTTGGGGCTTATGGAAGAAAATGCTTATAATGAAAATTCTTCCTCATATGAATATAAGTTTGCAGAAAATGGGTTATATAAATATCCATTAGTTAATATCTTCGATGAAAATGGTGACATAGTGTTTGCCAAATATAATAAACTTAACTCCTAAGGAAAAAAAAATCACAACTAATAAATAGGAACAATATATATGAGTTTTAATCTTAATTCAATGTAACAATAGGTGAATAAGTTGAAAATGGTAAAGATGCAAAAGATTTGACATATAAAGGTGAGGAATTGTATAATGTCTATGACTCTTTGAATGAAAAGAGAAAGAATCGAAGGTACAATAAGTTTAATTTGCCTCAATTTAATGTTAAGAATTATTAAATCAAAACCTTGGATGATGTGCACATTTATTGTAAGGTCATTAAGAATCCACAAGCTTTCTCAAAATAGCTTGTAAGGAAGTTTTTGAATTTTCTGAAGGAAGTGACAAACCCATGCCTTATTGATATTGAAAACCAGTTCAAATAAACTTATAACTTAACTATAAGTTATGCAACGAAGTATAGGGCATGGTAAAAAGTAAAGGTACTAATGGAAGGAAATGAAAAAGAATGTAATATGTATAGTTATGTAACTATTTAGAGAAGTTAAGATTGCAAAATAAAAGTATCACAATTCATATTGATATAGATAGAGTGTTACTCAAAGACCCTCTAAATTCAATAAGTTATATATGCTTGAAATATCTAAAAAAGGTTTTGTTACTGGTTGCAGACCTATGATAGGTCTGGATAGATATCACTTAAAAGGTTAATATAAGGAATTTTGTTATTTGCAATTGCTTAAAAGGGAAAGAATGTATTTTACGTTATTATTATTGTTGTAGTAGACTTGAACAAACAAAAGTTAAAAGTGGTTTATAGTCAAGCTCTTAGAAGATTTAATTGAATTTACTAATAGGAAAATGAGCTTTGTAAATGACCAGTAGAATGTACGATAACTTGCCTATTTAATAATGTGTTTTTTGCAATTATTTTCACTATTTTGGCCATCATATATCATTTTATAGCTACTGCTAGCTTTGTGGTTGTTTCTCAAATAATTCATTTTCAATCTCTAGTTTGTGTTTGCAATTTACACTCTTAAATTTAAATGATAAATAATAAACTAATTTATAGCAAACTAACTTATACTTTTTTTTCAATAACTTGTTGTAGATGTCTATTTGAGATCCATTTAGTAGTTAGTGAATATTAACCTAAATTTAATTCAAATAAGTTTAAAAGGCACCATAATAGATTCTTGTTACATTATCTATAATTTTGTTACTTTGTTGTGTTATTGATGATTGCATTCTTGTAGAGCATTTATTTTCCTTCATTTTTTAGTTTCAATTATAGGTCATATTTTATTGTGCACCCTAATTATCTTATGCTTTAGTTTTTATTACTAGCTAGATTTTTTCTACTAAATCGTACATAAATTTATATAAGAATTAATAAATTTAGAATGACATAAAAAAAGTCTAACATTTAGTTAAAGTTTTGCTAGATTAATTAGTTTCCAGTTCAAAGCCTATATACTTTCATTTTTTGCATTTTTTTTATAATCTTACTCTAATGAATATAATTACCATTTTGTAAACTTTATATTTTTTTTATAATAGTGAATTAGTTATAAATTTTAATCTTCTTCATAATTATGTATTGTAACTAACTACCATGAATAAATTATTAGGTGGAAGATTTTGGACATGCTAGGTGGCAGTCAAATAATGATACAAGCGTGGAAATTAAGGTGATAGAAACATTTAGGTAGAAAATTGATTAATTATTTTATTTTTTATTTAAAAAATAAGAATAGAATGATTAATTAGTTTGTTATGTTCTTAAAAAATAGATAGTTTCTTAACATGATCGTCTTTGTTTATCCTTTGTTAACATTCTATATCTGCAATGTGCTGGAAAAATTATTTGGTTAAGGATTTTCTTCACCTTTATTTGAAAAAATATGTTATTATGATGGCATATATACCTTTAATCTAAACACGAAATGGCCTAAAACTTTGGTTAATAAGTAAAAAAGAACCAATCTTGCCTTTTATTATCAAAAGGCTACTAGGAAGGCCAAAAACATAAAAGAAGAAGAACCCTGTGGAGAAGGAGCTGAATTATAACAATTTACAAAAATTAAATGAAGAATATATGTTACATGTAGCAAATGTAATAAAAAAGAGCATAATATGTGATCTTATAAGAGTAAATCTATTAATGAAAAGGTGAGCTATGCTTGTGTAAATTTATATTTTCAGTGATTTGAAAATGTGTAATTCCTAATATTTATTTTTTTACTTATTGTCTTAGGTTAGTGCAAAGAAAGCATCAATGTGTAGTTGAATAAGAAAGCCTATAAGAACATGTCACTATGAAAGTAATGCATCATGTTGGTAAAGCACCTTTTAGCATGAAAAATAAGGAGAAAAAGATGATGATTTGTTGCTTTTAAAAGAATCTCTTTATGTTTTTCCATCAAATGATTATTCAATAATGAAATTGTTTATATGTATTGCAACCTAATACTAGCACATGGATAACACATGGTGATTTCCATCAAGGTAGAGTTAGCCACTTTAACCCATTAAGACAATTTGAGAATCCAAGGCAACTAATAAGTGCATATGAACCACCAAAAATGGTAGCTTCCTAAGAATTTATAAGAAGCAATGTCACAATAACTACTTGACTTACAAATTAATTAGAAGTAGTTAAGGAATTAGTTGAAGGCTATTTTCGTTTGTATAAAAATAGAAAACATTAATGTGTAGTTGAATAGGAAAGCCTATAAGAACATGTTGCCAAGAAAGTAATACTTTATGTTAGTAAAGTACCTTTTAGGCACGAAAAATAAGGAGAAAAAGATAATGATTTATTACTTTTAAAAGAATCTCTTTATGTTTTTTCATCAAATGATTATTCAATAATGAAATTATTTATATTTATTGCAACCTAATACTAACACATGGTGATTTCCATCAAGATAGAGTTAGCTACTTTAACCCATTAACACAATTTAAGAATCCAAAACAATCAATAAGTGCACATGAACCACAAAAAATGGTAGTTTCCTAAGAATTTATAAGAAGCAATGTTACAATAACTACTTGACTTACAAATTAATTGGAAGCATTTAAAGAATGTGTTAAAGGCTATTTTAGTTTGTATAAAAATAGAAAGCTATAATTATACTTTTTAGGCATTTAGTTAGTGAGTAAAGGCATATTTTTTTGGATGATTTTCTTTTGTTATAGGGCTTACCAATACTTTTATAGGTTGATAGAGGATTTCTCTTTATTTTACAAAGCTTATATTACAATTTGTAATGATAACTTAGTCTCTTAAATTAATGATTAATCTACTACTTCTAATTTGTTTTAATCTACAACTTTTATTCTTTGTTAATCTTGTTGCTATCTTAACTTAAATGATAAATCCATTAAAATAGTAATGGACATTTATAAAAATATTTAATTTTGCATTATTGGTATTTTCTTCATTACAACCTAATTGTAATTTTATTTTATTGTTAATCTTCTTTCTTTTTAACTTAAATCTCTTAAAATAGTAACTAAAATTATTAAAATATTCTTATCTTTGTATTATTGGTATTTTCTTTATCTAAACCTATTTTTAATTTTATTACTTTGTTAATCTTGATAGCTAGTTGTTAAAATAGCAACTAAATCTATTAAAATATTCAAGATAATAGTTAATTTTGCCTCCATTATATATTATTGAAAACTCTACATGAACACGTTAAAGGTGTGTAAGTCATTATAACATGCAAACTCAATAACATACAACGTAATTCAAATAAAATAACTTCTTCCATGAATTAAAATTTTTATATTAAATATAATCCTTCATTACAAAACACTCCAACATTGTGCCTTTGAAATTTTTTGTTAGAAAGCGATTATAGATACAGAGAAGCAAAGTGCCTTCAAAATTACATTAGATAAATTTAGCCCCACATTACAATAACCATAATTCTGAGCAAAATTCAAGTTGCAATTATAACACTAGACAACTATTTTACTAAAAACTACATGGTTTTGTAATTTTTGTAGTCCACTCATTCAAAATAATCACATTTTTTTATTTTAGACTCATATTTTGGGCATGTCATGAAGTTCTTTTCGGGATTCTGCTTCATCTTTGATATTAACAACATAAGCCTTAAGTTATAATCACATAGGCTATAAAAACCCAAATTAGATGAAGAAGAGAAAGAAAAAGAGGAGAAATCCACCTCTAATTTGCTTTTTACATTAGGTTTCCACCCTTTTTATGGATTGGTTTAAATAAATAAGGAAAGGATTGTAATGTCTTTTTTGTAATACCCTAGCATTATTCAATTGCCCAAATGAATGAATGAGAGGAATGCTCTTTTTTATTTTGAGAAAATTAATCTTATTTCTATTATAGCAAAACGACATTGTTTTACTAACTAGAAAGGCAAAAAGGATGCTATCATTGATGATTCAATATTTAACGATCCATATATAACCATTACGTACCACATCAGCTCATTTGTTAAGCTTTTTCGTTAACTGTTGATAGCGAGGCTAAAATTTACCTTGAGTTTCATCTTTAAGAATTAAATTGATACAAATCTTATTTTAAATATTAAATTAATATAAATCTCATCCTTTGAGAATTAAAATGTGTTTTTAGTCTTAGTTTTTTTATGCTCCTTTATTTTTTTGCATTTGCTAGTGGTTAATTTATTTTATTTGTCTATTTTGTTTGAATATTTAAATAATAAAAAAATATTAATAATATTAGATAACTGTCATAATTTTTACATTGAACTCAATTAGCAATTTGGTTTCAAAAAGAGGAGAAAAAATATTTTTCTTACCTCTAATATTAATCCTATGAATAGTTTCAAAAGCTTAAGATATTAGGCTTTTATACTAGTCCATTCCAACGAATTCAACCAACCTAGCTAGTAGTTCTATAATTTACAATAAATTAGTCCAATGGAGCTGTAAGTATATCCTAACTATTGATAAAGGCAAAATCTAAACCATCAATAGGCTTAATAGAATTTCAAGTTATAAATTGATATCATTTTATAAGTAACATCATTATATATATATTTTTTTCAATAATAAAAGTAGTGATTTACTTAATGTACACATATAAAGTTTTAAGTTCAAACCCTTAGATGTCAATATTAGATGCCACTACACCATTAAGATTTCACTATATCATGATAGGGAGTAAAATCCCTATAACAATATTATATATTACTACACCATTAAAATGCTATCAACATCATTATGTTTTTCCTTCTAAATTTAGTTTGAAATGAATTAATCTAACTCGTAAATTATTCATGATTTGATTTGAGAGTTTGCTTGATGAGTTAGGTTTATAAACCAATTAAGTTGAACATAAATGTAAAAATTGGCTCGTTTGTTAAATAAATAAAATTTGATTTATGATTAAATCGATTTATTTGGTTTTTGAACTAAATTCGATAAGTTAATTATAATTATAAATATACTTTAATTATATTTATATAATAAATAATAATATTAAATATAATATTATATATTTTGTGGCGTATTTAAATGAATTATAATAACATTTTTTATAAAATTTTAAATCAAATAAATTATACAAATTAAACTAATGAACTATCAATTATTTGAGCCGCTTTTGGTTTCTTCTAATTCAAATTTGTTAATTTCATATTTTAACTTATTTGATTAAATTAAATGAGATATCAAATTAACAATTTATAAATTTAATTTGAGTAAAATTTAAGTAAAAAACTAATTTATTTAAATATAAGTGGTGTTTAGAATCAAACTAAATTTATTTTTTTAAGTCAAGTTGCAGTAATAATTCACAACACGACTCGAATCCTTCCCTAATTATGAAAATGAGTTATGTATACCAATTAGTTAAGACAACTTCCAAACTATTGTTTTTAAGAGAAAATTAGGCGGAAAAAAGAGAATGAAAGTGCTTCACACAATGAAATGGCTCACAGCAATATCTCCCTCAACAATGGAAGTGGAAGTGGTATATATATCTTGTGCAATATTATATATGATATTCAAAATTAATTTTTAAATATAAATTAAATTTTTTAATAAATATAAGATAATGAATTATATTTATAAAAATTAATCAAAATAGTATAAAAATTTAAAATTTAATTTCAAATGTCATTTTCCTTACCTACGTGTAACAATTTTTTTTTTGGGATACATCTTGGTCTATTTAGCAATCATGAATGATCGACATTCAACTTCAGTATAGTGCATCTGTTGTTCTAGTCAAAGTATTAGTAATGCTAGATCACTAACCCGAATTTAATTGAAAGTTAGGGGCATTTACTTTGCAGAATGTTTTTCACATTCCCCATAATATTTCATGGGAATGTTACATTCTCATATTTGATTCAATTTTTTAAAAATTTTTTCCTGAAAATGTAATATTCTCAAGAATATTTTGGAGCCCAATTTTCCTCTCAAATATTCCCATAGAGGAGGTGAGTATCTCACATTTCTATTTCGTGAAAATGTTGATATTAAAGAAAAAAATAATTTTACTTCCATTCTTCTATGTCCTCATTTATAAATATATATAAATAATATTTTTTAATTATTAATATAAATAATATATCATCCCTTTATAAATATATATATAAATAATATTTTTTATAAAAAATATTTATCAATAAAATAAATAAACACTTAATTTCTTCTCTTATTTGCATGAAGAAAATGGATGAAAAAAGAACATTTAAAACTAAAATATGTAATTATTATATTTTAATTATTTAAAATTTTAATTTTTTTATTTTCTTTTCAATTTAAATTAAAAAATTATTTCTCTTCTTTCTTTTTGATTTTCTTTTCAAAGAAAACAAAACTTTTTTAACAACAATGGACAAATTACTTATTTATTTTATATAATTAATTATATAAAAATTTAAATTCAAATTCTTAAAAATTTTAATATTTTATATATTAAATTATTTATTATATTTTAATCAAATATAATTTAAATTATTAATTTATTAAGTTTTCAAAAATATTTATTCATATATTTTTAATTAAATTTATAATTTATTTCAATTTATAATAACAAATTGATAAATGTATTTTTTGAAAAAGTAATAAAATTCTTAGGAATATAAAGTATGAATCAAATATGAGAATATAATATGTTTAGAAATATGAAAAAATATTCCTAGCAATATTTGTGTTGAACCAAATGTGCCAAATATATGAATCTTACGTTTCCAGAAATCACATACTTGAAAATTACATTTCTAGAAATATATACTTTCTTGTGAATGTAAGATTCCGTAAATCAAATGCTCCTTTAAGGAAGTCTTGCTTCTAGATCAATTTAATCTAATTCTGTACCCTCGGGATAAACTTAAATAATAAGCCATTTTAATTTAATTTATTATTAATATAAATAAATTTTATATTATTATTTATTTCTATATTGCCCTCCCATTAAAAAAATTATAATTTTTTGCTATTAATAAAAATTCTTAATTGTTATATTTTTTTAATCTATTTTTTATATATTTCTATTATTATTATAATTTATATATATTATTATTTTATATATATTATTTATTATATTCTATTTTATTTTATACCTCTGATCCCCCGGTTCTATGGTAAACTTTTTCCTATTTCGAAAAGATTAGTAAAACCCAATCGATTTACCTTACCCATTCAATGACTTTGGCACCGGACATTCCCAAAATGGGTACTGTACTCTCGGGTCGAGTGAATTTAATAATAGACGCCTGTTGGCATTCCCCGCCTTCCTTCTTCTTTCAAGGCCTATCCGAAAGAGAATTCAGTACTTCTTGGTCGTGAATATCTGAATAGGACGAACCGCCCCGTGGATATCTTTGCTTCGGAACAAAACAATTCGAATTAGGCTCGGTCAACTGGAATGTGTATTATCCATATTAAGGGATCTTTCAATTGAGAAGATCCATCGATAACATCTCACTTTTATATTTACTAATATACAAAATATTTTATAGTAATATTACCTTAAATTTAAACTCTTTAATAATAATTATAAATTTGTGATTTTTTAATTGCTCATGATTTATCAAATTCTTAATTTTTTATTAATAATTATAATAATTTATTTTATTTTTAAAAATGCATCTTACTCCTACTTTTGAGAAGTCAAATCCTGTGTAATTAAATTGTAACGAAAATCGTTTTACATGAAATAATTTTTTTATACAAATTTTGGAATAATTTTCTTCATCCGACAGCCCACTCCTATATAACTAGATTGAACACGACTGAAAATGGGTTGAAGTAGGATCGGTTTCATCTCACCAAGCCCGAGCCATGCTTATAATGATAAAAAAACACAAAAAGCCCAACTAAAGAGGAAAAAGATAAGCAAAACCTTCTCCTCCCGTGCATTCCTTTGTCTGAGACTTTGTGCCCTAATCGTCGACCTCAGCTTCCCAGGAATCCTTCGTCTCCATCCATGGTATGCCTTTCTCTTTAAGTCTTTTAGAACTTTTCTCTTTACAATCAGAAATATCCATGGATGAGGAAATTATGCAGAATTTATCAACTATAATCACTGGATTACTTTGACTATTTGAGAACGATATTTCAGGCAATATTGTATTAGAGCTTTGGTTTAATTATCTTGGTATGATGCCGGGTTGTTTTGCCACCATTCTGCACTAGTATCAATTTTTCTGAATAAAAAATTGCACTTGGAGGAAGCCATTAGTAAAAATTGATCATTTACCCATTAGAATTAGTTGTGTTTCTAGTTGTATCTTGTAAATGTATTGCTTTTTGTTGAAATTTTACCGTGATCAACCTTTGATTAAAATTATTAGCTAAACTAAAGTTCACCGGAGGAGTATTAAGTGATAGACACAGAAGCTAAGGAGAAAAATGCTATCGTGAGTAGCTATATAGCCATTTAAACTCTTACCTCCAGACCTTGCTGTCTTGGCATGTTTCATGTTTGGTGTCAAGGAGATTGTTTTTCCCTTTTCATCTGATTAAGCTTTCTTTGCCCTAGGAATCTGGACCTCATAATGTTTATGGGTAATAGAGAGTTGCTGGAAGTTTTACTACTTCAATTATTTATCCTATCTTATCTTGCTACAAAGTTCTGTTAAGTCTGTTCCTACATGCATCATATAAGAACAATTTGGTTCAGAAGCCACCATCTTTAATTTCTTACAGAAACTTAGAATGAACTTTGCATTTCTCCTTTCTCTCTCTCTCTCTCTCCCCATCCCTCCCTCCCTCCATCTCGTTGGACTGAGTTTTAGTTTTGCTTTATCAGTATTTGCGGCATCAAAAATCACCACTTCTTCATCTACAACCTTTATACAAATAAGCAGGACAATGAGGCAATTTTAATTAAGTGCACTGGTGGATTTTCATATTTCCATGTCATGTGATTGTATTCCATCATTTATTGTGGTGTAATGATTGAATGCAGGATCCTAATAATTCTGTGGATGATAAGTGTGAAAGCAGACTTTATATTGGTAACCTTGATCTCAGAATAACAGAGTGAGTACTTTTAGGTTGATGGTTCTGTGGATTTACCGTTCAGTCTAACTATAAACCAGCAGGATTTATTTTTTCTGTGTTGTGATTTATACACATTATCTCTTACCTTTGTCTTAATATTTTCCAGAGCAGCCCTGATTAAAATGTTTTCTCCCTTTGGAAAGATTGTATCTGAGGATTTCTTGTGGCATACTCGTGGCCCGAAGCGTGGGGAGCCACGTGGCTTTGCTTTCATTCAGTATAGTACAAAAGAGGTAAGAGGATTGCATAGTGTATTCTCCCGTAGTACGTGGTTTTGCCTTAAAGCAATCCCTGATTTCCATGACTAAAGTGAGCATGCAGGAAGCAGAATTGGCCAAGGAGAAAATGCATGGAAGGTTAGCCTGTGGCCGGCCATTGGTTGTTCGTCTTGCTAGTGAGAAGTGTCTGTTAGAAACATTAGATAACTCTTCGAAAGCAGCTGGTGAAGGGCACAAGATGAATCTTGCTGGTGGGGGCTTGGCACAGACAAGTCGTAGTGCAAAAATTGCTGCTATAAAGAACAAATTGAAATCCTTGGAGGAGGAGAGTTCCAATGCCAAGAAGCTGAAGCGAACTGATTATTTATCTTGAGATCTTGTGTAAGAAAACATTGTAAAATCCCTTTTTTTTTGTTCTTTTTGAGGGGGGGGGGGTCGGGATATGTGACTCTGAACTCAAAAAACTTGAACGTGCCGCAATGGTTATACACCCATTGATTTGAACCGCAAAAAACTGGGCTGGCCTTAATTTTTTACATGAATTCCGAGGCAAAATATCTGAATTCATGTAGGATGCAATGAACAAGAGTGGCTGCAATTTTTTTGGCATCCCCCTTTGCGTTCAAGAGCTTTACTTTACGTGTTCATTAAGGTCAGTAATTTAACTGAGGATCCGAAAGTATGTTCTTATTTTGGTGCCATCAAAGGATCCACGATTGTATGCCGCTATTTTTTCTCTTTAATATTTTTTGAACCCCCCCCCCAAAAAAAAAAAAATAATCCTGTTATTATCTTTTGCAACATTATATAAGTACTGGTGGGGGGTTGAGAATTTCATGTTCTTTTTAGTACAAGACATATAATATGAGATTGCCAAATATTAATACAAAATTGAAACTATAGTTTTTAAACAAGTTTAATTGACAATTAGTATGTTTTCTTCTCCCTCTAGGATTACGAAATCCTTGATGCCAAGATTTTCCTTTATATTATATATTTCGAGGTTTTTCTAGTACTAAAAGCTTGTCATACACTGTCATACCTACAGTTGTGGTTAATTGTATTGTTGACATGTGGAAGGAGACTTACTTGTGTCGGTAAAGCTGAAAGAGGATGCTCCTCTCTCCGGTAAGTAAATAGACAATTTTATCCTTATTTGATCAAGGAAAAGAAGGGTTTGAAAGAGGACCCTTCTTCTGCCAGTAAGGAATTTTGAAAAAAGATTGTTTTTAAAGAAAATACTATCCTTAGTTGCAACGCTACCTAAAAATAGTGGAAGAAAACATATCAGTTACAAAATTTTAAATTTGATTGCTATCCATTTACATTTGAGGGTACCGATGCAAATGTTTCTTTCATTTTCATTTCACAATGTGGAGAGTCCTTGTTTGATTGTTGAGCTTCCATTTTTTGTTACCTTATTGATTCTATATTCTTTTCCCAAGTTCAGGAGGTTTTCATCTTCAGAGTATTTTCTTGTGAGTTTTTCTATTGATCCTTTTTTGTTTCATCTTATGCAAATCATGTTCGTAATTGATTTCCCAACATACTAATCTAAAGAAGCAACCTTAAAATTTGTCGGAATTGAATGATCGTGAGAAATCATAAACTTCAAAAAGATGCAATACGCATTGTTCTGATACATTAATAATTCCAGAAGATGGTGGCAATTTGCAATGGCAGTACTGGAGGTGCCTTGGTGTTTGAAGTAGAATCCTTTTATTTTGAACCTGCACTTGAATCAACATCTTTTTCAACTTGAAACTCATCATTTTCATTTGAAAGCCCGGCTTGCAATTCTTTGGATATTAATTTTGCAATCCTATTCTTTAACTCGTTCTATTTAATCATTTATTAACTTAAAATATCATCAAAGTAACTGTCATCAACAAGCATACCACAAATCTCACCGTTGTGAAAATTGCAATCACTCTCCAAAGCCGAAACCTTACCAATTTGTGAAGTCGCGCACATTCCATGCATTTCGATCACAATTTTTCTTGTAAATTGCATTTCAATTTCTTTCCAAACCTACTCGAAAGCAGCATTGATGAGCACGACAATTCCCAAATCGTCCATAATCTATCATAGTTATCTTCGAGTTTGATAATATATCAAGGATTCTTGTTTTTTTTTTTTTGGCAACTTAACAAGGCTAAATTAGCCATTTTATCATGTTTCTTGATATTATTTAGCCAGTTCCAAGTCTTCAACATTTAAGGGTCGAGATTTGTTTGCCCCTATCCAATGGTCCAAACAAAATTTTCTTGTGGTACTCATATTTTCAGCTCGAGTACCTAAAAATCCTCCTATATATTTAAACAAAATTATAAATCTAAATGGGACAAGCTATATAGATGTATATAGTTAGTTAACCATAGATCTACAATATTTTTGAAGATAACAATCTACATAATATAACTTTCTGCAGAAAAAATGCATTAGCATATAGACTACCTTTTCTGGGCTTTGGCAAATAGATCTTCTAACTTGCAATATTAGCACTTCACACTTCACGTTCCACCTCTAAAAATGCCTTGATAACGATGAATAGGGATTTAATTTTTGATTTCTAGGTAGAAATTCTTATGCTTAAAATAATAGGTTAATCGGCGGTGGAAACCGCAATGGAAGACACTGAATTTATACAATAGAAAACCAAAAAGAATTCTTGCAGTCGGGATATAAATTGTCAAAGTCAGTGCATATTGGCAATATCTCCAAGATTAGGGGATGTATTCGTTTCCCCTTAAAGTATAATGCTTTTTAAGTCACATTTTATTCATAGAATTAAATATTTTTTATAATCCTAATATTGTTGAGAGTACGATTATCAACAATTTAATTTTTAGGAATATGACATTTTCATATTTGATTCAAATAGAAATATTTTTGAAATATTATAACATTATATTTTAATCATTTTAAATATTATTTGATCATAAAAAGTTTTTATTAAAAATTGAATAATTATCAATGGTTGGTGGTGGCCGAAAATAATCATCAATAGTAAGCCATAACGGTAATGGCGGTAAATGATTATTATTAATAATGTATAGTGACTAGTAATGATCATTAATAGTAGATGATGATTAATGATAATCATAAAAAATGAGTGGTGGCTAATGGTAGTTATTAAGAATGAGTGATGACTAACGATGATTATTGGCAATAGGTCGTGATCGATAATAATTATTAACAATAGGTGATGGTTGATGATTTTTAGTAATTGTTGATGATGGGTGGTGGCTTATAGTAGTCATTGATAATACGTGGTGATCAGTAATGGTGACCAATAGTAGGTAATGGTGAAGGATGATTACTAATGATGAATAATAACTAATGATGGTCATTGATAATAAATAGTAGCTAGCATGATTACCAATGATAAGTGGTAACATATAGTAATTATTGACAGTGGGTGTTTGTGAGCGGTGGTCACTAGTAAACCTATACATAGGTCAAGCAACCTACCTAACCTAAAAGACCCAACCTGAAAAATTATAGGGATCGAACTCTTTTTTTTTTATAATTCAAATATTTGTTGATTTTTTTTATGAGCCAATTAATATTCAGCTTTGGATGTAGGGTATGATAATGGCAAATAAGTCAACCTAACCTAATTATATAAAATTATTTTTAATAGTATAATTATATATTATAAAAAATAGTTATATTTAATTATTTTAATATAAAAATGCTTAATTTGACATAATTAAATATTTTATATATTTAAATGTTCCATTATCTCTTTAAATATATATTTTTATACAAAATTTTATTTTTTACTTAAAATAATAATGAAAATAAAAGTAATCGATCTTTCAAATTGAGCTTTTGGCCATGTATAAATTTAATTAGGTTAAGTTAAGTCAAATTTTTTAAAAATTAAATGAGATGAGCTTAAGATTGAGCTATTATATTTCATGTAATTATGTATAAAAACTTGACACAAAACCTAATGACCTAGCCATGTAAATTTTTAGTTGTTGACGGTAGGTGATGGTTAATTATAACTACTAGTGATGGGTAGTTGTAGGTGGTAGTTATTGATGATAGATAGTGGTTAATTACAATCGATGGTCGAGTGGACAAAATAATTTTTATGTTAATTAAATATTTTTATATTACGAATATATAATACCCACCTTTTTTTATGAAAATATTTTAAAAAATATTAGTTAAAAAATTATTTGAAATGTTCACATTTTAAAAAATATATATATAAAATTTGAATCAAATGTTAAAATATCACATTTCCTTGAAATATTTCTAGAAAAATAAGAAAATTTTGGTGAATCAAACACCAACTTAAAGTTTAATTTTTCATTGTTAATTGATGTTTACTAATTAGTTCATCTAGGATTTATATCACATTCCTTTTCTTTTGCCATTTTCAAAGAAACAAAATACAATTTTTATTTATCGAACTTATTGCTTTTTTTATTAGATTTCAAATTTTAAATAAAAATTATATTTATTTCTTTTAAAAAATCACGCCATCCTTTCTTTAGGAAAAGGGAAAAGATCTCAATTCCACTTGAAATTAAGTGTCCTTCTCATTTTGGGGAAAAATTCTTAAGTATACATCATGTATTACATTAAAACATTTCAAAATAGTTTTTAAATATTAAATTATTTGTAAGTTTTGATCCAATATAACAATAGCAATTATTTATTATATTTGACAATTTAAATGAGTGGGCTTCTTGCATTTTTATGATTTTTTTATTGATCTCAATTTGTCATAGATTGTTTATTTAACATTTGATTAGTATAGGACCCATAAAAATAAAAGACATTTATTTATTTGGATAATTTGGTGCAACATAATTATTATACTAGATCAAAATTTATAAATAATTTTATATTTAAAAATTATTCAAAATAACTTATACAATGACATGCACACAAAACTTTTTTCAAATTTGTAGTTGCTTTTTTATGTTCAATGCATGTTGCATGTTCCATGATCCCGTCCTTGTTGTTTAGAGTAGACTTATGTCACTTGGCTTCTACAAGTATGTAACATATTGATTTTACTCAAAATATTTTTCTTACTTTATTTATTCATTTTTTATAAAATAAAATATTTATAATATGTTGAGCATAAAAAATAATTCATTATATGTAAAACAAGTTCAAAGTCAAAAGAAATAATTATATTTGTTTTTAAAATTTATGTTAAATTGGTATTTTGCTCCTTATACTTTGCAAGTTTTTTGAAATAGCTATCTATAGTTTAAAAAAGTTTAAATTGAATACTTATAGTTTATTTTTATTTCCAATTGGGTGCTCATTGTTAGTTAAAACTTATTTTGCATTCCAAAATGATTGATCTATGAAATAGAGAAATGACATGGCATAGTATTTTCTAGCTTAGATAATAGCTGAGGTAAGGGTGTTATTATGGTGTCTAGGTAAGCTCTAATTTGGCTCCAAAATTAAGGAATTTTGGCTCCAAAACACTCATAGGTTCGGCTAATATTTTAATACCCTCTTTTTACCTTGGATTGTCTAAATATATAGAAATATTTACTACAGTTTCTTCTTGTGATAAGAAGCTAAGCACATGGTGGACCACACCAATGAGGGAAAATGACCAAAATGCATTGGGACCAAGGTGGGATTCTTCTACTATTGTACTCATGTAGTTTTATTTCTTCTGAAATTTCTTATTATATTCGATTGTTATTTAGTTGTTTTGCTTAGGGTTTAACAAGCTAATGGTTAATTTTACTTTTTCTAATTAATATTAAAATGCATTTTGTTTGTTGTGAAACATAATTACTTTAAACTCAACAAATTGATTGAATTTTAATTTTTGTTTAATTAGTTGATGATTAGTTACTAAATGTTATCAATTTTTTAAAAAATTTATAGCTTTAACTTCAAACATCACCTTTGACAAAGCATTTCAAATTACAATTTATCATGGAAGGAAATTTGTGAGAAAGAAGTGCACAAAGTATATTTTAGGGGTGAGGAAATTATAATGAAGGATTGTTTCCTAAAAGAATGATCTTTGCAAGAAATAGTTACATTTCTAAAACAATTTGGATATAAAGGCAGTGTTAAGACTTGGTATGCAAATGACATTTATGAATTGAGTTCTACAAGAGAAATGAAAACCAATTTGAAGGCTTTAGTAGTGGCTAAGATTGCATTATGGAGAAATTATAAAAATGCTCATCTATATATTTCTCATGGACACAATAATGAGGAAGAGATTGTTCTCACCTTACTATTAATTGCACCTATATCATAAACTAAAGAAAGGCTAGAAGGTAATTCAGATGAGGCTGGCAATTTGGTTTAAGAACTAGAAGAGGGTAATTTAGCTAAAGTTGGTGTTACATTATCCTTAAATTATAATAAATTAGAAATTATTTTCTGTAAAAAAAATACTTGAGGTAATTGATAAATTTGTTTAATTTTAAAATTTTATGTGTGAAATATGGAATAAAATAGAATTAATAAAATTGGGACAATATGAATATGAATTTAGCAAAAATTAATAAGAAAAATGTATTAGAATTATGAAGTATAAGGTTTTGAATTAATATAAGTGAATGTATGAATGTGAAAGAGGTTTAAGAGCATTTTTTTAAAAATGCTCGTGGAGCTCCAACCTACATTTCAACCTCTGAATCCCTAATCTCACCTATTTCTTTTCATCTTTCAATTTCCCCAATGCTTTCTACACTCTCTCCTAACTTTCCACCAATCAAGTAAGGAGAACCTTGACTTTTTTTTTTATTTTTTCATCTAATCAAGGCAAGAACATTACTTTCATCAAGAATTATTCTTATTTCTTCTTGGTTGATGAAAAGATTTGAGGCTATTTAGTTTTGTTACAAGTTCTAAACCTTAACTCTAGAGCCTATGAATTTTAATGTAGTTAGAGTTGAAGGATCTTTAAACTAATTTTTTGGTATCCTATTCCATAGAAGGTGAATGGATAATCTAACTAATTTATGAACTTTGTGGTTATATGATGGTATTGATAGAATATTAGTTGTTTTGTGATTTTACTTTAATCTTATTTATTTTGATGTGTTAGAAGTAACATATGATAAGGAAAGGCAATATGGTATGATAGGTTGGTGTATAAATGATTGTATCAAGGTTTTGTGTGTAAATATGTGTTTAGAGGGAATGTAGGATTAGGTAAATAATAAAAATTTTGCAAAAAATTAAGGTTTTCATGTGTAAATCGGCAATTAATTGATTTTGAAGGTCCAAAGATAAAACCAGGCTTCAGAATTAAGTGACTGATTGATTTTGAGAGTTCAAAGGCAAAACTAAGGCTTCAAAATTGAGTGACCAATCGATTTTAAGGGTTTAGAGGCAAAACTGGGCAAGTGAATCAATTAGTCAATCGATTCATGAACCCAAAATTTTTATGTCAATTTTAAAGAAACATAACTTCTTTATCCTATATCTGTTTTAAACAAATTATATATCATTTTAAAGATAATTGAATTTACTTTTAAGTGGAACTGATTTCAAATTAAAATCTTGTATATATTTTAAGATATTATTAAAATAGTGAATTGAGGTTAAAAACTTAAGATTTCAAAAAATAAACTTTTTATGTATATCTTCTAAAAGGTATAACATTTTCAAATCTTGACCGATTTGGATGAGTGGGTAGTATATAGAAAGGTAATTGAATTTACTTTCACATAAAATAAGTTTTACAAATAATTTATACATGATTTTTGAATCATCTATAAAAAATCATTCAAAAGTCATAATTATGGTTACTTTTAGTCAACCATACTCAATCTATTTTATGTTTTTATGATTTATAAAAGTCTAACTTGAGGTGTTTGATCTATAAACATCAAAGATAAGTAGTTTATGATACTTATGTGATAAATACATAATGAGATGATCATGAAATGAGTAATATTAATATTTATAAATTATCCACATGAATTATGAAGTAAGAAAAAAGAAAAAGAGATGAAAATAGAATATTTAGGGATCCTTGGAGCAAATAGACATTCCCAGGTGAGTGTATATCTATTTTTTAAACTTTTTTAACTTAATTTTTCTACATTCTACTTATTCTATATATTAGGATAATATGTTGTAAAACCAAGATATTAAATATGTATAGATATATACCTTAATATGAATAAATATGAAAAACTTATAATTTTAGTTATTTCCTATTATGATAAAGACGTGAGTCTAAGGTGACTTTGGTTACTAAATAGGTTTGCAACCCACAATACATGTCATAATAATAGTGTGCCATTTGTATTTTTTGTCAGTTGAAATAATAATTTTTATGGGTTGGTAAAATAAGCAAAGTTGCATTATTGTCTCCACAAATATTAACAAATACAGACATTTAGAAGAGTTAGCCACATTAAATATGTTAAAATGTTGAATATGCCATATCAAAGCCATCGAACTCAAGCCACCTTTAATGTCCCCTGTTCGTATTTTTCATAATGAAGCCATGGATAGGTAGGCAGCAAAAGCATAAAGGACCCTATTGTGCTCTTGGAAAGGTATTTAGTGCTTACACATACATCTTCCTATTCAATCGAAGGAAGCGTTGAATTTAGAGAAGAAAATGGTGAGTTTCTCTACTTAGCTAACTTATAAATTGCTTGGTAGACTGTATAGGTACAGTTAACCTTGTAGCATTATATAATGGTAATCATACAGAAATTAATTTAAGTGTTCAAGGTCCAATGTGCTGTAGATGGCACTGTAAGACACCATATGCTGTTCGATTTGAATTAGAGCTTGTGTTTCTATAATTTGGGGGTTTCATTATAAGCGAAGATTGGGTAATTAGCGAAGCATGGTTATTGCGTAAGAATTAATAGTTCAATAATGAATGCTAGTTTAACAATTAGAGCGATTTTTTTTATAAAAGTCAAGAACAATACTACATTAATCACAAAATAAGAAGAAATTTGTTCATTGACCATTCTACAATAGTCAGTGTTAAGTAGCTATTGTTAACTACTTTTGTTCACAGTATCTAACCTTATTGTGGAAGACTTGTCTCTCAAAGGTAATGATAAAAGAAAAGCCCATCAATGGCTATGATAGATAAAGATACACCTTAAAAATGTTGCTCATTACCTAAACACCATTGAAACTGCTATGTGTGAGCTAAGCCCATGACAGACCAAAGGACACCTCTAATCACAATATCAGAATTTGATTGGTATAATTATGCTAAATAATATTTAGCTCAAAAGAGAGAAGATAACTAATAGGTGTGAGCTAATGGCCAAGAGCTAAGTAGTGACTAGTATAATTATATTGTAGTTTTTGATGAAGGAGCAGCACACATTCTGCCAAAAGACTTTCCATTAGCTTTCTGCTATGCTAGGTCTGTCAGTATGAGAGTTAGATCATATTAATCCCAAGTTACATGGGATTAATGTCATATGAATTTCTATAAAGGTTGTAACTGTGATTACATAATCTTCAACTAAAATGGGAATATTAGTATGTATACTAATTATCTTGACATAGTGTAGTGCTCTGAGAAGACTTGACAAATAATACATGCCTATCATGTTGAAGATACCAAAGTTAAAATTTTGTGCAAAATTTCTACACCAACAAGCCAATGCTTAAGCATGAAACCTATTTAGATGGAGATTTGTAATGATACTCCAAGGGTGAAGTAGGATGTGGGGTTGGTTTCTTTCATTTATAAGAACTAACTTATATTAGTCTCAAGCCAAATTGCCTTTGATCTTGAATGCCAATCATAGTTCATGCTCATAACTTCACCACAGTGTAACAATTGTGTCTTGATGAAAATAGGAAAATTAGTTGATAAGGGCAACAAAGAACATTTGTACTCAGTTATTATAGAGACTGAGAGTAGGTGTTAGAGTTAAAAAAAATGAATTATGTGATTTTAACCATTCATGTTCCCAGATAATCTAAAATTCTGAAGTTTTTAAAGATATTAAGTATGCAGAAGCCATTTAATGAAAGTTATCTTAGTAGCATATAGTCATTTACTGGTGTGACAGCTTTGCTGACAAATATTCTAGGAGATAAAGCATAAGAGTTTATCATTTGAGGGGTGTGGAATTAAGTGTCCTTTGTTTCCTTTCTCAATGTAAAGTTTGGAATTAAATATGTTTTGAGATGACTCTTGTATTTACGAACAAAAGCTTCTGTGCTGTAGGTACAATGTTGCTGTGAAATGTGCAGGAACAACTCTTAGTTAGTTATGCATCACTCTAAATAGTAATAGTTTTCTATATATGCAATGTAGCAAAGCACTCAAAATTTTTCTAATTTGACCACCACAGTTTCTATTTATTGCATATATATTTCATATAGGGCATCCTAAGTTACTACTGATTCTTGGTACTGAATAGGGAAAAGCTACTTAAAATTCTCTTACTGGGATAAAGAGATAAGGAAATTGGAGAAAAAAATGGAGGAGTTAAGAAGAGAAAAACATCATAAAGAAGTAAAGGACAAAAAACTAGTACTCTCTCTGCAATAACTGCATCTCGTTCTTACTCTTATGCTACTTTCCCTTTTGCCCTGCGTTTATCTAGATTGAATCCTCCTGGAAACATTATAGCCTCCTTTCTCTCTCCCTTGAAACCAATACAAAACAAAAGGAAAATATAATATAGTTAACTTTTTTTCTCCAACCATCTAACATGGCTAGCCATTAAGAGAATTATAAATTGATTCTTTATCCATGAATTCTAACAATTAAAAAAATAGGTAATGCATTGTCTATTTTGGGTTAAGTAGATGGGTTTATGGATCTTGAATTTTACTTGTCTTGTTTTTGTATGAAGTTATTTTTTATAGCTTAGAACTTGAGTTTGAGAAGGACAGAATAAATGAATGGCCTAGGAATTACATTTATGATTTTAAAAATATAAATAAGTTGGAAATAAAAATCAAAAGTGAAGGTTGCAGCTAACAATTATTTAATGGAGATATTTTGTTATCTTAGGACTTTAATAAATAAATGTAATCCCCTTTTTATCCATAACCTTTTGTCACTTCTTTTCCCAAATCTCTCTGCCTATGTGCATTGACTATTATATGTGGACCTTGATATAGAGCAAAAGTTCAAAGGGAGAGTAAGCTACTCTTTAAATGAGAAAAGTGACTTTAATCATGACTTTCCTCGTCTACATGATCCAAAAATGCAAGAGAGGGGAGAATTATTCATTATGCGTTGGGTTTGGATTCCTACTCTTTTACATGAATGCCTTTTTAGCTTTAGTTAAAATTTTGTGATTGTGCCATTTAACATGTCCAGTAATGGAAGAATTAAAAAATTCCTTCTATATTTCAAGTTAGATAAACTAATTTGTAGTCCTTCTATCTTTCAACTTTCATATTGTCTCTATTTTTAATTTAGAGAAGTTGAGTTTATTAAAGAACTCTAATCTGAAGTGATTATTCGAGGGCTTTAAGAAGTGCTTTCCTGTACCCACTCTCAATACAAAAGCATAAAGGACATTAACACTTCAATGTGTGAAGGTAGACATCATCACATCTTTTTAAAGGGCATGAAAGTAAAAATTTAACATGAGATCACTTTACTGAAGAACTCAAATTTGGAATGAGTTCTTAGTGGCTTTAAAAAGCGCCTTCCCTTGTTCACTTTTTAATACAAAAGTAGCAAAAACCCTCATATGCAGGTATGCGAAAGCAGAAATCATTACATTTTGTTATCCCTAATCAACTTCCATTGTCTCTATAGGTGTCATAGCCTCTGTAGTCACTAGTAATTGTTTTGTTTGTCTTCTGATTTGTTAATTCTTCATATCTTAGTGAACAACCCCATTAATATGATTGAAATGTAGTTCCTCTAATTTTGAAGTACTTTTTCATTTGAAATTACATGCTTTAGTTTTAGTTACATTCTTTTACCATTAATATGTGTCGTAAATTTTGTAAATATGTACTTACTATCTTGCTGTTATAACTTAACATGGTTTCTAAAGCAGTTGTGCCATGGACTTGGATTATAATGATTATGACGACAAAAAGGGCGTGTGTTAAGAAGGCCCGAGTACTGGCGCCAAAGATTTACAGGATTGTCATTTCACCTTGTGCTCGAACACAGCTGAGGAGAATCCTATTCGTAGACTATCTACAAGTGAGATCATGCAGTTAGAGTTTGATACTTCAGACGATGCATTTAAGTGGTACATGAGGTGTTCAAGGTGTATTAGGTTTGGAGTAAGGAGAGATGATTGTGGGCGGAACAATACAGGAGAGTTAACATGGCAGCAGTTTGTATGTTGTCGGGAAGGCAAACGAGCAGATAAGCACTATGACAGGATTGATTGTCGGCGAAAGGCAAGGCCAGAGACAAGAACCAATTGTAGAGTAAGCTTTAGAGTAAGGCTTGACAAAACTAAAAACAAATGGATAGTTTTGAAAATGAATATTAATCATAACCACACGCTTGAACCTCCAGAGCATGTGCACTTAATTCTCAATCATCGATCATTAACTAATGCTAATTGCACATAAGTAAACAGCATGCAGTCATATGGTGTGAAGACAACCTATATAATGGGATTTATGTGTGGACAATCAAGAGGTCCTGCAAGTGTTGGGTTTTGTCACAAGGATTTATATAATTGTATAGATAGGCAGTAACAATTATTAATAGCCAACGGAGATGCATTCGTAGCTTTAAGTTACTTATAAGCAAAGGCGAATTTTGATCTAATGATATTTATCCGGTACACCACTAATGAAGATGACAGGTTAGAAAATCTATTTTGGTGTGATGGTGTTAGTAGATTGGACTATGAGATCTTTGGAGATGTGCTAGCATTTGACACAACATAACAAAGGAATAAATATAACAAACCATTAGCGATATTTTCTGGAATGAACCACCACAACTTAACGGTTGTCTTTGCTTGTGTCTTGTTAGTGAGTGAGATAGAAGACACTTATAAATGGGTGTTGACAAACCTATTGGAAGCCATGTCACATAAAAGACTAGATGCCATCGTCACAAATGGAGAGATAAGGCAATAAGAAAGGCAATAAAGGAATTATTGCCTAGGTCAACCCATAAGTTGTGTGCATGGCATTTGTAGCGAAATGCTAAAATAAATATAAAGCATGATGGCTTTGCCACAGACATGCAGAGGTGTTTTCATGCAAATATAGAGCCTAAGCAATGGAAGCGTGAATGGTAGGAACTATTGGATAAATATAACATTCATAGCTATAAGTGGGTGAAAAAGATGTATAAGCGACGTTCTATGTGGACCACTGCCTGGCTAAGAGGAAAATTCTTCGTTGGCATTCGGACGACCTCCATATGTGAAGGCATTAATTCTTTCATAAAGCATTACGTGGAACATATGCATAGCTTGGTTGAATTCCTACATCACTTCGATCACACACTTGCACACTATCAAAATAATGAGTTGGAACCAAACTTCGCCTCCTCCTATGGGGAATCAGTTAAGCATTCTGCCTTGCAGTCTATTGAGAGTTGTACAATAACATTGTATACAAGAGCAGTATTCAAGAAATTCAAAAAATAACTTGACCAAGTAGCTAATATGATAGTAATGTCACACAACTTGATGCATACTACAGTACAATATGAAGTCACCCTTTATCGTAAACCACATATGAGGTGGAATGTGCAATGTGATAGGAATGTAAGGCTACTTCACTGCACTTGCTGCCACTTTAAGTCTTATGGAATACCTTGTTGTCACATTATAGCCATAATGAAATATGAGCACATGGAGTCCTTTCCTCCAAGTTTGATCTACAAGCGGTGGACAAAAGGTGCCAAATCCAGTAACTTGGTGAACAATGGAGACAATGGTGATGTAGAAGGGGGGTTGTTTTGCTTACATTATACTGCATTAGTGACTAGGTTGAATCGCCTTTGCTATGTTGCTACACAAGATGGAGAAACATTCAATGACCTTCGAGAACACATATCTGACCTCAATAAAATATCAAAATTAACTCCAACTTGGTTCTGCCATATCACACCAGCAAAGAGGATTGGGTGTTTATATTGCCAACCCTGTTATCGTGAAGACCAAAGTGGTCTAAAGAAGGCCACAAAATGGCAAAAATGTACTAAGTGTAAGTCCATTTGTCACAATATTCGCAGGTGCCCTGATGTCATGAATGATTTGCCTATGGAGGATTATGCATCTTCATCTGCATTTGATGGAATTGATAGAAGATTTCCTTGCAGTAGACTTGCTAAGGAATAAAGAACTCATATATTATCTTCATCTTTCATGTTACCCTTTATTGGAATTCTTTTGTTCATATAATTGTGCTAATGTGGGCTGATTTTATGTAAAAGGCTGACGCTTCTCAAATGGTGGAAGAGCTTTATCGACCAAGCATAAGGAATAGCACCCATGATAATGTGAGTAGCTGTTAACTTCGCTCTTACCACATGCCTTCCATGGCAAATGATTCCATTCCTTTTGTTTGCAAATTCCTTGGATAATCTTTTCTTTTTCTGTACAGGCTCTATTTTATCCAAGTTATTTAACAGGCAATGGTGGCTCCATATTAAGACCGTGGTTTCAGTAACGTACATGGAGACCCTAGGTACTCCACTCCACTTATCTCTCCCAAGTGTCATACATATGTAATGTAATCCCCTTCGTTTACACATGGTCATAAGAAGCATTGATGCGTTAACTATGTAGGCATTCTAGTATGTTGGCAACATGTGATTGTAAAAGTTATTATATCTCATTTGGTAAACTGAAGTGGAATAACATGCACTACTCCACGCATACCCCCCAGGTGTCACACATATGCAATGTAATTCCTTTTATTTGTACGTGGTCATGAGGGGCATTGATGCGTTAATTATGTAGCCATTCTAGTGTGGTAGCAACATGTGATTGTAAATGTTATTGTATCTTATTTGGTGAAGTGAAGTGGTATAACATGCACCACTCTACGTGTCTCTCTCAAGTGTCATACATATATAATGTGATCCCTTCTGTTTGCATGTAATCATAAGGGGCATTAATGTGTCAACTATGTCGCCATTTTAAAATGGTGTTAACATGTGATTGTTATATCAAATTTTAAAAAAGAAGTGGTACAACATGTACCATTCTAAATAGGTGCTCAGAATGTAATGAATTTTTTATGTGCCCTTTATTGGACTTGTCACTTTGCAGCACAAATGTCCATTGTTCTAATGCCTCTATTTTATGCGTTGTATTTTATATGCATTTTCATTGTAAAAATATAGCTGACAACATGCAAATGGATTTTAATTCTTTATGAACTTTGTTTTTTTCTACTTTATCTCTCTAACATATTTCCTACTAAATGATGCCTACAACAATCTTTCAGTCACCTAATCTAGGAATAAAATTCAATTGTGTTCTTAAAATATAGCTCACAAATTGTAAATCGTGTTCAACACTTTATAAAATTTATTTTTCCTACTTTTTATCTTCTGTACATTGTCTTTTTAATGCATTCTTCACTCAATGTTGCCCTAGACAATCTTGTAGTGCACATACTCTAGCAATAACATTGAAATGTGTTACTAAAGATATAATCAGTGTTTATACTTCTTCATTTCTCGCATTAAAAATTATATTAAATATCAAACTCTGGAATATAGACACATCCACATTTAAATGATTTTTATTATGTTGATTTAAGATATTGTTATTAATTATTTTCTAATTATTTATCTTGCCTAAAATTAATTTATTTTTTCATTTACTAAAGTTATGGTCAACAAAATTTTCATAGGTGAACCAATGGTTCATTTTTTACTTGCTACAACAACCAAGTAAAGCATGATTACACAGTGTATACAATTAGATTCTTTAACACAAATTGGCTCTCTTTCCCTTGCCACAGTTACAAATACTAGCAAACAAGTAAGTTTCAGGATGGGACCTATCAACAAAAGGCATTACCTTACAATAAAATAATTAAAGTATTGTCTAGGGGATTATAAATTTTCACAAAATCTCTTGCAAGAGCTTTCAACTCGACTTACCCTACGACGATGGCTTAACCACACACAATCAATTAATACATTCTCTAATGGATGTTATGCTTTCGTGTGCTACTTCTGTAGTGGTTAGGAGCCATCATTCTTTTCCATAAACGCTATGACATTTGACTTTATCTCTTCCTGCTTCTTGTTATATAGGTGGTTAATAATGTTAACCACTAATCTGATGCGAGTGTAATTGTCAATTGGTTATAGTGCAACATTTAGATATGTTAGCATGTTTATCGACAGAACAAAGCATAATGCAATGTATATGGACTCCTAGGAGGTAAATTACTTACCCCTAGGTTGAAGGTGTGCCAATACCTTAATAATGTCATCCACTTGCAAACTCAAACACCGTAGTCAACTATGTGCACATGAAGTGGTTGGTATAATTAGTCATAGAATACTAAATGTGAATAAAGTTAGATCTTGGCAAAAAAAAAATTAAAGTTAGATTTTGCATGTATTGGCAACCATACCCATTAGTCTGCTCTTACAAATCTGATGGGGTCATAATTGGCCAACATGATATATGCGGTATTGGAGTGTCTGGTTGCTTGTAGAATGACCTATTTTCTAGTATTTCTTCCAAGAAGCATGCAAACTTATGGATTTACCGCTCACAAAAGCGTTTATGCATGACATGGCTTTGAATTTAACCATATAATCTCCATTCTCACAACGTCCACTATCATTTGGTACCAGTGTTCAACCTCATCGTCAAACATCGAAGCAAACAACTGCAACCTATCAGTATTGAGTTAGTGGCCTAATGGGTGAGGCTGTTAAATAACTAAAGTAAACTAAACCCATGCAAAACATAGAATATAAAGTTTGCCCACCTTAAGGAGGTAGTCTGCATGACCCATGAATGCATTGCGATAAAATCCACCCACAGTTTCAGGATCTTTATCCTACTTAAGCGTATATTGCTGCACAATAATAAGACCAGTTATGCACAAAGAATCATCGTCTTCACACAATTCCTTTAGGTTGATAGTATCTGTAGACTCAATGTTCTAATATAGGAAAGCATTTGATCATACTACTAAGTTGCATGGTAGCCACCACCTTATCACTTTTCCTGGTTGTAATTGCTCCTCGTGTGTCTTCATGCATGCCATCATTGTGATGATGTCTCTTAATAGCCTGCCAGGGGGTGCAATACTTCCCAAGTTCTCCCTGGTCCCCAGTACATGGGTGTGATCCATAAACACCTCCTTGCTCAAGGAAAACATATTGGATCTCAAGAACAATAGCACTATACGTTATGTAGAACCATGCATTATTTATCCATTTTAAAGTGTCATAAATACTCTACACCAACTAATTTAGATACCTAGGAGATTTTTCAAGGTTCTTTACAGAGAAAACATAAGCCACTAGTGCCAACTCCTCTTATGTCAATTGCATATTCTTGGTTGGGTTGAAAAAAACTGGGATCCACTGCATGTTTTACAATTAAAGCATTAGTTACACAAGCAAAATGATAATGTTTCATTCATAATCCTTGGAGTGTGCAATTAATTTGAATCCGACATATTCCGTAGAAAAATAATGTATGGTTTTGGCTTCCTAGTTGGGGCTAATTATACATAGTTGAATCATAAGTAGAGAGATACATTATGAAATCAATCAATGTATGTTACGAATTCAAAGTTCCTTAAATAATATCTTTGTGAAGATATAGGCATATATTACACCCCAATTTTTTATTCTAAATTTCAACTTCGTTTTCTCATTTCCCATATCAATTACACCCCAAACATTACTAAGTTATGTAGAAATAACTCAACATAATGTTGTATGACTAGATAACACATGATTTAAAATAGTACTACTTTGGTTCACAAGGGCAACTTGTATGCACTACATGTGTAAGCAGTGATATTATTTATTTCAATTTTATCAATACCATGTTAATAGTACTATTTACAGTAACGAATGCATATACGTCCTATGCCATCATATTGTACAATAACGTTGGAACAAAGAGAAAATTTCATAATATCATAATTACATGTAATTTCCTAATTAAATCCTTTAGTGAAGAAAATTCTTCTCTTTGACACCTTAATCAAATGGTTGGAAAATGCAATTATTGCAGTTATCCCTTTTCACTTGATTGATAGAAGCCTCTTTAGATAGTACTACTTTCCAAGCTTGAATGACATGCAATAGATAAAAGATCGAACAAATTGAATGAGATATTATTTTCCAAGTCCTCTACGTCTTCTAATTAAGCATTTTAATTTTTGGAAAATATATAACTAAAGATAGGAATTATACTCTTCCTAGTTGTTGATGTTGCATCTTCATATCCTACCATGCACTAACTTGGGCTATGCCAGGTATTTATGCATACAAGACTAACATATCCTCCTTGATAATATCTAGTGGACTTTAGGGTCAGGTATTATTAGTTTCACAAAGTAATAAGTCACCCTCTACCGGAGTATGTATTGTGTGCTCATATATTCATCAATAACCTCCATCCATGCATCAGATGCATTATTCTTCAATGACTAATTTCAAGAAGATGCATATTAATTGGTAATACTCTAAGTTTTTACCAAGGGAATCTCAAGCAAATGTTTATTTGTCATGCTTATCCTAGGACAATTGTATTGTCTGTCATTGCCGTTTGCTCGAGAGCTACCTCTTGTCTTATCCACCACCTGCTTCCTATTGTCGAATAGCTTCTTCGTCGCCTTCTTCCCTCTCCTTCGCAATCTAACTTGCATTTTGAACCAAAAGGAAAATAAAATGGTAGATTTAAAAGAGTGAGGCCAATGTGCTACATGTAGGGACTCAAGTGCAAATAACATAAATATTAAGCATATGGAGTTTTACATGATTATGTGTTTTTTCATCCATATCAGTTGCTTTAAATCGCTTTGTAGAACTTGCTCTTTTTGGAGATGTTTCCATCAACAGCTCCTTCAATAGGAGTTTTTTCGTGTGGTTTGCATTTCGCTGAGAGAGTTGTGTTAATTCCGGAGTGCTAATAGTGGGAGTGCGATATGATGGACTTAGGTTACACGTTGTCATCATTACTCTATGAAATAAATCGTCCAATCTTCTCCATGTTCTTCACTTCACACAACATGTTAATCTCCACCTTAACTATCTTCTCCTTCAAGAGGTTAACAGATGCCTCAAGGGTGGACAATCGTGACCCTACATCCTGGGATTCATTACAAAGCTTAGATTTTTTAACAAAGCAAAAAATAAAGTTGACAAAGTCAAACATACTACCTTCTCTATCATGACGCCCCACCCCAAGCCCTAGTTGATAACTTCTTTTGTGCAAAAGTCCTTTTGAAGCTTATGTTATGGCTATAAACCAAAACAATATTTATACTAGTTAAACATTACATTTTTCAAAAAAGGGCCTATGTTGCCCGGTAGATGTCCACTAAGAATCATTTTGAGGGTGTAAAAGATTTCATTATAACAAGCATTCACCTAGATGAAATGTCTATCAATGTATGATGATCTGAAGCCACTGGTATCTTGTCCCCGGTAGCGATAGTGGCTGAGATACGATCCACTATATGAGTTGTGTTGTCTTCCTCCATCCGAGCAAAGGCTTAGTTAGTAACTATGATTTTGTACTCGTTGAAGAAGTGGGGTGGTAAGGCTTCAACCTCGCATAGGTGGACAACAGTATATAGATTTCCATATTACTCAACAGTACAAGGACATGTTTTGGTTCCCAATTGGGTGCCCTTTTCCCACCTGCCACGCCACTTCAAAAATAAGGACACTGTTGGGCTCATTTTTCACCACCTACCTTATCGGTCAAGCAAAAAGTACATACCATACCTTTGCATAAAATCCAGCCATTGGTTGACAGCTATTCATTTATTTTAATGTGGCCGCTAGCGCCAATCACTCTTACACAAAAATAGTCTGTGCTAAAAGGATTACCCATATGTAGTAGTACGTACTACCTACTCATAAAAGTGGCTCCTGGTACTCACTTTAAATCAACATATGAAGCGGGATTTTCAAACTTTTATTTTTTTATTTTGTATTTTACCTAAATCAGCGTATAGATTAGTACATCTTCACGGAAAGGTTTACAGATATGTTGACTAACATGGGTGAAAAACCTAATAAGGTAAGCGAAGAATATCTCTCTCATATTTTGGTTAAAATAAATAAGCACCGGGCCGCACATGATTTCTGGAACAATGCAAGAACCTCCTCATAAATAATAGGTGTGTCCAATAAGGTAAAGACTACAACACATTCTTAACGTTGGCAGCCGACATTGTGACATCTTCATCTACATCCATCCATGATCGACAAAGTAAGGTCTCACATGCAAATGCCATAGTTGCAAATTATGGGACAGAGAAAAATCCCACCAACTTAAGAAGAAAAAATAACTAAATAAAAACCTCCCAAATAATATGAAGCTTAAAATTATGTAATGTGTGCCTCGGTTGATCACAGAACTATAACCCGACAACATAACAGTAAGTCCACGTGGATCAGCATCCAACAATGGTATGCAACATTTAAGGATATTGGGGTCTTCACGTCATCCACATTTACATGAGATTCCATCTACTACAGACCACTGTGCACTTTAAGATGCCATAAGAATCTCACATAGTGCTGGTCGGAGAAGATGAATGGAATCCCTTGCAAATGAAGATAAAGCCATGGAGCATTGGAATTCACATTCTTCATGTATGGACAAATCTTTGCATGAAGATTAACATTGACCAAGCTCATTAAAAGTACTCTCTCTTGTTTTATTGAAGGTAACCAGAAGGTGGGGAGTTTTCAAAGGCAATAACAAGCATGCGCTTATATAGATCAAAGGAGGGCTAAGCAGTTGAAAAGTATTAATGGCGATAAACTTTTTCTCGCCAAATGCTACAACCAACATGATAAATGCTGGCTACTAGCCTTATGTACATAATAATTCCAACAATGAAAAATAGTGCCTACCTTTTCTTGCTTGGGAAGAGGGGAATGCATGGGGACGAAAGGAGAGTTCCTTCGTTGCGATAGGAAGAGAGCCTAACAAAGACCAACCATTGTGTAATATGTATTTGGTGATGTTGGTGTCATAGGTATAAAAGGAAAAAAAGGACATTTAATGTAGTGAATATAATTAGTCCAATTATTAATATTTATAGTAGGAAATGAAAATTTTACATATATTTAAACAGTTCAATTATTAATAGTTTTTTACAAAGAAATGATGCAATTAATTAGATGAATTGCCACTATTCTTTATTAACACCTTACTATATTCAACATATACAATAGTAAGGAAAAATACATTGTATGACAACTTTCATGTGTGATTCATGTAGACATATGGCGTCATTACCTTAGCTAGTACCATAATTGCGTAGTGAGGAAATATTACTCTCAAATTTTGTCTGCTTCAATGCTTTTGATATTAAGGATTCCATTATAAATTTCAAAGAAATAAAAATAAAATTTAAGTCATAGGCTGTATAATGCTTAAACAATTTCTTGCTTTATGCAATACACTTGTTCTATATTTTAACTATTTTACTATAGCATATTTAAACTTTGTATAAATTCAAAATTCCTCATGACTATGATTTAAAAAACTTTAGGCACAATAATCTTACATAATGTAATATATCAACAAGTAGACTAATTTTAAACTTATTGACTTAGTCCATAAGCTAACTTCTTCAGGTATTTGGTGCATTACAATCCGGTAACTTATGAGTTCTTATTCAATAAGTTTCACAAGCTGACTTATGACTTATAGGTTCTTATTTACTAAGTTTCATAAGTTAACTTATTCAAACAATAACTTATGCTCTAATTATGTAAAAAGGTATTCAACATTTCCGTATTAATTTAATACAGATAAATAATAAGGACATCCTTAAATATACAATGTTAGAAATTATAATAAAGTTAAATTAAAATTGTTGCATTGTTATTTGAAAAATGAATAAATGAATTTGATCATAAATTACATTGTTATTTGAACAATGAATAAATAAATATTATCATGAATATTATCAATTAAATTTACATAAATTGCCAACTTTGAATGTTCCAATTATATTAGTATGCTTTGATCTCTAACTCAAAAGGAGTTGCTTCAACTGCTATGCCTATTTTCGTTAATATATCCCTTGAGGTTATTTTAATTATGAGTTCTTATTCGATAAGTTTCACAAGCTGACTTACGACTTATAGGTTCTTATTTACTAAGTTTCATAAGTTAGCTTATTCGAACAATAACTTATGCTCTAATTATGTAAAAAGGTATTCAACATTTTCTTATTAATTCAATATAGATAAATAACAAGGACATCCCTAAATATACAATGTTATAAATTATAATAAAGTTAAATTAAAATTGTTACGTTGTTATTTGAAAAATGAATAAATGAATTTGATCATAAATTACATTGTTATTTGAACAATGAATAAATAAATATTATCATGAATATCATTAATTAAATTTCTACAAATTGCCAACTTTAAAGCTTTCAATTATATTAGCATGTTCTAACCTCTAACTCAAAAGGAGTTATTTCAATTGCTATGCCAATTTTCATTAATATATCTCTTGAGGTTATTTTATATTTTTCATTTGCTTATCAGTTACTTTTTTTAAAAATTGCTAACATAATAAGTTACTTTATTAACTATTAACTATCATAATTTTGAATTTTTATAATTTTATTGTAATGTCTATTTTAGATTAAATAAGTTTTTTTAATGTATATTAAAATTAAAACATTTAATCAACACATTTAATATTAAAATAATTTTTAAAAATTAATGTTAAGAAAATGAGATAAAAAACTATAATTTTAAAAAGTAAATAAAAATAAAAAATAAAAATTTTGATAACATAAGTTTATTTTGAAATAATACCAATAAATATAAAATAATAGTAAAAAATAATGTCAATAAAATGATAAAATATAAAATAATAATTTGATGGATAAATGAATGAGTTAGGTTAATCATATATTCAAGGATCATGGGTTATCCATGACCCATTTAAAATTTTATATTAGATTATAAATGAATAAATGGATTGATAATAATACATCCACTTTTGATCCAATTCATATCTATCCATTTGCCACCTTTATTAGCAAAGGCATAAATATAGTATCCATCAAAATCTCATAATTTAAGTTCCTGCTGCATGTTCATTGTGAGAAAAGGAATGGGGGGGCTAAAATGAGCCCTACATAGCATCAAAGATGTAGTTGGGATCAGCTCCTCCAAGGTGCTTCTTATACCTTTCCAAATAACGTAAGACTTCATATCTTTCTATAAGAAAATGAATAGTCCAACATTTAATTATTTATACTTAATTAAATAATTATTTTCAAATTTAAAACCACTAATTCCCTTTGATTTTCCAATTGAGGGCTATAATAATATCAAATGGTATAAATATACTAAAATGTATTATATTCTTATTATGAAAATATTTTATATAAATGAAGATTCTAATTTAATTAAATTAATTAATTATATATTTTAATTTTATTTCACTTTTTTTTATTTTATTCAATTGCATGTTTTATTTTTTTCTTCTATTTTTTGTGTTTAAAGTTATTATTTACTACTTAAGCAATAATTTCACTAAAAAGTCTATACTTTATTTTTGTCACATAAATATTTAAAATAAATAAAAATATTTGATTGAAATGAAACACTTAATTACATATTCCATTTTTCACTTTTATATTATTTTACATATTATTCATTATTTTTTATTTTCTTTTACTATATGTTTATATTTTTTTCATATCCATTATTATTTACAATTTAAATATTAATATTATAAAATAATATAAAATATTTACTTTTGTTATATATATATATATATATAATAAGTTAAAATTTTAATATAAAAGATAATAATAGAAATAATTATATGCATATATATTATTTAATGAAAATATTTAAAAAAAATCAAATCACACTTATTTGTTTCATTTTTTCAATATTATATTGAAAATTATATATACCTTAATTAAAATTTTGTAGATATTTTATAACTCATGCATTGTTTCATATACTTTTATCGACTTTATTGTATTTTTTTCAAATTCACTTCTCTTATTTATAGTATAGAGAATAATAATATTGATTAATGTAAATATAATATAATAATATCATTATGTAGTGCATATATATATATATATATATATATATATATATATATATATATATATATATATATATATATAATATAACATATTTTCTATTATTACAAAAATATTTTAATTTAATTGATACTTATTTTGACTATATTCTTTGATTATATATTTTATTATATATCCTATTTTTTGTGCTCTTATACACTTTCCCTTCTCTTTATTCGTTCTATTACTTTATAATTTTTTGAATGAAGCACTTCATATGTATATATATATAATTTAGATATTAATATCTATTTTAATCTATATATTTTTTATGTGCACTCTTATTATTTATAATTTATCAATTATATATTTTTATTATTTAAGAATATTTAAATTCAATATCAAATTTATTTATTCAAATATTTTTCACATCACTAATAGTATATATATACCACAATATTCCAAATAAGTTTAAAATTTACTAAAAAAATTTAATTAAAATAATTAATTACATATTCTATCATCTAATGAAATATCCAATATATATATATATATATATATATATATATATATATATATATATATATATATATATATGTCTATTGCTATTATTTATAAATTAAATTTTAACATTAAAAAATATTATATATATAAAATTTTAATTTTAATTTTTAAAAAATATTTCAAATAAATTGAAATTTTAATAAAAATTCCTAGTTTAAGTAATTACTTACATATTCTATTATTTAATAGAATATTTAAAAAAAGATATTTATTTGTTTAAATTTTTTTAATATAAATAATCTTGATATTATTTTGCTATATTTTAAATTATATAAAATATAATAGAGATTTTATCAAGATCACTTCGCAATCTATGCACTATTTCCCTTTTTGTTGTTTTAAATAAATTAAACTTTTAATTTAATTGAATTATATTATATTTTCTAATTTTCACTTTATATTATTATATAATTCACTCATTGTCTTTCTTCGTCATATATATATATATATATATATATATATATATATATATATATATATATATATTATTGTATTTTTTTTATATTTATTACTATTATTTATCACTTAGATGCTCATATTACAAAGTATTATAGATTTAAATGATAAATTTAAATTTTTAATAAAAATATTTCAAACAAGTTTAAAATTCAATAAAAAATTTTAGTTGAAATAGTTTATTACATTTTTTATTATTTAATAAAATATTTTTAAATTAAAATAGATTTATTTATTTAAAATTTATTAATATATATATTTTAATTTTATTTTGCTATATTTCAATATATATATATATATATATATATATATATATATATATATATATATATATATATATATAATATAATTGAGATTTCATCAAGACTTTACAACTTATTTCATTTTTTGTTATTATCTTCTTTAACTTAAAATTTAGTTTATTTAACTATATATTATATTTTTTACTCATACATTATTTAATATTAGAGTCACATCATGTTTTTATTTGTTCAAAGTCATCTTCTTTTCTTTTTTTAATAACATCATGTTTTTTATGATTCATATGTTTATACTATTAAGAAGTATAAATACAAATTGATATATTTTATTCATTTATTTTTTTTACATAATTTAACATTTTAACTTATTTAAATTATTTAGTTATTTACAATAATTTTGGCCTTTAAATTATTTTAAAACTCACACATTGCTTTTCTTTTTTTTACTTGTTACATTATATTTTTTTATATCCATTTCTTTTATTTATAACTTAAATACTAATATCAATAAACGGTATGTATGTATGTGTGTGCAATATTTAATTTTATTGTAAAATATTTTAAAATTTTTAAAATTTTAATTTGAAAAGTATGAATTGAATCATATTGTTAAATGTTTTATTTTAAAAAAATATTAATAAATTAGAATAAATTTTATTTATATAAAATTTATCAATATTTTGTTTATATCAATTTTCAAGTACCATATTTTAAATTAAATTAGAAATTTTATTGTTTAATACCATTATTATTCTTTTTATATTCTTAATTACATATTTTATTTTATATTTTCCTATTTATTTCTATTCATTACAATTTAGGTATGAAGGTTACTGAGTAATGTGAATGTAGCATAATTTTTTATTATAAAAATATTGGTTTAAATTTTTAATTGAATTAAATTATTTAGTGATATATAATTTTCAACTTTTAAAATACTATTCAAAAATTTGTTATTTATAAATTTAAATATATAATTGTAAAATAAATATAATAAATTAAATTTATAAACTTTTATAATTTTTTATTATATATTCATTACTCTTATTTTTATGTTAAAAAAATAGTAAATACCAATGCAATGCACAAGCTCAAACTAGTTAGCATAGATTTTAACTCATGGTATCGGTACTCTAACAATCAATGAGGGTTTAAATATAAACTAATATTTTATAAAGAATGATGCAAAATATCCCCTATTAATTTGGGGAGGTTAAATTTTAACCCTACCAACCTTGGAAATTTATAAATTTCTTCAATTATATAAAGCTTCCAATTACTTCTCATTATTTGCTTAATTAATTATTTTATTGAATTATGCATTTTTTAAGGAAATTTCTAAATATAAATCATAATGCTATGGTATATTGATTCAATATGTCATTTTTTTACATGATTTATGGCCTATGTAATTAATGATGATAAGATTAAATACATATAAATTTACTTAAAAATGGATTGCAAAAATTTGTGCAAAAAATGATATTATAAAATCATATACAACATTATTGTTCTCTTTATTGAAATAATTAATGAAAATATTACATAATTTAATAAAGATATTAATTAGGTGGATATTGAATGTAAATTTTGAATTTTATACAGTTAATAATAAAATTATGAGTTTGGGCCTCATTCCATTCCCATTTTAACCTTTGTCAACCTAATATTCACCTTTTTTGCTATTTTTTTTCAAAAAAAGTATGTCGACTTTTGTCAGCTCAGCATTCACCCATTCTGCTATTTTTTTCCAAAAAAAAAATTGAATGGATCTTCGTCAACCCTTATTATCCCCGCATCCCAATTTGCTATTTTTTTAAATAACATTGTGTGAACCTTTGTCAACCTTTGTTGTGCCTGCATGGTTGACACATCAGCATCAATTAATTGACCAAACGTAAAATATCCTCCGTTTCTACTAGGGTCATTTTATTATTTTGTACTTTTTACAGATAGCTTCATATTTTTGCTATCCAACGCAACATTCATTTTATATTCATGTGGCTGGGATTTTACCTCCTTCATCCTATAGCTATTAATAGTGCTAACTCACTATGGGTTTTAAACCCTTATGGGTAGCATAGAATTGGCCTGATAAAAATTGTGGTATGTAGTGGTGCTTCTAAAGCACTATTTATTTCTTATTAATTACTATTAATTAATCTTTTGTAAATGATATAATGAAAGCACCGTATGGGTTATTACTTGGTTGTAATGAATGTATACTTTAATTGAGATTATAATTGTGATTGTGCTTAGCTTGTGACTACACATGAGAAGTATGAAACTATTATTTTGACAATTGGGAGTGCTTATATCCAAACATGAATGTGTTTATAGTTATGATATTGTGAGTGAGGATAATTATGATGATGAATTGATTACCTCATATTATGGCTAAATTGAGATCGAGATACTATGAAATCTAAAATTTATGTGATATATATATGATAATTTGATTTAGTTCATCCTATTAGTATTTAAATAATACCAATGTGATAAAAATGGCTTGAAGTCGAATATGAGAAATGTGATCGGGTGACTTGATTAAGGTAAAGTTAAAAATATTATAAGTCGAATGTATAACTTTGTCAAATGATATGAATAGAATATTTTTATAACATAAAATTATAATAATTCAATTGTTTTCTATTGAATTTAGAAAAAAAAAAGAATCCTATTTTATTATCTTATTCTTTTTACCCAATATAGAATTGGTAAGATGAGAATTAGATGCTCTAGAATGATATGCTAGTATTCTTAGAGTAAATTAGTATCTCAAAAATTTAATATTTTTAGTACTCAAAGTTTGATTCAAGCAAATACTTAAAATTTATTATTTGATTTCTTTAAAATAAAGTTAAAATTATTAAGAACTAAGCATCCAGTTTTATAAAATAATATAATATGATTTAGGCTTTCTTAGATTATAAAACTTTAATATTTTAATTATTTTACACTTAAAAAGTCTTCATTTATAAAAATATCCAATTTCTTTATGATAATTTTTGTAAATATAAGAGAATTATATTATAAGATGGTAGGTTGATATGAATAAAGTTTGTTGAAAGCCTTGCATTTTAATATTTTATTCATATAAGCTCAATTCCAAATAAATTACTATGTAAAGATAAATTTTAATTTTAAAAATTAACATCAAAGAAACATAAGAAGTTGATGACCTAGAATAATTAATTATATTATGATTTAAACTTGAAATTATAATATTTAGAAATAAGATAAGTAATCCTTTTATGTTTATAATTTATCATTATAAAAGATAATCATGAATATTTTAGAACATCTAGAAGTGACTAGATATCATTAGATGAGTATACATCATACTCTAAATTAATATCTTAATAATAATTTTTTAAATATTAAAATTATAATCCTTTTTACAAATGGTAGGGATCATATATCCATTCATATGTGAATCTTTAATAGTATAATTATGAATTATAGTGTATTAGTGAATCATCCTTGTAGTTGTATGAGAGAAATATAGAAACATTATGATAAAATAGTGACTGCTAGGTAATTAGATATTGATTGACTATGCTTAGAAAGCATGGTGGTACTATTATTAATTACTGATAGATTGTGAATAAGTTCATATTATTACCCATATGTTGTGGAATGTAGTACGAATTATAGTAGAATATGAATGATTGTCATGGTTATGCAAGAAGGCATAGATGTGCTAATTATCATGTGTTTTGATATTACCCATGATGATGAAATGGTTGCTTTATGTTGATATTATATTGAATCTTATGATTTGTAAAGCTAAATTCTAGTAAATTTATTACATTGTGAATTATACCATGAGTGATATTTGAAATGATAAATGTAATAGAGGCGATGATGTGAAAGTCAGATGAAAAATTCTTGATAAACAACTTATAAAAGGTATAAGGCAGATCCTAAAAGGATAAGGATGGACAGCTTGTAGAAGGTATAAGGTTAATCTGAGAGTTCAAAGGGAATGCATATTATATATATATATATATATGGTTCTTTATTATGCTGTGAATTGGAATTTTATCTATCCTTGAATATTTGCATTTAATGTTATGATGATTATGTGATTAGCCATGATTGAGTTTTTAAGATATAATTAGTGCAAAAAATAAAGTGTGTGAATGACAATATGTGAAATAGTGTAATTAAAAGGGAAACCTACTTCACTTGTAATATTGAATCGACTTATATTTAATATTATAATTGAATTAAGTGATAGTGAAATTGTGAAGAACCTCTTTTACATTTTATTGTTTGTCCGTACGTGATTATGGATACAAGTATAGGTATGGAAGTATAATTATTAGATTGTTAAATGAAGTAAATTTGTTAAGTATGAGTACTGAAAACCATCCAATGGTCATTCTATGTTATTACTTGGATTAATTATAATTATGTACTAATGATGTTTCCTTTTATAGATTTATAATTCACTGAGATTATAAATCTCGTTCCATTCTTTAACATTTTTAAGATATAACTTAAGAATATTGAGTTATGAAGTTCATACGGAAGTCCAAGGCAATCTAAGAAGAACTTGACAATTGAGATTAATTTGGAATTTTTGTGGAATCAAATTCAAGGATTAAAGATAGAGACAATGTTGATTAAAGACAGACCCTAAAGGGATAAGGATGGAGAGCTTATAGAAGGTATAAGGTTGATCTGAGAGTTAAAAGGTGGATGCATATTATATATATATGATTCTTTATTATACTGTGAATTAGAATTTTATCTATCCTTGAATATTTGCATTTAATGTTATGATGATTATGTGATTAGCCATGATTGAGTTTTCAAGATATAATTGGTGCGAAAAATAAAGTGTGTGAATGACAATGTGTGAAATAGTGTAATTAAAAGGGAAACCTACTTCACTTGTAATATTGAATCAACTTATCTTTAATATTATAATTGAATTAAGTGATAGTGAAATTGTGAAGAACTTCTTTTGCGTTTTATTGTTTGTCCGTACATGATTATGGATACAAGTATAGGTATGGAAGTATAATTGTTAGATTGTTAAATGAGGTAAAGTTGTTAGGTATGAGTATTGAAAACCATCCAATGGTCATTCTATGTTATTACTTGGATTAATTATAATTATGTACTAATAATGTTTCCTTTTATAGATTTATAATTCACTGAGATTATAAATCTTGTTCCATTCCTTAACATTTTTAAGATATAACTTAAGAATATTGAGTTGCGAAGTTCATATGGAAGTCCAAGGCAATCTAAAAAGAACTTGACAATTGAGATTAAGTCGAAATTTTTTTGGAATCAAATTCAAGGATTAAAGATAGAGACAATGTTGATTATGTATTTAATGTGTTGAATTGCTTATTTTTTATATGTATTTTTAGGGTGTTGTTAAGTCATATGTAAAATAAGTTGTATGATTTTCAGTCACCATGAAAATACCAATATTTCTATTTGATAGAATTAATATAAATAGTATTGAAGTTGGTGAAAATTAAATAGCAGAATCTACACTAGTCACGATTAGGCTCGGGTCATGACAGTTAATAATTTGACATTTCAAAGGCTGGAAAAGGATAAAAATAGAGATAATATTGATTATGTATTTAATGTGTTGAATTGTTTATTTTTTATATGTATTTTTAGGTTATTATTGAGTCATATGTAAAACAAGTTGTATGATTTTAAGTCACCATGAAAATACCAAGATTTCTATTAGATAGAATTAATGTGAATAGTATTGAAGTTGTTAAAAATTGAATAACAAGATCTACACTAGTCACGATTAGGCTTAGGTTGTAATAGTTAAGAATTTGATATTTCAAAGGCTGGAAAAAGAGATATTTAGTTTAGAGTGGTTACTTAATTGGAGTTGATAAGCATGCAATTGACGACTTTATGGAGATTGTAATGAATAAGGATATTAGAGAATATAATTCTAAAATAGATAAAAATAATGAAGGAAATGAAAACGATGATAGCTTTATAAGGGACTCATTGGGTTTGATAATTTAACTAAGGAAAGGAATGATGATGAATGGTTTAATTACTATGAAGACTAAGATTTAGACAACAATATTGAACTTGAAATGCATGCTATTGTGAATGATGGTGGATGTGAAATGCATGCTACTGTGAATATTGGTGGGGATGAAGTGCTTAATAAAATGAATGTTACTGAATTTTCAACCCAACCCAACATGTAACTAGTTGGAGAGTAGGATAGCAATTATAAGTTTAAGTTTCTAAACAACATAGAGCTTAATGATAATAATGATGTTAAGGAAGTTGAAGGGTCTAAATACCTAAAGTTTAATCCTGCAAAAATGAGTAATGATTATAGATAGGAAAAATGGTTAGAGTTCATGTCCATTAAACAATTCAAGGATGCCATAAAGGAACAGTGCTTATTAAATGGTAGAAATGTAAAGTTTAGGCTTAATGACATAAAAAGATGCAAGGAAAAATGTAAAGTAGAAAATTATGATTTTTTATGCCCTATTAGTAAGGTTAGTGGTTTTAAAACTTATCAATTAAAAACGTTTAATCCTCAGCACACTTGTGTGAGAACTATTAAGGGAAAATTAGCATCTATTAATTGGGTTGCCAATAAAATAACAAAGCACACTAGAAATAATCAAAAAATGAAATTAATTGATGTCATTAACACTATGAAAAAAAATACATGTGTGAAATTTCTATCAACAAGGCTTATTAGGTAAGGAGAAAAATAGAAAAGAAGTTGAATAGTAAGTACAATGAGTAATATGAAAAATTATGGGACTACAATGATGAATTAAGTAAATCAAATCCGAACTTAACCTTGAAGTTATTGTTAGAAAGGTCGTCACTCATAGTTCTACTAAGGTTTCAAAAGTTCTACATGTCCTTAGAACTAGTGAAATATGGTTTCTTAGCAGTTTGTAAGCCCATAATTAGTCTAAATGGTTATCACTTAAAAGACATGTATAGAAGGCAATTGTTGGTTGCTATTGTAAGGGACCCTAATGATGAATACTTCCCACTTGCTATTACAGTTGTGGAAGTTGAAGTTAAGGACTCATAGTACTAGTTTTTAGAGCTATTGATGTAAGATATTGGACATTGGGCAAACTTTTAGTTTTTACCTCAGACCAGTAAAAGGTAATTAAATTATTCACCTAATTACTTATATGTATCTTTTTCATTGGTTACCTAATAAGCTATTGTACTTATATTAGGAATTAGTGATTGCATTTGCTAAAATTGTACCTTAAAAAGAGCTCAAGTATTTTGTACATCATATTTATGCAAATATCAAAAGAAGATATGATGAAAGGGCTATTATTATAGACTTAATAATTGCTATAGCCAAGCTTACTTATTATAATGAATGGGATAGACATATGCAACAATTAAAAAAAATCAAGGCAGTAGTACACAACCATTTAATGTGTATAGATCCAAAATTATGAGCAAAGGCATTCTTCTTATTTAATGTTAAGAGTGACGTGGTAATGAATAACATAGTAAAAGTATTTAATTGAAGAATCATAGAAGTTAGGGATAAGCCTATTATAACTATGATGAAATGGATAAGGTATTATTTGATGTCAAGATTTGTTAATAATAAAGCAAAAGGTGCAGCATATAAAGGTAAGATTAACCCCAAACTGAGAAAAAGGTTAGATAAAGAGGTAAGTAAGTTTGGTAAATAGGTGTTCAAATAGGCTAGTGCTTAAAAATTTGAAGTTGGCATATATCTTCATAAGTTTGTTGTGGATCTACAAATAGATAGTTATAGTTGCAATTTCCAAGGCTTGATAGGTTTTCCATGTAAACATGCATATGTCGGCATTTTTCATATGAGAAATCAACTTGAGAAGTATATGCACCAATTATTAAACCTATCAATGAGGAAAACTTATGGACTGATACTGATAAGGTTAAGATTCTACATCCCAAGCATAGAGTACCCCCTAATAAGCCTAGAAAACTCAAAATAAGGGAATTAGATGAGCTAAAATACCTTTACAAGTTACATAGAGTGAATACTAGCTTGAGGTGTTTAAAATGTAAGAAATATGGGTATAATCAAAGGACATGAAAGAACTATACTAGTACTTAATCTAGCACTATTGTTGTTGCATCTTGTACATGCTTAGCATCTGCACCAATAGCTCTTAGCAGATCACATACATATTGTGCAAGATCATTTGCATAGTTTTCAGGGTTATCTGCATAGTCTGTTCCATTTGTTGGTAGCTTTATCGAAAGACAAACAAATGATGTTACCAAAAGAAAGCATATTTTGAGAAAAAGAGTGGTTGCTACAAGTCATACACTTAGTACATAAAAGTCTAACCATTATTCATAACTTCCAACAAATAGCCAACCATGAAGGACTCCAAAGTTGCCATTTTATCTTAATTAGTATTGTTAAACCTTTTGTTTAAGTCTAGACGATGCTATCCTTAAATTGTCCAATTTACTATCTTTTTTGTCATTTTCTCATGGTGGTCCTATAAGTGTTGTTAGTATGGTGATGACAAGATGTAAGACTTTAACTTTTGAAAAATACTTTTTTATTATAAAAAAGTTTACTACTGTAGATAACTTTTATTCTATCTTATGCCTTTGAATTTTAATAATGGTATGGATAAGGTTCATTTTATCTTGCAACCCCTTTCCACTAACATTCCAAATACATGTATGTTTATTTTTATGCAAATCTACTGTTGCTATTTAATTTGATATTAATAAGGAATCCATTTCCTTTTAAACTCAGATATTTTTGCTAAAGCTTCAAATGTCAACATGGCAACAACTTTCATGTAATGAAAATCTATAACATTTATATTTTTCAAACTAATACTAGTGCACAGGGTTCAATCTCATATTTCTTATCGAGAGGAATGTTGGTAATATATAATCTCAAGGTTGCAATTAAAGAAGCCACACTAAAGATGCTACTATTGCATAATCACTTCTCTGTCATCAACTAAAAATTACTTTAACAAATAGAATTTAAGTTGTCAAAATAAATATTGCCTTACCTAAAAAATATGAAAGCAACTTTAGTAGCAATAGCCTTGGCCAAATATAACTTCTTAGTACCAAGTGGTCCATATAACAAAAAGGTATATTCATATACATATATAGTAGTTAATTTCCTTTGAAAAACCTCAACATCAACATGGCAACTACTTTTAAACATCCCATTTCAGCTAACAGTAAGAACTGTAGGAATTTCATAGGCAAAATAATCACCCCTACGAAACTTTCTTTGTGCTTTCCAAACTAGCAACATCATTCCAATTTTGTAAACTATGATGAGTTCTCACTAATAAATTCTTTAGTCTCTTTATTGGTACCTATTTTTTTTATTATCCTTTTGATTTTCTTTTTCTTTAAAAAATATTTATTGTTATAGTTTTTAAGCTTGCCATAAACATTGATGGCTATAAAAGGCTTTATTTTCAGTGATAACTTTGGATTGAATGCAACTACTTCCACTATAGGTTCTACTTGTCAATTCTTACTCGAGTTCATAGATTTGGTGGAGTAGATTGAGGAATTTTATGATGTAAGAGAATAAAACAAGATGAAAACAAACTGGAAACCATGGTAATTGCATAATTCTAATGCCCTACATGTTAGTGATACATTATGCCATGACAACTGAATGGGGTTAGACCTATGATTTTGTTTTAACAGCGAAAGCATGACTTATTATACACTCTTGTTTAATATGATTTATTTTAGTTTAATTATGTTCTGATTTAAAATAACTTGGTTTGATTATATTTTGGTTTTTATATTTTGGTCTCACAAATCTTGTATTGTTGACATAAGTCTATCTTAATTTGATTTCTAGTTTTAAATCATAATTCTCTTGTATTTTTCCTATTCTTTGAATTCATAAATATTACATTCATGACCTACCTTTATTTTTTTTCTTTTGTATTTCTAATCATGTTAATATCATATGATTTTTGGTTTTATACATGTTAACTTAGTTAATCTATTTTATGGTTTATCATGGAAGATATTGTGCTCCTAATCCTAGGTAGGACTTTTATTTTGTATTCTTGTGTGATATTAAGATTATTTGGAAATTTTCTATTTTAAAATAAGTTCTTTTAGAAAATTTGGGGAAAGATGCTATTCTAAATGCCATTTGCTCCATATTTAAGGAAACTACAAAACAAGTTATTTGTTTAAGCTCTAGTTAGTATTTACTTTGTTTTGCTACTATTGTTTATAAAAATTTCTTTATTCACTATGTAGTCCTAGATTTGCTTGTTCATGATTAGCATACAATTTTTGGTAGATTTATCATAGAATGATACATTTTAAATTGCATTGATCTAGGATAGTCACTTTTAAAACCATGAAAGCATGTAACAATTGAATTAATTTCTAATGCCTTATGTAATGTGAACAGGTTAAGTGACAATACAAGAATTTTTAAAGACTTGTACTTTAACTAATATTTGTACATCAATAATAGGAAAAAAAAGTGCCTTTAAGTACTCTGCTGGAATTGTATAATAGGTAGCACTTCTAAGCATGGATTATAAAACTCGAACAAAAAATCTTTAAATCCATCCTAATCATCACACACAATTCTTCTGTATTGCATAAACAACCATTACATTCATAATAAGGGTTCAAATACATCTTGTAGAAAACTAGAAAAAAAATTTAAAGCTATCTTAACCATTGCATGTAATTCTTCTGTATTACATTACAACCTTCCTAAAACTTGAAAACTTAAACACAAATCTTAGTATGAATATATCACTACACTATATTACAGTTAATAACTAAAAATCACTATTTAAAACATATAACAAAAAACAACAATATCCAAGAAATTCCTAAAAGCAAAACTAACTTTTTCAACATGCTCTGTAGCTTAACTATAGTCTTTTTTTGTTCTTGTATAACCTTTCTAACATTGTCATTAATTAAATTGTCAACCCATTCAAAGTAGCCACATGATCAAACTTCTTGCAGGGGAACTCATTAACAAAATCCACAAAGTTGCTTCATAAAAAAAATAAAAAACAAATAGAGGCAAACCTTTATTTTCATATTACATATATTGTAGATTCTACACCTAAGGAACCTTCTTCTTAGGTTTATCTTTATTTTTAATGTTAGCAAAATTAACATTTCTCCGTAAGCACAATAATGTCATCCAATGTGACCAACAATTGAGCTTGATGCTAAAGTGTCCATGCTTCCCAAAGGCATTGAGTGCTCAACCACTTTCTTTGACAACAAGCCCTAACTTGTACTGATAAAATAAAACGAGCCAAGAAGAGAGAAAAACTAAAATGAAAGAGGAAGGCAATAGTAATGCCCCTGCCTTAGCTATTGTCTAACCTAGAAAATACTATGCCATATCATCTCTCTATTTCAAAGATAAGTCATTTTAGCATGGAAAATAAGTTTCACCAATAGTGAGCACCTAATTGGAAGTAAAAATAAACTATAGGTATTCAATTCAATCCTTTTAGATTATAGGTAGTTATTTCAGAAAATTTGTAAAGTATAAGGAGTAAAATATCAATTTAACCTAAAATTTACGCTTCAATCTCATATATAGGTATGAAAAGTTTGATAATCATGAATTCCATTTGACTTCGATGAAAAATGCATCGTTACAAACTTTATGCAATTATTTCTTCAATTCTACATTCTTAAATTATGACTATTGTATAGTTAGCATAGTTCATATGATAAAAAAGCTTGCAAGATCTTCTTAAAGAATAAAAAATATGATTGATAATGATATATTTTTTTACATAAGTATAAAATTAGAGATTAAAGTTATTTTTTATTTTAAAATATTTAATTCACTATTAAAATGGAATGTATATAATTAACTCTTTTTTTCAATGTTTGATTTATGAGTTAAGTAATAGAGTTACATTATAAATACCATTGTAATAATGGTCATTGTAGTAGTGATTACAATAATTGCTAAGGGCGTTTAGCTTAAATAGTATCTTATATCTCTTGAAAGCTTTATGCCTTCTACTATATTCAGGACTCGATCTCTGATCCTTGCATATGTGTATTTAGTGATTTAACCTCTCCTACTATCATAAAAAAATAAAATAAAATAACAGTAAGGATAGTAATAATGATAGCAACAAATAATAACAATGATAAAGATTATAGTAATGGTACTAGTTATAATAATAATAAAAGATGAGTAATTTTTTAATTTAGTAGACAACAAAATTTGAAAGGTTAGATAAAGAAAGAAATTTAGATAAAATAATTTGTTAAATAGCAATGGATTCTATGTATGTGAATCAAACACTTAAGTTAAGGAATAATTTTTTTTATTCTATTATCAATCCCTTAAAATCTTTTGACTAGATATCACATAAACATATTTAGATTGTACCCTCTAAACTAAATTTAAAAAAAAGAAAATATTATTAAATAGATGAGAATTTGGAGCACGTTGAGTGGTTCTTCGGTAAGCATTTTGGTAAGGGTTAGGACCGTGTCTAAATATTTTGGGGCCTTAGGTAAAATTATTAAATGTCTCTAGTATAATATAAATCATCAAATTCTTATATTATTTTTCTAACTTTTTGAACTGCAAAATCACCTATCAAAATTTTAGAATTAAGTAATTCTAACATTTTACTCTCAATAAATAATATGATCTATCTTGTAACATAGTTAATCTCAAATGGGATTTGAGCAATTTTAATTTTGAGAAACTTTTTTCGACAGTAGCAACCGTTACAGGTATTATTAACATTCACTTCTACTAAATTATCTTCATTTAAATTTTTATCTTCTACTTGTTCTTAATTAGAATTAGAATTATTAGTATTTTTGACATCATCTACAGATGATTGTTTTATCATTTCTTCATCAATTGAACTAATTGTTACATTCTTTTTATGAATAATAACAAATTTATCAAAAGCACTGTACTGAGATTGAATTATATTTTCAACTTTTCTTATTTTCTTTAATTTTTTAAAGCCACATTCATACTTTCTATTTGACATCTTCTATTACTACGAAATATAAAAATAAAATAGAATAACAACAATAAAAATATAAATAAAATAGATGTGCAAAGTAAATAGAAAAAATAATGAAATGATAGAACCTGAAAACTTGAAAATGAAGAGAATTGCATGTCATACTATCTACTACAGCAATTTGATATCAATTTATTTTGAGAATTCATTTTAAAAGAGTATGAAGATAAGAGTGAGAAAAGAGAACAAAATGTGAGAGTTAAGAAAATTTGAAGAGAAAATTTTGAATATATGTAGTATATATAGTTAAAAAAATGGTTATTATAAATTATAATATTGAAAATTGTTAATTAGTAATAATGTGCAAATATGCAACTAATTGGAAAATAATTTTAAAGAGAGTAATTACTATTGAATTACTAACATATAACTAATTTTTTTATAATCATTAGTCATTTGTTTTGTATAATTATACAAAAACTCTGCAACTAATTAAGAAATAAATCCTCAATTAGTCATTTATTTTGTATAATCATACAAAAGATTTATAACTAATTAGGAAATAATCCCAAATAAAGTAATTATGATTGGGTCACTATCATATAATTAATTTTTTTATAGTTATCAGTTATTTATTTTGTATAGTCATATAAAAAATTTGTAACTAATTGAGAAATAAATCCCCAATTATTCCTTAATTAATTGTAAATCATATAGTCAACTATAATGATTATACAAATAATACCAAAAAGAGTAAATTTGAAGTTCAACTAATTAACTAATGACTATACAAAATAAAAAAAATTATAAGTGGGGCCTAAGAAAAATTGAGTCTAAGGTAAATGCCATACTTGCTTACCCAAAGCCACGGCCCTAGTAGGGGTGTCAGCTAGTAATATGGGAATTATTGCCAATGAAGCTCCAGCGTATTCAGTGGTTTTGGGGTTTTTGCTTAGTAATATGGTTTTTGCTTCCGATGGCTGTTCCGTTGTTGTTCTTTAGAGCAGACTTGCGCCGAGTGTTAAAGTCAACTGGGATACTCCTCTTGGCTTTCTTGCTGGGTTCAGGTGCGACTTGCTGATACTGGACTGGAGTATATGCTGGTCATTTTCTGCATTTTTTTATTTGTTTTTGATAATATACACTGATCCATTCAATCATTTTGAATATGCATAGGATTTTAATTACTTCTCTCCTAGATACTTCAACATGCGTCAGAAAGTCAGAAATGAGACAATTAATTTGGTAAACGATTGTTCATTTGGGTCTTGCAATTGAATTCCAAAACGGATTCATAGTTTCTGATCGACTTGATTTTGATTTACTGTGTGCTTGGAGTTCATAGACTGAGTATTATATTTGTTGGAGAAGAAAGGTGAGATTGATGAGTAATAAACAGATCCATGACTTATAATTTTCCATGCGCTTTTAATATTCCGTTGACCTTCTCTTCATACATTGTCATATTGCAGTTGGAACAACAGTCGATACAGTAGTCGCATATTTGCTGGTGTCAATGCGATCCCTTGGAGATGATAGTTGGAAGATAGCAGCTGCACTCATGGGCAGGCATATTGGTAGAAGTATTTCTTATTTAGAACTAAGACCTTGTAAACACCAGTGAAAATCGTTCTGTCTTCATCTCTGACAGGGTTTGGTATAGACAGCTTTGCTCATGATATATTTTTATTTTCCTTGTTGTCCAGCTGTCAACTATGTTGCTATTTCTGACGCCCTCGGCGTTTTTCCCTCAGTTTCGACTGCTGGTTTAGCAGCAGATAATGTTATTTGTGCAGTATATTTTTCAACATTGTTTGCATTGGCCTCTAAGGTGCCTGCAGAGGCTTCAACATCAGCAACTGGTAACTCAAAACATTATATATAATGTCTTCTAAATTTGTATTTTTAGAGTAGATGTGGCCATAAGAATTGAAGATGTGCATTTCAGTAGACTTAACTAATGAATTGGAAACTATGACAGGTGATGCTATGGATACAGTGTCCAAGTCTGGGAAAAAATTTCCTGTGCTAGAAATGGCTACGTCTCTTGCTGTGGCCTTTGCAATCTGCAAGACTGCCACTTTCCCTACAAAACATTTCGGAATCCAAGGGGGTATTCTACCAGCCGCAACAGCAATTATTGCAATTCTTGCAACTGTATTTCCAAAATCGTTTGCTTATCTTGCACCCTCTGGTGAGGCTATGGCCCTTATTCTCGTGCAAGTGAGTCGGTATTTAAAGATGTTACTTGTGTTTCTATTCAAAGCTTGGACGATTGCTATTTGCATGTATTTTGCATTGGCACCAGCTCTCACAGATTCAAGTATGGCATATAACATGAAAGGCAAATTACTCTTCCCTAAGTTAGGGATAATCACGCTCCTACTCCATCAATTTTGAAAAATGCCCAAAAACCCCCTCTCTAAAAATGGAGGAAGACGGCCTTTGTTATTTCAAATTTATGGCTGAAAATGCCCCCGATCATTTTGACAGAGGGTCTTCTATTTTACAATCCAAAACAGTAGCCTAGCCCCTATCATTTAATCATGGCATTTGGTAATTGCAAGGGTGAAATTCTTTAACTCATATATATATATATATATATGAATTAAATCAATCGAAATTTAATTTCAACATTATCATTAATACATTTTGTTCCAAACATCTAAAATATTTCTCTTTTAACAATTATTAAAATTGTTATTTCATTACAATTATTTAAAATTCCAAAATTAATTCTAAATAGTTTAAATACTTTATCTAACTCATTTAAGTTGCTAGAATGAATAAACTAAATAAAACAAAGTTTTTAGTCATATAAATGAATAGCAGCAAGCAATTACTCCTATATATTATCACTAACTTCAATTAAAAAAAATTCCCCTTGCATAATACTAATTTACAACTACAGAAACAAACAAGCCTTCCATTATCAATAACAAAGCAACAAAAAACAACATTACAACCAAAATGCAAAAAAAGGGCTCAAAAAACAAGCATCTACAAGATTGCAATTGTCCAATTCAATTCCAACAATTCCTCCTATAATAATTGCCAGTCATTCATAATTTCTTTAATTTCTTTCTCTGATTCTTTCCCTGTAGTATTTTCTCCCTTTCTTTCAGCACACTTGCACTTCTCAGCTTCCACTGAAAAATTATTTTATTTTCAAACAACATTTTATCTCCTCTATTAGGTTTATACCACTTGAAAAATGTGTTTTGTCCTCACAAATGTGAAATAATCTATAAAAATGGTTTAACTAACTTAAATATCTGCTTTATGAAAAAAAAATTGTTTAAATATACATCATTAAATATAAAGTGTAATTTAATAAAATCTAGTAAGTATTAGTAATAATAATCATAAACTAGAGTCAATCATAAAGTAAACAAAATAGTTAATTAGTAGTTAAAATAATGATATTTCAATTATTTAATTTTAATTGATAAAAATGAAAATGATGATTTTAATTGAAGAAATGTCTAATTATCTCACAGAATAGTTTGATTTGTGTTTATTCATTTAATTGTCACTAATTTTTAAAGTATTATTTTGTGCATATGCAATCAATTACCACATAAAGTAGTGATAATCATCATTTTTAGAAATTAATAATAATTATTAACTGGTATAAAAATACATAAATTAATAAAAATAATCATATTTATTCTCTTATGTCTAATTAAAATGTTGTAAATAATTAAAACAAAAATAATTATTATAATATGATATTAATTAGTTTTTGAATAATAAAATTTATTTGTAATGTCTTTGAACATTGTGTCAGCAAATTTGTTGAAGGGTAACATAGTCTTTAAATTTTACAAGAATGTAATAAAAAATGGTCAACTTCCACTTTAGTTAGATTGACTAACAGATTCTTAGCTTTAAGGGAGGGGAGTGTGAAAAGTTTAAGTAGATTAAAGGAGGTTTATGACATTTCCCAAACAAGAGGGAATCTCCATATAATTAGCCCTAACTTTAAAGGAGGGGAAAGTAATTTGTCCTAATATAAATCAAACTAGCTCCAACTGTTGTTTAAACTTGTGGAGCAATTTAGATTTTGACCGGCGTATAGAATTAGTTTTAGATTTTATCATATATGCAGTAGTCACTAGTCATATTCTTTGGGAGCATATGGAGTTTAAGTGTAATAAACACAGCACCTAGTATCTTTGTTTTTGCTTTGGTTCAAATAGATAGCACTCCATCTTGCTGTGACCCTTGGATTGGGAAGGCTTTTTGGCTTCGACTTGAAGTTGTTACTAATTGCATCTAATGCCAGCGTTGGAGGCCCTACGACGGCATGTGGAATGGCAACGGCAAAAGGGTGCACCTCTATGATAGTTCCTGGGATTCTTGCAGGCATATTTGGCATAGCCATCGCTACTTTTCCGGGTATTGGTTTTGGTTTGACGGTCTCGCATCGCATGTAAAATTCCCTAATCCTTTGATTGGTTAAAATGAAAATGGAAAGAAAGGAAAGAAAATTTTAAAATTTAGTTGGAAGGGAAAAATGCAAAAAAAGAGAAACTTCTAAAATTTTAATATGTAAAAATAATAGAATTTACCTTTTTCATTAGATCCAAGCAAGAGAAAAGTTTGAAATTTAAAGTTTTTTATTGATTTTCTTTCCTTTTTTTTTATTGTATAATGTCGAAATTTACCATGGACATCTTTCGTCCGAGTTCTTATTTGTATCCCAAGAACTTATGTTCTTTCGTTTCATTGCTACGAAGCATTGGGTAAGTTTCTGTAATTCTGTTTCAACGCCAATGTACGGACCAGTACTCGTCCAAGATCTTTCCTAACCTCCCTCTTATTTATTTCCTTGTGTGTGGACACGCTGGAACAAATCCTTTCTGCATTTCGCGCTCAAGCGATTTCATTTTTTTCTTTTATTACAAGGAGCCGGTGAAGTGGGGGGTATATACTTCTGAGTTCAAATTAATATTTTTCTTTTATTTTTTAAATGGATAAATAATTAAATTACCAGACACATATACACAGATTAATGATTGAATTTTAAATATAAGAAAAAAATATGAAATTTAAAAAAAATCAGGTAACATTTAAGTTAGAAGTTCTTGACATATTTTTCTCTTATTTTTGTATAACAAAAAATTTGCATTATAGATCTAAATGTACATTTCAAAATTATTTTCTAGATAACAAGATTTGAAGTTTCTTTCTATTTATTAAAATAAAATATGCTCTGTGGGTAACTGAAAGCCCCCTTTAACAATCACATGTCACCGTTTTCACTCAACATTGGCATTTGAACATCTCCCGTCCATGGTTGACCATGACATTTGAATTTGAGGTCTCCCGCCGAAGTCTTTCAGTAATTGGCATCAAATCTATTGATGGTGGCGCCCATGCAATCATCACTGCTACTTTCCCTCCAGAATCTGTTGGTTCTTTTCCTGAAATATCAATCTTTGTGCCTGCAATTCCACTTGTTTTAAGCTTACTCGTGCTTTTCAAAAAATTCATTGTAAGTACTGTGCAACTTTTTATGGATTTGAATATTTAAAAGGTGAGAAAATAAATGGGAAATAAATTGAATTTATTTATTTAGAAATTATTTTTATTCAAAAGTATTAGTTGAAATTTTGATTTATTAATTTTTATTATTTATATCCAACTTATTTAGATTCAAAATTAATGGATTATGATTTTCAAATTCATCAAATATTTAATAGATTTTAGGTCATCATATTTTCATATTAGGAAAAAATCAAGCCGGTTTCGTTTGTTGTAATTTATTATAGCGAGGTATTCGAAGGCCACTTTCTTTCATTTAAGTATATCCGCGTACAAAAATTTATTGTGATATCCAAAAGATAAAATGACTTATTTATTATGCGTTCCAAAAAGATAAAAAGTATCAAAACAGAAATATCTTTTTGCCACATATTAAAATTGAAATTTTTTTAATTTAATATAAATAAAAATAAAAAACTAAAAAACTTATAAGAATTAAAATTGGAGAATTTTTAAATTTAAAAAAATTAAATTAATATAAAATTTAATTATAAATAAAATTAATAAAAATTTAATTTTTTAGGAATTAAAATAAATTTTTACTTAAGATGAAAATAAAAATAAATAAGAACTTAGAGACATAGTAACATGTTATAATTTAGCAATTTGGTTATTAAATAGACTTAATTTATTTATTTATTTAAAATTTTAAGTTGGTATTACTATTTTAGAATAAAACAATAATATGTTACTATTTTAGAACGAAACAGTAACATGTTCTGAAACAGTAACATGTTACTGTCTGGAAAATAAATAATAATATACTGTTATTTAACAGTTTGATTATTAATTAAATTTGATATATCTATTTATTTGAAGTTTTTAGTTAGTGTTACTGTTTTGAAATAAAACAGTAACATCCTCTTCTTTAATAGTTTAGTTATTAATTAAATTTGATTTATTTATTTATTTAGGATTTTTAGTTAGTATTACTGTTTTAATACGAAATAATAACATCATCTTTTTTTACAATTTAATTGTTAATTAGACTTGACTTATCTATTTATTTGAGATTTTTTATTGGTGTTACTGTTTAAAGAATAAACATTAACATGCACTTCTTTGATAGTTTGGTTGTTAATTAGATATGATTTATTTGTTTATTTAGAATTTTTAGTTAGTATTATTATTTTAAAATGAAACAGTAACATCCTCTTCTTTAACAATTTAGTTATTAATTAAACTTGATTTATCCATTTATTTAGTATTTTTTATTAGTATTGCTATTTTGGAATGAAACAATAACATATTATTGTCTTGAGAATAAATAGTAACATAGTATTATTTATCAATTTTATTATTAATTAGACTTAGTTTATTCATTTATTTAAAATTTTTTATTGACGTTACTATTTTGAAATGAAATAATAATATGTTACTGTCTTGAGAATAAATAATAATATGGTGTTATTTGCCAACATCTTCTTTCATAGTTTGGTTATTAATTATATTTAATTTATCTATTTATTTAAAAAAATTTATTGGTATTATTATTTTAAAATGAAACAGTAACATGTTACTATTTAGAGAATAAATGACTTATTTACTGTGATATCTAGAAGATAAAATGACTTATTTACTGTATGTTTTAAAAAAAATAAAAAGTATCAAAATAAAAATATCTTTTTGCCACATATTAAAATTAAAAAATTTTTAATTTAATACAAATAAAAAATAAAAGACTAAAAACTTATAAGAATTAAAATTGGAGAATTTTTTAATTTAAAAAAATTAAATTAATATAAAATTTAATTATAAATAAAATTAATAAAAATTTAATTAGATTTGATTATTAATTAGATTTGATTTATCTATTTATTTAATATTTTTGGTTGGTATTACTGTTTTAACACGAAATAATAACATCCTTTTTTTTACAGTTTAATTGTTAATTAGACTTAATTTATCCATTTATTTAAAAAATTTTATTAGTGTTACTGTCTAAAAAATAAACATTAACATGTACTTCTTTAATAGTTTGGTTGTTAATTAGACATGATTTATTTATTTATTTATTTAAAATTTTTTATTGGTATTACTGTTTTGTAACGAAACAATAACATCCTCTTCTGTAACAGTTTAGTTATTAATTAGACTTGATTTATTCATTTATTTAGTATTTTTTATTAGTGTTAATATTTTGAAATAAAACAGTAACATGTTACTATCTTGAGAATAAATAGTAACATGATGTTATTTGTTAATTTTATTATTAATTATACTTAATTTATCTATTTATTTAAAAAATTTTATTGACGTTACTATTTTAAAACGAAACAGTAATATGTTACTGTCTTGAAAATAAATAGTAACATGGTATTATTTGTAAATTTTGTTATTAATTAGACTTAATTTATCCATTTATTTGAAATTTTTTGTTGATGTTATTGTTTTTAAACGAAACAATAACATCATCTTCTTTAACAATTTAATTTTTAATTAGATTTAATTTATCTATTTATTTAAAATTTTTTGTTAGTGTTACTGTTTTAAAATGAAATAGTAACATATTACTATTTAGAGAACAAACGGTAACATACACTTCTTTAGTAGTTTGGTTATTAATTACACTTAATTTATTTATTTATTTAAAATTTTTAGTTAATATTACTATTTTGAAATAAAATAGTAATATCATCTTCTTTGACAGTTTGGTTGTTAATTAGATTTAATTTATCCATTTATTTGAAGTTTTTTATTGATGTTACTATTTTAAAATGAAATAGTAACATGTTATTATTTAAAGAACAAACAGTAACATGCACTTCTTTGATAGTTTGATTATTAATTACACTTAATTTATCTATTTATTTGACATTTTTTATTAGTATTACTATTTTAGAATGAAACAGTAACATGTTATTGTCTTGAGAACAAATAGTAACATGGTGTTATTTAGCAAATTTATTATTAATTAAACTTGATTTATATATTTATTTAGGATTTTTAGTTGGTGTTACTGTTTTCAAGTGAAATAGTAATATCTTCTTCTTTGACTCTTTAGTTGTTTATTAAATTTGATTTATCCATTTATTTGAAATTTCTAGTTAGTGTTATTATTTTAGAATAAAATAGTAAAATATTACTGTCTATTACTATTTTGAGAACAAACAGTAACATGGTATTATTTAGCAATTTAATTATTAATTAGACTTGATCTATGCATTTATTTAGAATTTTTAGTTAGTATTACTGTTTTGAAACGAAACAGTAACATCTTTTTTGACTGTTTGATTGTTAATTAGATTTAATTTATTCATTTATTTGAAATTTCTAGTTGATGTTATTATTTTGAAATGAAATAATAATATGTTACTGTCTTGAAAATAAATAGTGACATATTAATTAGATGCACTTCTTTAGTAGCTTGATTGTTAATTAGACTTAACTTGTGTATTTATTTGAAATTTTTTGTTGGTGTGATTGTTTTGGAATAAAATAGTAACATGCATTTCTTTAGTAATTTAGTCATTAATTAGATTTAATTTGTCTATTTATTTAGCATTTTTTATTGGTGTTACTGTTTTAGAATGAAATAGTAACATGTTATTGTTTTAAGAACAAATAATAACATGGTGTTATTTAATAATTTTATTGTTAATTAAACTTAATTTATGTATTTATTTAAAATTTTTAATTAGTGTTACTATTTTAAAATAAAATAGTCACATGTTACTGTTTAGTCTAAAAATAATAATATATAATTCTTTAGTATTTTTATTTATTAAAAAAGTTATTATGATACTACTAGACACCAAAAGAGTTAGGGAGCAAAAGTTTAATATGGAACTCAAATGAATTTGAATGAACAAAAATGAAATCAAAGTTAGAGAAATAACAAGAAAATGAAGAAAAATCATTGAAAAAAACTTTTTTTCACAACCAAAGTGGGCAAAACACCTTCGACTTTTGCAACCATGTAGATCTCGATAAGTTACATGAAATCAAAAAAAAAATTGCCCGAAACGGATAACTGAGTATAAAGTTATGATTATTCAAAGTTTTAAACTTAATTTACACATTTTTTACTAGGTAGACTCCACCAAACCCAAATTTTCTAATTTTCTATCGAAAGATCATAGGAAAACCTATAAAAATAAGTGATCATATGTAAAAATTGATTAACCAATCATAAAATTATGTTTTTCTAAAATTTATAATATATAACCATATTTTCTTAGTTAAAAAAGGATATTTTAGGAATATAATAGTAATAATTCATAAAATTAGCACTTATTTGAAATAAAGACCAGTGCTAGCACCTTATTGAAAAGAAGTTCAAGAAGTACCGCTATGATGTAATTTACCGTTTCATATTTGCAAAGCCCAATAAGTTTCATAAAAGTATATTTTCCTATATAACAAAAGTATTTTAGAAATTTTCATTCATTTCTATTTTAAAAATGCCAAATTTGCTTTCCAAGTAATTATCCTATTAATTATAATATAATATTTATTTTTAAAGGAAAAATAATAAAATTCAATGATCAATATTTAGAAGTTATTTTGAGTCTTTGATTAGATTAGAGTGAAAAAATTAAAATGAGAGGGAATTTCAAATTTTAATTTATCCAACATGTGTTAAAATTAATAAAAAGTTATATATGCTATTGTGATATCTCTTTTACAATTGAATGAGCAATTCCAAATAGTACCCATACAATACAAGCTAACTGAATCAAATTTCTAGAAGAAAATTTAGTTTTAATGAAATAGCAACATGGTTGATATACTAGGCGAAATTCAAAAAAAAGTGAAAAAGGGTTGAAATTTGACATATACAACACGTATATGATATTTTAGGAAACTTTTATGATAAGTCAATATTTTATGGAGTCATTTTTCAAATTTCAAATTCTTGGAGCCTAAAAGAACTTTCAAGCCTAAACTTCATATTTCAAATCATTAGAGCCTAAGTGCTTTGGAGTCAAAAATTCAAATTTCAAACTTGAAATCAAAGAAAGGATAACTTGAAGCTAAAGTTGTTTCATCATCTTCTTGTCCATAAATGGGATACATGTCATTGTAGAAGAAAAAGAAAAAGAAGCAATTGCACTACAATTTGTAAATTCTTTCTAGCTTTTATTGTAGACAAACTATAACCTTCATTATCTTTTCACTCTAGAATTAAAACTTACATATTCACTCTAAAAGTGTTATTAGGTGAAAATCTACAAAATCTCTTGAAGAGATTATGAGAAAAATCCTTCTTGTATCCTATTTGATACCTAGTGGAGATTGTGATGATCTTGTAAAGTTAAGCAATTGTAAAATTCAAGTGGAGATTGGGAAAATTTTGCAAAGCTAGGGAATTGTGGAAATCCTAGCATAGATCAGAAATTTTTTATAAAGTTAGGTGTTATAACTTAGTAAAAAGTTAGTATATACCTTAAATTATACTCATTAGCTTAGAAAGAAAGGAGTAGACCCAAAAAGTGTTCCTTTTGGACAATCAAATCTCTATAAAAAATTTGTGTTCTCTATTTACTTTTTTACCTATATTTTGTTTCAAAAATAGCATTTCATCAAAGAAAAATAAGTTCATAACTTTTCATCACATTAAATAAAGAAGCATTTTTAAAATACCTTTGATAAAATATTTTCAATCATTATTGAGATATTTTATATTTTTAAAACTACATATTCATCAAAATATCAAGAATTTTACTATTGCACCTCATAGTTTTATTATTATTTTTTATTCAAATTTTATTTGCTAATTTTGGAAAAAAGGCTAATTCACCCTTTTAGGCTTATAAGCTTTATCAATTAGTATTTGAGCTTGGTCTTACATTTTTAAAGTTTAACAACTTTGTGAGTTAAGGTCTTGTAACTAATGGAGCTTTTTGGCCAAAATCATTAACCCGAGGGACATTCCACAACTAAACCTCCATTCTTTAATGGCACAAACTATGACTATTGGAAGTTTAGAATGATGATTTATATTAAATCTACTAATATTAAAGTATGGAAGGTTATCAAGAAAGGCCATAAAGAATTTACAAAATTTAAAAGAGAAATAAAAGTGCCTAAGCCTAAGAAGGAATGGATAGAAGCCGATTACAAGAAGGAAATAACACATGCAAAAGCCATGAATGCTATTATGTGTGTTATAACATCTAATGGATTTAAAAGGATCTCAAGATATGCTTCAGCAAAAGCTATATAGGATAAACTTGAAATGACATATTTAGGAAAGTAGGATAAACATGCTTTACGTGAATATAAAATATTCAAGGTAAAAGAAAATAAAAAGATAGAGTCTATATTTGAAAGGCTCTCAGCCATCGTTAATAATCTTCATGCATTAGAAAGAATCATTACTGATGGAGAATTAGTAATGAAAATCTTAAGAACTCTTCCAAAAATATGGCAATTTGAAGTAGGTGCCATATAAGAAGGAAATAGTCTCTCTACACTTACATATGATGAGTTAAAAAGAAGACTCTTAGCATTTGAAAAAACATATATGAGAAAAATCAAGAAAAGAAAAAGAAAATGATAACTTTTAAAACATCTTCATAAAAAAATAATGAAGAAGAAAATGATCTTGATCAAGAAACAGAAGAATAGAAAATGAATTATTCTTTTTTTTTTAAGAATGTATAAAAGAAAAAATAGTTTTAAACTGGAACCATTTCACAGAAGAGAGAAAAATAAAGAAATAAGCTATTGACCCTTTGTTTACTTTGAATGTAAAAAGCTAAAATATAAAAAAAGTAAATGTTTAAAATTAAAAAAAAAGGCCTTTAAAGAAATCCACTAAAAGAAAGGTAATGATGGCTACATAGAATGATGAAAGTGTTTGATCCAAAGAAAAGCTTGAAAAAGAAGAAGAAGATATAGATGACATTGTTAGTTACTACTTTATAGCCAAAGTGAAGAAGACAATAAGGTAACTAATGATGAACTTGAATATTTTTTATCTTGTGAAAAATTAATAAAAGATTTCATAAAGTTTTAACTAAATATTTTTATTTGAAAAAATAAAATAAATTTTTAATAAAAAATAATATTCTTAAAAAAGAACAAATGAATTTCAAACTCATTTGAAAAAGAAAATCAAATTTTGACAAAAGATTTAAAATTTTTAAAAAATAAAAATGAAACTCTTAAAAAGGGAAAACAAGTTTTAGAAAATAATTTTGAATCTTTGACAAAATAGGATAAAAAGTTAGAAATGAAAATTCAAGATTTGTTAAAAGAAAAAGATTTTTTAAAAAAAGAAAATCAAGCTTTAGAAAATAATATTAAAGTTTTAAAATTACAAAAATTATAAAATAACATCTAAATTAGAACATCAATTTTTAAACTTTAAAAAAATTTGGCAAAGAAAAAAATAATTTAGGTACTTTTTTGAGGATTCAAAAGTACTCTTTGGGAAAAGAAGAAGTAAGATATCTTCATTCATATTATGATAAACATTATAAAAAAAATTTTGTAAAAAGTTTTCATCTATTAAGTTCCTATGTAACTTATAATTATTATAGAGATAAAGGTCTCATCTATCAAGTTTCTATATAACTTATAATTATTGTAGAGATAAAGGTCATATTGTTTCTTTTTGTTATTTGAGAAAAAGAATGCTTATAAAGGAAAATCAAGATTGAATGCTTGATAAACAAAAGAAGACATCAACTAACCTTCAAGAACCTAAAAAGATTTATATACCTAAGAAAAATTAATCTTTTATTATAAGTATATCTTAAACCCCAATCAAAAAGGATAATTGATTTCTAAATAGAAGATGTTTAAGATACATAATTAGAGATCAAAATAAATTCTTATCACTCAAAATCATAAATGGCAAACTTGTCACACTTGGAGACAACACTAAATGCATAATTATTGGTATATGTAAGATAGGTATAGGTTTTACCCCAATTGATAATATTAGTTTGGTTGATGGTTTTAAACATAATCTTCTAAGTATTAGCAAACTTTATGATAAAAGCTACAAGATGATTTTTGAATCATCACATTGTTTTATTCAGTTAGAAAAAGAATAAAAGTTATTTTATTAGAAAAAAAGTTGATAATGTCTATGTTTCAGATATGTAAGATATTTCTTCAAACTCTTTAAAATGTCTTGCATTAACTGACAATGAAAGTTAGTTATAGCATAGAACACTCAGTCATGTTAATATCAGTTTCATTTCAAGCCTTTAAAGGAAAGACTTAGTAATAAGTCTTCTAAAAATAAATTTTGAAAAAGATCATATATGTTATGCATGTTAACAAGGCAAGTACATAAATTTGTTTGAACCTATAAATGTAATTTCAACTTATAGACCACTAGAGTTTTTATATATAGATTTATTTGATCCTATTAAAATATCAAGCTTTGGAGAAAATGGCATGGTTTGTTAATTGTTAATAATTTCTTTAAATTTATGTAGATATATTTTCTTGCACATAAAGATGACATTTTTAAAATATTTGAGAAATTTTGCAAGAAAGTTTAAAATGAAAAAGGCATGTACATTACCAAAATTAAAAGTAACTATGGTAGAGAATTTAAAAATAAAAAATTTAAAAATTTTTGTGATGAAAACAACATTGATCATAACTTTTTTTATCTTAAAACTTTCCAATAAAATAGGGTGGTGGAAAAAAAGAATAGGATATTACAAGATACAATTAAAACCATGCTTTGTGAAAATGATTTACCAAAATATTTTAGGGCGAAGTTATTAATACATCATCTTATATTTTAAATAGATACTTCATAAGATCCATTTTGATGAAAACCACAATATGAGTTATGGATGGGTAAAAAACTTAACATTGGTTATTTTCATGCCTTTGGATGTAAATATTTTATTTTAAATAATAAAAAAGATATTTTTGCAAAATTTTACTCAAGGAGTAATGAAAGAATTTTTGTTAGATACTCTAACATAAGTAAAGCATATAGAGTATACAACAAAAGAACATATAGTATTGAAAAAATTGTGCATGTTATTTTTTATGAATGTAAGGCATATTCCTTCAGAAAACAAGATAATGATAAAAGTTAAATAATCACAAAAAAGTAAAAATCTAAAGATCAAATCAAATTAGTTAGAGAAGAAAAGTTTAAGCCTTTTTCACTAAGAGAGTAAGAAGGCTGCTATCTTGAGCAAAGCATTGATAACAAGTAAAATGGTTGTTATCTAAAGCAAAATAACGAAATCGATGATAATCCAGTTAAAAAGCAGTAACATACACCTTAAAGGAGTAAAGGAAGTCTTTTAAGAGACAAAGTTAATATAACTCTTTTTATTAAAACAATTGAGCATGATATACTAATTATTCAAATTTATATTGATGATATTATTTTTGGATCTACTAATAACCTTTTATGCAATGAATTTTCAAATTTAATGTAAAATGAATTTCAGATAAGCATGATAGGAAAACTCATATTTTTTCTTAGACTTTAAATACAATAAACAAGAGAAAGAATATTCATAAATCAAGCAAAATATATAAGTAAGCTTTTAAAGAAATTTAGGATGGAAAATACAAAAATTATTGGTAATCCTATGAATCTATCCACAAAATTAGATAAAAATGAAAGTAGTAAGACTATTGATGAAAGTGGTATAGAGGTATGACTGATTCACTTTTCTATTTAATTACAAACAGACTAGATATTATGTTCAATGTTTGTATATGTGTTAGATATAAATCAAATTCTAAAGAATCTTATTTATGTGTTGTTAAATGAATTTTTAAATATCTACTTGGAACTAAGAACTATAGCCTTTGGCATCCCAAAGATAATTTTTTATATCTAATTGGATATTTAGATGCTAACTTTGCAAGTTGCAAGTCAGATAGAAAAAGTACTAATAAAGCATGTTAATTTTTTAAATAAAGAATTGTATCATAGCATTGCCAAAACCAAGCTTTAATTACCTTGCCAATAGTAGAAATAGAATATATAGTAATTATAAGCTATTGTACACAAGTTTAATTGATGAAAATATAATTTGAAGATTATAGTTTGAAATTCTCATCTATACCAATTTTTTGTGAAAATATAAGTGCTATAAATGTAATGAAAAATTTTTTTTCAGCACTCACAAACAAAATACATTAAAATTAAACACTACTTTATGAGAAATCATGTGCTGAGAAGAGATATCTTGCTTTAATTTACAAATAGTGAAAAATCAATTAGCAGATAATTTTACAAAAACCCCTACATGAAGATAGGTTTTGCCACATAAGAAAAAAACTTAGCATTGTTAGTTTCAAATAAATTTAAATTGTTCAATATGTAATTTATATGCTATTATATGTCTAGGTGACATCATATCCATCATTACTTAGAAATAGGAACTGGTTCAGTAGGAAACATTAATAGGATTGCAAAATAGCAAGCTTTTTGTAATCTCAAGCTTTCAGAAGGCTTGAAAACTTGAAATTCAAATTTTTGAATTTTTAATTTATGTTAAATCACTGCGTAGCACCAAAAGGACATTCTCATTAAATTTATTGTTACATGTCTTATCATTTAGTACTTGCAAGTACTTTCGTCTTCCCTCTAAAACAAAGTTAACATTCTTAATCCAAACTAAACTATGTTTTAATTTCTAAATCATTTGCTAACCTTCAACTACTTTTATAGGAATAATTCAATCAAATCCTAGGTCGTACTTTATGCATCTATCTTATTCTAAGAAATTAAAATTAATGTAACATTCTTGAAGTAAAAGCCATTTTCATATTTCTTTATATTTCAAAAAACCTAAAATCATTTCATCTTTTTGGCTCTCATCACTAGAATATGCGATTTCCAACCCAAAAATTGTGAAACTAATTAATTGGAATTAATAAATCATTCAATTGCATAACCCCACATTCTAGTGATTTTGTTTCTTCATCTAATAACCATTGTAGTACCATCTTTATTTTCTTCAATAAACTCACATTTTTTCATTTTGAAAAAAGGTACAATCCATAATCTTCAATGAAATGGATTTCAGAGATGTGTTTGTAGCCAACAAATATGACATTGATTTCAAAAAAAGAAGATTTATGAAACCTAAAGAGTAGACATTCAATCTTTAGAAAATAAAGGCGTAAAATGCTTTAAATGGCTGAAAGAAATGTAATGGGAAGAGTTACATTAATATTTGTTAAAAACTCGAGTTCTAATACTAAAAGATGACTTCAATGCTATCATTGTAATTAGAATGATCACAATATTACAACCTAAATTTTCTAAACCTCGAAAGCGATGCTTGTGATCTTTCCAATATTGGAGCACATTCAATTTCTTAAAATGTTATAATTACAAAGGTAGCTTCTCCAAGTACATATCCAAATGAGATTTTCCAATTCCTATCACATTTTAGCTCTCAAATTTCATATACTCCTACAATATTTAAGAAATGTAAAAAAATGTAACTAGCCCATATGAATAGTATTGCAACATATATGTAAAATTATATAACAAATTTAAAAAAGTAGCTTACATTAAATTTATCTAAGCTAGATGCAATTCCTTCCTTGGTTTGCTTAAAATGTGTATTAGATTATTCAATTTGAAAACTACTTGCACTTGAATCATCATTAGACTTCTTTTTGTCATAGCTCTTATAAAGCTTGTATAACCACTTCTTCATATTTTCAACCTTCTTTTCACAAGTTATAGGGTTAAGTTTGAAGTAGCAAAATTTTAACAAATTCAACTTCATTCTTGGATCAAGAACAACTTTAAGAGCAAGCACAACATTAAACACCTTTCAATACTTGTTCAAATTCAATTTCATCTTAGAAGCTATATCCTTAACAACCACATTTTCACTTGTCAAGTTTTCCTTCAATAAATATTCAACTTTCTACACTTGCATGAAGTAAAGGTTAGATATGGGATAGGATGAACCAAATATTAAGTTAGTGATTACATAGAGTAAGCACAAGAATTCACATATTATTGCTTCCTATGTCCATTCTTCAATTAGGTACAGGAGGGCTAGCAAAAATACGCTTGTATTTAATAACACTTTCAAGCATAACAAATGTGGAAATCTATCTAGTTAAGACATTAAGGCAGCAATTCAACTTTAGTGTCAATACCATCAACTTGATTAACACATTCTTAAAATTGCTTCATCCTACTTTCAGAAGTACATATTTAACACTATCCCTTATTTTAAACAATATATCACCTCTCACTTTCAAACCTTATTGTACAATAAGATTCAAGATATGAGCATAATATCTCATATTAAAGAATTTGCTATCTTATAATAAACTATTTTGCATAGCTAATCGTTACTTCAAGAGGTCCTACATGTTATTATTATCGGATGCATTATTCAAAGTAAAGGAAAAAATTTTCTTCTTAATTGCCTAATCCTTTAAAGTACCATATATATTGTTTAATAATTTAACTTTTATGCATGGAGTGTCCATTTTACAAAAATAAAGTAATTTGTTATTCAACTCCAATTATTATTAACAAAATGAGCAATCAAACAAGTATAATATTCACTATTATAAGTAGTCCAACAATCAAATGTTAAATAAATTTTACCAAGACTACATACTATAACTTATTTTAACTTCTCCTTTTAACTTAAATAAGATTTCATTGTATCAAAAGTAGTTGTGGACCTATTATAAGTTTTGACATTTAGATTATGCAATTTAAGAAGCTCCCTAACCTTCTTATACTCAACAAAGTTAAAAGGGAGATCGTATTCTATGATACACATCAACAAGGATTCATAGATAAGTTTATGATTAAGTTTCCTAAATGCTAACTTCCCTTCATGATTAATTAACATTTTTCCTACATTCCCATAATTATACTTCTTATAACTTGTTAAAAATATGATAAAGTTGAAGTGTCATATGTATTACTGGCATATGTAAGCACTTCATTACATAAATTACATTTTACATGGGTGTTACAAATTTTATACACTAATTCCAAACATCTAAGGTTGTTAAGGGTCATTTACAATCTTCATTTAAAGTTTTTAATTCATTTGGAATAGATCTTAATACTTCTAATTCATCATCACCACAATTAATCCCACTCTCATTTATAATTTTATTATTCATACTGCAAACAAGAACAAGTAACAAATATAAAACACACACATAACTCAACCATGAAAAAATAGCAAATAATGAATTGGATTTGAAATTAACACTTACGTAATTTGACAAACTAACTAAAATACAATATGGTTGGATTGCATAGAATATAGCTAACATCTATCAAAATAATTTTATAGTAATTTTGAACATTAAAAATAATCATTGATTAGTAGTGAAAAATAATTAATTTAATTTGATAAATTTTAAATATTAAATATGTATATTAAAATATTATTTAATATTTATGATGGATAATTTATTTTTTTTACTCCTACCATTTCTTAACAATGTTCAATTGAATCATTGCTGAAGCAGAATAAAGAAATATACAACATAAACATTAAATAACTAATTTTTTTCACTCATCAAAGACATATATTAGGATATTACCTTGTTATCCTTGTGAGATGTCAATTATGGAACGTTGGACTCTATGAGTTTATGAGCTACCATTGTTGGCCTGCTACTAATGCCAATGTCAGAGTAGATCACGATAATGATAACAAATAATGTCAGGATGAACAAAGATTTACCAATACTAGTCATTCCTTGCTTTGTAACTTATCAACTTGGGCACAAAGTGGTAAGTTAGTAACCAAATTGGTGAAACTCAAAATTGGTTGAACTGCTACAAAGATCCAGAGGAAAGGAACATGAACTAAACTATAATAGGCTATAACAGTAATAGAACACCTTTAAGCTTTTAGCTAATGGCGTCACCAACTCTAACAATAACTTTAGGAATTTTGTACTTTGACCAAATTTGGATTTAGAATCGAAGTTAGTAACTTCTCTTAGAAGTTGGAACTCTACTGTGTTACACTTCTTTTCTTCTACTCCCTTTGTTCCTTTTTATTTGTCGTATTTTAAAGAAGTATTTTTTCCTTTTTATCTATTGCTTTACAATTCCAATAAAACATTAAATGTTCTTTTTCCAAATCTATCTATCTTTTTCATTAATAAATATTTTATTATTTTATACTATTAGTCAACTTATATTTTTTTAAATTTTTTCTCTATTTTTAACTATATTAAATTTTATGTATAAAAGGCAATTTTATAAAGCTCATTAAAAATAAATAAATTTAACTATTTTCTTAATATGTGTGAAATCGATTAATAACAATAAATAAATAAGAATTGAGGAAGTACTTTATTGTGACTATAATAGTGGCATGAATGCATGATGCTGTGTTATTTGCCTTTCTGCTCTACTTTAAAAACTTTTGGCTATTATGCAAACTAGCTTAAGTAAAATGATGAAGTGGACTCATTGAACTGGCAACTGGGGTAGGGAATTTAGGCTAGGTTTGAATTATTTAATGGTTTCTTTTGATCTTTAAGTTAAACACTTTTTTTAAATGGAGAAGATTAAGTAGTTAATTAGCTTTATGTATATATGTATAAATAAGCCTAGTCTAGTTTATCCATAGATGGACCCAACCAGACCTAAAAAGGCATGCAATTATAGAGGCTATTGTATGATTAGTTTGAGTCCTTCAAAGTTTACGAGCTAATGGACTAGCCCGCAAATCAAAGTGTATTTTATCAGCTCTATAAAACTATTGCATTTTGATAGTTAGTACATGAAATGGTATGAAATGATGATAAAACATTGGATTAGCCTAAGTAGTGCAATAGATAACTCAGTGGTATACATTTACATGGTTATATAATAATTATATAGATTTAAATGAAAAATACTTATTAGTAATTTTATTATTCTTTTATTATAAGTTGACCATGGGAAGAGTCATAAGGGATGACCTTCAGCAATAATAGGAATAGAACATATAAAAGGGTTAGACAAATCGACAATAAGCTAGTAAATATTATGGATAGGAACTATAAGCTCGAAGCATAATAGATTACCACGAAGCCTTTTCCACCTAATGTTCTAAAGCTTGCAATCTACATAAACTAAATTGTTATGTATCAACTTACTCAAACAAGATGTTTAGGAAATAATAAAGGTACGAACAATACGACACCTTCAAACTTGGCCCTTGTTTAAACATATGTTAAGCTAACCCCCTTATACATACCTTGGCCCTCATTTTCATCATCATATGCATATAAGACGAAAAATGTGTATGCATCAATGTCATTTAAGCAAGGTAGCCAAGAACCTTTCATGGATGAGATTTTTCAAGGATTCCCATAAAAATCATTATTCTTTACTTTAGCAAAAGGCTTAAACATAATCTTTAATTAGTTTATTTTCTTAATTTCACTATAGTATTTTGAATTTGGTGTGCACCCTATAACATTATTCTTAACTTACATGTATGAAGCATATATGGAGCCTATACTTGATCTTACACATGTTTAATTGAAATAACATTGTAACATGTAATGAGAACTAACTTGAGTTTAGCTAACTTGTCAAACCCAAAAAGCAAGAATGCATTCTAGGGCTTGTAGATATATAATTAAAGGCATTGGAGAACACCAAGGTCCACCTTGATGATGACAGTAAGAGCAAGAATATCATTATTATTTGCATAATAGTGTGTTAATATAAACATTTGTTTTGTGATCTATTTGTATTATGATGTATTTGTATTACAATTTTTTATTACATGTATCTTAAGTAATATTTTTGTTATAAATTCATGATTGGATAGTAATAATGTTTTCTAATTACATATTATTTATTAATAGCACATAGATACAATGGCACATTACCTAACAATAATATAAATATATCAATGCAAGCTTAAAGTATATCATTATTAATATAGTGTTCTAATGACATATTATTTAATAATAATACACACATATAAATATAAACTTAGAGTACATATTACTTCATGCATTAAAGCCATGATAAGTTTGGATCTCAATATGATGGATAAAATAACCAAAACATCTTTAGTTCCTCAAACATGCAAAATGACTTATAAATGAAGTTATCCGTGTCATGGATTTAATGCCACAATTTAAATAAACCTTTAAAAACATTATATTTCCTACCTTTCAACACAACATAGTGAGGACTAAATAATGCAATTTGTCAAATGGTTTCCTTGATTTGGAACTGCTAAATTTATTTTTAATCAATTTGTGGTATTCATTAATGCTTAACTTTTTAGCCATCCTATATTACAAATTTGAAAACCAAGTTTTTACTATAATATAATATAACTACTGAAATGCATATATGAAAACAATTTATAATACAACTAATGACATTAGGCACTAAATGCATTTAGCATAATAAATTACATTATAATTACTAATTGAATGTAAGGTCAAAGAAAATGAATTGTTATAATGTCATTGTCTATGCCTTGAGTTTTTTTTTTCAATATGATAATACAATTTGGATAATACTTACAATTATAGCTAATATGGCCAATATAATGAGAAAAAGAATATATTTGTCCTTTTATTTTTTCTTTTTCCTTAATTACTTTAAGTTCATTTCATGTTAAACACAGGTAGACCTTAATTGGCCTTTTTCTCGCACTCTAGAATAATCTAGTAAGAATATGGGGCCAACCACCTCTACTAGTAATTTTATTGAGATACGAGGCATCACGTACTTTGATATGCATTCGATAAAGAGTTCATATAATAGATAAAGTGTATATACTAGTGAAAGTTAATGTGCACAATGTAACAAGCTATAATAGCATGAAAGTATGAAAAATATTAGTGTTGAAATTTGAATTTGCTATAATTGCACATCTTTTTGCTAAACTTAACAATCTGTGTTACCTATTTTATTTGTATAACCCTTAAATATTTTCTATACTTGAAATATTCCATTAATCCTATTATGTGTGTGCACTAAAAAAAACTCGCCTTTTTAACTTTTTTTAAAAGCAACCATTAAATCATATGGATATTTATGCCCAATCGCAATTCTCTCCCTAACTTCTTAAGGTTATAATACAAAGTATATCATTAATCAATAGCATGCACTCTGCACTAATATAGTGATGGATAAATTTCATGCTCTTTTAAGAACACTACTTACTACCTCTATTAGGTTAGTTATCATATATCCAAACTTTTGTCCATTATCAAACACTTGAGCCCACATTTCTTTTGAAAATGCCTCCACTCAATGTGTTTCCTTAATGTTTAAGGACTATAGCTTTGTCAATTTAAGATCATACCTCTTTAGTTGTTACTTGTAACCTATAATCAAAATTATAACATTTGACAAATAACATATGCCAACTTAACGTGATCAAATGCATTAGTAGGAAAATGCTTACATATATTTATAATGTGCCTTTTAATGGATATATTCTTGAACTATTTGTTAAGTTATTAGCCACGTGGCATATACAAAATCAATGATAACTATAGGGTAACTACTATCCAAGAGACTCATCCTTAATTACTGTTATAATTCTACCTTAATAGCTAGTGATATAAGTCATTCCAATCATCAAATATTTGGTTAATAGCCTTTTTTTATTTTAATCAAATTTTTTATAGGAAACTTTGTAAGAAAATAGTGATTTTATTACTTGTATTATCTTTATGACAAGTAAATTTCGCGTGGTTCTTTGTTGTTCTGCATAACATGTAAGAATGAAATTAAAGTCTAATTATATATGATCTTACGACATGTTGGTAGGAGACATATATGAGAGGCTTATTGTATTTTTGACAATATAATAATCTTCCTTGGAATTATAGCTTGCCCTTAGCTTTTAATTACATTCCCTACCATATTTTATGCATCACATATCAATATATGGTGGTTATGACTCATAGGTCTTATAATTTTGGCGCTTATTAATTGAATATCATTTTAAGGTTAGTAAAACATCATCTTTATTCAAAAAATCCAAATCAACATAAAAATTCTTAAGTATTTATTGTTCACATTTATCCAGTGCTTCCTAGTTGATATATGACATATATAATGATGGATAAATATATGGTGGTAATGGTTTAGGAAATCTCTCCTTACCCTCATCTTCATAATCTTTGCCACCATCAAATACCAACTCATTATCAACCTTAACATCTTTGTAGCAACGATTTATTGAAAGCAAGTTTGGATACTACTCATTCTTACTTTGCATTACGATACTTATTGCACTAACTCTCTTTTCATAATTTTCATTAGTTTCATATATATTTTGAACATCACTCTCTTTGTGGTATAGCATGAGCAATGAACACTGTTTTGAAGGGCCAATAGTATCATGGATAATGTGGTAATTAATTTATTGAAAGAATATTTTAATACGTTGAGAATTCAAGTTTAATGCCTTAGAAGCATTATTTCCAAGTTAGGACACCTTATTAATGTCTTCCACTGTATTTTCCATTTCAAACCTAACGTATAATTCTAATGCCCTAGGGTTTTGGAAATTGATTATGACGTGATAACATGATGTTTATAACTTTATATCATCATTATTAAATAATCTAAACCCTTAGTAATGCATGATGTATTGACTTGATGTTAGAAGCGTACATGTAATGGATGAGACATGTCTTTCAATTGTTATTTTCAATTTGGGAAAATTTTTTGCTTAATTTCATTTAATGTTGTATTCCTATTTATCTAAAGAGCCTTTGGATCTAAATGTTAAAAGGTCGAACCTTCATGACAATCATACATTTTTTTCATTATTATAAACAACTACAATTGATGATCTAGATATTTAGTATAAATTAGTATGAAATAATTGTATAAAATTTTGTCATGCTTACTCAATATGTACTACTAAAATCAAAGGAAAAAAATTAACATGCATAGTAAGGAAATAAAATGAGACCATACATAAGAAATTTAAATATTATCATACTAATTAAACAAATAAAATAAAATTATATAATAAATTCTAATAATCTAAAAATTATATATTACAATAAGAAGAAGAAGAAAATCAAACATACTAGATAACTAAAATAATATCACACATCATTTAAGTACTATATTTCCAATTAAATAAATAAATAATTTCATTTATTCACCATATATGTTTGATTAAATTTTTTTGTTTAATTTATCTATTATGTTTGATTAAATAATTAACTGTTTGACTTGTGTAATAAATAAATGAATTTTTAAATATTTCATTAGTAATTTAAAATTAATTATTTTCATTCTCTAAAAATTTAAAATAATACATTATCTAATAATCTATGATTTCTATAACATGAATTATTGTTGTTGTAAAGAATTTTGTTTATTTTTTAATTTTCCAATGATCCATAAGGATAGGTATTTTTTGAGATTTTTTGTAATATTAAAATATTATTATTTAATAAATTACTACAAGGGATAATTATTTTAAAGATTAAAATATTAATGAATTTATCTACTCTCCATAAGGATTATTTTTAAGATTTAAACCTCTAATTATTATTATTGTTATTGTTGTTCTTGTTGTTGTTGTTGTAGTTGAGTTAGATGTTAAAATATAAAAAATAAGTTCCAATTTATTAAAATATTATACCTTATAATATTTAAGGATTAAAAATTTTTCCATCTCAAGTGAGTATTAGGTGGCTAAAATCTTAAAACTTTAAAAATATTTTCATTTACCAATGTAAATTTTAAATTTTTTATTTACTATTTGAACTTTTGATCCTTCCAGCTCAACTGTATTGCAAAGTTCGTAATATACTTATTTACAAATATAATTTATTGTATTATATAAAGTGAATCAGATATGTTGTAAATAAGTAAAATATTACCATGCATGTGAAATTTATATACAACAATTCTAATTAAATAAATACAACACAGTTCTAAATAAATAAATACAACAAAATAATATAACAAGTTCTAGTAAGATAAAAATCATATACTAAGTCAAGAAAAAAATTAAGCAAACATACAAAATGTATAAAATAATATCATGCATGAGAAATTCAAATATTATAATTATAATTCCATTTTAAATAAATAAAAATTAATAAGTTCTAATTGTTTAAAAATTATCATGCATAAGAAATTTAAATACTATAATTATAATTAAACAAATAAAACAAAGTATAACATGTTCTAATTGCATTTATGTTGTACACTAAATTTAGAAGAAAATTTGTATATCATATAAAATAAATAATATAATATTATACATAAAAAATGTAAATACTAAAATTATAGTCATATAGATAAAAACAAAACTTTTAAATAGGGTTTAAAAAATTATTTAACTTAGAAAATTATCTCACAAGAAACACTTTTTCAAAACAAAGCTTTTCAGTAAAAAGTAATAAAGGAAATTTTTAGAAATTGAAAAATAAAAAAATAAGGAGAAAAAGAAATGTTATAAATGAATGTGGAATAGTAAGAGGTGTTTTGGTGAGAAGAAAAAATTATAAAAAAAATATTCTTTTAATTTTTTTAAGGAAAAGATAAGATACATATATAAAAAGACATTACACTATTTTCATCAAATTAGGTAACATTTCCATAACAAATGTTTACAATTTTTTTTTAATTTGAAGTAATGTAAAAAATGAGTAAAAAAAAAAATCATATTGTAATATGAAGATGTGTGCTAAGCTAACATTTTTTTCCATTTTCTACCACAGTATGCTTTGTAGAAAAATGTTGACTTAGCCAATGTCTTCCTTTAGGAATTAGTAGATGTTTTCTATGCACTATATTTTTTTGTGCTTATTGTAAATTTTATTGGTAAATACTTTATTTTTAACATTATATTGGAAAATATATTTTATTTCCATGTTATTTATGTTAAAAAGTTAATGAGCCCTACCTCTTATTTCTTCCTTCCTTGTAGGCTTCGTATATTTTTAGGAAGATATTTTTTATAGGAAAATTTTATTATGAATCAATACACATTTTCCATACATTATTTTTTTTGTGCTCATTGTGCATTTTATTAGAAAATACTTTGTTTTTAACATTATATTAGGAAATAGATTTTATTCCCACATTATCTACAATAAAAAGTCACATGAGCCTTACCTTTTATTTATTTCTTTCTTCTTCTTAGGTTTGATTTATTTTTAAGATGGTATTTTTCATAGAAAAATTTTATTTTCTTATAAAAAAAATAAGTACTGTATGTCTCTATGCCTTATTATTAAAAAAAAACTAGAGCCCTCCTAGTGGAGAAAAACAAGCTCTTTTTTAAGAAAGAGGAAGTTATCTTCCACCAAATTATTTGCATTTAATATTAAGGAAAAAGTTATGATGTCTCTGGGGAAGTGTAAATTTTAAAACCTAAGACATGTGACAAGTTGTGTATTTGCCATGTGTAAGTGTTATAATTAAAAGTATTTTAAAATTAATTGAATAATTTGGGAAAACAAGAGATGAAAAGAGATGGGATAAGATCCTTAAATATGTACTAATATGATTTTGAAAAAAATCCTAACATGGAAGTACAACACATATATTAATATTTTTAAAATATGTGGGTAATTAGTAACGCAGCTAGTGTTGGAATAATATCAAGCTATGGTTTGTATTCCTTCTCATTAACACCAATAACAAACATGGATGCATCATTGCTTAGTGTAGAAATAACAACCTTCTTTGTACCAACCTAATTGCTTGTCAAATCCAAATCAATCTCCATTTTACATCACATAATTATCACAATGTTTAATAATAAAGTAATTAGTATTGAAACTATTGTTAATGAAATGTAATTTAATGCAAGGGTAAAAGGCATCCTTAATGAAAGATGCTAAAGTAAATTATAGTTGTAGTAGGTAACATTGAATAAAGCTAGTAATAATTTCAAGATTTGACATTAGATTGGATACATTAAGTCAAATAGAACGGAGACAATCATAATACGATGTTATATATATACAAAAATAAATAAAAATATTGTAGAAACTATTAGAAAAAGTGATCAAGGTGAACTTTTAAGTGGGCAACAATCTTATCCTTATTTGTGAAGACACCAATAAACTTAACAATAGATTCTGCACCAACCTCAACCCATTGGATCTCTTCTAAGTTCCCGATATTCACATTTAAGAAATTAATAACTAAAATATAAGAAAATTAGATAAATAGAACCATTGATTTAAAATGTCTTGTATAATAAATTAGAATGAAGTTTTAAAAAAAAGGAAAAAAATAAAAAATTCACTTAATATTGAAGATGGTGACGAGCTTCTCACCAAAGAGAAAGGTCTTTGAGTCCTTTACTTTAACATCATAATGCTTCCATTAGCTATGAATGGTGTTGTACTTAAACATGTATGTTTAGAAAAATGATCAAACAATGACATATATTGTTAGAGAATACTAATGGTGATCAAAATGGCAAATTACTATATATATTTTCTTCAAATAACCATAAAATCAAATGCAAATGATACACCATGTAGTCGATGGTAATGAAAAGATTGTTAACTGCAATGAGTTCGACATTGTCCCTCTAAAGAGGCATCAATAATTTTACCTTGGTAAGGGGAGAAAGGTGAAAGGCAAACTGAGGCACCAACAATTTTCATTTATGGGCTTAATTTGAAATAACAACAACTTGAATAATTATTTTAATATTTTCCATTTCCTATAGAAATGCTTACTTTATGCTCATAGTTGTGATTAAAACTTGAAATCCAATGCCTACTATTTCTCCACATCACTTAGGGGTTCCAAAACCTTAAAACTACCTTAGACTCTACCTAATATTAAATATATAAATTATTTTTTATTATCTTAATATTTTATAATTATGTTTCTATAAAAAATATTTTTCATCGAAACAAAAAGGGCCTAAAAAGGAGAAAGATAGAAATAAGGAAAGTGAAACTTATAATAAGATAAGTTTCATGAATCCTACCCTTTATTTTTAGGATAGTGTTATAAAAAGTTTTACTTTCATAAAGTTGAGTATTTTTACTATTGGATTACTTTTAATACATTGAGATTTATATTTCTAATTTTAATTCACTTATTTTAATATTAAAAAATAATTCAATAGTAAAAATAGTTAATCTCTTATGAGGTAGAGATTCCCATAATATTATCCTTATTTTTATCTTTTTTCCAAGGAGGAAAGGAGATAAAAATAAAGGGTAAGGTTTATGAATACAGTTTTTTTTTCCATAAAAAAATAAGGTAGTATTTCTCCTTGAATTTGGCTACATTAAAATTTGTGATGCATCTTAGAATATAATGTGGGTAATTAAAATCATTAATGAGAAAAATCAAATGTCAAAAATTTAATAAACAATAAGCCATTAAAAATAATTTTTTAATTTGAAATTTGTAATTATTTCATTCATTGATTTTTCTCACCAATAATTATAATTACCTACTTTATCTTTTAAAATATATTTTATATTTTAGAATAGTAAAATATTTATATTTATTCTAGGTTTTAAATGAATTTTGGTCTTTTAACCCATGCCACATGGAGGATGGTAACTAGCCATAAGATTTATCAATTATAGGAGTATAATATAGGGCGGGATAGGTTAAAAGTGTCAAGTTTGTACAAACTTGTTTATGTAAGCTCACAAAATAGGTGGAAAAAAATGGTAAACTTTTAGGTAAATTTTTTTTTATTTTTTAAAAATAAAAAAATTATATTATCACACATACATGCAAAGATCAAAGAATAAATTTTAAATGCGATGAATGGTACAAAACTTCTAAAAGAATATTAAATTTGATTGAATTAGAAAATATCATTTTTTTTGTAAATTATAATTAATCAATTAGATTTTTTTAATTTTGTATAATGAGTTACTCAAATAAAAATAAAAAAAAATTATATTAGATCATTATATATCTAACTAGATTAGATTAAAAATCTATAAAATAGTTAAAAAAATAAAAAAAATGAACTCGTAGATATCTACAAATTTGCTTGCAGAAGCTCGCGATTGTATGGAGTTACCCGCGTAAATCCCTACGAAAAATGGACTACATACAAAATATTCGTGATCATTCTGATTGTAAGTAGTCTGTGAAGCCCCCTCGCTCAAACCCAGTTTTACATGTCTAATCAACCATCAAGCTTGCGGGAAACTTGCGGTTGCGACACAGAAGAGACTGAGGCTGACCGCAACGAAATAATCGTTTCCATCACAAATGGCTGCCGTCGGACTGCCGTCTGTGGTCACAGTCGTATCTTTACCAGGGCTAATACCATTGTGGCACCGTTCATTCCTCTTTTCTCATCTGAGAATCAATCCCAACCATCCGTTTCCACTATCTGAAAGTGAAACTAACATCTTAACTCAAAGAACAAGACTACCTTCGCCGTCGAAGAAACGCACCTCAATCCGACCTCGTGTGAGGGTCCCAGTTAAGTCGCTGCTGAGATACCCTATAATATCTAGTGATGACCATTAGGGCACTTGGTCCTCTCTCTTCGCCATTGGCGCATTCGGTCGCTGGTAATATTGTCTTTCTTTCTCACATTTGTTTTGTTGCTCAGAAAATTAGTTTAAAAAAAATTGAAATTTTATGTAAAAATTCCGGGAAATTTTCTGACCGAGATTAGACTTGCATCGGGTAATTTCATTGGAACTGAAGTCAACAATATTACCTCGGAATGCAAGGTCCGAGAAGACCAAGATTGGAAGCATGGTAAGTGCCGCCCTGGTGAGCACGTTAGCTGGGCTAGCAGCAAGTAACGTAGGAATACTTCCTTACGACGCATCCGCCTATTTGATTGTGCTCGAGTTTCTTCTACCAATCACTATCCATTTTTTATTGTTTAGAGCGAACTTGAATCATGTGCTACGCTCAACTGGCCTCTTGCTATTAGCTTTCTTACTTGGCTCGGGTGAGAAAGCAAATGGAAAAAATGTTGATTATGAATAACATTATAACCAATAGGAGATCAGTTCATAGACGAAGTTGTAATTTTGTTATAATATTGTGGATGACAGTTGCTACTATGTTTGGAACTTTAGTGGCATTTCTGATAGTGCCTATGCGATCTCTTGGTCCTGACAACTGGAAGATGGCAGCTGCTCTTAGGGGAAGTTATATCGGTGGATGTAAGTTCCAAACAAGTTGCTTCAACTTCGCTTGTATTTTGATTCTATACCAACAGCATGGAAATAAATTTGGAATTCTTTTAAGTGACTGCCATCTTCATGAAAACAGCCTTCTTGTCTATCAGGCAACGATAATTGTATTATGACTGTAGAGGTGCTTCGGATTTGCATTTTCAGTGTATAATATATCTTGTGCCCCAGTCTGATTTTATTGCTTTACAATTTCTTTCTCAGTTTCCAGGATGTAACTTTAGAACAGCTGTAACTTAGATAAACAATCGTGTATTTTTCTTCCTGTTGATGCTTCAAACAATTGGGGAAGTTTTATCTGGCTGCCATGCTTCAATAGGAATTTTTCAAATTTAGCTAAGCTTGGGGTTGCCACCATAAATTGATTGTGTATGTCCTCCTTTCTTTTGACATGACCTGTTGCATTGACTGTGAAATGATGAAGTTCAGTAGTCAAAATGATTTAGGTTTCTGATTTTTGAGACCTCCAGTCTGTGTCTTTTTCTTCCCCTCCCCTGCCCAAATTATATGCATTCAAATTTATGAGTCTGATATCATAACTGAATGGATTTCCTTTGTCCTTTTCCTGCTTGTTTTGGTTGATTGCTGTAGCTGTTAATTATGTTGCCATTTCAGAGGCGCTTCGTCTCTCCCCATCAGTTTTAGCTGCAGGAGTGGCTGTAGACAATGTTATTTGTGCGGTATATTTTATGGTGTTGTTTGCATCGGTTTCCAGATTACCTCCAGGGACTTCAGTTTCTACCGTTGGTATGCTTTTATTGTTCTTCTCTCAAGCATTAATTCCTTAGTCTCCCAAAACTATATTAATCTAAGGCATATTCTGTTTGTCTAAGCTTTTGCTGAGGTTCAACCTGGTATTTTAGAATTGGTATTTCATTTCAGTTTATACTAGTTTCCTCAATATTGATCTGTGGTCTTACCTTCTATTTGGTCATAATGCATTCTGCAAGTTATGTGCTGTTTTGTTTCATGATGTTCAAAAGATATTAATCTTTTAAGAGTTGGCCGTCCACAAGCATGTGCAACAAGATATTTAAATTTTTTAGATTCATTACTGAAATGAATGACAAAGTTGTTGTTTTGATAGAGTAAGTTGTGTAAAATTACCTGTTCATGAGTGTCAAGCTAGTCTAACATGCATTTTCAAATGGAAAGTTCAGCTTGATGATTAAGCTAATCTTGGCAGATGATGCATTGTACAAGGAGTCCAATGATCGGGCAACGTGGCTGTATTGCAGGCTGCCACTGCACTTGCTACATCCTTTTTAATATGTAAAGTTGCCACATGCCTTTCGAAACTATCCGGAATTCAAGGTGGAACCCTTCCAGCAATAACGATTCTTGTTGTCATCTTGGCTACTTTTTCCCCACAACAGCGTGGTTCCCTCGGACCTGCAGGCCATACTGTTGCGCTGATTTTAATGCAGGTATCAAATTCTCTGCATTTTTTATTTATTAAAAGAATATACACTGTGCTTTATGTATGTATGTATGCTTTATTGAAGGTAACGATAAATTTATGGACGGTTTGTTAAGAGATTATTTATGTATATATATATATATATATATATATATATATATGCTTGTAAGATCAGGTTTTCCTCTGGCAATATACAGGTTGAATGTTGATACCAGCTTTTCATATCTGTTATATAGGATGCTTATAATCTTAAGAAATCCATTGACTTTTTAAAATTTTAGTTTCTTTGTTTACCAGAATGTTGCCAAGTGAGACTAGTAACAATATCCTGAAGAATATGCCCGTGATGCAATTTGACTACGAGTAAAATAAAATTGAATATATTTAGTAGCTGAACCTTGCTTTCTCAACTCCATTTCTATGTTGGACTGGTAATTTTACGAGGAACTTTTGTGAGATTGAGTGCTTTTCACTTTAGGATCATCTATTTTGCATTGAGATTGGGAATAGTCAAATAAAGGACCACCAATCTCAATGGAAACTAAAGGATCTTGCGGTAAAAACACTAGACTTTTCAAGAGATAAAACCTCCATTGAATTACCCTTTCCGGTTTGGTTTTTGCTGTCTGGTTCACATTAAGCTTTCCTGTTCTGTTCCTTCTACTTGAAGTCATTCCTGAGATGATAATGACCTTTATGTCTACCGATTAATTTTCCATAAAAAGGTCAACGTCGATGTCAAAAATAATATTTTGTTTGCAAATATCATCCTATTGTACCATAATGAGATGTCCTTTTTACTGCACGGATAGATATTCTTTGCTGTGGTGGGAGCCAGTGGGAGTGTATGGAATGCGGTGAAGACAGCCCCAAGTATTTTCATGTTTGCACTTGTTCAAGTAACCATCCATCTTGCTGTGGTTCTTATATTAGGAAAGCTGTTTCAGTTGGATTTAAAGCTATTACTCTTAGCATCCAATGCTAATATCGGGGGCCCCACAACAGCTTGTGGGATGGCAAAAGCTAAGGGCTGGGAATCTTTAGTAGTTCTCGGAATTCTTGCGGGTATTTTTGGAGTTGCAATTGCAACTTTTCTTGGTATAGGTTTTGGATTTCTGGTCCTGAAAAGCTTGTAAAACAACGATTACCGAGTTTCAGAAGCTCATATTCGTGCAGTATTCTTATTCATTATCATGAATGTGTGATAGTTATTCGACTTACTACTCATGCAGCAGCCATAGTTGAATCTTGAAGCACCGAGCCAAGAGACAGATGGTTAGTGTGAATATTTTATTTTGGGAAAATGATAAAGGTGTTAACGTGCAAGTTTCAATTTTCTGGGAGCCATGTATATTTAGATGATTCAAAATTAATTTTGCACATACGTCCTAATTGATCTTGTTCTTTCATTGAATTTTTTATTAATTTTTTAAAGACTTTTCGAAATCAATTGTGATTTATAATTATGATTGAATCGAAAGTTATATGTAATTATTTTTGTTTAAATCATGATTTTTGTCTAATAATTTTTTTTTTCAAAATTAATTGTAATATTTATGAAATTAATTATCAAATTTGTAACATAAAATAGGTCTATATCAATAATGTTCGTAAATGAGCCAAGCATTTCAAAGTTGCAATGGCACCCTTCTACGGTGACTTCCAACTGGAACTTGGAGGTACATTGGCTCAGTGTTGCCATTAAAACCGGAGAAATTACTATATGTTACGTGTTTTCATGATAAATAGATGAAAGATTGTTGTCAATTTATTTATTCATTTGTTAGTTTTTATAGAATTCACATACATTAAAAATTTAATTTTTTTAATTTTTAAAATATTAAAAAAATTATAAAAAATGATAATTATTTTTTATTTATTAAATATAATTAAGAAAATGTATAGTATAATTAAAATATTTATTTATTAGCTAAGAATACGTAACAATATGGAAAATTTTCTCTTAAAACCAAGTGGGGCCGATCTCCCAAGCTTTATCAGCAACTTTCTTCCAGTTTGGTTCCGTGCAAATCGAAGCCTATGTGACCAGAGAAAAAGCAGAACCTCCTAGAGATTCTCTCTCAGAAGAACATTCAAACCTCATGGTTTAAGCCAAATTTCTTAAACTCCCCCACCTCACCCGTTTTAGGCCCAAACAATTGGCTCTGGCTTGCACCATCCCTCCTCTTGTTCCTGCTGCCTTTGGGAATTGTCATTCCTTACTATATATTTTACCCAATTGAAAAGGACTCGAGTGAAGTTTGTCATTGGACCTACAAGGTCCTATGGTTCTGTTGAATAGGTGTAGCCATTTCTGTTTGCTCTGGTGCAGTTTTTCTTTGGTGCAAGAGACAAAAATGCCTTGGAAAGGAATCAAGTTTTGAACGCAAAAGGTCCGACCCCAACACCACCACCAGGCCTGATTTCAAGAATGACTTACCAATTAATTCATATCTTAGGGTTTGCAAAAGGCCTGATCGTGAAGTGAATTTTGTTAGTTGAGGCTTAGAGTTATAAGGAAAAATTTTAACTCAATATTATTCACATACACATTTTGATAAGTGTATTAATTTTTTTATAAAAATCAGCAGCATACAAAATCATATTTTAGGAAACAGAAATAAAATTTAATGCTGAAAATAAAAAAAAAATTAATACACATTGTCAAAAAATATATGTAAAAGTAGCATTGAGTTTTGGTGTATTAATGTAGTATCTGCCCGCATTTTGCCTTGTGAAGCCGTGGAGCTGAATTTCTCCAAGCAGCAAGGTGAAGATAGATAATTAGAGGATACAAAACTGATAGTTTATTCATATCAGTTATAGCATCAAGATTTAAGACTGTATTAAGGCTGAAATTTCACATGAAAATGAAGTGCTTATTCTTTATTCCATTCTAATAGTCAAATTTTTTTGGCTCATTTTGGTATATATGCAGGACTGTGCTATGCGCCGACAAGTATCATCTTCATAAATGTTCCTAGTATTTCCAAGTTGCAATGGCATCCTTTTTCCATCACTTCCAACGCTGATGCTGATCATGATACACTAAGCATTGCCATCAAAAGTGCAGGAAGCTGGTCCCAAGCTTTGCATCAGATACTATCATCTTCATCTCCATCGGCCAACCTTGAGGTCTCCATTGAAGGACAATCTGGACCCTCCCCCCCCCCCCCAACCAATTTCTCAAGGTACCAAATGCATACCAGAAGAACCTTAGCTCTTATGTATAGGATTTCACTGTCCTGACATCTCGGTTCAAAACATGTCTAAGAAAGCTAACTATCCACTTGAAGTAGAGCTGATCCTCCCAAACTAAATTTCATTCGCATAACTTGGCGGAAAATGATATATGCACTTAAATTGGTGCATTTATTTGCGTACTTGGCAGAATTTGAACAAATAAGACTCAGGAATTAATGGATATTTTAATTAGATATTGTTTTAGAGGTACAAGCGTAAGAAAAATAATGAGGGTAACATTATTAAGATGGTAAAACTTCAATGCAGGCATGATGTGATAGTGTTGATAAGCGGAGGAAGTGCCATAACTCCTCTGATCTCCATAATCCGCGACCACCTCCTCAAGCCAACACCGAAGGAGGCAAAGTTCCGAGGGTCCTTCTCATATGTGCTTTCAAGAAATCTGTTGATCTTACCATGCTAGACCTCCTCCTACCTGTTTCATACTCCAACTAGACATCTCTCAGTTGCAATTACAGATTGAAGCCTACATTACAAGAGAGAAAACAGCCAGCAGCAAATGACAGAAAGCTCCTTCAAACGATATCGTTCAAACCCAGTGCATCAGGTGCACCAATTTCTGCAATCTTGGGGCAAAACAGTTGGTTCTATCTTGGGATGATCATATCATCCTCTTTCATTTTGTTCCTTCTACTTATTACCATCCTGACGAGATATTACATATATCCAATTGACCATGATTCGAATATGATATACGGCTATTTCTCAAGATCTAGTCTAAACATGCTGTTCCTATGCGTATCAATAGCCATTGCTGCTACAACTGCTCTTCTGCGGAACACGAAACAGAATAAGAAGCTGAAGCACATCAAGAATATGCAAACACCCCCGTCAATGACTTCTCCAGGACCAGAGCTCTACAATGGGGATAGAGAATTAGAGTCTCTTCCTCTCCAGCCTTTTGTCCAAGCAACAAAAATGCATTATGGTGAAAAACCTAACTTCAAGAGTAAGATATCTTCGTCCCTACCTCAAGTTTTTCTCACCAGTAATTCAGACTACCCTTCTCATTGGCTGCATCTGTATAAAAGACATTTTTGTATCGATGTTCTTTTTGGTTAAATAACTTAAACCGAACAAAATATTCCAGTGATCTATCAAACAATACCTGCATTACCCCTTTTATTTATTCATATATTACTCTTTAATTTGCAGAAGTTAGTTGTGCAAATACCTACGCTTTGCTTCCAGATTTTATGCGAATTTTGAGAGGCTTGCAAACCTCAATTTGTTGCAGAAATACTAGCTGACAGCGAACGATCAAGTATTGGAGTTCTTGTTAGTGGTCCGAGGAAAATGAGGCGTGAAGTGGCAACAATTTGTAGATATAATCTGATAGATAATATAAATTTTGAATCCCTTAGTTTTAGCTGGTGAGTTGAAATTTGGTTTGCATATATTATATACATGTTCCTGGAAGTAAATCATCTTTATGCTATTGGCACAGATGTTTCCCCTCATTGTCTTGTAATTCGATTAATAAAGAAACCATTGGTGTTTGTGTATGTTTTTTTAAAATGAACTGCTTTACCATGTGTCCTTTCACGTAAGAGTAGGGCTGGGAATCGGTTGAGTGAAACCAGTTAGCAAGCACATTTCAACCGGATCAACTCTAATCATTCATGATTTTATCCCAACCGAAACCGACTGCTTGAGATGCTCTATCCGACATTGATCAAACAAATCGGTGTTGAGCGGTTCCAAGTGGTTTCGGTCGGATTGAAGCCAACATTTTGACGAACACTTGAGTGATGGGTGTGACCGCAATTAGCATACCTATTAAAGAAATGAAATTAAAAGACAGCCAGCAGCATCACATGATCAAGAGTTACACAGTTGTAGCAGTGAACATAATTGCATTTCACATATAATGTGCTTAGAGGTAGGATTTAGCGCATCATACCCTTGAGGTATTTAAAGATAATGAAAAGCGTTGGATTGCTCTTCCTCTTTTGACATCAGATAGCAAAAAATTGCATCAGAAATGTAAATGGATAGTTGTATCTCTCTGGTTCCGTTTCGGGAAAGCAGAACCAGATGAAGAAATCTTTGCAGTGGGTCAAAGCATTGAGAGCTCTGTGGGCTCTATGAGGGATTCTGCCATAATTTTGCTTACAAAGAGAATTCTTTTAAACTTTGGGAAGGTAACTCGTGGTCAGCAACCGCCGTTCACTTTAAATTTGATGAGTTTGGAATCAGAGATGACTGAAAAGCAACTCTGGACATGCTTTTTGCGTAGCTTTGTTGAATTAGAATCTTCGTTCCATAAAGAGGCTTCAATTGAACGAAAACTTGTGACCACGGCTCAAAAGAACGACTCTGGGGAAGCCATGACTGAAGCAACACGAAGAAAGGAAGAAAAATCTGAACGCAAGGCTCCAAAATTTTCATCGTGACGGAGAGCCATCGGACTCATCAGATCGCATCTTCAAAATCCAATGACATTGGAGAGTGATCGAAAGAGATTCGGAATCACTAATAGTGATCAGAATCAGCGATCACATAGTCAGCAAATAGCTATTGAAATTCATTAGTTATACTTGAGAAAACTTGTGATTCTGACATCTTGATCATGCGAAGAAATTCTTCCTAGAAACTTTGAGGGCTGTAAGAAATTGATCAGTACTTGTGATCTGTAGACAAAATGCTTCCTTTTTTCTGTGATTACACCCGAAACTCTAATGATTCCATTTTTCTCGGTCGGGTTCGGTCAGAGTCAGCCAATGCCACACCAACCCGCCACCGACCGATAATCCGAAACCTCTTACTTTTTTACACCCACAAATACTCGAATCATAATGCAACTCGAATCTGACCGCTCATTTTTTGATTCAGATGGTTGGTTTTAATTGAGTTGAAAAAAAATTTCCCACCCCTACATAGGAGAGGAAGATCAAATATCAGGGCAGCACAAGACAATATTGTCATGCCTGGCTTACCAATCCTCTTTTATCTATCTAAACCTATAATACTCTCCCATCCCTCCAACGTGTCCATCCTTGAGGCAAAAATTCATAATATTTGATAAGATATAGTTAATTCTATTTTTTTATATATGAAAAATACTCATTTACCCCACAATTTGTGCTAACAGAAAGATTGTAGAACTAGGAATTAATGAAAAACCCGCACTCTTAGCTGAGAAAATGAACTACAATATCACATCGAAAAATAAAAATTGATAAATTATACAAAGCGTATCTAAAATAAAATATCATCTAAAATCAATTTCCCTGTTTGATAACTGCTTTTCATAATTTTTTCAGGAAAAAATTTAGAAATTAATCCACTATAAAACCAAGACAAACCACCGACTTCTTTGAGAAAGAAATCTTACAACAATGATACTCATAAATCTCCTACACTCATTAAGAACTGGTTTTCTAATCCATACTTAAAAATAAAAATAATTTTTATATATTTTCTTAATTTATTATTTTTATTTTTTAACAATTTTATAATTAGATTAACTTTTTATTTTTTTCACCAATCACCTTTTATTCTTCGCTTTCCTCGCATTCAAAAAATAAGTTTATTTTAAAACAACAAATAATTTTTAAAAGTAACTCTATAGAACAACTTTTTAAACCAAAAAATTAGAAGAAAAAAAAAGAGCCGAAGACACCCATAATTTCTTTCCATTGAATATCCCCAAGGCAAAAACTCGGATCATCTTTTTCTAGAAACAAAACAGAGTGAAAATCAAAACTTAATAATAGAAACACTTTTTACTGACTCATCTTACGTTATACAACAAGAAATCATCCTATTAAAAACGTAAAAACATTGAAAATCAAAAGAGAAAAATTAAGTATCGGGATGCTATGGAAATATCAAGAAAATGAAGCCTGTGTTAGTATGATTTGGCAAAAAGGGCTACTTCTTCAGCCGGATTTCCCGTCATCAAGCATCTTTTAATTCCTTGTGGCTGTTCAAATGGGAAGCACCTGATAGTTGCCCCTGTTTCTTCTTTTACTTGTAATTCTTCTTCATCACTGAAATTGTAGCTTGATGTTAGACTTGTGAACGGCTCATCTATATTTTGAAATTCATGTCTTCAGCCTCCAGATATGTTAGGAAAGAAAAATGCTTACCCAGCAGACCAAGGGCCCCTGGCCCATTTTCCTTGTGATATTGCAACTTTAAGGTCATCGTATGAGCTCACATCCACAATATTACTGCAAAGATATTAACAAGCTTATCAATCTGTCTGCAAAACATTTTCTTCTGATAGTGGATCATTCATGCAATTATATCAACTAATAGAAGTCAATATTTCATATAACTCAAAAAGGATGATAGACAAGGCAAATAGAGTCAGAAGATGGAAGTTGCTAGAAAAAGCGAACCTGTCTCGGAATGAAATTGCCCTTTCCAAGAGACAGGACTGGATTTCATCCAACTTATCTTTAACATAAGCCACTAAAGTAGAAGGTTCCATAGAGATTCCAGACACTTTCCCTTGCTTCCCAGGAATGTCCCTCCTGGATATCACCACACTTCCACTACTCACATCACGAGGACCAATTTCAATTCTTAGAGGAACTCCCTGAATAACAAGGTAAAAAATAAGGTGGATACGATCAAATACTCTTAACTTGGAAACAGTATAATTGATGCGTTAAGTTTTATGGAAAGTTTTCAAGAATGACAGCAAACCTTCATCTCCCAAAAATTAAATTTCCATCCTGGAGTTCTCTGCTCTGTGTCATCAAGTTTTACTTTAATACCAGAAGTCTGAAGAACTTCCCTAACAGATACCGCTGCATTTAGAACTGCTGTTTTTTCATCATCCTTCTTCCAAATAGGTACAATTACCACCTGAATCAAATCATAAAGTCCAAACAGGAAATAAGATTAAAAAATTAAATTACCAAAGAAAATCCAAGATATGAATGAGCAGTAAGCACAGCTGCTTGTTATCGCTAGATAGTCAGCTCTTGGTTAAATAAAAGTAGAGGCTCCAACAACTACTTTTGACCAAAAAATGATGACTCAAACTCAAACATGTGAGATGCAATATAGCATTCAAATGTACTTGTATTGGTGCAATCTTCGGGGGAAGCATAAGGCCTGCATCATCTCCATGGGTCATGATGATACCTCCAACAAATCGAGTACTGATAGCCCATGATGTCTGCCAAACATATTGTCTTTGACCATTTTCATCTGTGAACTGCACGTGTAAATAACAGCAACATAACTTAAACCATCTAAAAGGAATAGGGAAGGCATAAAGCACCAAAAGAAAAAAGTACACACCAAATAAGTAATATCTTTAGATCAATTAGCCCACTTATAAGCATTATGAATTAGTAAAAAGTGACAGCCAGATGCTAGACACTTGAGTATTGTTTGGTAACATGAAAAAGGTTATTTCTCCAAAGAGATCGCCATTTATAACTTAGATATTCACATATCACAATAACGCACCAACTAGGTAGAGGCATGTAAGCACAGATAAACAACCCAATATATAAGAGAAAAATATTACTGCATAGGAAGAAATAATTTCGCAGAGTTCCCTCAATTAAATGGGCACCTGTGTTCCAAAAGCACGGGAGAAGTTTTGCCCAAGGTTGTGGCTGGTCCCTGCTTGTAATGCTTTTCTGTCACCCATCATGGCTTCAATTGTATAGGTCTTAGAGGCACCAGCAAAAGTTTCCACTTTAGATTTTCGACCAGAAATAACAGGTATTGCAGCTTGCTCAAAGGCAAATTTGGTATAGATGTCAATCATCTGTTTTGCCTGCAGTTGAACGGGTTACAGCAGTTGCAGCATGCATTTATTTAATGAAATTTTCAATTAGGCAATTACAGTACTTAAGATTTCTAATCTTGATATAAAGATAGAGACCTCATTTTCAGCCTCTTCCAAAGTTCCATGAGCAGTGTGGCCCTCTTGCCAAAGAAACTCAAGAGTCCTCACAAATGGTTTGGTGCGCATCTCCCACCTAGTGACATTTGCCCACTAATTACATTCATTTGATTAAAATAAAAAAAGTCAGTGCATTGTCCCATGATCATTTAAGAATGCTGCATGCTTCTCTCAAACAAAGCGTTCACCTGATTAATTAGGAGAGGGAGATCACGGTAACTATGAATCCATTGAGTGAACATGTGATTCACAATGGTTTCACTTGTAGGTCGAACCTGCCACAACCTCAAGAATTGCAAAAATCAAAGCCAAATCTTAGGTCACAGCTTTTCAACATCACAATTAAGCAATTACTTCATTTTAGCTTATCAATTGGGATAAACATCAGAAATATATATTTACAAGCCATTGTAACAAAAGTTGAAAACCATACGCACCACAAGCTTTTCTTCAAGTTCCTTTCCTCCTCCAATTGTCACTAGTGCTAATTCAGGGCTGAAACCCTCAACATGACTAGCTTCTTTCTCTATAAATGAGTATGGAATAAACTGCAGCAGAGATTGCGATTTCAACTACAAATTCCTTATTCCCTCCCCAATTCACAACAATACACGTTAAAAATCAGACTCGCACCTGTGGAAAATACATGTTACTATGCCCAGTCTCCTTAAACTTCACATTCAAATAATCCTGCAAAATCCCATCCCATGAAGGGGAAAATAAAAAACAAAATCCCTTCAGAAGCTCCTCAAAATAACAAAATAAATAACCACTCTCCACCTCCAAAGCACTGCTGAAAGGAGACATTCAGGATTCGCAAGTATTAGCTAAAAATAAGTAGCTAATTTTTGAAATTGCTTCAATGACCTGACCTGAATGGACTCCCATATAGCGTAGCCATAGGGACGAATCACCATTGTCCCACGAACCGGGCCATAATCAGCCAGTTCAGCGTTGGCTATAACATCGAGGTACCAAGCGTTGAAGTCCTGTGACCTAGGTGTGATAAATTGGTCTTGAACCCCCTTCTTCAAGCTGTCGACCCTGTCTTCGGTCTGCGCCGCCGTGCTTTGGGCGGAAAGTGCCCTCGGCCTGAGACAGTGGCCAGGGTGGCGCCGCCGCAGAATCGCCGGAGAACGGTGATAAAGATTGGAAATTGACGTGGTTGAGGGTGAGACTAAAAGGTTGGTAAGAGAGGGCAGTCTCAGAGCCATCGCCATTTGTGGTCCGTTTGGGGCCTTCTTAGCTTAGAAGAAGAGGTTTTGCGAAGAAATGGGAACAAAGGGATGAGGCTTTGCGCCCAATAACTTGCTAGTGGCAACCCGGTGGCGCATATTAGTAATTTTCTTTAGAATACCAAGGAATGATTTGTAGCAATTTTATCAAATACAAATATGGTGTCTATTTTTTGTAATAGATTTAAAGTTCTAATAATAATCCACTCTGTAAAAACAAAAAGAAATCAAAGAAAGTTGCCTGTTAATTCATTATGTATGAGAAATGGGTTATATTATATTTGAGTTGTTATTAAATAAAGAAAAACTTATATTTTACTTAACTTTGCATTTAATCGTAAATAATTTATCCACTTAACTTATTTTTATCTAAAATTTAATAAAAAAATTATATATATTGTATGTGATCATTATTTCTTCAAATTTTGATGCAATTTAATGTTTACTAAGAACTAGTTAACTCCCAAAAATTTTATTAAACGTCATTCAATGATCAGTGGTAGACTAAATTAAAAAAGAAAATTTTCAATAGAATTAAGGTTTTTTTAAATAAGTTATTTTTCATTGAACATTAAATTGAGTCAAAATTTAAAAAGTAGAAATTATATGCAATCTATGTAAATTTTTTGTTAAATTTTGGATAAAAAATAGTTAAGTAAACATATTGTTGATGATTAAATATTCGAGTAGGTGAATTACAATGTTTAAAATTATAAATAAATTAAATAAAAAAGGTAAAATTACATATAAATAAAATATAATATTTTCTTAAATAGTTGAGTTGACAATAGAAAATGTAAATTCTAGTGCACGATTGCACTTTCGCAAGATTGCAACTTAAAGAGTAAAGTACTAAATTACAATTCTTGATGCTAAAATTAAGGGTTATGATAGTAAGTTTAAAAAATATGTTTTAAATTTGTAACAACCTACTTCCTTAATTTAATCATTTAAGCAATAAGGTGCTCACTTTTCTTTAAAGTATAGCAGAAGATCCAAACACAGAAAGTGTGCAATTGCTACACTGCAATTGTGCACCGTTTTCTTGACTAAAAGAAAACAAGAAACAATAGAACTTTAAGCTTTCAATTGACCTAATTTGGCTGATTTGTTAGAGAATTACCCTTACGATTATCGATGTGAAAGGATAAGAAACATGCAATTGAAATGCTTGCAACATCGTGGAGCAGCTGAAAGAAGCTGGCAAGAAAGAAGAATTTTGAGAAGAAACTTGCTAGTTAATCAAATACCACTTGCATTGACATAATTTGTTCAATATTTCTACTAATCTTCCCTCAAGAACCATCTTAATGCCAGTAATAGCCACATCAGTGGCACAAAATACCTCACTAGGTCTAGCCTACTACTACTACAAGTTTTGTTTACTTTATTATGCATCAGAAATCAACGTTTGGACAAATCCGGGGTCTCCATCAATTTGAAATTGACTTCAAAATCCTTCCACATAGAATAGCAGCTTGCTAATTTTGGAGTCTTGCAAAGTGCTGGAGAGCCATACCGAGTCCATGAACCTTCAACTTCAGTTAACTGCTCAGGTATCTCTTCCAATTCCAAGTCAGGCTGCTGCTGAAACAGACTACTCAATTTGAAATATAGAACAGAGAGAAACTGACATAATTGAAAGGGGAGTTATTACACTCTAACCTTCAGCTTACTAGATGCTGGCAATTCAAAGCAAGACGTCAAGTGAGCAGCTGTATCTAAAAAAAAAAAAAAAAATTATTATCAAATGATGATTAATAAAAATGAAATGATCAAGACGTCAAGTGAGCAGCTCTATCCAAAAAAAAATCATATTATCAAATGATGATTAATAAAAATGAAATGATCAAGACTTCAGAACATAATGAAATGATGATTAATACCATTCTCAAGTCCAAGAGTCTCCATAAATTGACTCATATCCATAGCCTTGGATTGTGATTTCATGCATTCTCCATGGTTATGCAAGAACTGCTCCTCAGCAATAGCATTAGGAAAATGCGGCTCCTCTGTCAGTGCACTTAGCTTTATGCTATTTTTGTTTTTGATCTCTCTAACAGGCAGCTTCCCTGAGTTTGAAATGTCAGAAAGCGCTTTCCTGTTCCCAGTCTGTGACTTTGCAGAGGCTTTACTAGAGACAGTTCTTCTGTTACTTTCAACATTCCTGGGCTTGGCAGTAGCAGCTTCTTCCTCAATAATAGTCAAGTTCTCAGACTTCAGCTGTTTTGATGTGTGACTTACAGAGGGCTTCCCGGAATTAGATAAATCTCCAAGTGGTTTTCTGCCACCAGCCCTTCCTACTTTCTTCTGTTCTGTAAAATTTGCCTTCCCCAAAGCAGTGGCTCCTACAATCATATGAAACTCACACTAAAAATAAACTTCAAGTTCATTAAAAATTGAACTGTTCAATGTTAAAAATGGTTAGGTACTGAAGAGACAACTTTAAATTTTTTCTTTATTATAATATGTATAATATACAAGTTTAAAAGAAAAAACAATTGGGAATGCTAAACAAGAACAAATAAAATAGAACAGACAAAAGTATAGAGGATTAGAGCGTACCATCAAATCCACTCAAGTTCTGGTCTTGAACCAGGCGGGTGGTTCGTGCTGCCATTCTACTTCTACGACCAGTTTTCAATTCAGATCTGTGCAAGACTTTAGAAATTATAAATAAGAGGAACACAGAATCCCAGCAGAATGTGAGAAAATCTTCCAGGAAACATGCATTTTTCTATTCTTGAAAGTTGAAAACGACAAGGAAACAAGCGGATTGTTTAAAAAAACCCGAATCATCTTCACCCAAGGTCTCACCTTTAGACCACAAAATCCAATTCTAAATTTCAATTTTCACCCAGAAGGGGGGAAAAACAGTTACTCCGGAGGAATTATAAATAAGAGGAACACAGAATCCCAGCAGAATGCGAGAAAATCTTCCAGGAAACATGCATTTTTCTATTCTTGAAAGTTGAAAACGACAAGGAAACAAGTGGATTGTTTAAAAAAACCCGAATCATCTTCACCCAAGGTCTCACCTTTAGACCACAAAATCCAATTCTAAATTTCAATTTTCACCCAGAAGGGGGGAAAAAACAGTTACTCCGGAGGAATTTTATAACTCCCCCCTTCTTCGTAGACAAGGCGAATCATTTTTTCTTATTTCTCATTTTCTTTCGGACACCCAAGGACAACAAAAACCCAACTTTTAATGTCAAATTTCTCAAGCTTGTACAAGATTCTCGTCAACCAAACAGCAAAAACAACAGAAAAGAAACCATCGTATCATGCCACACGATCCACATTTACCTACTTCAGCCCTATCAAACTCATTCAAGGGCCCCCATTACCCATCAAATAGAGGAACGAATCTTGGAATATTTTAGAAGAAAAAGAGAAAGATAAACTTACGACTCTGGCCGAAGAGAAATACTTCCTTGCTTTCTTTCTCAGATTTTCTCCCCTTGGATTAGTGGGTTTTCTTTCACTTTCTCTGCTGTTTTCTTCAATCTATTCGTAAGCGCCAGGCAAGAGAGCAATTCTGAGAAAGTTTTTTTGCTTGAACAGCCATATATGGGAGAGGGGAGCGGTGGGTTTTCAACGGTAACTTGGGTTGTTTTCACATTATTGCCCTCACAGAGGCCACATAATTACACCCCTACCTTACCGACTAGCACCGTTACTTTGAGGTTTGGATGAATATAACCAGGCTAAAAATTCCCGTGCATTTGCACAGGCTTGTGTCAAATTGCATCAGCATTTCAAAATACTTAAATTAAATTAAGAATATACTTTTTAAAAAAAAGTTAAGAGTGATTTTTCTAGAACACTTATTTTTTTACTCCAAAATGTTTTTGTTTACTAAAATTGTATTTTTATACAATCCCCTCTCCATGCAATATTTGCATTTATAATGCACGCATACAATGACTATTCACACCCTTTGATTGTTATAAACCCCTGAAAGAAATTTCATGAGCTCATGTTCAATTAAGACAGCCTGGTCATGGTGAGGAGTATAATGTGCTTTCAAACTATTGATGCTGCAAATTTCCAACATAGCACCTGGAGACTTGAGATAGTTGTTATTTCTCCACTTATGCTGGTTTATAGTCAACAATCGCATCATATGTGTCCATAATGTAAAAGCTATCTGCGAGACATCTAATAGGCACACAATTAAAGCGTCAAATAGGACAATAAGCAAGGGAAAATATTATAGTATCTGAATTTCAAATTTTTTTGTAATATTAAATTAGTATTATAAATTTATTTCATTATTTTGTATTTAATAACTGATCTTAATTTCTATTCAGAATTTAATTTCAAATTTTATTTTCAATATATATAATACTGTTATTTTACAAGAAAAAATACTGTAATTACAAAAGAAAATAAGATTTTAAATTAAATTATAAATTTTTTATATTTATTGAATCGATTATTATAAATTTATTTCATCATCTTATATTTAATGACAACTTTTAATTTTTATTTGAAATTTAATTTCAAATTTCATTATGGGAACTTATAAATAAATGGGTGGAAAAAAAAGCATCATCAATATCATAAATAGATATATAGACCGAGAGATTCTACAACCTCTTGACAACTTCGTCGAACATGTGTAGAAAGAGGCCAAATCAGGAATCCACATCACTGATTTTGAATTCAATGTAATATGGTTTGTAAAATAGATACTCAAAAATAACCATTGCTATTTTTAGCTCTGCTGAATTCTCTCCGTACTTGCCATCTTCCTTCTATGACTTAAAGTTGATGGTGCCTGAATCATAACAAGGAGGAATATATTTCAAAACTATTAATTAAGGTGTAATAGGTCAAAACTACTAATAGGGAAAAAGAGATATAATGGAAGCAGGTGAAGTGGTGAATTAAAATTCAGAATCTCGTGATTCCTCTGTACGATGAGGCAACCCTTGAAAGCTGTAAATTAAGTGTAGGGGAAAAGTTTTCCAAGAAACTTACAGCTAGCAGGGTCTTCTAAGACATATAACTACTTTCATTCTTTGTGACCTAGAGATAAATATAAATGAGCTAAGTTCGAAACATCCAACGACTTCATTGTTTCTGTGTTGATTATGCTTTCCTTCACTCGAGAGATTTAGCCTGAAAAATTATATATATATTAAAAAAAAAGAATACAATTTTTTTAAAAAAGTTTTTTCAGAAATGGATATTGCAATTTATCTATTTTTCGTGTTGTAAAATCAGGATGATGTTTTCAGGTTCTTCAAGGAATGCACACCAAATAGTATACAGAGCGATATTAACTGCAAACAACTGGCATTCTGCCGACCAAAAGTTGAATGATAAAAATGAAATTGGAGCACTTGCAGCTCATCTTCGATCAACGCAAAACCTAAAAATAACAGTCCTGCTAAAAAAATTAACATTTGTTGTAACAAAACCAACCCAATTAAAAAATTAACCTCGCCAAGGTGGGAGTAACGTGCTACGAATCTCCGTTCTAAAGAAATCTATTGCAGCACCTTCGATGATAATGCAGCGGTGGTGGACTGGTCTTTGATCTTCGATGAACAGAGGACAGAAGAAATGGTGAAGGGAGATCAAAGAAGGTGAAGCTCTCTGTTTCCACATCTTTTGTTTGGTCTAATCGTTTACATTGCAGAGTTCTCTGTAGTTCTATATCTTGCAAAGCTTGGAACCAACTGAACAAAAGTGAGAATGCATTTTGCTTACAAACAAATAGGAAAAACCTTTTTGTTGGAATTTTATTAATTTTTGCACCTTACTTAATTTATAAATATATTATTAGTATTAAATATTAATATTATTTAATATCCAAAATTAAAGTGACTATAAAATTGAAAATTTTTATATGATATTAAAGCATAATATAAATTGATTAGGTATGATCCTACAATAGATATAATTCATGATCCATCTTAATCAATTAATTATAATAAGGGGTCTTTACCTCTAGAAACTTTATGAGGCTATATTTTTCCCATTTAAGTGCAGAAAAAAGGTTTCTCTATATTGAAGAACATACATTACGATTTTGATAGAAGGAATCATTCCCTTTCACTATTTTTCATGTTTGTATTGTTTTAGGTCATTTACGGGTGATCAAAGGTATTTGATTAGAGAATCAAATTGAATCATTTGGAGATTGATCAAGCAGTCATTACTCAGATAATGAATGTCCTTGAATCAAGTGTTCAACTTAATTCCTAATTTCTCTTCTACCTAATTTTCTAGAAAGTTAGTTTGATATTACTAATTAGATATACATGATATGATTCAAGAAATATTAAATTATAAGATTTTTTCTATCAGTGGCATCAGAGTCAAGTTTAATCATATGTCATGGCTAATTTAAGGGAAGTAATTTTGGGCAAAAGTTTATAAGTTTCTATTTTTGCTAATACATGACTTAGCAATTGTGTGTTGTATTATACTTTCTCACTAATCACGAGATAAAAGCATTGCAAAATGAAATTGATTATTTTTTTTTAGTTGCAATTATGTGCTTTCCTTTGTATCCATACATTACTATTCATTATGCAAACATGGATTATGCATTATCATGCATTACTACTTAATATATATATATATATATATATATATATATACACACACACACACACACATTTAAATATGATTTGGTAATTTTATGTATAGGATGTTTCCATTTTAAGAGTTAGATTTGGATCTTATATTTCATGGTTTGCCGCCAAAAGAATGTGCGTTGAACTTTTGTTTTATTAAACCACAAGCTTGTGTGCATGAACTCTATTGTGCTAAACACATGTATGTATGTATGTTTAAGTTAAATATTGTTATGTTCCTATTTATTATTGGTTTAGCTGCAAAGTGAGCTATCTTTCTTTATATGGTTATAATGTCAGCAATATGACAACAAGATATAAAGTTCTATCAACTTGAAATTTTAGAACAAACTAGCAAACTTATATAATACCTACTATTGTTCGTGATGGTTTTTGTCACACCTTCTATATCTATTTTGCATGAGTAAATAAATTATTGTACATTTCTTTTGCATCATCTTTATGTGGTAAGACTTGTAAATGCAATCCACTCTATGACATAAAGTACCATGGCATTTTGGCTTATTTTCTTGAATCAATTATTATATGCCCATAAACTTGTAGCTTTATATAAGTTTTCCAATTCCTTATCTAGTATGCACCAAAAAGTACACTGCAAGATTTCAATTTTTACAAAGAAAAGTTGTAAAGTTAATAATTGTTTGGCTAAACATTTGAAATTTTGTAGACATTTCGAAACCATTTGAAAATTTCTATTTGGCAACTCCAAGTAAATTAAGACTCATTTTGAAATTCAAATGATTTTTCAATTTCCTTGAATAAATCTCTAATGGATTAGTTTTAAACCTATTTTATATTAGATTAATGTGGAAATGATGTTTTGGAGTGAAACAACCCTTTAAAAGTGGAGAAAATCCCAAAAATCTCAAAATAAGTCATGAACATGTTATGACTTTTTGGAAGATTTGGAAATCAAATTTTATGCCTTTTTTGTTGAAATTTAAATTGTGTTAGTTAGGAAAGTGGCTTTAGAATGATTTAGAACAAAAATTTAGAGAAAACTACATTTAAATCCTAAAAAAATAGTATAAGAAGTTTACAAGTCGAAACCAGGTCCACCCAACCCAGATTGTGTGTCACGATCCTTCGAGGCCATAATTGGTGTGAAACTAGATAATTTTATTTCCACTAACCCAACCTAACTTTATATTGGGTATCAAATACATGCATTATTACTATTTCCTGATAACTTTGTTTATCTAATATTTTCAAAGTAAGGGATCTAAGCCTGCTTAACTAACCTTTGTTTTGTCATAAGAATTACAATTTTCCTAGTGTTTGTTTATACATTACAAGGCCCATGATTAGCATATCTATTTACATCCAAAATAACTATTCATTATCTTACTTAATAGGAACCCTTGAAAAGTTACTCCTACCATAAAGGTGGTAGTGGTGCCTCTGCAATGTATCTACAAAATTAAACACATAAAAAAGTGAGTTTGAAACTTAATGAGTAAATAATTTACTCAGAACTAAACAAATCGAAGAATAATTATTAATCTTATCGTCAGGGTTAGTCTTCATTATATAAGAACACAAGTATTACATAATATTGTAAATAAACTTTAATATAACGTTTCCAAAATATCACAAAGGAAATAAAAGCAAAAAATATTAAATTCCTTTATAACTCTCTTTCTATCGCATGCCTTTATAAACTTAACTTTGTCCTTCCAAAATCTACCTTATCTTTTTATAAGCATTTATTGAATTTAACTTTTATATCATAATTTGATAATTTCATCTCCCGCATCACAATAACATCCTATATTGAGATTTAAGAATTAGTAAACAATTATAAGTGCATTCATATACCAAATAAGCAATTATATAAGTCAATTATCATTACAATGCCATAAAATTTCATAAAATATGCAAAACTAGAAAAAATAAAACAATATTTAACTATATAAATGACTACAGTACATAAAGGCAAAATTTAGAACCTATAATCAACTATATTCATTCAAAAAGTAATTTTAAATGCTACAGTTAACTATATAGTTAACTATAAGCTTCTAGAAAGTAAGTCACTTAGTTATAATTAACTATAGACTTCCTAAAAGCACTTCTTAATATCATAATCAGCTATAAGCTTATTTCTATAGATTTTTCTTTTTCACTATTTATCCGACATTTAAACTCTCACTTATCAATATATACAACCTTAGACCTATATTTCCCCTTAAAACAAGCGTTAATGTGAATATTCAAGCTAACTTAACAAGAAAATCATACCTTAAACAAGAATTCACATCAATTAATCATTAAATTAACAATATTCTCTAACCTAAAATCATACAAAACTAGTTTTGTCTAAGTAAATTACTTACTCACCTAGGCATGGAAACGATAATTGAATATTGAATTCAAGAATAATTTGCCCCTAATTAAAGAAAATTAGCCAAATTTCTTATTAAGGCTCCATACTTTCCTATTGAAAAAAAATCTTACTATCATCTAAAATTCCCCTCTAATGATGTAAGGATTAATCATCTAAGAATGTAAGTTAAAAATTCTTACCTTAATTATGTTAAGGAATGAAGAAATTTAATAATGATAGTTAAGTTAGAAAGATGAAAGGAGTTAAATCAGAGAAAAAGGTTATGTTAAAATAGGGTTGTATAGAAATTTTAAAGAACAAAAGGCAGTTTAGAAATAAAATTGTTACGTTAAGGGCCTAAAAGGAAAACAAGTTTTAAAATATTTTCCATATATACTTACTTGATTCTAACTATAGAATTGTTGGTGTGTGTCCTAGGAACCAATCATATAGATGATTGAAGTAATACATAATTTATTATATTTTATTTTTATAATTTTATTATTATTCTACGCGATTTATAACTTAATATAATAATTATCCTTGGAATAGCTTCGCTATTCCTAAAATGTCCTTAATTAAGTATTACTATGAAAATAATACTAATAATAATACATCGAGACTAGCATGTATAATGATTGATAATTACGAATCATAGATATGTGATATCAAGTCAATACATGAGTACATTATTAGTGAATAATGTATTGGACTGACCTACTATGAGAATATTGCATGGATAGACGTGTCATAAGTTATTCTCATATGATCATAAATACACATAAACTTTTAACCTGAAGTCACTACGATTTCCTACATGAGGAATTACTCACTTTAATATTGTCCTATGTCACCTTTGATTAGGATGACGAATAGGGCATTGACTAAGTGTGTCATGAATTGTGCAGAGGGAAGTGAGTGATGTAGATGGGATTCGTTACTCTTGTATAAAAGAGAAATATCCTTGGGCCCCTTGATTGAGTAAGACTTAGAAATGCATGGTCATGCTCAATTGGATTAATATGTGATATTAATCATTCATTTTAAGTCTACTCAGTATCAAGAAATATAAATTGAACATTAACGAAGATGACACATTCCATGCCTCCAGTTCAATTTGGATATTATTACAAAAGGGTTATGATACAAAACGTTAATCAGGTGGATGTCGAATCACAGACATTCTTACTACTTGAGTGGCAGTGATGTATTGTTAGATACCGCTCACTGTCTATGGCTCAATAATGAGTCATTGTTGACATAGTAAGAACCTACAGGGTCACACAAAAGGAGTAGGAATAAGATAATAATTAATTAGACTTTAATTATATTAATATCCAATTAATTGAACTTGTTTTCGTGCATATATATATTATTATTAAGAATAATAATGTGTTATTCACGTAATATATATATATATATATATATATATATATATATATATATATATTATGTGATATTATTTGATATTAAAATAATATCAAATAATTACGTTATCAAATATTATATAAATATATTATGAGATAATATTATTTTAATATTTGATAACTATATGCAATTATCTAATATTAAGATATTTATATTATATTATCTAATATTAGATAATTAATAGATAAAGGGTTACAAAAGGGTTATGATACAAAACGTTAATCAGGTGGATGTCGAATCACATACATTCTTACTACTTGAGTGGCAGTGATGTATTGTTAGATACCGCTCACTGTCTATGGCTCAATAATGAGTCATTATTAACGTAGTAAGAACCTACAGGGTCACACAAAAGGAGTAGGAATAAGATAATAATTAATTAGACTTTAATTATATTAATATCCAATTAATTAAACTTATTTTCGTGCATATATATATTATTATTAAGAATAATAATATGTTATTCACGTAATATATATATATATATTATGTGATATTATTTGATATTAAAATAATATCAAATAATTACATTATCAAATATTAGATAAATATATTATGAGATAATATTATTTTAATATTTGATAACTATATGCAATTATCTAATATTAAGATATTTATATTATATTATCTAATATTAGATAATTAATAGATAAAGGGTTACAAAAGGGTTATGATACAAAACGTTAATCAGGTGGATGTCGAATCACATACATTCTTACTACTTGAGTGGCAGTTATGTATTGTTAGATACCGCTCACTGTCTATGGCTTAATAATGAGTCATTATTAACATAGTAAGAACCTACAGGGTCACACAAAAGGAGTAGGAATAAGATAATAATTAATTGAACTTTAATTATATTAATATCCAATTAATTGAACTTATTTTCGTGCATATATATATTATTATTAAGAATAATAATGTGTTATTCACGTAATATATATATATATATATATATATATATATATATATTATGTGATATTATTTGATATTAAAATAATATCAAATAATTACGTTATCAGATATTAGATAAATATATTATGAGATAATATTATTTTAATATTTGATAACTATATGCAATTATCTAATATTAAGATATTTATATTATATTATCTGATATTAGATAATTAATAGATAAGTCCTATCTCTCCTCATAATCTCTAGGATAAGGATAAAATGAGTTGTTAAGTGTGATTAGAATTTTGGAAGCATTATCCTAGTAGGACTAGGATTGTGGCTTGCTAAGTTCTATAAAAAAGGGCTTGAAGGCATCACATGAGAAAAATGCTCATAAGCCTCCTAAAACCCTAAATCATTCAGAAAATATCGAATCCTAATTCCTAGAGAGAGAAACACATCCTAGCAGATTCGTGAAGGGCGAGAGGTCGTTGTTCACTCCGTGTGAATATCATAGAGATGCTGTACCTTCCAAGTCGGCATTTGATTCATTCACTCTCAAGTTTTGATCAATAGAAACACGAGTGCCCAATAGGTAAAATCCTAATCATTGATTTATGCTTTTTGCATGGATCCTAGGTAGAATTCGGATTAAAATTTTGAAATTTCGCTGCATGTAATAATCCGAATTTCTAACAAGAATAACTTTTAAATATTTTATTTCTCTCTTTCCTTATTACTTTATCTCATATTTCATCACCATAAGCCTATTGTTTCCTATGAAACTTTCGCATTGAAATTAGTCATAAAAATCAATTAATAATTTCCTCTATTAAAAATATATCATATAAATTTTAATTTTTTAAGGGGTGTAATATTGCGACTTGTTAGGTAAAAAAGTAGCTGAACAATAATTACACGCAACACTTATGCACGCAAATGAAGCGTGAAGCCCATGCACCACTATGCAAGCAATGTTTGAAGAGGTGATTACATTGTTATACTCCACTATCTGAACACTATTTTATGAGTATTTTTTTAATATTTTCTAAAATTAAAAAAAATATATTTACTAAAGTTTACCCATTTTATTCAAATATTCATTTAAATTTATTTTAAACAAAAAAAATTCCTATATGATTCCTATTATGTGGGTTGTCTTATGTAATTTTGTAGTAATATTTTGATATCATTTATATGATGTAATGATTTTATTAAATATTATTTTGTTACATAAGAATTACTAATTACTCATATTATGTCATAAAAATTTGTGTAATTGTGTACCCATCTTTTAAAAAACTAATTACATAAAATTTTATTTAAAAAAATTTAGAAGAAAAATCATTTTAATGTGTTTAAGGAAGAAGTTGTATTAATTACTAAATATCCTTCAATGTTATATTATTAATACAATTCGTTGGCAATAATATAATTGTAAAATTAAGTACTATATTTTAAAAATTTTAAACACCCTTTTAATATTAAGCTCTAGGAGTATAATATTGAGTTCTTATATTATATTGTAAAGTTTTAGAAGTATCAAACCGAGTTTATCTGATAATTATTTAATACTTTAAACCAAACCATCATATAAAGTATCTCTAAGTTTATGAATACTTTGACATCTTTTCGATTTTGCTATAGAAAGAATTTATGAAATTCAATAAAGTAGGAAAAAGTCCTTGTCTCTATTATTGCTAAAAAAATGACCAATGATGAAATTAATGGAGTATAAGAGCACATACTAAAATTGATCAAGTATTATAATAAGCTTAAGAGCATAAAGGTTGACTTAGAAGATAATTTTTTAATCTAGCATGCATAAAGTTATTTCCTTTAGAATTTTATGTTCTGAAGGTATTGTATAACACTCAAAAGTGCGAATAGATAGCTAATGGATTGATATCTATTATTAATCAAGCGAAGAAAGACATGAGAAAGGAAAAAAGGCCAAATAGTTAACCTTATTTCTCATTTTTTGGACTTCAAAACAAATAAGCATTTCAAAACTAACCATGAGAGATCATCAGATGATAAGGTCAAAAGGAAGAATGACTGCTTCAAACCCATGAAACTTAAGTATGTTAAAGCTAGATATGGTTATCTATATTTTTTATTTATTTGTACTAGAAACATAATTTTTTTCATTAAGAAAACTTATTCTTTAAATATCGTGCTTTGTCTTAATGAATATTGATCATTCTAATTTTGATAAATAAAATTTATTTTAAGATGTTTATTCTAGGTACATGATTTGATGAGCTATATCGACATTTTGTAAAATTTCTTTGAAACTTAATCTTAAAACATCTCTAGGCCTTAGACTAACCATCCATTTAAAAGATGTTCTTGGATAATGAAAGTTATAAGATGTAGGAGTTATAATTATAAAACTCTTTTTAGGGATATCCTATAAAGTTTTTTTGACCTTTTAAAGTGGATTATAGTGATAGAGTATGTGTTAATCTTATATAGGACCAAGTTAAACTGCTTGTGAACAGTAAGCCAATTAGAAATAAATGAAAATTTAAGTTTCAAAAGTATTCTTAAATGAAATTATGGGTTCAAAATCAAATCGATAATTAAAAGACTAGACTTAGAAAGAAGACATGGACTATAAAAAGATTTCCTTACTAAGTCACATTTGGAGAATTACTTCAAATTATTATGATAGAAGTAGCTCATTTCAATGAAAGCTATATCTATTAAATATTAAAATAACTTTTTTGAATTGTGACATGTTAGAAAAAGTATGAAACAACTAGGTAATTTTAAAAGAAGGATAAAGAATACATTATGCGTAAAATAAAGAAATCTATTTGGACAAGTTACATCTCAATTGTGATGAGATTATAACTTTTCCCAACTTCAAAGAGAGCAACACGGACTAGTATATAATGATGAGTATATGTATTTTAATAATTTTGGTTTTGTACAATGATAACATTTTCCTAGTTAATGGTAATATGGATATCTTAACTAAGATAAAGCAATTGAAATAAAATGTCTAGGAGTGCCTCCCTATATAAATAAATATATATTTAAGTTTTTTGTAATAAGTGCCATTAGCTTACTTTAATAATCGTGCCTAAAAAAGTTTAATATGTTGATATGCTCTCATATCTATTGTTACTTCAAAAGGATAAAATTTTTATTTAGTCCAATATCTTTCTAAATGATAAGGAATATCCCGTATGTATTAATCTTAAATAGCTTGATGTGTATTTAGGTTAGTGATACTAGATAACTACTAATGTGGTACTTTGATGGTATAAATGATTACATATTGACTTATAGGAGATTGAGAGATCTTATAAATACAAGCTATTTAGACTTTTTAGGTTAGTTGACTAAGTGATCACAAATCTATATTTGAACACATGTTAGGAAGAGTTGTGTTGTGAAAAATGTTAAGCAGTTATTTATAGCAACCTCTATTATAAAAGCAAGTATGTTGTGTGATATAAATATTTTTGTGAAGTTATTTAGTTAAGGTATTTTTGTTCTTAACTATTTATGTTTTGTTGTAACAATACTGCTATCATAATCATCTCTCTAAGCAATAAAGTTTTGCCTATGCAAATAAGTTTAATACAAAGTACCTTTTTATAAAAGAAAGAGAGAGAAAGAGAGAAGATATACTTGCATATTACTTGTTTTTCCTTAAATTATGTGCTTAAAGATCCACTAACCAAAGGCTTAGAAATTGATAAAAATTATGATTATGTAAATAATGTAAATTTACCTAAGCTTTTTGTTATTCTAGATAAATAGAAGTTTTTATGATAATGATTTGAGCTCATTATTATCTCAAGATATGTTTAAATGAAATACTCATAATAAAATATCCATATTATTGGCATACATTTTGTGCACATTTTAAGTTAAAGTATGTTATTAGAAACATTTAAACCTTATCTTATTATTGTATTACGAATATTGATTCTTATTAGGTATCTTAGGTAGATATTAAAATCATTGTATAAGAATTTGAATTTAGTCACTTTAAAATTATATAAATCTTATTATTCACACATACGTTTATATCAATATCCTTATCGAATATTAATTATTTTAGTTAATGAGGTGAAGCATTTGATATGCATGATATTAATATCCCTTTGGATATAATATATAATATTGTCATATACTTATAATCTTAATTAAACCTATGGATGAAATAATACTATTTGGATATTGACATTAATTTTAAAGTCACTGTTATTTACAAATTATATGGGTCTAAGTTTGAAAATGTTAGGATTTCACTAATTTTGGACCTTGTTTAATTTATAAATATATTATTATTAATGCTATAAATTTATGAATTCTATATGGTATTTAAGCCTAATATAAGTTAACTAGGTATAGATTCTACAATGAGTAATATCCAACCTAACCTAATTAATTAAGGGGCTTTTTGGCTGAGTGTAATCAAGAAAAGGAAAGGAAAGATAGTGGTTGATTTTCATTCCTTTTATATATATTTAGTTTAACAAAAATTATTCCCTTTCCTAATTTTTCTTTAATGGGATTACTTCAAATGAGAGAATAATGATTCCCCTCAATTTGTTAAGGAATTCAATACCTTAATTCTATATTTTGAGTTTCTCATCTTTAATATAATAATAATTATAAAAAATAACAATATTAATAAATAATTATATAACAATAAAGATAATAAAATGACTAATAATATAAAATAATTGATAATATTTATAAATACTAATATAGTAATTGTATCATTTATCATCTCTTAATTTTTTTTAAATTGTTATATCTGTTCTCTTTAGAAGAAATGAAGAAAGAAATAGCATATAGATTATATCCTCTATATTGAACATTAAATCCTATCTATTAATAGAAAGATGTTGGTCAAATATCAAACCATTTTTTTAATAAAAATAAAAATAATAGTTATAAAATATTAATAATCAATAGTATTAATAAAATAATAATAAATATTTTAATTTTTAAATAATAAATGTGATAAAGGAAATTATGTTAATAAAATATTAATAATTAATAATAAATAATTATAAAAATAATATTATTAGCTAAAATAAATAATAATAAAATATTAATAATGGGAATAATAATTTTAGTAAATTAATATCAATAAACAATAATAAATAATAAGATAATTATTATAATAATAGAATAATAATTATTTTATTCATAATTAAAAGTAAATTAGTTTTTTCAATTTTAACCATTGTTAGCAAAGTAAACTATAAAAACCTAATTCTCTTTCTTAGTTAAACTAAATAAAATAAGTAATTATGAGGTATTTATTCTCATTTTTCTTATTTTATTTTCTTGATTCTTTTTCCTTTTTTAGTTGAATCAAATAGCCCTTAATAAAGAGTCCCTACCTCTTAAGACCTTACGAGGTTGCATTCTTCCTATTTTAGGGCAAAAATGGAATTTCTCTCCATAAAAGAACACACAGTGAGGTTTCAAAAGAGGGAGTGATTTCCTTTCATCATTTTTCATGTTTATGTTGGGTCATTTGTGGGTGATCAAAGGTATTTGATTGAAAACTCAAATCAAATCATTTGGAGATTGATTGAGCAATATTATTCTAGTAGAATGTCTTATATCAAATCTTCAACCTAATCCCTCATTTCTCTTCTACCTAATTTTATAGAAAATTAATTTGATGTTGCTAATTTGATCATGATGCAATACATGATGTGATTTAGAAAATATTAAACTATAAGATTTTTCTATCACTTCTTACCAATAACAAAAGGAGGGAAATTTTCCTTTTATTAGGGGTGTTAAACGAGGATCCATCACTAATACAAATTTGTCTGTGATGGATTGGATCCTTGAAAAACTAACCTATAAAATTCACATTAAAAAATAGATCTCATTTTGAGGATTAAAACCTATCAAAACTCACAATGAACACGAATTAATATGCAAGTTTTGATTGAGTCTGCAAATCAAACGAATATAAGTCGATTTGCGATGATCCGACCTATATTAATTGCATTAAAAAATGAATTTAATTTCAAGAGTCTAAACTTATTAAAATTTGCGATGCACGTGGACCAACCCACTAGTTTTAACTTATTTGACACTTCTACCTCTTGTTACTAAAATCATGGTAAAATTAAAAATTATAATATGCCTTTTTTTAACAGTGTACATATGTGACAAACAATTAAGTTGTGCTGCTATGTACACTACAATTAATATTTAGTTTTTCCATTACCATGATAAATATGAAAATAAATATTAAAGAGTGAAATCTTGAGATATCAAACAATACAAAACAGAGTTTTCGACTTACCAGAAAAAAGAACGATAAAAACAGTTAGAGCTTACCATAGTAGAATTGGCATTATGGATGGTTTGTGCGATTGTGTTGGTTGGGCTTTGGGTGCTTTTATTTGGCATCACCAGCTTAGTAAAAACACATATATGACTAAGCGAACAGCGTTTGGCTGTTCAGGAAAGGTCAAAGCGAAGGAAAGATCATCATGTCGAATAAAGTATACAACTAGCTTCTTCTATGCAGAGTTGTTTTCTGTTTTTCTTTCTTTCTTTTTTTTAACAGTAAAAATGACTAATTCATTAAAATTATATACGAATTCAAAATATTAAAAAAGATAAATCCCACATGGCATGTCGAATATCAATTAGGTTAAAAAAGTCCCGATACTATTTTTCTTTATTAAATAAGATCACTTCCAATTTGCTCTTATCCTTTGAACTTAGTTTTCAAATTCCCATGTTTTATGGTTTCTAATTACAATCATATTAGGAGGTGGACTGAATCAGAAGCTGCTGATTATTTTTCAAAAATCTTATAATAACCCCTCTTTCCTATAAACAGAATATGCTTTTATCTGAAGAAAACAGCACAAGAATAAAGATTTCTTTATCAGCATTTGCTAGAAATAAATATTGCTCTGTCTAATTTCATTGTTATAAGCAATTCAACAAAAAATACTGAAAATTCTTTGGCATCATGCGATGAGCAAAGACTTTCTCAGTTAATATGCATTTTAAGTTTCCCCAATTTTGTGTCTCCTTCGGCAATCATAAGAAAGAGGGCATCTAGATAAAAGATTTATATGGTCCCTGTCCATTTTGACATTAACATTAAACCTAACCGCTAAACGTCAGTGTCATGTACTGAAAACATCAATTACTAGTCTATCAAGCAATGACGAGAAAAATTGAAAGCACCCGAGGGCTAATATTTTGGAGCAGATGCTTACACAAGTTTTTCAGATGAATTTGACTTAATTAACTAATCAACTCCTATATTGCACAAGTAATTAAATTATTAAATATATGAATATAAAATTTTAAAATTAAATTTAAAATACAGAAGGAAGTAAAAATTTCAAATAATATTATATATTATTTAAATTAAATGCTCTTGACAGTCCTATACTTTTTAAATAAGAGCATTGTTACTTACACTTCATTTTTCTACACTTCATTTTTCTTTTATAAGAGAAGTGATTAATTTATTAAAATTATACACAGAGTAATTTGAGATCGAATTTAAAATATAAAAAAAAAATAATTCTTTTACAAATATCATGTTATTTGGATTAAATGCTCACTGAATTTAGTACATTTTGGTTGTTTGAATTGGTAGTCTATATTATTTTATAAAAAAATTATATGAACTGAAAATAAAATTTAAAATAAAATTTCAAAAATTTTTATATTTATTAAATTAAATTTTATAAATTTATTTTATTATCCTATATTTAATTAATAACTCTTAAATTATATTTAAAATTTAATTTTAAATTTTACTTTCCACATATATAACATTACTTTTTATCATCATCATCATCAACGAGATATTTAGGAATTTTGGTTAAGTAATATTTAAGATGGGGCAATGGGAAGTGCAGGATGTTGGGTGGCAAGGCAGATATTTTATGAAATTTGATTGGGTTGATACCTACCAAAAGGAAAACAAATTTACAAATTTACCCCGTTTGACTGATTTATTGAAACTTTTGTACCTTGAGCCAATTAAAACTACACACTGATATCATTATTCCCGTAAGATATCCTCCAGAGTTCAAAGTTGGATTTTATTTCCTTCTTCTTTTCTTGAGCTGTCACATTTTGGTCCAGTCCAGGGCTCAACATGATGGAGCTTGGCGTCCAACTTTAGATTGAGAATTTGGTTACATTTTTTTTTTCAATTTGATTACATTTATAATGTTGATTCTTTATCTATAAAGGACCATTTACAACAATATATTTTTCCATTCAATTCAAATATTAGATTCAGCCGAGTGGAGCATATTTTGCCAAAAGAAAAAATTAAGTGAATCTCAATAAGATAAACTGTGGGTTTTAAATTAAAAAAATTATGTTTTTATCCTTTTTAAATTAAAAAATTAACAAATATAAGGGGGAGGAGATTTAAATTCATTTCTTCTTTGTTTAGCTATAAAAAATATATTTCTCCCTTTAGAAAATGATAATGCTGTAGCTTGGATCAATGAGATGGCCCTCACTCATTACTTCCTATGTGACATTTACTCAACAGTACAATTCTTCCATTGAATTTTTAAACTGAATTTTTAAACCTTCCGAAGAACTAAAAGGAAAGTAGATGTCAGAGAATACAATTTGAATAGTACTGTTAACTATGCATATTATATATATATATATATCATAGTTTTAAGCAAAAATGCAGTACATACTTTTAAATAAAAAAGAATAATTAGATTTGTATAAAAACTAATCTTAATCTAAATTATAATATACATGCAAAGTACAAGAACTAACAAGTTAACTTACACACAAAAGTAATATTTTTGAGCTTGAAAAGAGTTTTGACTTGTGCATTTAGCTGCTGCTTTTGTCCTTTGACAAGGATGGGCTTCTTCACTTGCTTTTGGGTGACATGTTGGTGATCATCTGTTCATCCCATCAAATCCAACATTCTCCGTTCATCAAAGGGTATTTTTTTTTTTTATCCTCCCACTCTTACCTTAATATCATTATCATTTTAATTAATCATTGATCATTAATGCCTCAATTTTAAAAGAAATCTAATTCTCATAACGATTTTAAATCCTGAAATTTTAGTATCACTTCTCTCTATATATTAATAATTAAAACGTTGTGATGTCATGTTAAATAAATGTTAAAATTTAAAGATAATTATTTTCCTTATTAAGATGCAAGAGAAAGTAGTTTTAAGAATTTTTATACCACTACCTCCAAATATTGCCATATTTCTTAATTTATTGCATTTAACTTCTGTAATTAATAATATTTAATAATATATTTATATTCTCTAACCACTCCTTTCCGATCTTGCAACGGACATTAGTGTCCCTTCTTTTATTTACGTTATTTACATTAACTTCTCACCATTGGCCATTATTATGATGCCCACAATTACTCCCCCAATATCATTGTGCATTTATGACTCTGTTTGTCCAAGTATAAAAAAATTTATGGGGGTAATTTTAATTAACTTCTCCTTCTTAACATAATTGCACAAAGCGGTTTTATTTTTATTAATTTTTTTATGGTACAGATTACCAGTTATTTGGCAGACTTAAGGAAGATGGAAATGGGACCAATTGCTCATTAGGCAGTGTGAGAAAAAAGATCATAATCTTTGTATGCATGCTGCCTTTTTTAAATGTTACATTGAACCGCCCACCACATTATATTAATATAGGGCATGAGTTTTTGAAATAAAGAAACTAGACTTAAATGACAATTTGTCTTCATACAAAGGATATTCTTTTTTTAAGAAAAATGTTTTAAACATCTGTACCCTTCTAGGAGAAAAATTAGAAAAAAGAAAAGCATATGTTGGAAGGAAGGAGAGCTTCATGCGACTTTTTACATGCAAGACTAATCGGAGGAAATTGACAAAACAAAATGTATGAATTTCAATTGGGGTCGCCATAGACTTCAATTCTTAATAATATGTCAAGTCCAATGTAATGTTGATCAATTTAGATCCCCAATTCATAGGCAATCTTATAGTATTCATACGAATCAATATTGGCGAATCAATAGAATAATGGGAAGAAAACTTCGATAAAATTATAAAGAGAATGATTGTTGGTCTGGTTGGCTAAAATAAGAGAAATAGAATCAAAGGAGTTTTTCATAATTATATTTTATATGAAATGAAATGAAATGAACTCATTTAATTTTAAATAATAGAAGGAATCATGTGATACAAGCTTCCGGTGATCATCATTTGATTGAAGAAATATTTTATCATATATTAATAAAATGAAGATTTATTATTTGATAAAATAATCATTCTGTACAAATTAGTTATTCCTATCCTATATTTCACAGCACTAATTATTTTAAACCCTAAACACTAATTATTTTAAACCATTCCTTGACTTTAACTTTATTTTATGTAAATAACTAATAACTGATGAGTTAATTGATTATGTAAAAAATATTTCATAAAATTAATTATTGAATTAATTAAAATTATAAAATTATATATTAATAGAAATAGATATATAAATTTAAATAATTCATATTTATTTAAAGATCAAATTATATTAATACAATTAAAATATTTAAAATAAAAATATAATGTCTAATATTTAATTAATTATATTTTATAAACTTACATATTTATATACTTTTATAATTTTTATTCCATAATATTTATAATAAAAATATAATTATTTAAAATATAACTAATTATATTTCATTACATCATAAATTAACAAAATTAAAAAGATTGAAAAGGTAATAATTTATTAATTATAATATATTCCATATAACGTCTAAAAATTAACTTATAACTTATCGATCAGATCAATAACTTATAATCTAATTTATATATCGCATAAAATGGAATCTTTATCTATTTATATATTTTTTTAATCAGACCAAATATGGTGTAAAAGAAGAAAAGTTACTCTTACTGCATTTAAAGGTTCTCAAAGATAAGAATTCCATCAAGTATATGGTGACTTAACACAAAGGGAATGATGGTCAATCGCAATGGAAACCTACCTATCAAGTATTTCGGTGAAAGTTTGGATTTATAATCAAGAGACTAACGTATTACAGTTACAATTTATTAATGATAATTCAATATTTTTTATGAATTTTCATATTGAAGTTAATCTATATAGAGAGATATTAAATGATGAATTAATGATTAGAACTTACATGTAACATACTAGAAATTCTATATTCAAATCTCCTTACCGCAAAAAAGAATCAAGTCATATTTAAATTGTTCGTTCTATATTGCACAACCAGGCATGGAGATGTGTTAATTGTCATTTTGATATAAAAATAACAATTGAAAATCTTCTAATTAATTTATATATTTTTTAGTATACAACCTTGAAATTAAAAAAATAAAATTATATACATGCTAATGGTGTAAAATAATATACTAATATAAATTAATATATTGATATTGGAGTTGGTTTTGAATATCCAACTTTTTATAAATTTTAATATTTTACATATTAAATCATTTATTATCGTATTACAATTATAACCTATTAACGATAATTCAATATTTTTTATGAACCTTCATATTAAAGTCAATTTATGTATAAAGATATTAAGTGAATAAGTGATAAATTAGTAATTAGATATTCGCATAGCATGCTAGAAAGTTTATGTTGAACTCTCCTTATCGTAAAAAAGAATCAATTCATATATAAATTGTTCTTTCTATATTGCACAACCTGGTACGGAGATGTGTTAATTCTAAATGTAATTATAATTTAAGAATTATGGAATGCTAATGAGAAACCAAAAAATTATAGTTAGTCTCGCAATGTCTCGTTTTAGCTTTCATAATCTCCAGAGCAGGGGAATGATGGTACGATATTCTGTAATTATACAGATATCGATTGATGATATCTTCACTGAGTAAGTAAAAAAAAAAAAAAAATCTTTCATTTTGATTCTCGATGATGTTTAATGGCGGGCGGAAGGGAATTAAAGGTCCAAAAAGAGATAGAAAAAAAAAAAGGAAGGAAATAAATCCTTGCACTGACGATTTGCTAGAATGAATTTATATAGGCAGCGACGTGATGAGGGAAATGTCGGGCAGCAAATTTATCGTTGCGCCATTAATCACTAGCATGTGCACGTGAACAACTCTCCAACTTCACAAATGCTTTTTCTGTTCTTTTTTTTCCCCCCTTGAGCATTGCTCACCACCCATAAATAAAAAATCAGTTCTATTCATAACAATTACATTACTCACTAATGCAATTGATTTTATTGAATTACTCACCATATTTATTTATTTAAACAATAATAAATAAATTACTTTGAAAAAACAATAATTTCAAAATAGTTTAGTGGAGCCCTGCAATGAATAATTCAGATATATCTACCAAACACAAAAGCTCTCTCACGCACTGCTGGTACAAGAATCAATTCAATTAACAAATACATCCATTGCGCGAGCATTTTGTTGAAACCCAAACACAATTTTATTTCTGTTTGGATGAGGAGCTTCAGATTTTTCTCTATCACCTTTTTTTTTTTCCAATTTTCTTTGCCTTTCCATCATCTCTGGATAACGTTAAAGCTTAATATATGGTAGTAACAATTTTCCATATAATATTCCAAAAAAAAAAGAAAAAAAAAAAGGAGTGAAGTTAACGCCAGGCAGATGCGACAGTAAGCGTTCGACCTTTCCAACCAAAGCAAACCCCACCGTTCTCTTCTTTCACCGTGAAGCCCGGGTTGACTCGGTTTGGCAGGTTGAGTCGGTCTTTTATCGACTCGGCTATTCCTTGGCCGAGTGGCTTCAATTGGAAACCCGCCATGCTCATGCGTGCCCGCCACTTGCCGAACACTTCGCATCTCTCCACGCGATCCCTCCCTTCGCACGCCACTGAGTTCCACATCTTCCGACTCAGTCCTTGCTCCATTCTGACTCGATCCGGGTCTTCCCGTGCCATGATCGAGTCGTTTGACTCGAACAGAGCGCCGTAATAGGAACATGACTCGGTCACGCGAGCCCCGAAAGGCGCCGTATTTGCATTCATTTCTTGCTCCACCAATGTTACCACGCGCGGCGCCAATCCTTTCACGCGCCGAAGAAGTTCGTCTCTCAGGTTCTCCATCGAGACGCTCTCGTCCGGCATTCTGTACAATTTGAATGCGAAATTCACGGCCAATAGTTCGTCTGGTTCGCAACCGAGTGACTCACGAGTTAACTCGGTGAGTTTCTGAGTTATCACTTTGAATTCGAACCCCACACCCCGTTGCTTTGCAGTTCGACTCAGCATGTCCCCCACCGTCTTCAATCTCTCCTCCCCACCATTCTCTGCGACGGCCGTGATCCTCACCGTGGCTGGTTTACCGTTCTGCCGCGAAGAGAGCAAACTTAACAGATTCACGTATTGATTCCCTTGCCCAATATCAAAATCAACAACACGGAACTTGCACCCATTTTCTTGTTTCTCCTCGGATGTGGCTTCAAGGATAGCAAAGTTGGCAGCCATGAATCCAAATACAAAGCAAGGAGATTTGTCGAACAACAACTGAGTCGACTCGGTGTGCTCTTTCATGAAAAGCTCTGCAATTGGAGGTGGGTTATCAACTGGGTTCAGTTTCGATTTCAGTGCCGAAACCATGCAATCCGTCAACCTCTGATCCGAATTTCCATTTGGGTTTGAAACCTGTGACAAACGCATGAGGATCTCTGAAGCCGTCTCCGACTTCCCTTCGGAAATGGCAGATGCGACCTCCATTAACGACTGTTTTGAAGAACCTGAAGCAGGGGAGCCCACAGATGAAGATGAGGTTGACGACGTTGTGGACGAAGTGGGTGAGGAAGAAATGGGTTTCTGCCCCGGACTAATCAGGTTCTGTATGGTCTCTGACCATTCGTTGGTGGCGTTGCTGGTAATCACTGAAACCGCATCGCCTTCTTCCTCATCATTATCTTCCAAAAGCTGCTTTTCCAACTCCTGCAACCGATGGTCCATAATTTTCTTCTCTGGCTCCTGAGTCTGGACTCTGTTCTGAACCTGCCCAAAATTAGGAGAAGGAAACGAAATACCAGTATTGGGTAAGATCGAAACTGAATTGTTCATAGGTAAACTGCCATTTGGGAAATTAATTGGGTTTGGACGATGCTGTTGAAGAAGGTGCATGCCGAAACGCTGCGTTCCGAAAGGAGAAGGGTTTTGCAATTCAGAGGAAATGGGAAAATCCATGGGCGAAAGGTGAGAGATTGGAGAGCTATGCTGAAAAGTCCTGGGTTTCACAGAACGCAAGAGAAAATTTGAGAGAATTTGGTTCTGGTTATGGTTCTGTTGGGTTTGATATTCAGCAAGGGTACGCTTACCGATGAGGCCGGGGGTTTGGCGAGCGATCTGCGAAGAAGGATCCAGAAAAATTGCAGGGAGGTTCGGGTGATTACGGTACAGGCGATGAGATTGATACAGGAGCTGCTGGTGATTGTTGGTAGCGGCGGTAGGGTGGTTGTTCATGTTCGTTGCTGCGGCCGCCGCTATGGATCGCCCTGCTCCGCCGTAAAGCTCCGGTGCTCCACCGGTTGGATAACCCGGCGACGACATTTTTATTCAGGTTTCGGAGACGAGAAAAATTGAACACACTGAAAAGAGTTAAAAGCTTCGGTTTTTGGAGAAAGGCATGGGACAGGGACTGAGACAGAGAGAGAAAGAGAGCGAGAAACACAAAGCGAGCGGGGATAGAGAGAGAGAAGGTGGGAGGGGGGGTTTCTTATGGGGCTGGTATGATTCTGGTTGAAATATAAACGCGGATTTTTAGAAAGAGAGTAATGAGTTTTCCTCTTTTTTATTTTTTTTTGTGTTTATTTTCGGTAGTACGGAAAATGTGAATGTTTTAAACACCTTGAGATCAGGACGGTCAGATTGTTTCTGATTCAGGACCAATGAATGGGTATAATAGATATAAATTGAGTTAAAAAATGAATGAATTGATATTGATTTATTTAATTATTTATAATTAATTTAAAATTTTGAATGAATTATATATGATATATAATTTTTAAATGTATAATTAATTTAATTAATTAATTAATTTTTTAAGTTATTATTTTATATTGATATTTTATTATTATATTTATTGCCATCATTTCAAAATAATTTTATATTATAAAAATTTTAAATTAAATTTTTATTCTTTCCTTAAAGTTTTAATATTTCTTTATATTTTTGTCATAAACATTGATTTTTTAATATTATATTTTTAAAATTAAATTTCATAAAATTAAGTATACTTGATCAAATATTTTAATATTGAGATTGACATACTTAAAATTAAATTTATTTAATTTAAATTTTACATTTTAATAAAACAAAAAAATTCAAAATGGTAAAAAAAAACCTGAATTTTCCTTTTATGGGGGTCAATTATGAATCCAATTAATAAGTCATGAATATATTACAAAATGATTTTTCAATAAAAATTATGTATCTATGTTCTTTTTTATTCAATTTCAAGATGTTGATATAAATGCTCATTATAATAATTATTTGTACTTCACATGTTAAAAAATTTTAATTAATAAAAATAATTTTTAAAGTTATTTTGTGTAAGCTTCTTCTAGAAATTAATTAATATTATTAAATTTATCTTTAAATTTAATTTTATATAATGCCAAAATAAGATTAATACAAGTGATTAAACTTAATTTTACTTTTTAAAGGGGAATAAACACTCTCACATATATAAGAATATTATAATAATTTATTCAAGATATATAATTTTAAGAAATTTAAATTTATATTAAATTATTAAAATATTTCATTGTAAATAAATTAATAAAATATTTTAACATAATATTTTTTATTTATAATATTGATTTATATAATATATAAATAATTTTTTATACATAAATAAATAAATAATTATACCTAATATAATTTTATTAAAATTAATAATAATTTATTTTATTTTAATCCTAAAATTAATATGAATGAAAATAAATAGATAAAGATAATGGTGGAAACGGATCGTCATTACCGCTTCTAACCCCTGCAGTATTACATATGAAATGAATCGGAAATAAATATAATAATTAACTTTTTATTTATAAAAATAATATTATTATATTATTTTAACTTTATAATTAATATCATCAATTTTTTTTATTTTTATTATAATTATTTATTATTTTATTCATTTTGTATGACATATATTTAAAATATATATATAATTAATATTATTAAAGTAAAATTTAATATCTCTTTTTAATATTTTTTACTTATTTTAATATTATAAATAAATAAATATAATAAAATTAATAAATTAATAATATTAATTATAAAATTTAAAAAAATGATAATCACTGATTATTGTATTTAATAAAACAAAAAAAGTGATTAGGGGGATCAGAAGTAGACGTAGGCTTGTATTTAATAACGAACATTTTATTCTTAAAGGATGGGTGACGGTCACGTTTCGCCTTAGCGCGTGTTGACAGAGACAGAGCAGAAAGTTGGAACAGTTCGAGGTTTGAGCTGCGAGAGTGACAGAGCGCGTGGTGTTAGAGGTTATTAATGCTGTTGTGTACTCGCTGGAATGAATGGATCTTTTTATTCGAGGAGTGATCATGTGACAGGACAGTTGTAAAAGGGTAACAACAAAGGCTCCAAAAGAATACGATCTAGATAGCCATCCTTTGGTACGTGGACCAATCAAATTATGCATTCACAGAAACATGACTTCGTTGGGTTGTCATTCTAGAACTTCTTCAACTCGTACACACTGATTCGAAATTCCAGTATCTGGTTTGTGGAATTGAAGATAACAGGTTGAGCATGACGGTCACCTACACGAGTCGGTTGCTTGCTTGGTTTTTATTTTTTAAGAAAAAAAACCTTAAAATTGCTTACGTAGACCATGCCCGAGCCATTAATATAGTTTAGATCCTGATACCCGACAACAGATGGAAAATGATAAATTAAAGCCTTGTTTTTCATTCATTTACTTCAAAAAAATGAAAGGAGAATTGAACTTTTATTTTTTTTGTGAAATGACATGAATGACCATCGATTTTCATCTAGTGAATTTAGATTGGTCAATGGCAGTGATCTATAAGACCGAAGGAAAGGGGTTTGGCCTTGTAGGACCCATAGGATTAGAAACAGGTCTGTAACTTGGGAGTGCTCGGAATAACACAATTTGTCGGGAGCTAAATGATTAGATAATAAGCGGTTCGATGGTTAAAAGTTTCTTTTTCTTTTCAATTTTTGTGCTATGAAGAATAATTATTATCCTTCAAAATATTATTAATTAAAATAAATTTATATGTAGTATAAATTAATATTATAAAATAAATAATATTTTAATTTATAAAAAATATTTATATGATTTAAATAATATTAATATTTTAATATTATTTAATTTAAAAAAATTATCATTGTATTCTTATGTGCGGTAGAATTGATTTTCCTTTTTAAAGTGTAAAACAAAGTCTAATCAATTGTATTAATTTTAATCCAACATTATAAAATTTAAATTTACAATTACTTGGAATAAAAATATATATATTCACATAAATCTCTATTACATATTTGTACAAATATAATTAATTGAAATAAAAATATATAATTTATTTTTCACTTATGAATAGAATTATATATATTTTTATAGTTAAGTTTTTTAAAAAATTAATTATTAATTTATAAATATCTTATTGATTTATTCATTTTATGTTAATTTATATAATGATTTTATTTTATTAACTAATGTGTATAAAAATTTATAAACTTAAATCCAAATTTTTTATTGTTAAATTTCAAACATTGTATGTCACTCTTAATAATATAAATATTTTTAAATTCATTTTATAATATTTCATAATATAGGAATAATAATTTTTTAACTTTACAATATTCTAAAAAAATTAATCAACAATATAAAATCAAGAAAATTAATAAATAAAATAAGATATGATGAACAAAAGTAATGAGGAAATCTTAAAGTAAACTACAAATGAAATATACATTTTATGCATTTATATTTAAAATTTAATTTAAAATTGAATATGCATTATTTTATAATAATATCAAAGTCAAAATTATATGTGTTTGTGAATTAAATTATGAATGTATATATTTAATTGAAATAAATATACTTATTAGCAAAATTATTTCTAACCATTTTATGATTAAATTAAACTTTTCATTTTTTTTACTTTGGTTTAATTCGTAATTTTATTCAATTCTCTTGAAAATTTTACTTTTGAGTGTCCAATGTAAGAGATATTTATTAAATTATATATTTAAATCATGAAATGAAAAAATAAATAAAACTTCGATTACGAAATTACTGAAAGAATAAGGTATATAAATCCAACCACGCATATTTTACGTTTTAGTAAAATTAATCTTATTGTTTCTATCAAATATTTGTTTCAGGTTGTATAACCTATCGTCTCAATGAATGGCTTTCCATTATTATTAAGATATATATAATTTCATAAATCTATAAACCTTTTTAATTACGTGAATAGTTATAAATAAAAATTCTTAAATTAGTGATAGCAGAAAGATAATGACCAATAAAAATAAACTTTATGACCTAGTTCAAAAAATGTATAAATATGAAATTGAAACAAATTGTATAGGTTAAAAGTTAAATTTAATCTGGGCAAAATATACAAATCTCCCTTGAATGTAATCAAGGCTACAGATGTTCCCTCTAATGTAAAAATATAAAAATTATTACTAAATTTGGTTTAAAAATTCTATTAAAAGAACACTAATTTAAACCATTGAACCATAGTTAAAGGATAAAAGAGTTAATTTGTAACAAAAGTACTCTTATTTTATTTATATACGTTCCTTGTCATGACCCATTTGATAGTAATTGACGTGGAACTCGTTATCGTTATCTGTATTGACAAATCTATCTGATCTTAATTTGATATTATCACATTATAATACATAGACATATTAACTTTAACTACTTCACTTCATTATCAAAAGATTATCTACATTAATGTTGTTATGCATTTGGAATATCACATATTAGCCATATATTCTTATGGTTTTGCTATTCTAGTTTCCTATTTATTAATTATGGCTGATTAAAAACACTGCTTAAAATATTCCTACTTTTGAATTGTGAGTGGTAGTTGCAAAGCTTCAACCTAAATACTTATAAAATGATTTTTAATTAAATAGTAAGACTCAAAGCCTCAACAAGCAGATAATTTGCTTAACTTCAAATATTTGGAAATTTTCAATTTAAATATTCATTATATATATATCACAACATCAATGCAATACTTTATTTAATTATCAATCAATTAATTAAATATTCACAATTCAAAAACATATAAGAATCGGTTAATAAATAGTCTATTTTGTACCTCGTAATCACTCTTCCCTGTTCACAAATGCAACCTTATCCTTCCAAATATTTTTTCAGTCACAATCATGTAATCTAGATTTAGTTCAAACATTTCATTCTTATTTTGTTTCTCAGCAATACTTTTCCACATCATCATATTTTTATATTATCACAATTTGGCATTTCATCAATTTATTCAACTTCCTATTTTTTATCTCCACATTCACAATTCATCATTTCATCATTGTATTTTAACATCATTCCTTGGTGTGTATACACACACATACACACTTACAAATGCTTAATAAATATTCACCACTCATAAATTATCAACATACATTTTATTAAACTACTTTGCCTTAAGTTCTCATATGAACCTTTGTGTAACAAGTTAGTTATTCGAATATGAACTCTTAACTTAAGAGCTATACTTAAGTACTATGTCCAAGTATTCAATAGTAATACAATAGGGATTCCAATATTTAAGTGTTATACTTGAATATAGGTGACCAAATAATTAGGTCTATATTCGAGTATACGACTCGAATAGTTAAACTTAGTAACAAAGGGATCTTCAATATTTAAATATACTATTTGAATATTAACTTCATGGTCAAATAGGTCGATATTTCTATTTATATTTTACTTCAAATTTTGGAAACTTTCTTTTTTTTCCCTTTATATGTACTAATTTTAATATTTAAGTGAATTTATCATTTTAAACTTTTGAAATTATCACTAGATGAAGGATTTAACTTTTTAGTTTTGATACCTTCAATTCTACAGTTTATTTAATGCAATTTATATTATATTAATTTCTTATTATATTTTATTTTATACGATAAAAATATGCAATAAATATCAAATGTGCATCAACATCATTTGTGACAACCACTTTTCTTGTTTGCTCGCAGACTCAATTTTTAGGTTAAGTACTTATATAGTGAACTCCTTTATTGATATGTTAAATTATTTCTAAAGTACATGAGATAAAAGGTTTAGAATGTTACTTACACTTTAAATAATCAGTACGCATGAGATTAAAAAAAAAGTATGTAGAACAAAAAATTTGATAAAATTTGGTAAAGATATTTGTTTTGTATGAGAAAAACATCAAAGTTTGAAGTAAAATGTGTATAAGAATGTACATAACAAATGAGACAAAAACGTATACAAACCAAAAAAACTTGGTAAAAACATCATCTATGTATAAGAAAAGCATTAAAATAAGGAGTAATTTGAAGTAAAATATGTAGAAGAAAGTAAATAAATAAATGAGGGGTTATCAGGTCACAAAATAATACTTTTGTTATTTAGTTATGGCCTAACAATTGAAATTAGCATTTTCTTAATGAAATTTTTAAAATGAATTTAACAGTAGGTTTTTTGTAAAATCAAGGGAAATTTATGTATAATTTAAAATTGGATATGCCTGTATAATTTTGACTAAATTTGGAAGTGCTCCGTTTATTTTACTTGTTTATTCTATATTTATTATTCTATCTATTAAAATGATTTTTGCAATGTTAATTATTAATATATCTAATTTATATTCTATTAAGTAGACTTTTGTGTAAAAAAAAAATTGCACTTTCCTTTTAATATATACAGTCGTGACGTAAATTATGCTAAAAAGATGACAATTTAAAAAAATTGAAAAAATTATAAATAATCATTGAAGTTAGGGATCTTTTGATATGCAGATGTTAGGGTAAAATTGTGAATGGACAGAAGACCGGTAGCCGTTGTTAAACTGCAATCAAATATGATATACAACTTTCATGAATATAATGTACAACTTGTGTTGATTTTATAAATTATGGTGACCCCATAATGTGATGTGTCTGTAATGTGTACAAAGCATTTAGGTGGGTAACACTATATATAAATAGTGGACGCAATTGGTTCAACTTTCCAGGGGCTACGGAATTTCAAGAGATAAATTAAAATATTAAGGTGCCTGTCTGTCTAAGTAGTGAGACGAGTTTACTTGAAATCTTATCTCTTTCCAAAAGAAACAAATTTAGATATACAAATATGGATTATGAGAAACCTAACTATTTTTATCAGTAATACCTAACCTCATAATTATTCACCAGTAATCCACCATTTTATACATGCTTAGTACTATTAGACCAATAGCAGATTATAGATTAATCATTATAAAGAATAACTGGCTCCAAACTAAAGAATTTGAACCATCATTACTCCCCAACAAACCAAATATTGACGATATTATTTTCTTTGTATCACCAATAAACCAAATATTAGGCAGATTGAGGATTTTTGTTTTCCTCTCGTATGCATTTGCATTATATTAAAATTTCATTCAACTCAGGATCTTAGTACGTACAATTTTTATCTTTTTATTTTTTGGTAATTAAGATTATTAAACTTAATTGTTTCAAAAGATAGTGATTTAACTAGTCCTTAAATGTCAATTATCTATAAATGAAAATATAATTTTCATTATTGAGTTATATATAATTCCATAAATCTATAAATCTTTTTAATTACACAAATAATTGTAAATAAAAATTCTTAAATTAGCGATAGCAGGGAGATAATTACAAATGAAAATATAATGTATAATCTAGTTCAAAAAAAAAGGGCATAAATATGAAATTAAAACAAATTATGCGGGTCAAAAATTAAATTTAATCTAAAATAAAATACACAACTCTCCCTTGAATCTAATTGAACTTATAGACATTCCCTCTAATTCAAAAATATATACAGAACTTCACTTAGTTTTACCAAAAAGTTATTACTAAATCCATTTTAAAAATTCTATTAAGAGAATATTCATTTTAAAAATTGGCCCATAGTTGAAGGATAAAATAATTATTTTTGTAATTAAATTACCTTTCATTTCTTTATATATATTGCCATATTTATTTTACTACAAATTTTGGAGCCTTTCTTATACAAAAAATGTTTCTTTATCAAAAATATTATTTTATATTTTTTCTTCATGTGTACTAATTTTAATATTTAAATTTGTTAGAATTAGTGGTTTTCATGGTTACAAAAAAAAGTGCTATTAAGTATGAGTTTAAATCTTATGAAAATTGGGGATAAATCCTATTAAATATAAGGTCAAATCTTATTATATATATACACCAAAAGGAAGTGAATTAATGTTTCAATTAAAATTTAAGCTTTAAAGAAATGGCTCGTTAGCTTGCCCTTTTCAAATAATCTCCAAAGAGCAACTTAAATATAAGTATGAAAAATTTTTAAGCAAATATATGAAATAAAATACAAAAAATTAATGAGAAAGGTAAAGAAAAAATAGCACTGATATATAGTGGTTTGATTATCCAAAAGAAAGAACTCTCCTTTTGGATCTAGTCCATTCTCTTAAAATCAAAACTAATCTTGATAGTTATCTATTAATATTTTTTTTTTAAAAGCTCAAGTACATTTTTTTACTTAATCATTTAAGGATCCAAGCAATTCCATCTCAATTACTTGATGATTTTCTTCTTACAACCTAGGTAAAAGGTGACTACAAGAGTTTCTCTCAAACTTCACCTTAACTAGTGAACTTTTGATGGATATGGTTTATCTTTTAGAGAAACCACAAAGTTTAGACACTCTAATAGTATAAGTATATAAGTTTAAGTACAAATAAAGAAGATTACGAAAAGATTAAGAGCTTTCAGAGAGAAAAGGATGCTTGTCATCTTTTTAAATAAAGTGAGGTTTTCTATTATAGTCAAAGGATGGAAACTAGGCCTTAAAGATACACAAATCCTAGTGAATAACCATAATTTGAAAGGCTTTTTCTCTTACTTTTTAGTCTTCTAAGCAACTCGCTCATTTCAAAAAAAAAAAAAATGGTATTGTCATTGTCAAAGTTAGCTTTGTTGAATGTATAGAGCTTGCTCTTTTTCTAGCTAGCTTGATATGTATTTTCACTATGTACTTTGAAAGTACATTCAGCTTGCTCTTTCTTATGCTATCACTTTCAAAGATATAATATTTGTCTAATTTTATTACATGTGCAAGTACAAATGCTAACTCATTATAAGTCAAAAGTAAAAAAGCAATCTATAGAAATTTTGAAAATTTTATACAAATATTATAGTACATTTTGATAGTAAAAAGAGTATCTTAACCTAATTTATAATTTTTTAAATATTTTAACAACATAAATACAAAATATGTCATCAATATGGAAAGTAACTACAATAATAACTCAAATTTATTCCATTTTAAAAGCATGTCAAAATAGTAAAACACAAAATCAAGCAGGCATAAGGTAGTAACACACAACTAGGTAGAAAAAGCAACTTTATAATAGAAGCATTTTCCTAATTTTTTAGCACTATGCACTAACATATTATGCTTTATCTATGCATTAAAAAATCCAATTAATTCCAAATCATCATCAAAACTAAATGATAATTTTAAGAAATAATAAGAGGTCTCACATTTCATAAGTATGTGATTAAATCCCATTAATCACGTAATTAAATCCTATTAACTATAGAATTAAATCTTATTAATTTTTGTAATCATTATCTATTAAATATGTTAAATTAGTCATTTATTCATGATCATAATTATGCAACTACCATATTAAGGTCATATTAAGATCAATTGATATTCATTAAGCAAGATTAATGAGTACTTTTCATATTTCTCTTATAGGAGAAATAAGTAATTTTACCATTTGAAGAATTACTTAAAATAACAAAATTAGATTTTTTTAATTTAATGGAAAAATTTTAAAAATCATGACTCTTTAATGGGTTGAGTCATTTAAAACTCTATATAAAGAACTTTTTGTTTATTTCTTCACTTATCATAACAAACAAAAACTCATCAGCATCACAAACTAAAGATAAGTTAAATTTGAGAGGTTCTTATTGCCTAATACTAACATTAAAGTAATAAAGAGAGAAAAGATTAAGGTGTTGATTTTGTTTAAACCTTGTTTTTCTTTATGCGCTTCTAATTTATACGTAATGCCTCAATTCATATGGCTTAAGAGATATCTTTTCAATATATTGTCATTTTATAGTTTATAAAGATGGGAAGATATTGAAATATCTATTTAATATGTTATGTTTAATAATATTTATGACTCATCACTCTTTATAACTCTTGGTCTCACTATCTCTTCACAAACCCAATCATATCCCTCTAAGGTTAACTTTATCTCATAAAAAAAAGTACATGGATCGTTGTCAAAATAGACATTATTTTTTATTTATTAATCATCATTTTATTAATTCCAATAATTTCAAATATATTATTGTATTAATATAAATGCTAGTTTTTCCTTTTCCCTACATCTATCCATCGATATAAAATTGTAATTCTGTAATAGTGGTAATTCTTCATGATGTAGCCTACTTATGAGAAGTAATCAATATGCATCAATTTTTTTAAAAAGACAAAATATAGATTTCTTTAAAATTATGAAACATGAGCAAAATTATCTTTAAATTATATAAAGTTATAATTTCGTCCTTACATAATAATGTGTATAGATAATTTCAACTTTCCATACAGTAATTCTAAAATAAAATTATTTATATGGATTTAAACGAAGAGAAAAAATTGTCTATATAAATTATTATTTAGGGGAGGAATTATTTTATATAATTTAAAGACTATTTTGCTAATGCTTTATAATTTTAGAGATAAAATCATTAATTTTATCAAAAAGAAAACTACCCAACCTATTGAAGCAAAAGTATATTATTATATGTTTAAATACAAAGAAATTGAAAAAAAAATTACCTATTGAAAAATTTCAAAAGTACATATGAAAAAAATCTCATGCCCATGTGAAAAGGAATTTGAAATTTTCAAACAGAACAAAAAAAATTTACCTATCATCGCGGAATATAAAATTTGATGACCTGAAAAAGAACTTCAAGATCAATTTCACCACCCTTGTTGACCGAGTCCGATATATAAAAGCCAATAAGAAAATAGATGAGGGAAATTAGAGTTTTGAAAAACATTTTAACAGTAAAGTTGGCAATATCTTAAGAGAAAATATATCACAAATTTATCTCCGGTATCACAAAAGCAAAAAAAGGGAAAATATATCTGAAGTAAAAACTCCCTTATAATTAAGGCATTCATCTTTATTTATAAAAAAGGTTGTGCCGGGCTGTTATGGCAATAAATAATAAGGTTAACGATCTTCATTTTAGATCGGAGACTTATATTGAATAATTCAAGTTTTATATTAACCGATCTTCATTTTAAATTGTTACTTACATATGATAAAAATCAATATTAACCCTTTAAAATTTAAAGATAATATATAAAAAAAAAACGGAAGAGATTGTTTTGCATTTATTTCAACTTGTCAAATCGTAACAATCTTGTTAATGAAATAAACGAGAGTACATCATCAAACTAATTCTCAAAAGACATATATAATATTAGATTTTTTTAAAATTTATTTTATATCATATAATTATATAAATATTTAATTTCTATATTAAATTCATTTTTAAAAGATAAATGTTACATTAAATTTTTTAAAATTATAATTAGTTGATGCAAAATAAATTCTTAAAAGAAATTTGATATAATTTACATCTTTTAAAAATTGATTTGATGGTTTACTGGTTAGATAATAAGCTCTCTCATTAATTAAATTTTCTTTTGTATTTAATCTAAAAAAAATACTCTAGGCAAGAAAAAGAAAAAATGGAACAGAAAACAAAGAAGAAAAGGGAAAAAGTGGCTTCGAAAATAATTTGGAAATGTCAATTTATTACCCCTTCGAAGCCGGACCTTTTTCCTGATGATTGGTGGTTTTGTTTCTTGAGAATGACTTCTCCACATATTGTATGATTAAAAATGAGAATGAGTTCATTTTCTCTCTCTTCCGAATTTTACAATCAAAGCAACATGCAGTGGCATAGGAAGATCCGCAGTTTTTGTCCGCACACATTTCATTTGGCTTGGAGACAAAGCTATTGCCGTATATCTTGCTACGCGGCATCTTTCCCTCTATAATAAATAATTAACATTCTCTTTTCATTTTCCTTTAATTTAATAGCCTTCCCATAATATTATGATAACAAAAGGGCTCATTTTGATTCTTTAATTTTATTGGAGTATCAATTTTATTTCTTAAATTTTATTTGAAATATATTTATCATCTAACTTTTTAGTAACATACAATATTGTTTAATTGGCTAATGTTGGCATTTTTTTTAACAAAAATGCTTATTTGGCATCCAAATTAATATCATATTTAATTCATATAAATTATATTTTTATGATAAAAATATAATTCTAATCCCTTAATTTTTATTAAAGCTTCTAGGTTTTACTTAAAACAATTTATTTTTTAACTTCTTAAAGATAATAATGATGTTAATGAAGAGGATATAAAATTGAAGGAGTATAATACGCTTAAAATTTACTTGAATGGCAGTGGAGTAGGGAAATATTATGCAATGGTAGTTTTGAAAAATTGAATCATCATTAACATAAGTATTATCTGAACTTTTTTTAGTAAATTAGTACGAGAAAGAAATTATCCATAGAAAGAAATATGGAATATAATAAATTAAAGGAATTAGATTGCTATGAAATTATAAATAAAAAATTAAAAGTTAATTTTATTCCAAATAGTAGGTAGGAAATAAAATTGAAATTTTAATAAAGGTCAAAAGACCAAAACTTTTTTTTTGTCATTAGAATGTGAAAATATGACTCAACTGAGTCATAGATTGCTAAATTAAATATCATATATGCAATTGTGTTAAAAGAGATAATAGAGTTAGATTATTGAGCCATATTATATGTTTTTGAAAAATTAAAAAGAAAATATATTTTAATAGAAATTAAGGGATGAGATTAATATTTCAATAAAAATTAGAGAATCAAGGATACATTTTTTTCCTATTATAATTATAATTATCAAATTTCGTTTTGATTTCCTCTTCTTATAATCCGCCTAATAACAAGTCTTCCGTTGAATTATTTGACCATATGTACCCAACCCCTTTTCTCCTGCGTTCCTACCTTCTAGATTCTTTCTCTAGAATATTACATTATAAATGTGAACAATTAGATTAGTGCCCTCTTATTCGGAAGAGGAGGGTCAATGGTACTTTAAAATAAAAATCAACACTTAAATGGAGTTATTTTTTAATAGATTGAAGGTTTTTATAACATCATTGGTAATAATGTTAATGTGATATATATACTTGCAAAACTTAAATTCAAACTGTAGTTATTGCTGTCAAATGGGCAGATGTTATACTACACGAATGTGAGCTGGAATCTCTTTAACATTAGTTTTTTAAATATTTTGTTCACAATGATGAATACTTCGATAAATAGATCCTTAAGTCATTCTTTTTAATCATAAAATTAATTCTTATTCGTTGAAAATTATTAATGGGTGAACAAACCGATTAATTATAGGTTTATATAAAAAAAATCTTAACTATTATTAATGATGATACATTATTATATTTTTTATAATAAATATAATATTATTGCATTTATTATTGATAACGATAATGCAAAAGGAGAATGCTAAATGATTCTAACAATTATGAAACAAAATAAGCAATTTAGTCCCTTAGATTGCTCTTTACTTGTAATTTCATTAATAATTTTATTAAAATGTTATTAATAATCTCTTAAATTCATATTATTCAAACAAAGTAATCTCTTAATTTTGTATTGTTTAGACAAAATAGTTTTTTCATCTATGTGATCCTGCTACAACTCAAATAGAAGACACATATATACAGACATGTTAAGCCCTCCAACGACTTGTTAAATTACATAAAAGGAGGTTACATTAGAGGGAAAGAATAACATCATTTCTTAATTTTTCTAAAGAAATAGAGATTTAAAAGTTAAAAATTTAGCATGTCATTTAATTTTAAAATTTTAAAAATAGTTAATTTTCCTACCTTTCGATTTAATAAGTTAGCCTGTGCTTAATGTTTATGAGAGTGCCACTGTCAAATGAATTTTCAATGCAACAAAAAATGATATATCTCAAAAGTTACCTTTTTCATTAGAGTTGGTTTGTAATCATAACTTGTAAATTGCTTATATATGAATAATGATATTTGGATTTTCCTTTAAAAAAATCTTTCATTTGGATTACAATAAATTCATATCATTGAAAAATTTATTTTAGATAAAGTTAATAATATCACACCATGTCAATTAACAATTAAGCTTAGAACCTAGGTTGAAATTTTAGATAAAGTTGACGTTAGTATTATTTAAATTAAAGATTCTTAATAAAATTTTATTTTATATGTAAAATCGAATTATACCATCTTTTTCATGTTCCAAATAGAATTATACTCGAATCTTAATATAGATCTTTCATGATAAAACAGATTAATATGACATTGTCCTATCTCGTCTCATAAAAAAAAAAGGTATGTACACATACATGCAATGGAATGTGAAATTAAGAAATTCGTATTGGGGCATTGCTTATATAAGAAGTGCAATGCATTTGACAAAATCACACATAGATTGCGTGCGGGCAAAAAATCTAATGGCAAATTGGTTGGCAAACTCAACCTATCCAATTCCGAACTACCTATATTACCCTCTTTTTTTCCGTCTGGAGAATACATTGCATTGTCGCCGCTAATGTCGACACGTGGCAAACGCAGAATTGATGTTCTGCTTGTAACTTGCCTAACTCAACCCTCCTCCACACCATTCATTATTGTATTTATCATTTTCCTCCTTTCCAAAAAAGGACACCCTGAAACTCCAAAATTACCTAACAACTTTTGCATAGTATACTGCCATAAAAGCACTATGATTCGCACCCACCACCCCACCTAAAGGATAACCAACCTAGAGTTATAGGGGTCAAGGACAAATCCGTCATTGCAAGGGATCTCACTTCTTTATCCGGAAAGGCCGTCTGTTTAGACAGTTTGCGGACGCCGCCTAACAGAAAACAACTCGTCTGAATTCGTGGGGTGGGAAGGGTAATTCGGTCATTGGGTGAGTGGGTCCCGAGTTTGGTTGCTGGGTTGGAGGTAACCGGGATTTATCGGTTCCCGGGAGGAATTCACTATTCGGCCGACTGAGAGAATCCAACGCGCTTATCGAGGGAGAAGACGCGCACACGCTATCCAGAGCACACGAAATCCACGCTCCCAAGCAAAGCAATGGAAGAGGGGTTGACATTAGAGTGCGGTCGAGATTGCGAGTGATGTGGATCAACGGCTGGTGTTGAAGAATGTATTTTTCAAAATTAAGGAATATTATAAAGTGTTAGTTTGTTAATTCACCTTTTCGTTGATTTAAGCAATAAATAAAATGGGAAGGAAATGGACTTACGTGGAAGTCAGTGAGCGGGATATTGACCTAAATGATGTACACGTAAAAGCATGCAACATGGACTCAAAGCTGGCGGACAGTTGGGGAACCTTCAATTCCACTTGTTTATTTTAAATGCAAAGCCAAAGAAACATCACAAATGCAAGTCTAGCGTGACACGGAGGTGTTAAAAATCTTCATATTAATTTCTTTATTATTTTTAGAAAGTTATAATCTATTCTTTGAATTTTAAAATTTATTTAAGCATAATATTAAAATATTAATTTCTTAAAAAATAGAAAAACTACCAAAGAGCTACTTGAGATATTTGCTAGATATTAAATAAATATTAAAAAAAATTTACATTAATTTAGTATCAATGTCAAAAATTTTAGTTCTAATTTATTTTTTGCAATATTTTTATATTAATTTGATATAAAAAAATCTTTTGATACTAATTTAAGGTAAAATTTTTGAAATTGATGTAAAAATTAATGTTAACCAAAATATTTTATGTAGTAATTTTATAGTTTACTCAAAAAAATAAAGAGTTAAGACTAATAGTTTTTGGTGAGACTCAATAAAATTTTCGTTTAACTAATTATTGTTAAAAAAAAGTGTACTAAATATGTAAATTATGTGATTAATTCAAAATAAAGAAAATAATTTTAATTTGATTGGTGGTAAAGTAACTAATTTCTTTACAACAATCTGGGATTGTAGTTAAGACCAAAGTTCAATAGTCTTGGAGTGTCCATAGTCCAAATGCTAAAACAATAACATTTAAATAATAGAATGATTTAGATTTGTTGATTTGTGCAATATTATTCAAAGTGAGTGAAATATAATAGTTTTGGCTATTAGTGCATAATAAAGTAATGTGTTTTAATTTTTTTTCTTTCAAATATTTGGTAATTATCTTCTAAAATATAAAAAATGTAAGGAAAAAAATTAAAACACACTATCATATGACATACTAACGGCCAAAATCATTATACTTTATTCAACTTATGCAATACTATACAAATCAATAAATCTTGATCATTTTATACCCCAAATGCTATTGTTTTAGCATTTAAGGCATCCATGACCCAAGACTATTAAAGTCTAACCCTTATAGTTAGGATTTTCCCTTCATTCCAAGTTAGGGTTTCCTTTTCATTCAACAATAAAAGAGAGTCCTTTAATCATATTATAGAAAAGTTGAATTTTAAATTATGTGAATGAAAAACTATGTTTTTAAATTTGGTTGGAAGGAAAGTTCTTCTTAAGTTTGTTTTGGAAAGCATTCTCATTCATTACATGCAATGCTCCTTTATTCTTATGAATATTTACAGCAAAGATTGATCATATTTCTAGAAATTTTCTTTAGGGAACTACTTCACAGAAAAGGAAAATACATTTAGTGGCTTAGGATAAAATTACTAAACCTATCAAGGAAAGAGGATTGGCGATCTAGTAGGCTTAAATTAGAAATCTTACCTTTCTTACTAAGCTTAACTGGAGATTTCTCAATGAGACAATAAAACCTTAAGCTACTCAACTTTATCAAAAGTATATATTGAATAGGATTAAGCTAAGGTTTATAGTGTCTCCTACTTGGCAAGGCAAGAGAAAAATAAGAATGTTCATAAGTTTAAGCTTGAGGTGGTTACCTAATAATTAATATATATATATAAAGTTTTGGTATAATAATTAGATTGGTATTATGATGTCATTTTATTGGCCTTTTCAATTAAGGTCAGGATAATTGGAAGGTGTTTAATCTTATTTTTTAAGTTCTAATCATTGGAATACTACTAGGCTTATTGATTTCTTTAGCGGGGAGGTTATTTTTATTATTCTTAATATTTTTGTTAATCCCAATTCTCATTGTCAAGATGCTTTTATTTGAGGTGCTTCTAAGGATGGTAAGTCTAATTCAGTTAAAACTTATTTAATGATTAGCATGTTTTTAAGTCAGGGGAGAAATCAAAAGATTGTAAATTACTAATAGATATGAAAATTTTTTATTCCTCTTAAAAATCAAATGTTAGTTCAGTTATTGATTAAATATAGTATGCAAACTAAGGTAATACTGAGAAGAAAATAAATAAATATTGATTATTTGCGTTACCTCTGTGTGTAACAAGAGAAAATTAAGCTCACTTTTTAAGAGACTATTCTCTTTTCAAAAAGTGGAATAAGCTTTAGGCTTCCATTGAAGTTATATAATCCTTTTTTTCTTAATTTGAAAATTTAGATTAAAAAGAATTATTAATATAGTAGTAGGTCTTCAATTATGAATCTACCAATGTGTCTTATATTTTATATAGCCTTATGGTACATTTGGTTAGGCAAAAATAAAATTTTGCATAAGAATTTAAGCGTTTATTAAAAGTTAATTCTAATGGAAAAGCTTCATCACCATGTATTAGGCTATAGTGCATAAACAATGGTTTCTATTAGTAGAATGCATTTTAGTGAGATCAAAAGATTTATGTTGTCTTTGATTAAATGAATAGCAAGGAAAGAGAGTTGGTTTACGCTCAACATAAATAGGATGACATGTAGAAACCTAGGTTTAGCAAGAAGTAATAGTTTGTTTATGAACCATTGGTGTTATTATGTGAAAGATTTATATAAGGAGTTAGGATTTTCATCCAACATCTTAGTAGAATAATAGGCTTCATTAGAGGGTCTAAAACTAGCCATTGAGCCAAATGTACTTATTTTAGTATTGAATTAGATGCTTTTATTGTTGTTAATATGGTAAATGAGAATACTCAGGATAATAATTTTAGTAATCCTTTAATTAATGGGTGTAGGACCCTATTAGAAAGGATTCCCCATAGAACAATCAATCATATTTGCTGAAAGGCTAACAAGTGTGTTGATTTTCTTGCAAAAAAAGGCTATGAAGAGTAAGTTAGTCTCACCATATTTTGTAGCCCTTCTAAGGGCATGTTATCTACACTTAGAGAGGATGTTTCTCTTATTTATTTTCTTAGATATGTTGCTTGTAATTTAGGTACTAGTTAACTCTTTGCTTTCCATTAAAAAAATCTTTATAAGTGATCATTTAACTTAAAATTTAGTTAACATTATGCATATCAATTAAAATTTTTAAATTTTAATTTAGAACTAAATTTAATTTATTATTAATATAAATTATTTTTACATTATTAATCATTTATATATTATCATATTAATAAAAAAAATATTAAAACTCACTTATTACTATTAAAAATTCTTAATTATTTTTTTTAATAATATATTTTTTATTCATCTATAATATAAAATATTTTATATTAATAATGGATTAAATTTAAACTCTTTTAATTTAGTAAAGTTTTCAATATAAATTAAATATGACTCAATTTACATATCAAAAGAATCAAAATCAAATCAATATCTATTTATCTATAAAAAGAGATACTTCCAGTCCTTTTTTTTCAATTGCTTTACCTCAATCAATACATTTACATTATCACTGAGTAGGAAAATGTCATGATTTCCTAGAACTAAAATCATCAATATGTCTAACATCATCATCATATGCTAGTTAGCATTACTATTTTTGAATTTGAGAAAAGTTACAATCTTATCAAAATTAAGATACAACCATCTAGATGGACATTTTACTTTCCTTGTGAGAATTCTTTATCCTCTTCTAAAAAACTATCTGACTATTTCATATTGTTTTTATGAAGTCATTATCCATGAAGGCTATTTTGATCTCAAAGAAACATAACTGCCACCAAAATAAGTTACTTTATATCACTAAGCTTCAAAGCAAATTTTACGATGTCAAGAGAGAATAAGTCTTTTACACTTTATGCCTTCTATCTAAGTGTAGTATTTGACTATCAACTTAATCTTGAACCCACAATTTCGTTTAAACATTCCTTTTCAAACTTAAAATTACTCTTGTTTCTAATTGACTTGTTGTTCTCAAGCAACTTCGCTTAATCCCATATTTAATCTTATGATAAGATTAGGAAAACTTTATAAAATATCTCTAAAAAAAAAAGGAGTTTCATAATTATTTTGCTTTACTATTTGCTTTACTATTTGCTTAATTAAATCCTCATGGTAAAACATTCTCAACAATTAAATAAATGTCACGTTGGAAAATATTAGTAAAAATAAAAACAAAGATAAAGAAAAAAATTAAATATATTCTAATTTTTAAGGGGCATAACAAATATAGTCTTTCCCTTAAATATATTAAAAATTATTTTTTTCAAAATTTTGAACAAAATTTTAATGCAATTAGTCTCACAAAAAGTGGGCACATAACTATACAAAATTTCATGACATAATATAAGTAATTAGTAATTTATATATAATATAATAATATTCAATAAAATTATTAAATCATCCATATAATGTTCAAAAATTATTACAAAATTTTAAGGGGTAACTTGCATAACGAGAATCACATAGGAAAATCTTTTGCTCTAAATAATTTTAAATAGATACTTAAATAAAATGAGCAAAATTTAACATAAAAAATTTTTAATTTAAAAAAATTTAGAAAAAATATCTATTAAAAAGTGCTTGAAGAATGGAGTATCATAATATTAGCAATACCATTGTTAGCCACTAGGAAGGTGGTGTGTGGAGCTCATATGCCACTAATGTGACTAAGCATCATAAGTACAAACACTTGGGTTATCTTCCTCAAATGCTCCACTATGATTCAAGTTGGGCTATCTTGGTTTGTGACCTAGGTTATTTTCTTACCATTTTACATGATTTTTGCACTATGTTTGATCCAAAATCATTGTTAGATTCGATTCTTAATTCAAAATTTTTCAATAATAATTCCAACATATTTTTCATTGTTTTCAATCTCTAAACGATTACAATGTTCAATAAAATTTGTTTCTAAACTAACATAATCCACATTTTAATCTAAAATTCTTTAAAAATCAAATTTTGGCCAACTATCCCAAGGTATTTTCCTACACTTCCTAACCTCTAACAACTCATTTTATCCTAAAAATATATCTCTAAACTAACCATTTTATCTTTTTAAAAGGGTTAAAGATTACTTCAATTTTAAAAAGAACTAAAACCTCAATATTTTTTGCCATTGTTTTGGGCAATACCACATTGCTACACTAGATTCTTATGGTGTTTTACATCACACAAATGTTGCATTCTTAATCTAGCATACCCTTCCAAAACCACTCATTTCTTACTTTTTATTTTTAGAAAGCTTACAAAATACGAGATTGAAACAATACAATGGCTCTTAAAACATGTAATATCACTTAGTTCAACCATCAATTAAGCAAGAACCATGCATATAGAGATATTTCATGAAACATTGCATAAAGCTTTAGTTCAGAAAGTAAAACATTATGTACATATATACCATCATTTCATGAAATACATAGAGCATTAGTTCACTTGATGCATCCAACTCTATCATGTACATGGACAAAATAAAATATTATCCTTTGAAGACATTAAACATATACAAGATATCATATGAACAAGCCAACATTTAAATTTATTTACAATTTATAATTATCTAATTAGCTTAATTGATCACAACATTTAAAATTGTTTATTATTCACAATTTAACTAGCTTAATTGATCATTATTGTGATCAATGGACAAGTTAGAATGTGAGAACATAATATAGGTGCAATAAATAATGAAATAACACTTTAATGCATCACAAAATAGCTATAATTAAAAAAGGTATATTTTCACCTATCTTTAGTAAACAAGACGGATGTAGGGAATATGATGTTCTCTTAAAATAAAGAAGTGTAGTATCTCATGTATATCCATAAGAAAAAAAAGGCATACATACAAGATACATATTCAATAGAGTTTCATATAGAATAAGTATCTTCATAGCTCTAGTAGCAACATTAAATTGATGCATATATAATAATTTTATGTAATATCATTACAATTAAGGCATGCATACAAAAAGGTATTTTATATATAATTCACTCAAAATTGCTTCTAGTAAATCAACCATGATACAACTAGACTCTGATACTACCACTATTAGAAAAACATATAATTTATATTTTACCATATCGTGTACCATAACATGATTTAATAAGCAAAATTAAGTTTCCTTTAAAAAAAAACTAGAAGAAGATAGTTATAAATACCTTTAATCCATCTTCTCTTTGTCACTAGTTTCATACTTTAATCCTGTAGATGCATTTGCAATAATATTGTGAAAGCAAACTTAGTGATACGAGTACACTCCTTTTTAAGGAAATACATCGTATATTCTCTCCTAGAGAGAACCCATTTTTTGCATTATAACGAGAAAACTATAGCCTCATGTATTTCTAGACATAGGGAATCCCTTACTAATTAATCAAATTGAATCATGAATTTTACTTATTATATAATTCATACCCAATCAACTTATATTAGACTTAAGTATCTTTATGACCCCAACTTAATAGTCACATGAATTTTAGGCACTAAACTATATTAATATTATATAATTTATTTGAGGACAAAAATAATAAAATTCCAACATTTTTTATATCATTTAATAATCCATAATAAAACATTTCGGAAAGTTCTCTCCCTCTATCACTTAAAAATGTTTTTTAAAGTAGGAAATTAACTTCGGCATGTGGGAAGATATCTTGACCATGAATTACTTTTGAAATATATTTTTTAATATATGTTAAAAAATGGACATAGACAAATAAATATTTTTTTATTAAATAAGAGTAGGTACTCCCCCCCCCCAAAAAAAAAGCGTTTGAAGTATTTACTCGAAAATTTCTAATATGTTTTATGATTAAAGGGATATTTTGCTAATAGAATAGCATTCCATTAATAAGATTACCAATTTACTTCTGGTGAGGATCAAATTCTTTCTTTCTATCATTTTTTTCCTTTTCTATTTAAGTGCCTTTTACCGATAGTAGTGTGTGCCTAAAAAAAGAGGCCCTTAAAACAAGAGAGTAAAAAAAAAAGGAGAAAAAATATTCTTACTCTAATACGGAAAAAATATTTCGAGGCACATAGATGATATGTTTTTTTTTATTTTAATGAAAAATAATTTTTATAAAATACAATTATAAAATATTATAATAAAAGAAAATATTTGTTTATTTAATATTAAATATAAAAATTTTAAAAATAGTTTTTAATAAAATTTATTTTTTAATTTTATAACTTCAAATATTATTTTTACTATAAATATACATAATATATTATTTATTTATCAATAAATATAAATAAATTTTTTAATAAAAAATACTTTCAAATAACACAAGCAGGCAGTATGAGTACCAATCTAAGAATCTCTCTCGTTGATCTAAAGCCTCTGCCATTTTTCTGCTATGATTAGAAAGACAAATTCCTCTGTTGTTAGAATAACAACTTTCTTTGTACATTATTGCTACTTCTTCCTGTGTACACAATGAGAGATAACGACTGTATGGGTCATACATTATTAACATTAAATCAAGGGGTACGCATGCATAAAAACTTGAAATTTAAATAAATTATTTTATTTAAAATCGTCACTTATTATTATTCAGTACAATTTGATTTAAATAAAATCGATTCAATTAATTTATAGGTCTTTTATATTTAAATTTATCAACAGTGATTCACTTAAATAATTTTCAATAAAAAATAAAACACATCTATTATATTATATTTTCTTTTACCCCACGCACGCACAACCTTTATATTATAGTTTCTTTAAATCTTTATGTGGGTGGGGGCAGGTCCCCGCTCCGACCAAACCAGATGCGTGTGCGAGGGGTATAAGAAAGTACACATCTATTCACAACAAGTTTTGGAGTAGTCCTCTTAATTACCATTCGATGTGTATGCTTTTCGTCACATATTTGTATTGATTTAAAGTTTTTGTATGTCTTAAATAAATTATTTAGTCATATTATAATAGAAAAGTTATAGAGGAGGGTTTTCTTTGATGTACTTTGATATTGATTAACTGTGCGATCAATTTTAATAGGTTAAATCATTTTGTAAATTCTTGTTGTTTCATTTAAGTTTTAATTAAATTTTTATAATTAAATTTTTTCAATCAAATATTCTTAACTTTTTTTTTGTAATTTAACTTTGTACCTTTTGTTGACAATTTATTTATATAAACAATTATTTATTAGCAGTGGCGAAACTAAGACATTTGATTTGGAGGTCGATTACAATTGGTGAAACTTTGTTTGGATGTATATTAAAAATTTTAAATTATTTTTAAAAAATAATTTTTTTAGAAAATCTTGATGCAAAATATTATAATTTTCAAAAAAATTAAAAATTATGAAACATTAAATAAAATTACAAAATTCTATCTATAATGGTTGTAATACAAGTTATTTTGATTTTTTTTTATAAAAAGACTACAATAAAAATTTATAAAATTTGTAAAAAAATATAATTAATTTAATAAAATTGTTCATATGTATACATACTTTTTGGAGAAATATAAAAGTTTTATTCTGAAAAATTAGATTGATAAAATTAAATAAATAATAATAATAATTCTGAAGTGCAATCATATTATATGTGTAATATAAAAAAGTACAAAGAATATTTTAAAAAAAATGAAATTAGAGTACAAAAGTTAGAAAACTATTTGTAAGTTACATGACTTTTTGTTTCAACTAGATATATGTTTTTGTAATGTATTTTTAAAATTAAAAATTATAATAAATAAATTCATACTTCGTAAGGAGGAATAGATTAAAAAATTAAAATATAAAATTCATAATTAACAAGGAGGAATAGATAAAAAAATTAAAATATAAATTATATATAACCTTTAATTATAAAAAATTATGATTTTAAACTTTGAATTATATTTCTGTCTCCTTCATAAAATTTACTTTTATTATATGAATACATAATTTATTTTATTATGAAGGTAAGTATTTTAAAATTTAAAAGGATTGCAATGTACAATAAGATATAAATATAAAAGAAAATATGAAATTTGGGGGGACCGAGGCTACCCCTTCCTTAGCTTCGTTGCTGGCTATTAGCATTTAATGAGGCGGGAAACAAACAAAATTATTTCATAAAATGTCCTATAATTTTTTAGTTTTTGCGATTAAAATACAAATAGAAATTACATAAAATTTTACATAAAAAGTTACTAAATTACATAAAAATAAATAAATAAAAGGGTGCGATTCATGTGTAATAATTATAAATAAAATCTAATAAAAAATGATAAGATATATTTAATTAAAATTAAAAATAAATATAAATATAAACATCCGATCCAAACATTTAAATTATAAAAACCTCAATAGAATTTGAGTGAAACTGCAGGAAGAACAAAGACAAAGTAATTTAACCTTTTTTCGTAAGACTGGGCACTTGCTATTCCTATCAAACGGAAAAAGTTCATACCGGCCAAATATAAAACTAATACGTGATGTGTAAGTCCTCTTCGTTTTCTTTTTAGAAATTCGATATTTAGTAAGTTTTATCAAATTTTCAATTAATCAAAAGTCAAGTTAAATTAAATTTAATGTGAGAGAAAAACTCTTCGAGATTTTTTTTTATTTATAAAATTCAAATCTAAAATATAATCTAAAAATATTAAATTTTAACTATTCAAATCAACTAATATTAATTATCAGAGTTCACTTGGTTTGTACCATATTTAATACTAATTCAAAAATTAAGTTGATAAAAAGAAATTGCCAAGCAACATCAAAAGAGAAATTTTGTCTATTAAAAAAGGAAAACTGCATGCTTTTGTGTGAAAGTAAAATGAAAAGAGGATAGCAGAATTTTATTCTTCGAATCTTAACTAATTAATTAATTGACATAGTGGGGGGTTTAGAGATTCTTGCATATCCAAGGATGGCCTTATGCATGATGCAAGAGCCACGCTCCCAAGTTGAGAATCAATATGTTCTCCGATGCATCACAATCATTAATTGAATAAAAAACACATGGCTGTCAAGCAACACCAAATATCCATTTGCTATTTGCTGCGACCAATTATCAAAGCGTAGTACATTAGCAAAATGCTTTCCGATATGGTCAACAAAAAGTAAGTGCAATTGCACGACCAAATTCTTTGCTTGGCCCAATCATTTCATCTCTCAATTTCAATTTTCAACTCAAACCCTCTCGCTTCTATGGCCACCCAAAACCTCCAGCCTCCTTCTCCTACTTGCATCATCAATCAGTCTCATATTTGCAATGTAAAAAGTGTCGGCCTCACACCTTGACCAAAAAAAAAGTGTCGGCCTTACACCATTCTCTCCTTTCAACCTAAGCATGGTTAACGGCACTTCTTTCATAAACTTTGAAATTTTTTTATAATAAAAATGTTAAGTCACTTAGTATAATCATATCGTAGATTTTTAATCTTGTTTGGTAACTCAGTGAAATTTTTTATTTTTAATCACTTATATATTAGAATTAGTTATCTTTATGGTTATATGAAAATTTGTCATAATTGTGATCAAATTCTATTAATTATTTTAATCACTACCTATTAAAATTGTGATTAAATCTTATAAATTATTATAATAGCTACCTATTAAATATACTAAATTGCTCATTTATTTATTAAATAATTATGATTATAACTATGTGACTTGCATATTAAGGTTATATTAAGATGAAATATTGTTCATTAACTAAAGTTAGTAAATACTTTTTATCTTTTCCTCCTACCAGAAATAAATAATTTTAATATTTAAAGAGTTATTTAAAATAATGGAATAAAATTATTAATTTAATAGAAAAAGTTGAAAAATCATAACTCTTTAGGATTAAATTATTTGAAACTATATATAAAAGATTCTTAATTCTTTTCTTTAATCGTTCTCACCTATCAGCATCATAGGCTGAAAATAAGTTAGAGTTAAAGATATTTCCATTATCAAATACAAGCATTAAATTAATAAAGAGAGCAAGGGAAGATGGCAAATAAAGAGAGTAAGGGGAGATGGCAGATCAGGGTGCTAAGTTTGTTTCAACCTTTGTTTTTTTTTATTTTTTGGTATTCTTTAAATATTTTTTAGAAGGCCTTTATCCTTTTGGTGCAAGGTATATTTTCTCAATAATATAGTTACTTTATACTTTATGAAAAATGAAAATATGTTAAGGTATTTATTTAATTTGCTTCCATATAATTATTATAATTGATAATTATATTTTTGAATTATGTGACATGCTTAAAATCTGTATATATTCTTAAATTTTTTTAACATTTGATATCAAAGCAAGGTTTTTAACTTATGTTTATAATTCCTTTAAATTTTAACTATGCATTATTATGGTTATTATTGGTCAATTTGATTTCGTCAAAGTGATCCAAATTATATGATAATATAAAAATTTACTTTTGCATAAATTATAAAAGTAATTTTATACCTTGCATAAAATCTTATTCATGTAACATGATGATAACATACTGTCAGTTGATTTGGCTTTCACAAAAGTGATTCAAATTATATTATAATATGAAAATTTATCTTTACAAAAATTGTAAAGTAATTTTATACCTTACATAAAATTTTATTTGTGTAATATTATGGTAATATAATGTGGCTTGATTTAGCTTTCACCAAAGTGATACAAATTATATAACATTATAATTTTTTATTATTGTACAAATTATAGTGATTATGATTATAGAAATAATTTTACTCTCAAAGGTCTACTTATTTTGATAGTCATAAAAATTTGAGTTATTAAATACTTAAAAAATTTTAACATCTCATATGAATAGTTTCGCAAGTTTGCCAATCAAGGACCCAACATTTTGAATTTTATTAGTCGGTTTGATCACATAAATAAAAAAGTTTGTAATAATTAAAATAATTTTATATTCAAAGGTATAATTTCTTTTATATTCATATTAAAAAATTTAACTTGTCTTTTATCCAAAGTTATAAGACATTAAAAATGGTGTTAAAAGTTAATAAAGGTTATCGCTTTTAGATTAATTTTATTATTTATCATATTAATAATACTTGATTTTTACCAAAATGAATCAATTATATGACATTATAAAATTGTATGATTACATAAATAAAAAAGTTTATGATTATTAAAATAATTTCATACCTAGAGTTATAATTATTTTTAGTCATGTTATAGAAATTAAAGTTGTTTCACATTCAAAGGTATAAAATATTAAAGATGATGCTAAAAATGTATAAAAGTATTTTCATCACTTTTAATGTTGAAAGTGAATAAAAGCTATCACTTTTTGATTAAATTTATTATTTGTCATATTTAACCCAAAGGATAAGCATAATGATAGGTTAAATTATTTTTTTGAATTGTCATGTAAAGTTCTTTAATAGATGTAAAGTTTTATATAAGTTATAACTCTAAGTTCTTATTTTCGACATATGTCTAATATTTTTAAATTGAGTGGTTCTACTTTTAGGAATTGGAAAGAATAATTGGAAACTACATTGGGATGATTGTACTCGAATTTGTGTCTTTAGATATTTACCAAGTTTTTGGTTTACTCAAAACGATCCAAATATTATAGATTTTATTGTCCTAGTCATCAAAATAGAATTATAGAAATTGGCATGACAGAATCCCTTGAAAATAGAATTGACAGTAAGAGTCATGAATCTAAAGAGTTTATGCTATCTTTAAATGAGGGATTAGCTGGTGCTAATTAAATAAAATAATGGAAAATCAAACTAGCATCTAGATATAGAGATATTGTACCATAAGAAAAACATTGACACTACCACGTTTTCCATAAAAGAAAATACTCACGATTAGGAAAATGTGGATCACTCAAAATCCCTAAGGCAATATGAAATATTAATAAAATTAGTGATTTTGGATTATTACATAATACACTTAAAGGAATATGAAATTGAAAATAATCTAGTGATATTTTCATAACTACAAAGGTAAGCAATCTATTAAATGAATGGAGTTATGAAAGATGAAATAGCTTTCATGGCCAATAATAAAATTTGAGAATTCATTGCATTACCTGATAGAGTCATCCCAATTCAATGTAGATGAGTATTTAAAATTAAAAGGGATACTAAAGGAATATTGACCAATATAAGGCCAAACTTGATTGGTAAAAAGAAAAGTAATCCATTAATGTGTTTGTGACAATTATGTAGTTATTTTTCTCTCTAAGAACAACAAATGCTCAAGTAAAACAAAGCACATAAAGTTAAAATATTTTCTTGTTTATAAAGAATTAGAGAGAAAAAAGTGTCTTTTAAGCATATTAATACAAAATTAATGGTGGCAATTTCCATGGTTAAGGCATTAGCACCTAAAGCTTATATTGATCATGTATTTTCCATGGAATTGGATAATAATGTATAATTTTTTAAAGAGCTTATTTTAGTTTTGTTCCCTTATATCCAAATGCATATTATGTGAAATAAAAATTAATGTTTTGTGTTTTGATATAAAAATTAGACCATGATATGAATATTATTGGAAATTTCAAATTGAATATAAAAGAAAATGGTTCATTTGAATTTAATAGACGTATAAGTTCATGTCCTTCCTTGTTAACTTTTCTTGATGGAAGATCGTATTATGATGCATGGAAGGAATTATAACTTTTATAGATATAAAATAGCCATGATCCATATTGGTAAGAAATTTAGAAAAAAGTATAATTAATCATTAAAGTTAATAGTATAATTATTACCTTTGATATCTATAAAAATTTTCATGTGACCATTTAACTAAGTGGGAGAATATTGAATTAGTGGCCTTCATGATTACATGAAAAATTATCATCATTGTGATCAAGTTTTATTAGTTGTTGTAACTACTACATATTAATATTGTGGTAAAATCTTATCAATTATCACAACAACTACGTATTAAGTATATTAAATTACTTACTTATATATTAAATAATTATGATAATAATTATATAAATTTCATATTAAGGTCATATTACAATAAAATTATATTTGTTAATCAAGATTAATGATATAAAAAGCTCTTAATCCCTCTTTTCACTCATCACTACTCCCACCAGTATTACAAACTCATCACCTAATATTAGTATTAGAATAATAAAAAGAATAAGTAGACGAAAGATTAATGTGCTAATTTTGTTCCAACCTTGCTCTTCTTTGTATTCTTTACAAATTGTCACATGGTCTTAATTCTTGTGGCTTATAATATTTCTTTTCAACTTATATGATTACTTTACAATTTATAAAGATGAAATTATTAAGGTATTTCTTTAATTTGCTTTTGCAATATTATTATAATTGAGAGTTATATTTATAAATTATAGCATGCCTAAGATCCATATATATTCTTAATTTTTTGTAACAATATGTTCATGATCAAATTAATACTAACAATTTAAAAAAATTAATTAAATAATATAAAAGTATCATTGTAAACTCTTCAAAACATAGATACATTATTACATAATAATTGATTAACACCAGTTGAATGACAAGTCTGAAGTTAGTTACAAATTAATATACATACATACATACATACATCATACATATATATATATATATATATATATATATATATATATATATATATATATATATATATATATATATATATGAGTATCATTATATATCAAATGATTCCACATTAATTTCACAATTGATATAAAAATACAATAATATCAATTTTTATATTTATAAGAAATTAAGAATCATTATTATTTCTTTATTGAGAAGCACCTTTATGAAACATATTACAACATTAAAATATCCAAATTTCCTTTTTTTGTTTCATATGCCCATATGATAAAACAATTCACTTATTCTTATTTTCTTATTTTTCAATTTCATTAGCACATTTTCTTTAAAGTAAATTAAATTTTACTATAAACTTCACACAATTAAGCAATAGATAGAAAGTATACCTAGATTTCCTTTTAAGACAAGGAAGAAGGACTATTAATTTAAGAAACCTCCAAGAAATTTCTTAAATTAAGTGGGTGCGGTTTGATGTTGAAAGGTTTACGCTAAGTGCCTATACGAAATATAAATAGTTTTCATGTTTTTATCCAACTAAAACAAAACCTTATAGAAAACGACAATAAAAGTACGAGAACTCTAAGAGATTAATATTTATTTCAAGAGTTTTGTTTGACTACCATATAGATGAATTATTTTGTAGCGATTTGAAATGAGAGGATTATCTATTTTTTGAGAATAAGTTTTGTGTTTGAAAATAGTGGTTGAAAATCATTTTTGAACAAAAATATCATGTTTAGAGGAAATGTTTTGGTGCCTACTAAAAAAGTTTGTACGTTTATATGAAAATTTAACTTAAAAATTATTAAACTATAAATTTTTTAGTTTTAATTTTTTATAAAAATTATAAATGTTTATAAATTTTGTATATAATAAATATATAAAAAATTATAATTTTTTATTTAAAGTTATATAAAAATTTTAATTTTTATATTTTATAAAAAGTGTACCATTTTAAATTTTTTTGAAAAATGTAAAAAAAATCTCACAAAATTTACCAAATTGTTTATTAGTATAAATTTATTAATATATAAACATCATTGTAAACTCTCATATGGATACATCATTGTAAACAAAATAATTTATTAATGTCAATTATTTGGCATGTTTGATGTTGTTTACAAATCTTTATATGTTAAATGTGTCCACATCAGCTTCATGATCATTGCAAAAAAATATAATAATATCAATTTTTATATGTATAAGAATTGTCTTTTTTTTTTGTTAGAAAGCACTTTTATGAAGTATATTACAACATTAAACTTTGGTTTTTAATAAATAACTAATGTTAAATTATGATTTTATTTAATAATTAACATGGTATATTACACTTACCTCCTAACACTAACCCCCTTGTAGTCCTTTATTGTCCAATCTCTCATAACACTAACCCTTTCTAGCAATATTTTCCTACTTGGCCTTTTCTAACATCTGACATCACTAATGATATTATAGAATCCCAATTTCTATAATTTTAAAAACTACAACTTAAAAAATAAAAATAGTGCAAGTTTATATTCAATACTCATTAGTCAATATGTGAAATTAACACTCTTCAAAAAAAACATACTCTAGTTTAATATTTATAAATATAATGAGTATTCATCAAATTTTGATGTATAATATTATATATTTTATATAAATAAATAGTAACTAATGCTTGAAATGTCAAAAAAAGATGAATGAAATTAAGTTTCTTACTTGTACAATTTTATAAAAGTCATGTAAAAAATGAAAGGTAATAAAATATGATTGATTATAAACTCAAAAGCTAAGTTGTAAAAATAGAAAAACATAAAAAAAAAAAATCCTTACTTTTATATAAGGATACTTTTCTAATAAGTATGCAATCCCACATATTTAGTGATAGGCTAACAAATTTTCATTACGGTAAAAATTGATAAATATAAATACAATATTAAAAATAATCATCTTAAAGTTAGAAAATGAATATACCTTAGTAGAGAGAATTATTTTAGGGTTGGAAGAAATACATGATGAAATTTAAAAATAGCACCATAATTTTTGCATTTTTTCTTTTCAACTCACATCATTGTTTTAAGTTTCCACATTAATTACCAAGAAAATTTGCTATAATAAAATGATATCATTATATTATAAAAATTTACACATTGATTATTAAACAAAATTGATATCATAAACTAAAATCTTTTATTTGATTAACTTTTTTGATAATTTTTAAGTAACAATTTTATGATTTTAGCATAAATCTTGTAAGAACTAACATCATTTTACAAATTGATGAATTTTATTTTTAATTCAACTTAATCCAAGTGTAATTGGTACCATTAAAATGATTTTTTGTATTATGATATTTTTTATACAATTAAATAGATACAAATAACAATAGAAATAAATGAGAAATGATAATTTACAAATAACAATAATCTTTAAATAAAAGGAAAAGTTGGATACTTCTTTTTGCAATTTCTTTATATTGCTTGAAAGCTTTTGAGTTAAAGAATATAGATAATAGTAAATTGATGATAAATTACAGTAAAAAGAAATAATATATTCATTTTCACAATGAATTCAAGCTTTCCAATGCGAAAATAGATATGTTACTTTTTATTATAAATTTTCATCAATTTTCTTATTTTTATATTTTCTTATCATTTGTAACTGTATTTTTTGAAATGAAATCCAAATACTATAATTTAGATCTAACAATAGAGATGACTTTGAAGGATATAGATGGTTGTAAACTAATAAAAAATTATAATAAGAAAAAACATCATATCCAATCTTATAGTACTATAATTTCTCATCAATTTTCTAATCTTTATATTTTTTTAATTATGCTAAATTAATTTCTTGAGATGGAACTTAAATGATATAAATTACAATGAACAACAAAGATGGCTTTGGAAGGCGTAGATGATTGTAAACTAATAAAAAATAATAGTGAAAAAAAGCAGCATAACTAATCTTGCAATGAATTCAAGCTTTTTAATGTAAAAATAACTATCTTACTTTTTCTTACTATAAGTTATTATCAGTTTTCCTATCATAAAGCATAAATATTTTAAATAGAAAGTGGGAATGAAATTTATAGATAAAATGTAGAGCTTTAAAAGTTAGTTGTTAATTGAAATTGAAGTATTATGTTAGTTTTATTTCATATAACTTGATTGTTGATATATCTTGAAAGGTCATAATTTTTTATAATTTTTTGGTACACATTATTGGTTAATGCATTTAATATTTAATTCACATTTAGACATTGACTATATAAAAAATTAATATAGTATACATTTTTATCTCTTTATGATCCATCTCTTTATCCCTTAATATATGTTTACTATTATTTTTGATACATCTCTTCATCTCCTAATACAACTTTTGTACCTTGTAAATCCCATCTTTGTAGGTAAGCATTTATTATATGTTAGTTGGCTATCAATATACTTTTAGATGTTGGTAGGCCAAAAAATTGACATAGTACTTCCTTCCAATATTTACCATATTAATTTTTAATAAATAATTGACATTGTTTACTTTTTTTAATACAACTTCTACATCTTAACATTTTTCTAAAATGACAACCTACATAAAAACTACTAGATCATCAATATAATTTATAGCTTAATTATTATGTAATCCCAAATTAAAAACTATATAGTTTACAATATAATTATTACATAAAATCAATATTAGATGGAATATGAGGATAATACACCCATTAATGCTATATATTTAAAAATACTTTAAATCTTATGATTATTGTAATTACATCAAACTGCAAATATCATCTATTCATGACCATCTATTTGAAGGCTAAAAATAATTGTGGTTTGACTGAATGCTTATGATCATAAAATTTGAAACTTTTCCAAAATGTGTAGTTAGAATGGGTATGTTGTCCTCTTAAACTGCTTGGATAAAAAATGGAATAAAAGATAAATATATAAGTAGAATGAAAAATAATATACATTGGTTATTAAATCAAAACTGACATCCTTCTTAGTTGAATAAGTATATTAAGTTTTGACAATTTTCCAATACTTTGTAAATGTATCCTTGATAAATGCTTGTTATCATTCTTGACATATACTTACCATTTATTACAAGTTAAGTGGCAAGTGATGTACCTTTATTAATTAGTTAGGTAAAAAAAAAACCAATGTTTAACTTTATCACAAATTATCTTATCTAACTCTTTGTCTTCTTCTCTAATTTTTTAAAATCATGTTAGTTTTTTAATAAATAATTAATATGATTTGTTCTTTTTTTAATTTTTTTATAACACAACTTTTATATCATAGCATTTTTTATCAATGGATATTAATTTTCTAAAACAACATTATCAAGTTTTTATATCTTGATATTTTTCTAATAATAGATACTAATTATAAATTATTTTTCTAAAAATATTACCAATATTAACTAGTAAATATTATATACTAATATTGCAATTAATTATTTGATGTGATTTACAAATTATTATACATTATATAATTCTTATAAAATAATGACTTACATAACAATTATAGTACATCATCGTTATATTTTACAGCATATTCGGTCATTCCTCATATTGAAGAGACTATAATTCTTATTGTAAATTCTTATTTGTTGAAGACATCTTATCTATTTTCATCATATTGAAATGTTCCACTAGACTTTGTAGATATTAGTTATTTCTTGTTTATATACTAGATGGAATATGGGGACAATACACACGATTAATGCTATAGAATTAATAATATTTCAAATCTTATGATAATAAGTCTTCCATCAAAACATGGATATCTTATAATCATGAGCATTCCATTATAGTAAAAAATATATGTGGTTTGATGAGAAATTTATATGTTTTATTTGGTAATTAACTGATTGCATTAATAATTAATTAATTTAATTAATTATTAACTATCATTAATTATATTAATTGATTTAATTAATTGATTGCATTAGTTATTTAAATAAGAATATTTAATAAAATTATTTATTTATTATTAGTTATTTATATACAAAATGGTATATAAAGACATGAGTATATTTTATGAGTTATTTGAGTATTCTTTTATTTTAATATTTTAAATTTTATATATTATTTGATAAATTAAATTCTATTGTAAATAATATATTATTATAATTTATTATGTATTAAATATTTTTTAAAATTAAATTAATATAATTTTTATTTTTATTAATTTTTTTAAAATTTAATAATTATAATAATTTATTTTTATATAAAAATGAATATTATAATTTTTATAAATTGATAGTGGGATAAATGGGAAGATAGATTAATAGGAATTTTTTGGAAGGATAAAATAAAAAATATAAAAATTTAATTTTCATGTAAAAATGAATATTTTATATTAGTGAATTTTTAGGACAAAATAAAAAATATGAAAATTGGTCAAGGGTAATTTAATCTTTTTATGGATCAATTATTTCAAAATGTTAGTCCACTTAGTTTTTTTCAAACGATGGATTGGAAGGTAATCAATTAATCAAATCAGTTCATTATCAAATATCAAAATTAATTAATTTAACAAGTTAATTAATTAATTTTAGTCAAATTAATCAAAAGTTACTTAAAAAGTTGATTGTCAAATATCTTTATAATTATAAAATTCGAAGCATTTCTAATTGTGTAACATCAATGGTACGTTGTTCTCTTATGTCACTTAAATAAAAGATGGACCGAAAGAGAAGTTTATAGATAGTAGAAACAATAATAGATGTTGATTATTAAAAAAAATATTATGTAAAAAATTTATATTTTCAAGTAAGATAATTCAAATGCCTTTTAGACGGCAGTTATAGGAAAATAACATCCTAACTTATTGCTGAATCACTTTGACATTAGCTTTTTATTTAAATTAATATGATAAGTTGCTCTTAATTTTAAAAATATTACTAAACTGACTTATCACATTGGTTTTTTTTATTAAAGTTGTTGTTATGAGTTATTCATAATTGTAAAAATAACACTATGCCATTATATACATTAATTTTCAATACAACTGATGTTAATGTGATTAAATTGAAGGATAAATTTGTAATAGTGGAAGCATGTTCTAATGTTAGGATAAAATAAAACTTATTTTATTTATGAACTTTAGATTAAGCCATTCCTTATCATTTTAAAATAATGACGTTTTCTTTTCATTTATTTTTGCAATTCTCATATACATATATATTACATCCTAAATTAAATCGATCTAAATTTTTTAAATAAATGGAGTTAATTTAATTTGTGTTATGTTATATATGAATAGTGATTCCAAGAGTAACCATTTTCTTTTATGGCTATGATTAATTAGGACCAATCATGTATATTTAACTAAATTGTGAAGAATTTTTTGCTCGAATGATATTTAATATTTTTTAAAAAATTTATATTTTTATTTGCATTCAAATTTTAATTTTTAATTTTTAATTTTATTATACATATACGTTTATTGTTTAAACACTCGTACCTCTAGAAAAGGAAAAATGAGTTGCTTGTGCGTGAATGTATAGGAGTGGGACCCACCGGTTCTACATTAAAAGCAATTGGAAAGGCTAAAGAGAGCAGGCCCCCATAAAGAAGGGCGAAAAAATGCATGGACAATTAATTTGAGGGGGCCGGGTCCTTGTTAGATTATCATTACATATAAATGCTTACTATAAATTATATTGCATGATACTATACGTTTCTAACCTATATTGTGTAGTTTTCATTTGGGCAAACAAGTGGATTTGCAAATGGTTCATGTCTTAATCAAACTAATTTCACTCGAAATATGGGTCTCTATCTTTAAATTCCCAATTGAACATGAGTATGTGATCATATTTTCAAGTGCTATCAAATGGTGACTACATCTTCAATGTTTGTATTAGATTTTGGATCTAGGTAGATTTACATAAATTAATGGTAGCACACCCCCTCTCTCTCTCAAATTTTTAAATGGAACAATGATAAATTGATTATTTATTTATTTATTTTTTGTTGGCCATTGAGACTATTTATAATCTTTTTAAGAGCAATGATATTTACTTGTTTCCGCACTAATTTTTCTCTCTCATTCTCTTTTGCATTTACAAGTAGACTTCACACGTTCAGCTCCTTTGCAATGTGAAAAAGAATGAGTGGTGAATCAGTGTGAATTTGTGTTCTACAAATTTATTATTTTTTTAATAATAATCGAAGTATACTTAATACCAACGTATTGAATTTAAATTTAAAACACTAAAAAAAAGTTTTATCTTCCTTTAAATTATAATTCAATTTTGAAATGAGGATTTAATAATTTAATCATTCTTATTATTAAAAAAATATATCAATATTTTAGTTGAATAAAGAGTGGTACAGTAAATAAAAAATTATATTATAATTTATCTCTAGCGTAATTATGGCGTAATTGGGGATATTATAATTATACCAAACAGCTGATTTTTGTACGCCGGCAACGCGGAGAGGCAGGCGGCGGCAATGTATCCAATCCATATGCACCGAACCAGATATTATTAATAAACCGTGGGCCGTTCCTGAGCTGTCAACGTTTAAGATTCCCCTATAATAATTACTTATTTGATTTTGAAATAAAGGTTTGCCATCATAAAATTTGTAAAAAATCTTATTGATACAATCTATTTTGAAAGTTACATGAAACAAATCTTTATTTTCTGAAAAAATTTATAATTTTTTATAAGATTTTATAATTTTTTATGTGATATAAGTTATATGAAATGTAATTATTCATATAAAACTCATAATTTTATTCATAAATTTCGTAATATAAAATAATGATATTGCAATAGAAAATTTAAAGGATTATTGTGAAATTTTATAAAAAATTATAAATTTTAAATAAAATATTATAAGTTTTATAAAAAAATATAAATTTTATATTGATCGTAATGCACTTTATTTTGAGGGTGCATAAAAAGAAGTCCATAAAATAATCATAATTTATTTGCGGTGCCAATTTTTTTTTGACGTGATTTTGTTGTTTTTTGAGCCGAGCGTACATGAACTTTGACTTGGGCTATGATTCATGACCCAAAGTGACCTCCGCCCGTACGTATCCCAAGCAAGTTTCTCGTTCCTCAATCGCGAATCATGATACATGCGAAACCGGCCGTATCGGTCATCAACAAATTGCATTATTCATTTTTTTTTAAAAGAGTTCTTAATTATGGGAAAAAAAATTTCTTTTAGAGAAGATGTTTGTGGAATATATTCACCCCGTAGGTATGCCAACATAGAGTTTGAGGGAATTTTTATATTCCTCATTGCAAATTATTGTCCATTGGTGTCTGTTTTTTATATCCAAATTCAAATCCAGTAAGAAAAATAGGAACCAATAGATTCTATCATGTTTTTTATTTTTTATATTTTCTTAGTGAAGAATCATATCTCAATTACCTTGCAAACGAATTCTCATTTCAAGATATGGTTAGTGTGTATATGTGTTAACGGAATTATGAACCAAGCATTTTTTTTCCATTTCTCGGAGTAAAATATTTAAATTTCTTCAATTTTTTATGTGTGCATGTTATAAAAAAGTTCTTTACTATTAATTTTTTTAATTTTCATTTTCATTCACACATTTTCTTTAAAAACGAATTAAATTTTACTATAAACTTCACAGAATTAAACAATGAATATTATGCTTGTTGCTTGCTACTTACTTTCAAGGTGTCAAAATTTGGAGTAATATAACATAAATTATTAAATTAAAATTATTTAACTATAATTATTTATTTTTAATAAATGTGATTAAATAAATTCAATTTCATACTTTTAAAACTGCCACATTTATCATAAATTTTAAAGCCTCAAGAGTAGCATAAAATTTATCAATAGATATTTATATCCTTCTTGATCTCACGAGCATCGATTATTGATTGCAAATAATATACGAAGAATAGTTATATAATAATATATTTATAAGATTAAATTTAAAATATATTACAAAATATGACAAGTATATTAATATTTGCATTGAATGGCAATCCAAGTGCAACTTCTATTTAAGGTGCTACACTTCCCTGTCAAAGACTCTACTTTATATATTTGTGAAATTATAAAATAAGATTGTTGTTGTTTTTACTTAGAATATAAATATATTAAAGGAATTTGAATATAAATGAGGTGAAGATATTTTATATTTGTAAAATTGAAACCTAACATAAAAATAATGTAAATTAATTGTAAGAAATAGAATATAGATTACAATTATCAATAGTATCAAAATAAGTGGAACGGTCCTGATAATTGAGTAAAGTCTTTATATGAGTAGTTACTTTGTCACTTGCTTTACAAAATATATGAAAACATTCAAAATTCAATTTAGCCTGCTACTCCATATATTGCTTCATCAAAATAAGTCAATCAAAGGCAACAAGTTGACCTTTCAATCATTCTTATACATTAGATAATAAGTTTGTGTGATGAACGGATTATAAATTTATTTTTACCTAAGTTAAATATTTATCTATGTAAAAATTTTAATTGAAATTTATATAAAAGAAAAATATTATAAAAAATTTGAAATTTAATTCATTGTTTCCATTATATAATGATACATTCAATTTTGTAAAAAATATTTTTCAATATATAATATATTGGAAAAATACTTACACATATTGCTTGTTACGTCATTTTTAAGTATTAACATTTAAATATTGCCAACTAATAATATGTATGTTCATTTTATCCGATCATCAATTATGGATTAACTTAGTTTTCTCTCTTGTCATAATTAAGAATAAATGATTATTAATTTATTTTTTTATATTTAATTAATTAGTAGACAAAATGACTATACATATTATTAGTTGTCAGTATTTGAGTTATACATATAAAACAGGTCCCATAAGCACAAGTAATACGAGAAGCTCGCAGTTACGAGTTAGTATGGGTTACTTAGTATGAAGCTTGCATTTAATATTGGCTCATGCGAACATGCGGGTAAGTTCACATGAGCAAAAGCCCACACAATTGTGACCTTGATCACAGATAAAAAAATAAACCTTTTATTCATTTTTCCTCCCTAAACCTAGGCTGAACCTATGGAAAAAAATTCAACTTAATTACTTTCTAATAAATCCAATCCATTTTTTAAATTCTGATCCATATTTTCTTACTTAAGTAATCCAATAAATATTAAAATATTAAAATATAAATTATAAATTATAAAATAAAATAATTAATAAAAAAATATATAGGCTATCAACTCTACTTATTTTACATGCAAGCTTATGTACGTAAGTTCATACGACCTATCCCTACATAAACCCTTGCAAGATAGATCCGGATAAGCCCGCTCTACTTGTTTTACATATCTAATTTAAGTAATAATAGCTAAAAATGAAGTAATAGACAAGTGTTTGTGTTGTGTAAGTATTTCTCATTACGTTCTACCTATAAAAGTATACAAAATCCATAGTTGAATGAAAAATCTTAACCTAAAAGGTGGTATAATAGGAAGTAAATGAAAACTAAATAAATGGAAGTTCTGATAATTTGTATTTTTCTTTATTTGTTATTTATGAATTATATTTGAAGAAGAATCTATTTTAAAAAAGCTTCTTCCAATATAAGATGTGCAATACATGTAGAAATGCAACATATAATATATACATATATATAAACAGAATTCTTCTTTTATAATAAAAATAATATATTACGAAAGATGACTATGACCATAATTTTAAATCACCCAAATTACTTTTAATAAAAAAATTTGCTCTTAAACAATGATTGTTATAAAATTGGATTGGGAAATAATATTCGAGCTCATTAGAATTTTCAAATATTTTTTATGTTCCTAAAATTGATTAATTAAAACTTTTAAACATAGTGCTGGCTTATGAATTTATTGAGTAATTATATAATACGTATAGTTAAGTATGACATATTTATATTTAAATATAAGAGTTTTGTTGGTAAAATATGTCGCATAATAAAAGCGTGAAAGGAAGATGCAGCTACGAACAAAGACATACTAATTATTCATTTTTATTTTTAAGAGAAAAAATTTAATGATAATAAAACTAATATAAGAAAGAAATAAGACATGTTAACTCTTAAACACAAAAAAAATTATTTCTCTCAAAATTGCTTTACTTCGAAACTTTTCATAGAAGTTTTATGTACATATAATCCTAAAATAAAATTTGATTTAAACTTTGATATTTAAAGAACTTCTATATTTTTTTTTAAAAAAAATACTTGATTTCGATTTTAGAATACTTTTAAAAAAAAAAAGAATAAAATTTAATTTGATGATTCCATCATACACATTTTTAAAACATGAGTACTAGAACAAAACTTTGTCTAGGCCGTTGAATAATCACTCTTTCATCTCAATCATCTGCTAAAAATGACCAAAAACATGTTGTAACAACTTCAAGTAAGATTAAAATACCAATTTTGTCATTATTATTTTTCTGGCCAAAAGGAGAAGGATTAACTTTCGAGATTATATTTAGAAAATAAGAAAATTGGACTTCTATGAAAAGATACAAGATTTAAAGATTTGTGATCGACTAGTACAAGCTTCGAAATGCTAGTTCTTAGAAAATGTGTGTACAATTTGGGAAAAATTAAGATGTTAATTCATGAGCAAAGAGATAAAATAAGAGTGCAGAATGATGGAACTAAAGTATAGGGTTAGTTTAGAATTATAGTGCAATTCATTCCTTCTTTTTTGTGGTCTCTCTTTTCTGTTTGTAATGAATCAAATATTTTTCCTCATCTTTCACTCAACCTTCTTTTCAACTTTTAACTATCCAAGAGCAACGTATAGGAAGCACACATCAGGGAGAGTGAGAAAGAAAATGAGAAAAAACCATTGAAATCCTTTACTTTATATTTTTGATAAGTCTATTTTGCTTGCTTTTAAAGAAAGGTGTAATGGATATATCAGCTTCACATTACAATTGTGGTGATGGATCAGATTGGACTCATTACTTAGACCAATCTCTCTGTTAGAAAGTTACTTTCAAAGAAATGGTAAGTTCATACCTTATAGAGGAAAAGGATTTAGATTATCTTTTTCTTAATCTGATCCTTTTCATCTTTTTTTATTAATTTTAAAGAAATAAAAGTATAATTTTTATTTTAAATTTTATTCTTTTTAATTGAGACCTATGGTTTTAAATAAATTTTATTTATTTATTTTTTAATTCACTTTATACATTTTTTAGGAAATATATCGAATCTATTTTTTGGTAAAATCAAACACAACCTCCAAAATTTCTCGAGGGTAAAGGATAAACTTTGACTTTTCTGTCTGCCAGGATCACTGACAGCAAAGATCTACTCATCCTTGTGTGAGGCACACATGAAGTTCTTTATCCACGTATCGGGCAGAGATTTCATCTTTCCTGTGAATAACAAAGAGTATGGGAAATAAAAGTACCCAAGGAACCTCTAATTTAATTTATATTGTAAAATATATTAGTAAAAAATAAAATAATAAGTTATATATTAAAACTTTGTCAAATTTTAAATTCATTATAGTATAGTTAATATAAAATATAACACATGGAAATTGACATTAAGAAAATATGAACAAAATTTAAATAGAAAACATTGATTCTATTTTTTCAAATGTTTTTATAATAAAAATAAAATATATCATATTATACTTACATTATTTAGTAGTATTAGTATGTAAATTAAAAATATTGAACGTGAACATTAAAAGGGAAAACTTGCATTGAAGTAAATAAAATAAAAAGAAATAATACAAGCACTATAAAATTTTGATAAAATATCAATTAATGGGTATTTAATTTAAATTGAAATATATCACTTAAAACTTGATATAAAAATATTTATAAATTTTAAATAAATATATTTTGTTTTAAATTTTGAATATTCTTATAAAAAATAAAATAATAATTAATCATACAATTAATATATTTTGTGTTAATAATTTTAATTATTTAAACTATTTTTATTTTTAATAAAAGTAAGATATATTATATTATATTTCTATTATTTAATGATATTAATACTTGGCTTGTAAATAAAAAGTGAACATGTAAAATGAAATACATGCAATTGTGTAGATAAAAGGAAAAAAATAGCATTTAAGCTGTATGGTATTAACAAAATTTTAATTGACAAGTTTTTTATTTGAAATACAACAATTAAAAATTGGCATCATATAAATATTAAAAAATTTAAATAAATAAATTTGATGTAAATTTTTAAATAATTTTATTTGAAAATAGAACATTTAATTACTTTATTTAACTAGAAAATTTTATATTAAAATTTTAAATATTTTTATAATAAAAATAAAGTACATTGTATTTTATTTATGATATTTAGTGATATAACCATCTAGATTGTAAATAACATGAGCAAATATGAAAAAAAAAAGAATGATGCAATTGAATATATAAAAGAAAAAGAAATAATAGGTGCATTGACAAAAAATTTAATTTATATATTTGAAATATTTCATTTGAAAATTAATTTAAAAAATATTAATAAATTTTAAATAAATAAATTTTATTTTAATTTTACATTATTTTTATTAAAAATAAAACTTATGAATAATTCATAAAATTAATACTTTTTATTAAAATTTTAACTTACTTAAAATATTTTTATAATAAAAAATGTTACATTATATCTATATTATGCAATAGTATTAGTTTTTAAATTATAATGAATAAAAATGAATATATAAATAGAAAAAATATGAAAGAAAATAAATTAAATGAAGAGAAACAATGTTTATCTATAAAGTCATGATAAAATTTGAAATACATGTTCTATTTGATGTAACTAATGAATAGATTAACTAATAATTGATAAATTAATTGATTATATAAAATATATTTTATAAAATTAATTATTAAATTAACTAAAATTATAAAATAATATAAAAATATATATTAATAGAAATAAATATATAAATTAAAATAATTCATATTAATGAAGAATATGGAATATAAATTTGTAAAAAGAAAAAGGATAAATTTAAAAAAAAATTAAAGAGATCACAACCTATAAGTTATTTAAGATAATTTATTAAATTAAAACTTATTTTTTTAATAAATTAGTATGCAAAACAATTTTGAAGATTAGTTTATAACTTATTAACGAAATTAATAAGTTCTACATTAATTTATTTATTGGATAAAATAGAGTCATAATACTAAAAATTTGTTGTCATGCAAATGTTGGCAAATTTTAAATAAATAAATTTGATTTCAATATTTATTTTTTAATAAAAATGAAATATGTGATTAACTCATCCAATTAGTACTCTTATGTTGTATAATAAAATAAAAAAATATTGTGTTATATTTATATAATTTAATAATATAATAATATAAACTATAAATAATAGAAATGAATATAAAAAAGGAAAAAATATGCATTCAAGCAAATTAAAAAAAATAAAAACAATACTTAGTTGTAAAATAATAAAAATGTATTTGATTAGAGGAAATGAAATAAAAAAAATAGGCAGAAAATTTGTTTGGTATGTACTTTGGACTGGGATGATTATTACTTAAGAAATGATCATTTTATCAAGTAATGAAAATTTCATTTCATATAAAAAATAATGAAATGGGTCATTGTATTATTTATGAAATAATTTTTTTATATATATCCCTCATTTTTTTTATATATCCAAACTTTATCTTTTGCTAATATATAATAAAAATATTAGTTTTTAAATATTTCTCTAATAAAATATTTTAATAATTATATTTTTAAAATAAAATTTAAAACAAGATATTTTTGTATTCTTTAAAAAAAGTAATATAAAAGTTAATTTAGTAAAAATTAAAAAATAGTAAAAATTAAAGACTAAAAGAAGCAAAAGATAAGTAGTTTTGGAGGATTTTTTTTTTTGTGAGAGTGACATGTGTCAAAGCTTGATGACAAAAAGGCCTCTATTGTTAGACAAATAGAGATTTATGTGTCTGTGATTCGATGTTTAGAATTGAATATCAGTATAAATATTCAATAGAAGAGTGCAATCCTTGGTTAGTTGTTGAAATACAAATAATATACAACTTCATTTATGTTTGTGTTTAAAAGATGTTGGATGCACCATTTGTCTAGTATAGGAGGTAGGAGGTAGTTTGGTTTATCTCTCATTTTTCAAGAAAAATAAATAAATAAATTATTGGATTGATCACTATCTCATAAATTTCAGGAAATACAATTCTCTAAAAAGTTTTATTTCTCACATAACATAGAAAATTATTTATCTATCTTCTCCTAAGTAAGTTTCACTTTTTATACTATTTATAAATACAATAATACATTATCCTTATTAAATTTAATTAATGATAATTAAAATTTATTAATTTATATTAAAATAATATTAGTGATATACTAATTATTTTATTAATATTGTTAAAATATTCAAAGTTAAACTATATAAAATATAAAAAATTATTTTTCAAGAAGTGTCACTTCTTATATGTCAATCAAATAACTTTGAGTATTTTTTATTAAAGTTTACATAGCAAGTTATTTCTTAAAAATTTCAATATCCCATGAAAAATTATTTTCTATATGAACTAAACGATTGTTAGGAAGTATCACTTCTTATTTCAATTTTTATATGAACCAAACTTCTCAGGAAGTGTCATTTCTTTTATATCAATTAAATAATTTTGAATATTTTCTTAAAAGTTTATATAATAAGTTGTTTCTTAAAAATTTTAATTTTCTATGAAAAGTTATTTTTTATATGAACCAAACGACTCTTAAGTTTCGTGTATTCACATGGATGCCTATTATTTTTTATTTTAATATTATTATAAATATAAAAATAACATATATAATGAAAATATTATAAAAATATTAAAATTTAATTTATCTTATTTATTTTATAATGATACATTTAATTTTGTAAATTAGAAGTTTTAAACATCTCATACGTCCAACATAAGTTGTAAAATTCAATAAAATCTCAATTGATATGTATATTCAATTTGAAATATAATACTTAAAAAATTAATATTAAAAATTTTAAATAAATAAATTTGACTTTAACTTCCAAATTATTGTATGAAAAATAAATTATGTAATTAATTCAATTAATATTTTTTATTTTAATTCTAATTACTTTACAATTTGTATATTATTTCTCTTTATTTTTATCTATTTCATTTTATTTTTTTGTTTTTATTCCTTTTTCAAGCAAACTCTTATTTTTTTTAAAAAAATTATTTTATTTATTTCTTTTTAAGTGTTGTTTTAAGAAACCAAGATTATATTTATTATCTTCTTTCAAATGTTATTTTTACTATTTAAATAAATATTAAATAATTTCACTTAATAATTAATTTTTAATAGATGATATATTAAAAAATTATAATTTATATCTCTTAAAATTAAAATTATTTATTATTTATTAATTATTGTATCTTAATTTTAAACGATACTTAAAATGGAGGGCGAAAACATTCAAATATCAAGAGTAGCATAAAATTCATTAACAGATATACTATATCCTTTGTTTTTTTGTTTTTGTCTAGAACTCTTAGTATTTAATAGATTTTATTAGATTACTAATCAATTTAGAGTCAACTTCGAATTAAATTTAATATAAGAAAAAACCTTTTTAACACTCATTTTTTATTTATAAAATTTGAATTTAAATTTAAAATCTTACTTAAATAATATTAAATAGTATTGAGCTCCAATGATTCAGAACAACTAATGTTAATAATGTCCCTGCATTTACTTTTAAGAGAAGGAACGCGAATTATTCATTTAAGAATCTCCCCGAGAAGTTTCTTAAATTACACATGTGGCCATGTGGGTACGGTTTGACGTTGGAAGGATTATGAATACTTCTGATGTTTACATACAACTAAAATATAAAACGAGTTTGTTTGACTATCATGAACCTTCTAGAAATATGAACCTTTTAGAAAACGAAAGAGAAGGGTAAGAGAAAAATAAGATATGATATGGGAGGATTAATTTTTTAAGAATACGTTTCGTGTTTGAAAATATATAGGGGTTAAAAATCATTTTTCAAAAAAGTTGTCTGGTTTAAGATCAATTCTATTATATATTGAAAAAAAATATAAATTAATTTTATTAATAAACTATAAATTATTAGATTAAATATATTTTATTCCTTAAAAATGTAAAATCTAATATAAATTATTAAATTATAAATTTAATGTACAAATTATTAAATTTTATACTCCCTCTCATATTTAGAGGTGATAGTTCAGTGACTATTAAAATTTTTTTGTACGTTCGCATGAAAATTTTACTTCAAAATTGTAAATTTATAAAATTTTACATAAATTTTTAACTTTTTATGAAAATTTATAATTATAAATGAGTATAAATTATGTGTATAATAAATATAAAAATTATAATTTCATCATTTAAAGTTAATTAAAAGTTTAATTTTTTTACTTTTATTAAAAGGCAAACTTTAAGAAAAATTGTTAAAATATAAAAAAATATTTACAAAATTTACAAACATATGTGTTAATATAATTTTTTCTAAATATACGTTGAAGAATAGCTCTTTGTTTAGAATTATGAGAAAATAACTACTTTTAAATATAAAATTCTTGAGAGGATATAAATTGATGTATTAAAATGTTAGTGACAATAAAAAAAAAACATTACAATGGAATGAGAAAAAAATAACAAAAAATAAACTTTAATCAAATTATCCAAACACAATCTTAAAGTAAACCAGCATATTCTATTGGCTCCATTAATTATTTCGCTGATATGTATAATAATATATTTACATATGGCTATTTTCCATTGGTTCACAGAGTCGATTATGCGCAAACGTGCACAATTTTGTGCAAATATAACTCACTTGATCATTAAGCTGCCAACAAAATATTGACAATTTTTGTGTAATACCAACGAGATTTTTTGAAAATAAAACAAGTTAATTCAAATGGAAATTATCCAAAGAAAAGGGAGAGAGAGAGAGAGAAGGAAAAAAAAAAAGCTGAGTGGAAGCGTACGCCAGCGCGTGTAAGATATAGGGATTTGGGAACATAAAATGCGAAATGCTGGTTTACGTCACGCATGGGCTTTTGGTTTCAAGTTGGCGCCGCAAAGAGGGATCATCCGCAACGGAGATTATCGAATCAGAACCGTTGGGCTCTACCATACCAATAATTACGGCTTCGCGCACAAAGGCGTGAGCCCAAAAACACTTAGCGGAATCAATTTATAAATAACTGGACTAAATTATAACTCGTGCATCGGACGGCTTGTAATTATACTCATTAATAATAAAAAAAAAATCAGGTCGGTATCGTTTAGTATAATTTATTACAATAAGATATTCGAAACTTACTTTCTTTCATTTAAATACACTTGTGTATAAAAATTTACCACGATACTAAAAAATAAAATGACATATCTACCATGCATTTTAAGAAGATTAAAATAACCAAAATAGAAATTTTTTTTTTCACATATTAAAATTAATTTTTTTTAATTTAATAAAATAAAAAAATTAAAAATTAAAAATTTATAAGAATTAAAATTGGAGAACATTTTACTTTATAAAAATTAAATTAATATAAAATTTTGATTATAAATAAAATTTATAAAAATTTATTTTTTAGAAATTAAAATAAATTTTTAGTTAAGATAAAAATAAAAATAAAAATAAATACGAACTTGGAAATATAGTAATATATTATTATTTGATAATTTGATTATTAATTAGACTTAATTTATTCATTTATTTAAAATTTTTAGTTAGTATTACTGTTTAGAGACGAAACAGTAACATGTTACTATCTGGAGAATAAATAGTAATATATTATTATTTGATAATTTAGTTATTAATCAAACTTAATTTATCTATTTATTTAAAAAAAATTATTGATATTATTGTTTTAAAATGAAATAATATCATCCTTTTCTTTAGCAGTTTAGTTATTAATTAAAGTTAATTTATCTATTTATTTATAATTTTTAGTCAGTATTACTATTTTATTTTAAGATAGTAACATGTTACTGTCTGGAGAATAAATAATAAAATACTGTTATTTCACAGTCTGGTTGTTAATTAGACTTGATTTATTCATTTATTTGAGATTTTTAGTTAATATCACTGTTTTGGAATAAAATAGTAACATACTCTTCTTTGACAATTAAGTTGTTAATTAAACTTCATTTATCCATTTATTTAGAATTTTTAATTGGTGTTATTGTTTTAACAATAACATGTTACTATCTAGAGAATAAATAGTAACATGCTGTTATTTGATAATTTAGTTATTAATTAGATTTAATTTATCCATTTATTTAAAATTTTTTATTGATGTTATTATTTTAGAATGAAACAGTATCATGTACTTCTTTAACAGTTTGATTGTTAATTAGACTTTATTTATCTATTTATTTATAATTTTTTGTTAGTATTACTATTTTAGAATGATACAGTAACATATTACTATTTAACATGTTACTATCTAAAGAACAAATAGTAACATACTATTATTTAGTAATTTAGTTATTAATTAGACTTAATTTTTTCATTTATTTAAGATTTTTGGTTAGTATTACTATTTTAAAATGAAATAGTAACATATTACTATTTAGTTTATAAGCAATAATATATTATTCTTTGGTAGTTTTATTTATTAAAAAAACTATTATAACGCTACCAGACACTAAAAGAGTTAGGGAACAAAAATTTAATATAGGATTTGAATAAATTTGAATTGACAAAAATAAAATTAAAGTTGAAAAAATAATAAGAAAATAAAGAAAAATTAAAAAAATAATTGAAAGGGGCCTTTTTTCACTAACCAAAGCAAACAAAACATCTTTGATATTTGCAAGCTTTAATATTTGCAAGCATGTAGATCTCGAAGAGTTACATGAAATAAATTTTTTTCCCAAAACGGATAACCTAGCACAAAGTTATGATAAAGTTTTAACTTCAATTTATACATTTTTTATTAAGTGAATCTCGCTAAACCTAAATTTTCTTGTTTTCTAATGAAATATCATGGGAAGATAAATAAAAACAAGTGATTATATGCAAAAATTAGTTAACTAATCATAAAGTTATGTCTTTCCGAAATTTTCGATTTATAACTGTATTCTTTTAGTTAAAAAATAGTATTTTAATAATAAAGTAGCAATAATTCATAAAACTGGAATAAAGATTAGCACTAGCACTTTATTGAAAAGAAGTTCAAGAAGCGGTATTATGATACAATTTACTATAAAAAAAATTAAAATAAGAGCACTATAAAAAAATTGACTTGAAGATATGTACATATATAAAATACATACTATAGAAAAATAATTGAAATTTTAAGTCAATAAATATAAATATGAACATAAAAGAAAGTATTGATTATATTTACATGCATTCTGAAATACTTCTTTAAATTTAATGAACTTCCACCTTTTTTTATCTCGAATTAAGATTTTTAGTCCTTCTTTATATTTTACTTTAGAGATAATTGCATATAATTAACCACTAGTAAAGATATATTTAGGTAAATAAAAATTAACTCACTTTAATTGTTAGCCTTAATTTTTATTAATGACATTGCACATGATACAATGATTAAAAATTATCTTCTTTAAAATTTGAAAGGCTTTTTGGATTGGGAGGAAGTTGGAACCATGCAAGAAATAAACACCTTTGCAGCAATATTGGTGCTAGTTAAAATTTCAACTTCAATGACATGATTAGCTAACTCTATAATTACCAATCTTGTTCCATTGCAAAAACCATAACATTGGTCTATGTTTCTTATAAGCATAATGGAAATATCAACCTTGAGTATAAGATTGTGACTAGGTAATTCAAAACATTTGAGACCATTAAGAAATTAAGGTATTAATAAATTAATCTGATAAGACTTATTTAAACTTATTTTGTATATTAAATTTAAGCTTAAATATTCCCTTTATTTATTATCAATTAAGGATAACATGTGTAAATTCATCTCATCAACAATATTCAATCTTAGGCAAAGAATAACTTATTCATGTAAGATCTTTTTGTCGTTAACCTTATCTAGTAAAGAAGGATATGTGGAATGAATAATGATTTCAATCGGATTAAATAAATCTTTAATGAGAAGGTTTTTTAGCATATCTATGTCAATATTGCCATTATTGGTTTTTGCAACTCTTCCATTTTTAATTTTCAAAATCCATTCAGAAAATTCTTCGAGTTTTTCAAGTTCATTAAGACAACTTAAATGAGTTTAAAGTTGCATATTCTTTGTTAAATTCAAAACATGATAATAACTCCATAGATAAAAAGAATTTATAATTACATGAGCAATGTGTCCACCTAAAAATAGAATTGAAGCTATACAACTAAAAGTCATAGTTAACAGCATAACCATATGGGGTAAGGGGACACTACCATTATCATAATTAATAGCATCAATTAGAGTGTCAAAAATATTTTTTTGCTTTTCAATCACTGAGTTCAATAAATTTGTTGCTTCAACCTTTAAAACATTACTATCATAATTCAACTCATTAGTTAAATTAATTTATAAATAATTAGGCCTAGATTTTAGCAATGGTAGTGAACTAGTAGTTGTCAGGACCCCTAATGGTGCAATGATAGTCGGTATTGTTTTAGAAATATTATTTTTTATTATATTTGAAATTCAAAACTATAATTTTGCATATATGCATTAAATAATTTCTACTCTTAAAATTAAAAAAAGTGAACCAATGTCTCCATTTCCAATAAAAATAATTTTTATTTTAGGTAAATACTAACAACAATCTTGAACTATTATTAAGTATTAAATATATATTTCCAATTAATCAAATTAAATGTTTAGTTTATATTTTTAATAATATATTAAATTATAATATAATTAATAATATAATCATATTTAATATTTTATTCTATTTTAATAAAATATTTAATGTATTATCACTTACTATATTATTAAAAATAAAAATTAAGCATTTAATCTAGTTAGTTGAAGATATGTGTTTAATACTTAATAACAGCTTGAGATTGTTGTCAGCTATAGTTCTGAAATTGTTGTTAGCGTTTGATCGAATATGCTGCTAATAGTTCTGAGATTGTTGTTAGCGTTTGATTTTATTTTATTAATTTTAATTGCACCTAAAACTTTAAAAATTTAAAAACTTAACCCAAAAATCTTATTAACATCGCTAGAATTTGCCTCCAACAGCCAATATCAAATTCTATTCTCAACGCTAGAATTGAGTAAACAACCAAAAACAAACCAAAATCAAAGAAAAACGAAACTTAATACATTTACAGTCGATGTAAATGAAAAAAAAAAAAATTGAAGAAGAAGAACAGAAAAAGATGATTTGAGAATGGCGCTAGCTTCTTAATTTCTTCTTTAATTATCATCACTTCCTTCGAATTCAAACGTCGATTCCCCTTTTACGTTCACACCTATTAAAATCGAACCGTTTTTCTATTTTGCAAATGACGCTTCGGATTCGTGAGACCCCTTAAATTCTCGTGCCCCCTTCCATTATTCACTCTATTATGAATGTTATTACATCTCGGGGAAAGGGGTATATGACCAAATTTGTAAAAATACGATGTTTACTTACTTTTATCAATATCCAATAATCATCACAATCATTAAATTTACATGTTCATGAAATCGGATTGGACTCCTCTAAAATATATTTTTCACTTTAGAGGGTCAAGTGCTGAATTCCACCATTAATTTTTTTAATTTATTATTATTTATAAAATTATAAGTCAAGATTAATAATAAGATTGAGTACTTTATCCTCTAAAGTGTAAAATACACTTTAAAAAAGTCCAATTTCATAAAATCAATGCTAATTTAACAGCTAAAAAATTGTATTATGAATAGTACGACGTTGTGTTGCTTAAGTTACCATCAAATAATTATATATTAAAAAATGTGTATTACAACAAAAGAATTTATGTAAGTATAAAAAGTTGAATTGCATCAAAATATTTTGAGTAAGTTTTCATATTTGAAAATATCAATAATGCCCTTACTAATAATTTTATTAAATATTTTTAATATGTATAACTAAACAATTATTCATATATTTATTATTCATTTGATTACTCTTTTTTAATGCTATTCATTTGATTATAAGACTTAGGGCAATAAAAATTGTTTCTACCATTGTAAATGTGGTAGGATTAATACTAATCGATTTATAATGTGTTCTTCCATAGTTGTTGATATTTTGTAAGATTATTAATTCTTTCCGATGAAAAAACCACTCAATTATATGCATATCAAATTAATAATTAATATAACCCTCAAGGCAATTGCCAAGAATTAAAACAATTGCAATTTACCAAAAAAAAAGAATTAAAAAATTTGCAACTTACTGTTAAAATAGATAAAATTATGGTACGAAAAGAAATTTTTGCTGAATTACCGTATAAAATGTTGGATAAAAGCAAGTTATAAAAGTGAACAAGTCATTGGTTCTCTCATTAAAATAAATGTTAAACTTTTAAAGTCTTGTACTAATTATCTTATAGAATATTTTAACATAATGATATAAATTTGTGATTCGGGAAGTTTTAGGTTGGAATCTAGATCTTTCTTTAGAAATAAATAAACTTTTTATATATATTATTGTTTGCTAACTTTTTTTTTTTGGTAGTAGAAGGGTCAATTTTTTTTTTGTGTGCGAGCCCAAATTTTCATCTGATGCGTATATTATATATGGGATCTTTTTTAAGTTTAGCAGAGTCAATGATCCCACAACCTTACCTTGGCCTCCATTCGTGTTTGCGCGTGCCGATTACATGTTCGCGAACTATATATATATATATATATATATATATATGAGCTTCTCAGTTTTTTGCAGGGCTCTTGATTATGGCATCTTTCTTGGTGGCGGATTATTCGCAGATTTCATGGATTCGGGTTTTTAAATTAAAGTTTAATCTAAACATGGGTTGAATTCAGCCAAATTTATATGGCCAGCCAATGGATTAAATCCGCCTGTATTTTATTTTAAAATTTTTAATTTTTATATAAATTTAAGTTCTCGATTCATATAAAATTATATTTTTCTCTTTTACTTTTGATTATAAAGAGCTGTTTCATGAATTATTTTCAAATTATATTTTTATTTTATGATTTTTTTATAATTTATATCATATATGTATAATATTTTTAAAAGTTATATACAAATTTTAAATATATTATAATTGTTTATAAATGAATATGTAATATTTTAAAATAATTTTAAATTATTTTATTATTTAAAATTTTAAATGTTTTAAAATTTAAAAAACCCTATGAATCGGCCGAAGGTTCATGAATCGGGCTGCGCCATCTATAGTTATTTGCACAATTGCATCAAATCTCTCTGAATTAATTATAAGACAAATGTTTAAATATAAGGTACAACATCATGATTTTTTATAAGTGGGGGAAAATCTTTATAATTTTAAGAATTAATTTTTAAATTTATTATTATTTATTAAGTATTAAATGTTTAATTTTATCATTAAATTATAATGTTATATTTTATATTGAAAAGTTTCTCTTATGTTTTAGAAAATTAAATCCTAAACAACGTTAGACTTCTTTTGAATGCAATGTACACAAGAGAAGAAAGAAGAGTATAAGTTTTAAACGGCAATTAAACCTTTTGCATCGTTTTTCTCCCAATTTCTCTTCGTCGTTGGAGACAACGTAAAACATGGGAACCATATGAAATTTTAAATTCTTTTTCTAGCCTATTTTATCCTTTACCAAACGGAAGAAATTCTTCTTTCTGTTTTTCTTTTATTTCTTTTCCCCAACTTTTTCCCCTTCCAAACAATGGGTTAAAATTTCTAGGAAAAGTCTTTTCCACACATCCTCTCCTCACTTTGTGAACTCAGAGAGGAGGTAAAAATCATTTAGCTGTCATCCTTCTCGCCTTTCAATTCCGAATAATGCTTATTATTCTCTGCTGGAAATTTCAGGAATGATGCGAAACGCCTTGAGATTATTTAAGATAAAAGGGTAATAAAAAATAAAATATATGCAGGTATTTAATGTGACTTGTTTTTTAAGTTATTTTATAAAAATATTTTATAATAAAAAATAATAATAAATTAATAATTATTAAAATTTGAGTTAAATCTTACATCAATTTTAACAGAAAATAATAAATAATCATTGCGCACAGCTCTTTTGCAGACTGTCCACTGTTCTTGCATCAAAGTATTTAATTTAATAATTGAATTTGAGTCTTAAAAAATAACAAAAAATACAAAGATGTAGAAGAAAATCTAAAAGTTAAAATCTCTTTACAATCCCTTGAGCTCAAAACACTGCAAAGGATACATTGAGAGCAAGAAAAATACTATTTTATTCTTGAATTGAGGGGGAAGAAAGGAAATTTAAAAAAAAAAGAAACGCGAGAATAAGGCATATAGTAGAACGAGTTCTGCATATTCCATTCCCTTATTTCTTTTTCTCCGATGAGGATTTCTTCTCATTAAATGATGTCCATACAAGGAATATTGGATACTCGATAGATAGTGAGAAAAAAAAAAAAAGGGAGGGGGTTTATATATCAGAATTGTTTATTTTAAGTATTAGGGTTTACATATTGTCCCATAAACATTGAGGGCAGCATTTGGTAGAAAAATACGAAATAAATATTTAGATGCATTATAACGAGTTAGAAGATTGTTTGTCTATTATTTTTAGAGATAATTTTTTACTTTTAAAAATAGAAGAACCATCTTAAGAATTTATTTTTGAAAATCATAATTTTAAATATATAATTTAAAAATATAAAAATAAAAATAATTTAAAAATATTTTCTTAATTTATTTTTGTTATATCAATTTTATAATTAGATGAAATATTTTCTTATTTGTAATATTTATTACCTTTTATTCTTAATTTTCCTCCTATTTGAAAGTAATTTAATAAAAACAATTTTTCAGAAATCCAAATCCAAATAACACTAAAAAGCCCAAATTTATTACGTTGGACTTTTGCACACCTTAGGTCCTCCCATGCGACTTAAGTGAAATCTAGTTTTGGATCTTTCGGTATGTTATTTGATCACAGATTTTTCCAAAGTATTTGAATTTGAGGCATAAGTGCATCAACTTAGAAATTGGGCCTGCCTTGTTCTGCAATCTTTTGTACAGACTAAATTAGTGGCCCATGTTTGGACTTTAATGCAAAAAAAAATAAAAATTGGGAACCTTGTTTTTGAATATCTTTGGTGAAGTTTTTTCGACCCATTTTTCTCTGTTCCGCTCCTAAGCTTCTTTCACTTCTGCACTGGTTCTATATGATTTTGGCAAAGTTTTTTTATTAGACCTCACTCTATGAGCGATTTTTTCACTACGTGCAGAATAATATCTAAATCTTTGTATAGTTTATGTCTTTATGGTGAAGTTTTTTTTTGTTCTCCTGAAATGGATTTGTAATTTTCTCTTGTTATGAAGATATTTTGTGTCCATCCACTGAGATTTCTCAAATTTCTTTATGAAAATCCCAGCTGCTCCGGTTCTATTCTTCTTCAAGCCGATCATTCGGATTTTAGTTGTAAGATTTTAAATTGGTTTCCGTAATGAAGTTTAGATCTATTCAATTGAAGGGGTCTTATGCTTAGTAGACATGATTTGGACTTCTTGTTTATATATGATTATAGTTTGTTGGAGGAATTTAGCCCTTCCTTATATTGTATATTCTAACAGGCAGGTTGCTTGCATTCTTCTGTGATGTATTCTGGGCATTTTGCCTTTATTGACAATGAATAATAATGGACGTTTGTTTGATAAAAGAAAAAAAAAAAGAATATTCTTGGTGGAGCTCCAAACATGCATATGTAATATTATTATACCACTATAATTATAAAATTTTAAATTTATATATTTATCTGATAATTACATAAATGTATTAGTAATTAGTAAAATATTGTATGTAAGTTTGGAGAAGACATTTATAATTAGAAAGTGAAATTTTATTATGAAAATAAGTCTAGTTAAATTAATTATATAGTTGTGAAAAGTTAAAATTAAAATAGAATGTGCGAAGAAGATTTAAAATTTCAAGCTTCAAAAATGTCCTTGACTATCTTTGTATTTACAAAAAATGACTTATCTTCTTAAAAATTATCAAAACACTTTCCATTTCAACATTTTTCTTCCTAAACTTGCTAACATCTCTCTCTCTCTCTCTCTCTCTGCTCGCTTGCTATTCTACCACGTCAACTTTTCAATTTACAAGGATATGATCAACAAATACTTGCATTTCTAGAAAGAAAGTAAGGTGAATTCTTACTATATTTTGTAATTTCAAGATAAAACTTGCTAGATTTTGTAACAAAAAAGGGAATTAGGGATTTGGATGATAATTTGAAATTTATGTCTAGGATCAACTCTTTTTCAATTGCGCTTTCTCTATCTTTATCAACTTAGAGGTAAGTAAATAATCTACTTACATTGATACAAAAGATTGTAATTGTTCAACTTACTTAATTAATTGATAAGTTTCTATAATAATTAATGATTTAGTGATTAAATGTTATTGCTACAATGTATTGAGTTGTTTTAAGTTGAAAATTGAGATGATATGTTGTATAAAGCATTGAGTAATGAGCATGTTGTATTAAAGAATGGTGTGAATGAATTTTCTGCATTTTTGAGCAAAATTCTTGAGTTTACAAAACTAATGATTGAATATGGTATTCAAGTATTGCTCAATACAAGTCAATATTTGAATACAAAGAAGACATTTGCTCTTTATTTTCTAGTAATCAATATGATACTCAAACATTGACCCTATTAATGTGGGGCTTTATATTTGATTATCATACTCGAATACATGGGTTGCTTGGCATCTTTGCCTCCATATACTTAACCATAGAATTCAAGTATGGCCTTATTCTAGGGAAACCACAGCTGCCACCATCTATCCAAAAGTAGAAACTTCGAATGATGTTCCCGAGCAGCCATGCTTATAGATAGGAAGTTAGACTAGAAGGAATATAAGTTCTTTAGTTTTTCTATGGATATTGTAAATGCTTGATAATATGATTTTCATGTAAATACCTTTTGATAGTGTAATGAAGTATTTAAACTAAATCTCTTTATTAGAAATGATGTTATGACACTAAAATAGGATTAGACATATTGTTAGAAACTAATAATGAAATCCACATCGGTTACGACCAGGTAAGTCGTGATAAACATTTATTACTGATAGTCTAATGAAGTATTTAAACTAAAATGCTTGATAATATGATTTTCATGTAAATACCTTTTGATAGTGTAATGAAGTATTTAAACTAAATCTCTTTATTAGAAATGATGTTATGACACTAAAATAGGATTAGACATATTGCTAGAAACTAATAATGAAATCCACATTGGTCACGACCAGGTAAGTTGTGACAAACATTTATTACTGATGGCTTAGATTAGTGGCACATGCTTATACCTACCAATAGTGTAGTATCAAGGGGTGGGAGGTTCATCTCCCATGAATCCCATTTTCTCTAATCATCCTTTCTTTTAAAAATGTTCATGGGCTACTTATTAAACTAAATGCAATAAGCTTTGACCTTTTCTTTTCTTTTTGATAATAAAGCTTTAACTTAATTTATTATTTGAGTTATAAGGTTAAGCTAGTGGGTTAAAATTTTATGTATGTGTAAAAATTCTAATTGCATGTGTAAAAATTATTATTTGAATTAAATCTAAATTCTAATTGTATGTGTAAAAATTTCTAAAAACCTTTTATTAATAATTCAAAATCATTTGATTTAATATTTTAAAAATTATTCTAAATAATTTATTATAATACATATATTAAGTATTTAAAAAAATTATATTTTGTTAGATATATGTACGAGCTAGGTCATTAAATTTCAAGGTAGACTTTTTATGCACAATTACATGAAATATAATAGTTTAAGTTTGACCTATTTAAATTTTGGCCTGATTAAAGTTACACATGATTTGAGACTAGCTTGAAAGATCGATGATTTTTATTATGATTTTAAGCAAAAAATGAAAATTTTATATTAAAAAATATATATTTAAAAAGATAGTTGTATATTCAAATATAAAAACTATTTAGTTATGTAAGATTAAGTATTTTTATATTTAAATTAGTTAAATATAACTTTTTTAAATTTATAATTATATTAATAAAAATATGTATATATAATTAAGCTAGCTTGATCTAATTTACTTCGATTCATATAATTATGGTTCAAACCTAACTCGAACATCAATTAAAGCATGAGAAAATTTTCAATTAATATTTACACTATAAAAAAAAGAAGTTCAAACTTTATATTTTAGGATTGAGCTAATTGGGTTGAACTATCCATGTTTATATTCCATACATTGTACTCCTCCTTATTCAATAACTATTTTTCATTTTGAAATATTAAAATATATCATTTTACATTTTAAATATTTATAAATATTAATTATCAATTCATCAATTATGATGAATTATTGACAAAGGATTTTTTTACGTTACTTATTTCCAAAGTTTGCAAGAGCTTTTCATATTTATCAAATTGAGAACAATACCATCACGTAATACAAGCCACTAGAACAATAAATTTAATATACATTTCATTTTAAAATAATTGCATTTAATTTTTGAAATATTAAAAATTCTTTGATTTAACTTTTTTTTAACTAATCATTAAGGCATGGATACCATTATTGACTATAGAATGTAAGTTATATCTCATCAATCTATCACCATTATTTCTAAAACAACTTGTATTTCTAAATTGGGCATGGAAGGGTTTCTCGTCCCAAATTTCAGTTGGGCTTTTTACCTTTGCTTTTTAACTTTTACTCAATTAGAAGTATATACTTCCCTACCGAAATATTCAAAGGTATTAAAATTTATTATATTTTAATAAGTCAAAATTTGCCTTTGTTTCATCGAACAATATCTTTCATAAGAAAATATAATTTGATTATTACACAGTATGTATTTTTTGTATTTGATGATTCTTGTGATGATTACACAATATGAATTAGAAGGACTTAATTAATAAATATTAGATATTGGTATTTTATATATTTTTTGTTAACTTTTAGATGAGTTTTTAGCTTTCCTATAAGAGTGTATATAATTATAAAATAAATATATTTACATTATGTTCTTTTATTTCATTGTAGCAAATAAAAATTGTTGTTGGATTTGCAAACTCAAGCTTAGGCTTTATCCAAATCCATCAGTTGAGATTGTAGTTCATAAATAAGTTTTAAATTATATGAGCCAAAACTTATACTATGTTTAGGATGATGAAAAGGAAATGAATGATCATTCTATTTTATAATTGTATTTGATACAACAAAAATTGTATGAATGAAATGAAAAAATGTATTAATAATAATAATATCTATAAAAATAAAAAGAAAATGTAAAATTCAAATCATGTTTATATTAAAATGGTATTGTTATTTTTTATTTATTTATAAATTTTTTATAATTGAACATAAAAAATCTTAATTATTAATATTATAATTAATAAACAGTATTCCATAGTAAAAGTATAAAACTTTATTTTATCAAATTTTATTATGTTAAATTTTTTTGTATAAAAAAATAAAAAAATTATTTCAAATTTTATTATTAAATTATAATTACTAAAATATTTTAATAATACAATAAAAATATATGTTATTTTATTAGTTATTAATAAAAGGTAATGTTGAAATATATGAAAGGTGTGATGAATAAAAATGTAAAAAGTCCATTATATAGATGATGGAATGATTATTTGATTACTTTTGCCATGGAATGGTTATTCCGAATATTTTCATTTCATAATACTTACTAAACAAACTTTCTCCATTCTATTATACTTAATATGCTATTAGGCTTTGACTTAAAGCTTATTATAGCTTATGGCCTTTGACCCAACATTTTAAAAACTAGACTAGTTATTGAATCAGAAATAAGAACACTTCAAGATTTAATAGTTCAATCGAAGTTAAATTAGGATTGAACCAAAATTATAATATATTGTGTAAATTAAAAGTTTTAACATATACATATATAATTAAAGATAATTAAATTATCATAAAGTTAAATTTATGTATATAAAATATGAAAAAATTTTAAAAAATTTCAAATTTTCATAAGTTTATAATTTAAATTATCACAAAAAAATTGATATTGAACTCAAAATTTTGGTTATGTCTTTTATTTATATATACAAAGTAATTTTTTACCATTTGAAACTTTAAAATTTGAATATGTATATAATATCAAGTAAAAATAATATTATTTTTGTAAATATTTAAGCAATAATATTTTTTTCAAAAATTAGTTGAACCGTGAAAATCATGATTAGTTCACACAGTTTGATCGATTTGACTGATTTTTTCAAGATCGATTTTAGGAGTTAACTGGACTGACCAAGTGATTGGTTCATGATTTTTGCGATTCAATCAACCAGTCCAATCCGATTTTTTATACATAGCTTTGACCCAAGCGTGGCCTACAGGTTAATTTGCCATCTCTTATAATTGCTTCAATTAATGTGTATATTTATTGTAGGGATGAGAGAAAATGAGTAAAATTAACTTAAATATTTTAAATTTATACTTTTCCATTAAATACTTATATGTCCTTTATTATTATTATTATCATTATTATTATTATTATTATTATTATTATTATTATTATTATTATTATGTGCATGTGGGGAGGGATTATTAACCTTAACATTTATACGTAGATATTAGCAATTTTTACTATTTTATTTGAACAAAAAAATTATATTACTAATTTAATGATAATAAAATAATAAAGGGCATTTAAGCATTTTTAATTAAGAAGTATTAATTTAAAACATTTCAATTAATTCTACTCATTCTCTCTCATTTTCATAATAAATACACTCATTAGTTAATGTGATTGTTGGTGGTGGTAGATTAACTTTAATATCTTTTATTATTTTATTATCTTTAGATTTATAGTATAATTTATTTTTCCAATTGAAAAAGTAAAGGTTAGTAATCCACACACACACACATTCTTAACTAAGGAAGTGAAGAACTTAAAAACTAAAGCCATTGAAATACACTTAGGTCCATGAGTGAGTTTGTAAGTTCTTTATATAAAAAAAATGAGTTAGGATTAGTAAAAAATAAGTCTATTTAAATGCAAGTAGGATTGGATGGGTTTTTTTTAACAATTATTACATTTTACTTTCAAATTAAATTAATATATTATACAAATTTCCACCTAACCAATCTAATACTTATTCCTAAACTTATTTCCATAACAAACTCATTTTATTTAATTTTCATAATAAATGTACTTATTAATTAAAGCAATTATTGGTGGTGGTAAATTAACTTTAATACTATTTATCATTTTATTATCTTTGGATTAATAATATAATTTTTTTTGTCCAATTGAAAAAGTAGATGTTGCTATAGATGTGGAGGTTAGCGATTCACACACACACATATACACACACACACACACACACACACACACACACACACACACACACACACACATTCTTAACTTAGGAAAGGAGGAACTTGAAGATTAGAGCCATTAAACAAATTCAAGTCTGTAAGTAAGTTCATAAATTCTTTAAAAAAATAAGTTAGGATCCATTAAAAGTAAATCTCTTTAAATGCAAATAAGATTAGACAGGTCCTTTTTTATAATTATTATATTTTTAATTTTAAATTAAATTAATATACTATATAAATTTTCACCCAAGCAATTTAATACTCATTTCTAAACCTAATTTTTATCTTTCAAGTTAATATTACCTAAATAAATTATTTTTAAGTTAAAATTTTTACTTTTAAGTTATAATTTTAAAACTGACTAATTTTATCATAATTTATTTGGTCTTAAATCATTAGTATGGATTAAAAATGTATAAAATATTTCATTTTTGAATTTATAATTATCATTTTAGGTTTAAAATTATTTTAAAATGTCTAAAATTATTTTTTGAAAATTAAAAAGTCCATGAATCTAGTTTACAAACTTTGTAACTTGGACTCTCATTCAAAAAGCCTGCATTGTTTGTAAACCTAGCCCAATCTAGTTCATTTATGACTAGTACATGCGAATTAATCCTTGAATGAATTGAATGAATCCATTTAACAATTATACTATGGACTATGGATGGACCTAAGATTATTGAAATAAACTGTGAGAAATGTAACAAAAGTATCTCTATATTTATTCTTTAAAAGTAAAATACTACCTTCTTATTTAAGTAAGTGAAAGAATAAAACCATTTTTTGTGAAAGTTGACATACCCAAAGATTTTTAGTGGAAGTTTTTTTTATTATTTAATAATCATTTTAAAAGAAAAATAAACTAATTCTCCTTGAAATATATAAATATTACAATAAAAGTTTGTTTTTTTTAATGAAATATATATTTTATACAATTATAAAATATTAAAATAGTAGAAAATATTCAATTTAATTAATGTTAAAAGTGAAAGGTGTGGTAGAAAATATATCCTTTATTTAAAAAAATATTTTCTCCATCACCAAGACATTGATTATTAGACTTTTTTAACAAAATATTTATAAGTCACCTGTTACTCTTTTACTTATATAAACAAATGAGAATTTTCAATTTAAAAAATATCTTTTGCAAAAATAAAAGGAATTTAAATTCCTATCTATTTAAAATCTAATACATAATTATTTCTTTCTTTAGAATTAGAATTTTTAAATGAAATAATATTTAATGACTACATTATTATCAAGACATGATCTTTTTTCTTGTTACTTCTTGATTTTATATTTTATTTATTAGGTTTGAACTAATTTTTTTATTTAAAATAAATTTTTAAGATTTGGTTGAAATTTCTATTTTTGAGCGATTTGCTAGATATGTTTTTTTTATTTGTTAAATGGAGCATAATTTTTTAGGCTCTTTAAGGGAATTACTTTATATCCTTGAAGTTTCATTTAATGTGAAATTATCTTTTGAATTTTAAAAAAAGTTACAAGTTACTCGTTTAAAGTTTAAAGAAATTGTGGAAGCGTGGGTGATATCCTAATTGTTTGTACATGTGCATCTAAGAGATTAATCATTTCTATTATTATAAAAAATTATAAAAATGTACACCAAATATCAGTTTTAACTCTAAATTAATAAATACATTACACATACTTTGTTGAAGGATCTATATCTTATAATTCAATTATAAGGAACAAAATCAAATTAAATGTGTTATTTTATCATGAAAATAATAATTTAATAATTTAAGTTTGCATAATAATTAAAAACAACATGTTCAATATGGGCCATGTACCATACAAAAGGAGATACAAGATCTCAATAATATACATGCAATACATTTAGGAGTCGTTTGGATGGCATGATAGTATAATATAAGATAAATCAACATGATAGTATAGAATAAGATAATGAAAGAATAAAATGTAATATTGTCTAATGTTTGATATACAATTGTATAAGAATATGATAATACAAAGTTATACAATCAAGTATTTGCTATCATATGTATATAACATGAACAATATTAAAAAATATTTGTTTTAGACAAAGTTACCTTTAGATAGCATTTAATTTTTGAAATTATATATTTTTGAAAATAATGGTAAGTGATGGTAGTTTATAGTGGTGGGTAGTAGTGGGTGGTGGTTAACAATAAAGAATGGCTATGGGTAGTGGTTAATAGCAACAAGTGATGATTAATAATAATAGGTGACAATGATGATAGTTAATTATAATGGGTGGCAATTGGTGATGATTAATAGTAATGGGTGATAACAAGTAATGATTAACAATGGTAGGTTGTGGTAGATGGTGGTCAACGATTAGAGGTGATTAACAATGGAAGATGCTTACAAGAGGTGGTTTGCAACAGTGAATGGCAATTAATTATGTTTAATGACAATAATTAGTAGTTAATTGTAGTCAAGGATGATGGTTAATAGGGGTTGAATCTAATAGGTTAGCTTAATTTTATTATCTTATTGACTAATATCATATTCAAAGAAAGATGATAATTTTATTATATGTTAACAAAATAATGTGTCAAAAGGGTTAAGTATAATAAGTTAGTTTAAAATTGATATAATTTTATTTAACCTGAAACTGATATTAGTATGAAAAATAATAATAGTGACCTAACCTAATAAAAAACTGAGATTGATTAGCTTAACTTAGTAAAAGATTGATATTGATTAGAGTTTTCAAAATAAGTTAATTAAACCCTATCAAGTTAACTTAATAGGCAAAAATTATACATTAGACTAAATTACTTTTTCATCAAGTTAGGTATTATAATACCAATCTTAATCTTAATCTCAGATTGACTTTTACCAGATGATTCTAGGCAAGTTTGGCAACTCATTATTATTATTATTATTATTATTGTTGTTGTAGTTAATCTTATATTATTAGTTAATTAAAATTAATTATTATCACTATTATTGTTATTATTATCATTTAAAAATTTATTATTATTAATGAATATACCTAAATGGTAATAAAATAAATGAAGCACAATATTTTTTAATATAGAAAATCTTCAATTAGAAGAATAATTAAAAATTATAGGACATAGACTAAAAAATATTTAGTATTAATTAGATTGGATACAAATATTTTGTTAACTAAATTCATAACATATATATGAATATATTTATTTAGTTATAGTAATTATTTTATGTATGTTTAATTATAATAATTATTTTGTGCAATTATTTTCTATTAATTTTTATATTTTATGATGATAAATTAAATTTATCACATAATTTTTATTTATTTTTTAATTTTAATATAATTATTTATTTTAATAACTATATGTAATAAATACTAACAATATTAAATATATGAACTAATTAATTTTAATGTTGAATATTTTTAAATTTTAATGTAATTATTTATTTTAATAAACTTATATAATATATGTTGATAATATTAAATATATAAACTCATTAATTTCATTACTAAAAATTATTTAATATTAAGGGTGCTTAACGGGTCAACTCGCATAACCTATGAGCTAAATCGGACAGGTCAAGTTCGTTTAGGCTTAGTCCGTTAAGGTCCGCATAAAAATACGAGCTGAATTTTAATTGGTTCAATCCACATAAAAATTTGTAAAGTTCACAAACTTTACACTATAAATGGACTTAACTCGTGTGCCGACTTGCAGCATGCATGAGTTTGGCTTATTTTTTTGTGGCCTTAATTTTAGTAAGTTCGATCTACAAAAAACCCATGAAATGGTTCACTAATCCCATAGGCTAATAGCCCATAAAGCACCCTTATTTAATATTATTCATATATCTAATTTTAATATTATATATATTAAAATATAATTTTAATATACTAAAATAATTATTTTAATATATATAATAAATTAATTATTTATTATTTACTAATATTATTAAGTTAATTAGCTAACTCAATAACCTAATAGGTTAACACTTATTAGTCCTAATTCTTTATCATGTTAGGTTAACTAGTCTTAGTTCTTTATTAAATTAGGTCATTGTTATCATTTTGTATACCAGTTCTAATTTAGATTAGGTAAAATTATATTAATTTCAAGTTAATCTATTAAACCTAACTCATTTTGACATTTCTAAGATTGATAAATATTAATTCATTAGTCTACTAATATTAATAAATAATTAATTTATTATTATTTTATGTTTATGTATATTAAAATTATAATTTTAACATATTAAATTAAACTTTAACATATAATATTAAGATTATATATATGAATAATATAAAATAATTTTTAATATTAAAATTAATAAATTTATATATTAATATTGTCAATATATATCACACAAAGTTATTAAAATAAATAATTAAATTAAAATTAAAAAATTAATAAAATTTATGTAAAGAATTAAATTTATCATCATAAAACTTAAATATTAATAAAAATGATTAATAAAATAATTATTATAACTAAATGTATATAAAATAATTGTTATAACTAAATAAATTTATTAATTAGAGTAATAAATTATTATTATTAATAAAATAAAATAGTGATATACTAGTTAGTCACTTGTACATTATATGAATAAATATTTATTTTAATAATATAATATTATAACTATATGTTAATTATTTATAAAGAGAATTGGATAAAAAATTAATATACAACTAATAAATTTTAAAAAAATAGCTTATAAAATAAAATATTATAATTTTATCACATGTATATTGTTAAATAATTGAAAATTGATAATATGATACAATAAAAAACTAAACTTACAAATTTGTTCATATACGTTAGATCATATAAAATAAAATTAAAAAATTTTCTTATTTTTGAATACTCATAAGTTAAACCAAAATTAAACTATTTCACACTATTCAAATATGTGTTGTAATTTTTTTTAAAAAAATTCATTCATACTTCTACAATTTTAGATCGTAGACTTGTAAGTGAATAATAATTTTATATAATAGAAAAAATTTATAAAGCATAAATATTCTATAAATAATAATAATTATAGAACCTATAAAAAAAATTATGATGGAGAAAAAGGAAAAAAACCTAAAGTAAAATGGGAAAAGGAAATTAAGAATATTTGGGAAAAAAAACTATTGAAAAATAGCCAAAAGAATAACATATATACGGAGGAAGATAGTTAAAAGAGTAGTGTTTGATAAACTAAAAATTAAGAAAAATTTAAGAAAAGAAATTTTTTTCCCTCTACTCATTTAATTTAATATTCATGTAAATAATTGATTTTGAATTTATTTTACCTAAAAGATTAACTTTAAATTTAAATATTACATTAATTAGATATTATTTTTTAAGATAATAATAATTATTAATATCAATATTTAATAACTTAATTTATGATAAGAATAGATTTTATTTTTAATAACAATAAAATTTTCATTTAATATATTAGTGCATCATAAAACAAACTTTTAAAATAATAATTTTATATTATAAATAACTCATTAAATATAATTTACAAATTATTACTTACTTGTTAACTAAAATTCAGTATTTTAATGTCAAATATTTTTTATTTTTTAATTTACATGAAAGAAAGAAATAAGTTTTGACAAGAAAATACCAATAAGGAGCGCATATTTAAGTTTTTTAAAATTACATTATAATAAAAATTAACAAAAAAAAGCTCCTTTTAAAATTTGAAAAAAAATCCTATATAATAATATCATAGATCACTATTTTTTTAAAAATCATGACTAATTATGTTTATAAAGTTGCAAATTTATAAAAAAAAAAGTGGCAAAATTAAAAAATTTGATATAATCATAAATATAAAATGATTTGATTGAAGTTTAAGAAAAATATGTTAAGAACATGAAGGAGAAAAATGAGAAAAATAACATAAATATTTATGAAAATATTACTAAAAAAAGTAATTGATTAGATTATAGAATTAAAAAATAAATTTATAATTATCATAATGAAAATCTATCGAATGAAGATGAATCGTTATGCTATTTAGAGAAAAATATTACCAAACTCAAACTTTTTTAAATTTGATACCAACTTTAAATTTTTTTTTATGGTTACAAGTAGGGTTGTTCATTTATATATGCAAGAAAATGAGAATTTTATCAAATACATATGAAAAGAAAGTGCATTATAGATGAGAGTTTGCAAATTTTAAATTGGATCTAAAACGTATTAAAAGGATAAAAAGATTTTTATTTAAATTAAATGAAGATAAAAAAATAAAATAAAATTTAAATGAAATTAGATGAAGATAGAAATAAAATGACTTCCAAAGTTTAAAATAGAAAATGTTATTGAATTTATTTGTGAACTTATTATGTTCAATTACAATTTTGTAAAAAAATTTTAGAAGCAATAGTTCACATTGCAAATTTGCTCCTCCCAAATTTCTTTAAAAATGTATAATTGTCTTTTCTTATTAAAGGATGTGTGAAATAATAAAAAAATTTATCTAATAAAATGCACCATATAAAAATGTATGCTTTTACAATTTTTATACATAAAAAATTTAGCAAATTAATGAGAATGGATAAAGTTATAAATCTTTAAAAAAAAATAAAAATTCAATGAAATAATGCATTTACAACAAAAAAATGGATAATTAAATTGGAACAATAATAGTATAAAAAAATAAATTGTAAAAAATAATAATGCATTCACAACCAAAAATGGATAATTAAATTGGAGCAATAATATTATAGAAAAAAAGTAAAATAAATTGTTAAAAAAATTTACATGACAGGAGTATTATCGAACAATTATAAAAGGTTAAAAATAGAAAGATCTCATAAAAGAAAAAAATATGAAGATAAATGTTCTAATATTAAAAAAGAAGATATTAAGGTGTAGAGAGAAATAAAATAAAACATAAATGTAATGAGATTAAAATAATTTGATATTTATGAATTTTAATAATAGATAAAAAGTAATTTAAATTCAAATTTTTATTAGAAATTAATTTAATATTGAAAGATAAATGGAGAAAAGAATGACAAATCAACACATGATAAATTATGAGAATGGTACTTATCATAGAAAGTAAAAAATATCATAACTAATATATAATGTAAAGATTTATATATATGTTATGAATTTAGTTAATAAAATATTTATATTTATTTTAATTAATACTAAATTTTTTTGAGTTAGGTTTCATAGTATTTAATTACTCTTCTAATAAGGGATTTTTCATATTAAAGATTATTGTCATTTAATTTATTTTTTTACTATTTTAGTTATATCCAGTGATAACAATAATAATAATAAATTTTTAAATGACAATGATATTAAAATAAAATTGTATTTATAATGATAATAATAGTAATAACAATAGTAATAATAACTAATTTTAATTAACTAATGATATGAAAATAATAATAATAATAATAATCACTTAGAATTACTTGATAAAAGTTAACTTAAGATTGAGATTAATACTGTGGCTAGAACTGTAACAACTTGAGTAACCAAACCAAGAATTGACCCAATATATAATTTTTGGTTGTTAGATTAGTTTCATAAGATTGGATTAACCTGTTTTGACAATTGTAGATAAAATGGCTTAATCAAATTAAATTGTTCTATTTGATGAGTGCATCAAATATCTATTAAGAATGGATAATATATACTTATACTATTGACATTCTCTTACACTATGCTCTAAATGGGTTCTTGGTGATTTAGGATTAAAATTATTAGTCAATTAATGTTTCCATTATTTTCTCCAAAAGTTTTTGAAGTTTAAATGGATAATTTATCACTTAGATATTCTACCTATTTGTAGATATAAGTCATATTATTCTTTTTGTATTAATCTGTCACTTATAAACATTGTTTTTGATAATTTATTTCAAAGACATGAGTTTAATTTATTTTATGATAAAAATGAATTTTCTTCTGTTATAGTTTTTTTCTTAATTTTTCTTACTCAATTTATTAGATGATGATAAGTATAAAGAACTTGGCTCTCAAGCACCTCCTTTGTGTAGAAAAACATTGGACTTATTTTCAGTGTGAAAGGAGAATTCAAATTTTATAATAAGGGTCATTTTCCTTATTAATCGGTCAAATAACATCTCTGATAAAAAAAAAGAACAACCTTTTTAACAGAGAATTAATGAAACCTTTTAGAATGAACACTACATTTCCAGAGTTTAAATTTGATTAACTAGGAGTGTAGAATATTTTATATTATCAATAAATGAGAGAAAGATATATTATGAAAAAAATAAAAAGTAATTAAAAAGTTTTGATAGCAATTAAAAAGTTTTAATAATTTTTTAATTACATGACAATATATGAATGAAAAATAATATAAAGATTATTTATAGTAATGATTAATTAAATTTAAATTCATATTTTAATATGTATTTGCAGCATGCTTCATAGTTAGAGAATATTAGCATTTGTTTTCAGTGTATTTTTCTATATATGTATCTCAGATTGGTAATATTATATATAAATATATTTATTTATTTATGTCCTTTCTATTGTTATTTTTCTTTTTATGATCAAACTGAAACATGGTCTAGAGCATTGGCCCAAAATAATCCACTGGACAGTTCACCTGGCTCAAAACTTACAAGTGACTCGGGCCAATTTGATTTACACATGGCCCATGGATACCAAAAACATGGGCAAAATGCAAGACGTTTTTGAAGAAGCCCATGCTTGCACACCTATTAACAAAACTCTGATGAACTGCGTCCTGAGCATAAGTTCTGTAAAATTTTTTTTTTAAAAAAAAGAATGCCATGATATTTAAATCAATATGAGTAGAAGAAAAATATAAGTAAAAGAGAGTTTTAGGTTTTGTAAGTAGGATGCTAAAGGATGCTATATATAAAGTTTGAGTATGATATGGAATGATAGGTTTGTAATTATTATTGTTATCTATATTTCACCATTATTTGAATGTCATGACATAAGGAGAAAATTTGGTATGTTACTAAATTTAATCATATATTATGTTTATATTTTAAAAAAAAATTAAATCTTGCATATTATATAATATCATATTAATGATTAAATTTGATAATATATTGGTATATTATAGTTTACTATAAAATTTTGCCATGACATATTATATACCCTGTTTTTCAATATTTATAGTCACGAGACTGTGTTCAAAGTCTTGACTTACCTCTCTAAATTACCTCTTTAAATGAAGCCTTATGCGATAGATAGTTTTACGATATGTGAAGAAAAAAAAGCAACAAAATGCTTCTTCATGGTTTTAACTTGTCATCTCATGCTTGCGTTTTGACATTTATTCGAGAGAGAACAATTTGCGTTTTAAGATAAACGACTTTGTCTACATCTTTCATCCATCGGATTCACGTTTTGGACATATATGGAAGACATTGTTCCCCACTATTCTCATCGATACATTGATAGCATTTGCGAAAAATGCTGGTCGATGTGACCTTAAAGGAACATAGTCATTGCATTAATAATAACAAAAGACAAAAGCATATTTAAGCACCAATAACTTAGGACTTCTACTTGATTCACATGCTTTGAAGAGCTGCAAAAATGGAGATTCCATTAATGATGAAAGCAGGTCCTTCAGAGGTGGATTATTTGCCTGTGAAGAGCTTCAAGGAAGCCAAGCTGGTGTTGTGGACAGAAACAGTGAACATGTGGAAAATAGCAGGGCCAGTGGCAGCTTCCTCATTGTTTCAGTACCTTACAATTTCGTCAAATTCCATCTATGCCGGTCATCTTGGAGACCTTGAGCTCTCTTCTTTCTCCGTTTATGGTGGTGTCTTGGCTTCCATCTATCTCATTTTGTTGGTAAAGTACTAACCATCGCTCTCACATCCATCATATTTTACTACTTTTAATTTGCTTTTCTTTTTACCCTTCCAATTTTGGAAAGCAGATTAGTAAACTTACTACCAGATTAATGAATAAATTCTTTTATTTTCTTCATGAGAACCTGCATATACAGTTTTAGCAAATTATAACTTGGTACATAGTTTCTCTGTTGTACGATCTAGCCTAAATTCTGCTGTGGTGGTATGGTACAAACATCATTATCAAATATGTGCATTGAACTTCTACATACATAACTATCTAATGTTAATATAATTACAACAACTCCTGACATGTTACATTTGTAATTTGCTTGTAATTCTTAGTAGACTGAATTTGTTATATTATTGCGATATCTTTTCCAAGGCTAGTGCTAATTCTTAATTTTTACGCACACACATATATGTGTGCAACATAGTGCAGCTTCCTTCATATGTGGCAATTTCACTTTGTTTTTACGATGTAAGACTTTTTTGTGAAAAATTGCAGTTTGGTATGTCAACTGCGCTGGGGACACTATGTGGGCAAGCTTATGGTGCGGGACAAACACAATCTCTTGCAATTTATGTGCAGAAGTCATGGATTGTTCTTGCTGTCACTTGCATAATCCTCTTGCCTCTTTATATATATGCAACCCCAGTCTTAAAGTTTCTTGGCCAAGAAGATGATATAGCTAATCTTGCTGGCAAATATTCAATACAAGTCATTCCCTACATGTTTTCAGCAGTCATCAATTTGCCCACACAGAGATTCCTTCAGGCACAGAGCAAAGTTAATGTAATCATGTGCATTGCATTTGTGGCCTTAGTCATACACAATGGGCTGCTTTACATCTTCATCTATGTACTCGGCTGGCGTTTAACCGGTGCAGCCATGGCGAATAATGTCTCCGGTTGGTTGATTGCGGTGGCTCAAGTTATCTATGTAGTGGGTTGGTGCAAGCAAGAGTGGAGTGGGTTTTCTTGGTTGGCTTTTAGGGATATATGGGGTTTTGCTAAGTTAAGCATTTCCTCATCTCCAATGATTTGCTTGGAGCACTGGTATAGTACTTTCATCATTATCCTTGCTGGTCAACTTGATAATCCAGTCATTGCTGTTGGATCTTATTCTATCTGGTAAAGATAATCAACCTTGTACAATGTTACATTAACTGATTTTCTCTTGCAAATGTTAGTCATTGCACACTTGACACATGAGCCAAATTCTGACAATTGTGCGAATTAATGCATATGCCCTTTTCGTCTAACTTCACTCAGTAGAAAATTTTGATATTGGCTAAAATGCACTAACTTTGTGCATTTTAATCACTTCAACTTCTCAGCTCTTGGCCTCTTGATTATATTTATGAATTCACTTTTCTTCTTCAGCTTCAACATTCACGGTTGGCAATACATGCTGCTCCTTGGAATAAATACTGCTATAAGGTGAATAACAATTTCAACCTTTGGTTTTGAAATCTGCACGACAAAACAAATAGAGGTGTACAACGTGCTGTGGGTTTTGCAGATAGCCTGTGGGTACAAAAAGATCCAATTTTTATTTTTTTAAACCCGCTTTCATTATGGGTGAATAACAATTTCAACCTTTGATTTTGAAATCTACATGACAAAACAGGTAGAGGTGCACAACGTGCTGCGAATCTTGCGGGTAATCCGTGAGTATGAAGAAATTCAATTTTTATTTTTTAAGCCCCTTTTCATTATGGACTTATGCAAGCTAAGTTTGCATAGGTTTACTCGTAAGACTATGCAAACTTTTTTATTCGTTTTTAATAATTCTTCAAATATTTAAAATTTTTTTAATCCAATTCAATTCTCAATTTAATATGCAATGACCTATTATATTTTTTTAACTTAGTTGACTAACTAATTATATAAAATAAAAAATATAATTAATTAATTTCAGTTTATGAAAAAAATGGATATTTTTTTAATTTAACTCAATTCAATATTTCCTTGAATGTGTCATTCTTGACTTTCAGTATTCAATTTTTAATCCTTATATGTGCACTTCTAATAATCTAATTATTTCTAATTGTTTAAAAAAAAATAAAAAGATGTGAACTACTTGTAATCCCAGCAGATTTTACCCGTTTACATGCCTAAAACCAGGCTGTGTTAAATTTTGATTACTTTTCAGTTTTCATCTAATCTTTTAACTGATTTTGATTTTCATTCCCTCGCAGTGTTCGTGTCTCCAATAAGCTTGGAATGTGGCATCCAAGGGCAGCCAAATACTCTTTTGTTGTGACCATGTTTCAATCTATTCTCCTTGGGTTATTTTTCATGGCTGTAATTTTCTTCAGTAGACAGGACTTTGCTTTCATTTTCACCAACAGTAAGGATATGCAGGAAGCTGTAGAAGACTTAGGATTCCTTCTTGGCTTATCCATGGCTCTTAATAGTGCTTCACAAGTGATATCAGGTCAGGTGCCATTTTGCTCTGGCTTCTTCAAAAGCAATTTACAAATTCATCCTCACAAAGGGTTGTTGTGTTATTCTATTTATTTTTTATTTTTTATGTAGGTGTTGCCATTGGAAGTGGATGGCAAGTGATGGTGGCTTATATAAACTTGGCCTGTTATTACATAGTTGGACTCCCTTTAGGCATTTTGCTTGCTTTCAAGGCGGACTTAGGGGTCAAGGTATAATTCTTTTTTACTAAAGTTTCTTTTCTTGTGAATCGAGGACAGCAAGAGTTTTTAGATTAAAACAAATTAAACAATTAATTAGCCTCATTATATTATATATATATATATTTTGAATCATCACTGTTTGATCTGCAATCTGGAGTTTTAAATTGCGAATTGCATCATATGATGCAACTGTGTATTGTGATTTTTACACATGTTGGATCATATTAACCCCTTTTCTTTCTCTTGCAGTAGTTCCCAACCTTACCCTTAATTCAAATCAATGCGCTGATTACGGCTACAATTTCTGAGCAAAATTATTTTTGATGTTGTAGGGTCTTTGGGGAGGTACAATGGGTGGCAGTACTCTTCAGCTTTTATCGTTCCTAATGATGATTTGGAAGACCAACTGGACCAAGGAGGTAATCAAGGCCCACGTTTTTCAGAGATATTTTTTATAAATAAATAAAAGAGTATTGTATGCATCTATACTTTGTAAATGCAAAAAATAATACGTAGAGCGAGGGTCTTTTTGTTCAAAACCTTTGAATCTGCTTTTTAAAATGTTTGGTCTGGTGGAAACGCAGGCTGAGCAAACAGCAAAACGAGTGCAAATCTGGAGCTCGGGGCAACCTCAAAGATGACATGATGGTTGATGATGTTACTTCACGATCTGCTTTTCTTCAAAGTAGAAAGCTTGTAGGATAAGTTATGCCCTACTGTATTTGTTGCTGCTTTATTGCCAAATGTCAGCAGTGTATTTGTTATATAAATATGCATCATCATAATATGTATCATTAATATTAATCATGTGTTATGCTTAATTTGGAGTAAAAAAGGCATGTATTAATAAAGGTAAACTTTCAATTTTTGGATTGTATTAATAAAAAAAACTATTATTGAATGCAGATTCCTTTTACTGGCAATGGTCCTCCGTCTTCATGGACCAGTGGGAGCATGCAAGATCGTGGCGGTGTTTTGGGTCCAATTTTCAAATTGCAACCTACGTTTCACACTCAAATCACTTTCGCAATTTGTCACTCTCTTATGCCGACCGAAGGCCATGTGAAATCTAATTATCATGGAACACTTGAGAAAATATTAGATAAAAATAAAATCTGTTGCTTTGTTGTGAGAAATATTATTTTTAAATTAAAGTGGAATCTGATTACACAAAATCGTATTTACACATATTGATAATATATAAAATGCAAGCTCTAACTCATATATATATATATATATATATATAAAGTTCTAAATGAACATAATATATTAAAATTTTAAAAATATTAAAAATGAAATATGAAATTAAGTTTAAAATGTTTTATATTAAATTAAATTTTATAAATTTATCTCATTATCTTATGTTTTATAATAATCCTTATTTTGAATTTATTATTTAATTTTAAATTTCATTTTCAGTGTCTTCACATATAAATATAACTGTAAGTTATTAACCCTCCAACTAGAATGCTCTATCGTGCTGTAACCACAAAGAAAGCTCTTGTTAAAATATTATTCCACTGTAATCCACAAGATGCTCTGCAAAAACTCAATTTTCTTGGTAATTTTTTTTTAAACATTACACGGAATCCAAACAAGTTTTGAAAAGCTAAAGTCAACCAAGCACCCATTTTCTTACATTTCTCACAAGCTTTCTTTCTTGCTTACCTAAATTATTATGGTTTCTATTTTCGCGAGTTTCCTGCTCGGCACTGATTCTACGCATTAATGATAGAGTAGCTCTGTTTTGCCCTTTATCAAAATTCCATAATGACTGTTAGGTACCGTATCAGTTCTTGCAAATGGAAGGGGCCTTTCATAAGTCAACGTCAGATTCTTGATCCCTAGTGTTTAGAATTTCTTAGGATATATGTTCCACTCCCAAGCAGATAAGTTTCCTTCAGGCCGATGGGCACTCTTTGCTTCTCCTTCAACGTTTTTGGTCCCACCTCATAATTGACGTTTTGTTATTTCAAAAGGATGAACTTGTCGCCATTGCTGTCAGCCGCTTTGGAAGCTTTTGGATGCGAACTGCAAGTACGAAATATAAAGACATTAGCATTTCAATAGAAATCAAAAGCCATGGGTTTAATTGAAATAATGATGTAGTATTTTCTTTCTTTCTTTCCTTTTCTATTGAGTGTCTGCTTGTGTCAGTGTGCACCAAGAAAACCAGCTGGGAATCTTCAGTCTTAAGCTTCACTGAGGAATGATGGAGACGCCATTGATGAGGAGGGCCGGAACTGCGGAGGTTGATTACTCGGCGGTGAAGAGCTTTAATGAGGCCAAATGGGTGTTTTGGGAAGAGACGGGGAAGCTGTGGAAGATAGCAGGGCCGGTGGCTTTTACAACGCTGTTTCAGAATCTGACAAACTCATCCACAGCAATCTATGCTGGCCATTTGGGAGACCTTGAGCTCTCTTCTATTTCTCTTTATTCTGGTGTCATGGGTTCCATCTTTTTTGCTTTGCTAGTAAGAAGAAAACCTCCTCTTCTCTTGCATCCATGATCCATTTAAGTGTTGCTGCCTTTTTTCCTCGTTTTTTAGTATGGGATGGGAAACAGAGTCACATGATATTCCTTAGAATCTTGCATAATTTCAGCGGTCTTAAGGCTTCTCGAGCTTAAGCAGCAACAAAAAGGTTAATAAATAGGCAACAAGTGGAGACATAAATTCTTAATTCTGTATTCTCTAATATAATTTTATCCACAATTGCAGTTTGGTATGTCAGCTGCACTGGGGACACTCTGCGGGCAAGCATATGGAGCAGGGCAAGTTCAATCCCTAGGAATTTATTTGCAGAAGTCATGGATTGTTCTTTTGGCCAGTTGCATAATCCTCTTGCCCATATACGTATTTGCCACTCCAATCTTAAAATTCTTTGGCCAAGAACATGAAATTGCTGAACTTGCTGGCAAATATTCAATACTAGTGCTTCCCCGCGTATTTTCCTTTGCCATCAATTTGCCAACCCAGAAATTCCTTCAGGCTCAGAGCAAGGTCAAAGTCATAATGTGCATAGCCTTTCTGGCCCTAGTACTAGAAAATGTATTGCTTTACATCTTCATCTATGAACTCAGATGGGGTATAACTGGAGCAGCAATGGCCAATAATGTCTCCGGTTGGTTTATTGCAGTGGCTCAAGCTCTCTATGTCATGGGTTGGTGCAAGGAAGGCTGGACTGGGTTTTCTTGGTTAGCTTTTAAGGATATTTGGGGCTTTGCCTGGCTTACTTTCGCCTCATCTATCATGATTTGCCTCGAGCACTGGTATAACACTAGCATTTTAGTTCTTGCTGGATTGCTTCACAATGCTGTGATTGCTGTTGGTTCGCTTTCTATTTGGTAAGATCTTATTAACTTAGACACAATTTTATAGGGTAATTTCTCAGCATCTTTTTTCCAGCCGATTTTATATAACTCGTTGATTCACTTTTGTACTTTAGCTTGAATTTTCAGGGTTGGCACACAATGCTGCTCCTTGGGATAAATGCTGCTATTAGGTATATAATCCTAGAAAGTAGAAAACTTTGCCATAGGAAACCCTCTAAAAGCAGAAATTCTAATCTACTCGGTATTAAGTGAATCTTCATCCTATATATCAAATTCCCAGACTACGGAAACTGATTTTGGATTCTGTGTATATTCACTCAGTGTTAGGGTGTCCAATAAGCTTGGAATGGGGCATCCAAGAGCAGCAAAGTATTCTTTCACAGTGGCAATGTTTCAGTCTCTTGTGCTTGGAATTTTGTTCATGATTATTATTTTCTTGTGCAAGGACAAGCTTGCTATGATCTTCTCCAACAGTAAGGATATGGAATTGGCAGTTGCCGATCTAGCATACCTACTTGGTCTGACACTGGTTATAAATAGTGCTGCCCAAGTCATATCAGGTCAATTTTACTTTTCTTTGTATTCTTTTTTAACTTATTGACAAATTTATCTTTCAGTTGGGCCTTATTCATTTTGGGTTAATGATATCTTAATGCAGGTGTTGCCATTGGAAGTGGATGGCAAGTAATGGTAGCTTACATAAACTTGACCTGCTATTACATAGTTGGACTCCCTCTTGGAATCCTTCTTGGTTTTAAGGCGGATTTAGGGGTCAAGGTAGTACACATAAATCCTCAAATCCACCATTTGATTTTATTTGCCAAGTTTCAATTAATGTTACTTAATAATCTGTTAGATTATATACTATTGTTAAATTGCTGTGGTGTATCTTTATAGGTTTAGATCCGTTCATTTGAAAAGTTTTGAATTAAATTCTGATAGTTTTTGCTTCTATTTTTAGTTGAATATTTCGTGTCACTTTTTTACATATAGTGGTTCAAGGGTTGTTGATAGAGTTTCAACTCTATTTTTTTTAAGCGATAAATAATTTTGAGAAAGATATAATATTTTGCAAAATTGTTTCATTTGCCTTTTTTTATTTTTTTTAAATGAGTAACAAGTCTTTCGCTTAAGCAACATTGAACTTCATCGATAAAATGTCATGCATGTGTGGTAGTTTGCAATGAAAAAGCCAGAAATATACAATTAGAAATGAAAACGCAACCTATACCTAATTATACATTTAGTGAAATTAAAGGAAGCATTGGAGTAATCTAATCATGTATAATCTATAGTCTCTGCTGTTGCTATTGCTGGGAAAGTATCAATGTCTTGATCTCCAGCCTTTCTTATTAGCTAAATAAATGAATTTGGAATGCAGGGTCTGTGGGCAGGTACAATGTGTGGCAGTGCTCTTCAGGTCTTGCTCCTCTTGTTGGTAATTTGGAAGACCAACTGGACAAAGCAGGTAACTATGGGTATGGACTCAATTCTAAAATTTAGTATTTCATTATCATTGTAATTTTATTTATGAATTTTGTTTGTAGGTGGAACAAACAAATGAACGCGTGCGAAAATGGGGAGCCCAAGTTGATAAGACAGTTCCTTAATTTTACATGCCACCAAAATAGTCTAATCACTCTGTGGCACTGCAAGCCATAAAGCCTTAAAAGTTGTAATAATGAAACTAGACATCTCATGAGTCGTTGATATATAATGTACTGTTACCGGTTTGGATTAATAAAACATCATTTTTTTAAATGAGTTGTTGGATCAATAAACATACATGCAAGGTCATAAAATCAAACTTAAAACATAAAAAAAGGTATTTTTTTTTAAAAATATTATATATTATTTGAATTAAATGCTCTCCACATCAAACATAATCTTTAAAATGCTAACATAATAGATAATAATATTAGAATCTCAATATTATATATTTATTGTTTTGCAAGAGATCAGGTAAGATATTAATAATAATTTTTTATACTAATATGGATAACCTTTCTCTCTCTCTCTCTTTTAATTTATATGAAGTTTAATTTTTTTATTTTTATCTCTATAAAATATTTTATATTAATTTTATTTTTGTGAATTTTTTATAACATTAATTTCTATAAAATGTTAACATGTCTAATTTTATTTTATTTTTTACTTATGTTTATATGAAAGATTATTTCACTCAATTCTATTTCTTTAGGGACAAATTTGAACAAACAAATATTTCACATGAACAAAAATAAGAAAAAGAGAATTTTACAAGAGTAAAAAAGAGAACATATTACAACACAATAACACATTAAGAGAGGATGAATAAAGGTTTCAAAAATTTAAATTTTACTCTTTGAAAAATTGCTTGCTTTTTTAAAACATTTCCCTAAAGAGCAATCGAATATAAATTTAAAAAATTTAGTAAATAAGAAATAAAGATGAGTAATGAAGTGCATAAGATAAAGAGTAATAAAAAAAGAAAATAACATCGGGATATAATGGTCAATTGATCAAAGGAAAAATCACTCATTTGAATCTATTCCACTCTTCCAAGGCTAAATTCAATCTTGGTAGATATCTACTAGTACTTTTCCTCTACAAATCTCTTTTTCACTTTCCTACTTAATTTGTTAAGGGTTTAAGCAATCCCACTTCAAATATTTGAAGATTTTCTTCTTACTAACCTCGTTACAAAGCATGTGTAAGAATTTTTACTTACTCTTTACCTTAAGTAGTGAACTTTTAGATAGGTAAGATTTGTCTCATAAAGAAATAATAAAGTATATGCACTCTAGTAATAAAAATATGGAAGTTTAAGTATAAAGAAAAAGACTTAAAAAGATAGAGGGAATTTAGAGAGAAAAGGAGTTGTTTGGATAGTTTGCTAATGAAGTAAACTCTTTTATTTATAATCAAAGGTTAAGACTATTTGTTGGAAAATTTTCAAATTCCAACAAGTAATTTTAATCCAAAAGGCTTTTTCTCTTTCTTTAAATCTTTTAAATAGCTTGCTTTTTTCAAAAAGTTAATGTTCAATTACTTTCAAAGTCAACTTCTTTTAATATAAAGTTCTTCCTCTTTTAGTAGATGATTTAACAAGTTATTTTTATAAAACAAAATAAAAATCCAAGCTATTTGCTTTTTTAGCAAAATTTAAATTTTGATGTTGTCAGATTCTTTTTCAAAACTAGTACTATGCTTATTCTTTTGTCATATATTTATATACAATAATTTAAATCTAGGTTAGCATTAGATGGCACTAACTAAAAAGCAATTGGTATAAATTCAGCAATTTTGCAAAAATAGTATTAACAGTGCACGAAAGTGAAAAAGCAATTTGATTGAAGTTGCTTAATTTTTATTTTTGACGGTTAAATCTTGACCTTTTAATATATTTAAAAAAGTAGTTTTACATATGCATCTTATATATTGTATTTAAAGTAATTTCACATGCAAAAATAGTTGAAATGATTATGATTTTTTTGAATCCAACAATCAAAAAGCAATTCACAGTAAACTAGCAATCCAGAGGCATTCTTGTATAGAAACCTTATATACTTTTGTAATTTATCTTTTCATAAAACATGATTAAATTCTATAATTCTAATCATCATCAAGATCAATTGAATTGGCCAAATTTAGCAGATTACAAGGTCATACATTTTGCAATTTACTTTATACAATTGAAGTGGAGGGTCCCTCCTTCCATCGTGATATGTGAACAGAGATTCTGAAAAATGTTAGAAATTTTAATTTTAGGATTTCATATATGATAATTAGAATACTATCATATAAAATTTATATTTACTTACTTGATGGATTTGCAGTCATAATTGAATTTAACGAAAGTCAATAAATTCTCTTCAACTAGATCTTCCTTTTCACTCTTCTTTTTGATAGCGACTCTCAATGGGTAGAAACTGTATGTATGTATGAGAAGTGAAGAGGAGACCTAACCATAATCCTTATTTATAAAACTATACTAATCCTCCCCATAAAATGATTACTAAGCTTTTGAGCCTACACAATTGTTAAACCATACTAAATTATATAAATATGCTAAATCCATATCTTTAAGATCATAATTTAAAATGGGCTTCATGCATATCTCACAATTTGATTAAATTTTAATCAGTCAGTTTTATTAAATTAAAAATTATCAATTTATAGTAGCTTACTTTAATAAAAAATTTTAACTTTCTCCTACTTGAGTAATATTAATTAGGTTTTATAAGAGTTTTAACAAAATACATTTTAAAAGCAAGACTTTAGATTGATTGATTAAAAAAAATTTATGTGGTCACAATTAAAAATAATTTAGCCTTTTGAGATAACATCACAATAATACTATCTAATATAGCCAACTAATACTGAATCATAATGGCCTTTATGCCCCTTATTAATAAGACCAATCTATTATTACAAGTACTAGCAACTTTTTAACAATGGATTTTAGTGTGGCTGTGTAATAAGAAAATAGCACCAAATGCGATTAAACGTGCTATTTTCATTATCAGTCCTCCATGATTTCTCTAAATTTGATAAGAAATTCATATACTATATGTATGTCTCATCCATATTCTCAAGATCATTCAATGGTGTCATTCTATGAGACATATTTTCTTGACATCAAAGTTATACTTAAGATAGACACCAGTCTCAAGAAATAAAATTTTAATACTTATAAGTACATGTACAAGTAAAAATATATAATAGCATAGATTATCCACTTTATGATGATCATCAATGAAAATATCTTATAAAAAGAGGGTCTAACATAATAAATTATAATATAAGAGTATCAAATGTAGGGAATATGCTCCTACTAATTAAATACATCAAATAACCCTAAGACACCTATACTCTCGACATGTTTGCTAAAAATAATATGTCTTAATCCTTTAGTTAGAGGATCAGCAATCATGTTGTTTGTATCAATATGCTCTACAGTAATGTCACCATTTTTCATAAAATCTTTGACCTTAAGATACTTTATTTTCAAATGCTTAGACTCATATGTAGTTTTATTATTTTTGAAAAATAACACAACAGATTTATTATCACAGTAAATTCTTAGTGGATTAAAGATGAAAACAATAATGCGAAGACTAGAAATAAGATTCTTTAGCCAAATAGCTTGCATAGTTGCTCCATAACATGCAACAAACTCAACTTGCATAGTAGAAGAAGCCAAAAGTGTTTGTTTCACACTCTTCCAAGATACAACTCCTCCAACTAACATAATTTATCTTAAAATGGATTTCATATCATCCTGACAGTCAGCAAAGTCAAAATCTGTGTATCCAATAATCTCCAAATTGTTAACTTTTCTGTAAACCAGCATGTAATCTTTCATCTTTTATAAGAATCTCAATACTTTTTTGGCAACAACCTAATGATCCATACCAAGGTTAGAAAAATACCTACCAAAAACTCCCACTACACTAGAATAAGGTATGTTCTTTATTGATTCTCTTTCTAAATCATTCTTAGGACATTGACTAAGGTTGAGTTTATCACCTTTTATAATAGGTGCATCCCCACCCTTACAATTTTACATATTAAATTTCGTAAGTGCATAATCAATGTAAGACTTTTGTGAAAGTCCTAACAAACCTCTAGTTTGATCTTTGCGAATCTCTATTCCAAAAACAAATGAAGCATTTCCAAGATCTTTCATGTGAAAAATCTTAGACAGTGATTGTTTAGTCTTATATAGCAATTAATTATCATTACTAGCTAATAGAATATCATCCATATAAAGGACAAAAAAATGTACTTACTCCTATTGATTTTAAAATATATGCATTGATCAATTTTATTTTTTTCAAAGCCCATAGAAGTGATCATCTTATCAAATTTAAAATATCATTGCCTAGAAACTTGTTTAAACCCATAAATAGACTTTTTAAGTCGACACACTAAGTGTTCTTTTTCAGGTTCTTGAAAACCTTTCAGTTGTATCATATAAACTTCTTCACTTAAATCTCCATTCAAAAAGGCTGTTTTAACATCCATTTGATGGAGCTCTATGTCATAGTGTGCTACCAAGGCCATAATGATTCTAAAAGAATATTTAGATGACACTAGTGAAAAGGTCTTATTATAGTCCACTTCTTTTTTGTAAGTAAATCATTTTGCAACTAATCTAACTTTAGACCTTTCAACATTTCCCTTAGAGTCTTTCTTAGTTTTGTACACCCATTTACAACTAATAGGTTTACATCCATTTAAAAGCTTAACAAGCTCCTAAACACCATTGTGAGCTATAGAATTCATTTCATATTTCATTGCATCTATCCACATATCAGACTGTGGATTAGTTATTGCATATTTAAAAGTCACAGGATCAACAATATGACTAATATCATAGTTACTCTCTCTAAAGAAAATTAAGTAATAATTAGAGATTGCAGATCTTCTTTGTCTAGTAAATCTTCTCAAAGGCACCTCAACTTTATTTTCTTGAGCTTGAATTACATCAACAGAATCAGGAATTAGATTAGGAGGATGAGCAAGAGGGAAAGGATCTATATTCTGTTGCACATTATCTTCTCTTTCAATATTTACTAGTACTGCAAAACTTTATGGTTTTGGTAAGTAAAAGTGACATATCTTGCAGGCTCATTAACATTGACAACTTCTATAATGCTTTTATCTACAGTATCCCATTTAAAAAAATTTACCACCTGTGACTCCATAATTTTAGTTCCACGTTCAGGATAATAAAATTTATACCCTTTGGAATGGTCTGGGCATTCTGTGAAACAACAATGAGTAGATTGAGGTTTAATTTTTTTTCAAAAGGATTATAAATTCTGACTTCTGGAAGATATCTCCAAACTCGAAAGTAGTTCAAGCTAGGTTTACTACTAATCCATAATTCAAAAGGTATTTTTATTACAGATTTGCTAAGTACTCTATTCAATATATATAATGTGCATTTCATAGCTTTACCCCAAAGAAATTTAGGAAGATTAGTTCTACTCATCATATATTTAAGAGTGCAATTTCACCTTTTGGCCATACCATGTTGCTCAGAACTACCAAGCATAGCATATTGGGCAATTATCCCATTCTCTTGTAGGTATTTGGTAAATGGTTCCATATGCTGTCCAGTTGTACCATGTCTACCATAATATTTATCACTTCAATCAAACTTGATAATTTTAATGACTTTTCCTAATTATTTCTCTACCTCTATTTTAAGGATTTTAAATTTTTCAAAAGCATCAGACTTATCCTTAATTAGGTAGAGATAACCATAACGAGAAAAATCATCAATAAAGATAACAAAATATTTATTACCATATAGAGTAGGAGTAAGTGACCTATTAATATCAATATGCACAATTTCTAAAAAGTCAGAACTTTGAGTGGCACCTTTACTTTTAGTTTTAGTTAACTTACCCTTTATATAATCAATACATATATGTAAGTTTTTAGAGTTAAGAGAAGGTAAAAAATCATCTTTTATTAATCTATTAATTCTCTCATTTGAGATGTGACCCAATTTTTTATACCATAACAAAAAGGACTTTTTACTAAGTAAAGTTCTTTTAGATACTACGTTTTCAATATTCATACTACTATATTCATTATTTTAGGCCAAGCATAATCTATATAAATTATCAACTAGCTTAAATTCATCAATAATTTTAGAATTTAAAAATAAATTAATTTTTTCATTCTTAATAATAAAATGATATCCATGCTTATCCAAAACAAACTAAAATTAAATTTCTCCTAAAGAAAGGTACATAGAAAATATTTTTTAAAATAAGTTTAAAACTAAACTCTAAATTTAAACCTATTGTTCTTATAAAATTGACTTCAACTTTAATATTATTTTCAATTCTAAGCTTGACATTTTTCTCACTTGGCTTCCATTTGCTTTTGAACCCTTGCAAAGTAACAGCAACATGAATAATTGCACCACTCTCAAGCTACCACTAGTTTAATGGTGCACTAACAAAATGAGATTCAAAATAAACGAAAGCTAGTAGTTTACCTTTTTGTATACCCTTTTTCTCTAATTAAGATTTATATTTGTGACACTCGAATTTCTTTTGACCTTTCTTTTTGCAGAAAAAATATTTATTATATTTCTTAATGTCAACTTTAGGACCACTTACTCCTTTCGTTTGATTATTGACTTGGCTTTTGTTGCTCTGAAACTTATTAAGAGCTTTTGACCCATATTTCCTAGGCTTGTAATTTTTTTTGTGGCTAAGTTTGGAGTTAATAGTGAGTAAGACACTCTCATTTTTCTCCTGTTTGAGTTTTTTCTCTTCAGAAACATATTTAGATATAAGATCATTGATATTTTAAACTTCATTCATGGTGTTGTAAGTAGTTTTAATTTAAATGAATTTATAAGGGAGAGAATTGATGACATAGTGAACAATGAATTTGTCAAGTAGGGTGATTTCATGGGAAGCTAATTTATTTTTTATATGTAACATTTTTATAATGAAATCTCTAATATTTTCAACAAAATCATACTTTGTACTAGTTAGCTCACTCATAAGAGTCTTAGCCTCAAACTTGTTGGATTTTTGGTATATTTGACTAACAGTTTCATAGAGTTCTTTAGCATTCTTAATCTCATACAACCCACTCAGAAGATGCTCAGAGATAGATCTCTTAATAACATGTAAATACATACGATTTGCTTTATCCCACTTAGCAAACAACTCCTTTTGTTCAAGAGAACTTTCAGCAGTGATGGCTGCAGTGGATCAATACGTAAAGGTATATCTATGTCACTCATAACTAAGGCAAAGTTCAGACCTTTATTCCATCTCTTATATTTGGATCCATATAGGATTTTAATGGTAGCTTGATTACCATTTATAGTAAAAGTCATTGTTCTAGATAAAATGCAACAATTAACTGATTGATAATTGAAAAGACAATATATAAATAGTAACGATTCCTGATATGCTACAATAATTGAAAAGTCTAGGTGTATCATCATATTCTCCCCTTTGGATAGAGAATATAACATGCTAGTAAGTACTCTCCTTATAAAGCTAATATAAAAATATCTAATATTAAAAAATTCATCCCTTTTGGGTAGACAAACTTTCCAAGTTGATATATTTCCATCCATGATGCCTTATGCCACATATCAAAATTATCTTACATAATAACCTCCTTTGAGCAGGCAATTATATAAAATAATTCTAGTACTATCTCAATTTCTGAATAAGAAAAGATTTTACTAATAATTATAAATGAGCCATTTTAGTAGTTAAGCACTTATAGTTACTAATAAAAAAAATTCTTAAATTGAAAAAATAAATTATCTAATATCTTAATTTGCATACTCAATCATATGTATGCAATGGATCACTTCTGATATACCAAAACTTAATGCATCTCAGTAAACCCTTAAATAAAGTTGTATAACAAAGTTTTAAATAAAATTTAAAAATTAATATAATTATAATATCTAATTATATTAATTCCTCTAAATATAAGAATTTAAAAAAATTAAGAAGAGTGAATATTAATAATTTACAAGCATTTCACTCTGTTTCAAAACAAAACAAATATATATTTTAGAAGCATATCACACCTCACTATGTGAAATACTAAAAAAATAATTAATATAAATAATAAATATTAATTATATAGTTAATATATAATACATAATTAATTCACGCTAACATGCATGAAATCTGTTTCATGTTTTTTTTGCTAGATTTACAACTAACATCTTTGCTGTTTCATGCTATGTTCATTGGGCTTACCTATGTCAAGATCGCGACTCTTATAATCAAACGGAATATGCTAACATTCCGTGACAAAGTGGTTTTCCTTTAACCACCAAGTTGCAGGCGGAAGAGTGAAGATTGACATAGACAGGCATGCCAAGCGAAAAAAAATTGATGAAATTCATTTTATATATATTTGTCCAGAGAAAGAGAAATCAAACCGCACGCTAGACGAGAAACAGAGAAATTCATATATATATATATATATATATATATATATATATATATATTTGTCTAGAGGAGGAGAAATCAAATTGCTCGTCGGACGAAACAATTATATATATAATTCATTTTACGTAAATATGACAAAGGGCCATATATATATAAAAGAAAGAGAAATCAAATAGCACGTTGAACGAGAAATTGAGAAATTCATATATATATAAATAAAAAATAGAAGGGTAGCATGTTAAATGAAAATATAAAATAAAAGCCATGCTAAATGAGATTCATATGCTTTCCGAAGCTTATAATACCTTTATAGAAATTCTAGGATGCAGTGTATATATATATATAATAACTAACCAAACAATTTCAAATAGAATGCCAAAATAATATTCTGATGGTTTCCATCACAATTTCATACAAAATTGATAAATTAGGATTTCTTAATTCAACAATCCTGATATATATAGATAGAAAATTAATCCAAAATCTTTTTCCGATGAAAAATTTATGATGCATTAAAAAATTATAAAACAAATATTATAAATTGATCGTATAATTTTATTTCGAGAATCATACATACAAATTTTATCATAAACTTTTAATCAAAATAATACAAAATATAATTGATCATGTTAGGTTCAAATATCATACATGTAAGTTCTGATACTACATGTTAGAAATTTCGATTTTAGAATATCATGTATGATAATTAGAACACCATAATATAAAATTTATATTTACTTATTTAATGGATTTGCAATCATAATTGAATTCAGTAAAAGTTAATGAATTCTTCTCAACTAGATCTTCCTCTTCGTTCTTTTTTTTAGTGGTAGTTCTCAATGGATGGAAGTCGTGTGTACGAGAAGTGAAAAGGGAATCTAACCATAATCCTAATTTATAAAATTCTAATAATCCTTCTCATAAAAGGATTACTAAGCCTTTGAGTCTACACAACCATTAAACCATACTAAACTATGTAGATGTGCTAAACCTATATCTTTAATATCACAATTCAAAATAGGCTTCATACATGTCTCACAACTAGACTAAATTTAATCGGTCAATTTTATTAAATTAAAAATTATCAATTAATAGTAACTCACTCTAATGGAAAATTCCAACATAACTCATTAATTTTGTTGCTTCCATCACAATCAAACCCTTGAAAATGGCAAATCCAAAGTACATTAGCTTCTAAGTTCTGTCTCACCGTATCCCTTGTAATTGCAATTGCAAGTGATGTGCACAATCTTACGCCCATATTCATGTCATTGTTGAGACAGAATGTCCGACCATCGTGGGTCGGGCAAGAAATGGCAAAATTCAGCCAAAGATTTTCACATACATTAGGAGTAAATCATAACTTCTATTTTAATAAAAGAAATAGATCCAAAAGATAGATAGGAATTTCATTTATAAGAATTTATCTCTCTCTCTCTCTCTCTCTCTCTCTTCTAATTTATATCTAATTTTTCTCTTATTGGATTGAGAATCTTCGTTTCTCCACGCCACATCTTCTCAATGTAGTTGGTTTAGTGCGTTTATACTTGAGGGTACAAACTTAAATTTCTAAGAAATAGTAGTGATTATGATATGAAGGTAATATCATTAATTACCAAACTCTCTGTGGCTTTCATAACACTGTAATGATAAGGATAAAATAGGTTAAGCAAGCCCTTTTTTATATATAATTGCCTTTTTACTATTTTAATTAAATCTTAGAATTTATTTTATTTGTACTTGACTTCATCTTCAATCAATTTTAATATGTCATGTCCAATTATCCAAGGTGACAAATATTTATCAATTAATGCAATTCTATTATGATATAACAATAAAAAAAAAAGAGCTACGAAATTGCCAAGAGAAATATGCAGAATTTTGGCCACACATTTTTTTTTGGATAAATAGTCATACATATTATTTATTCTAGTAGATTCAATTTTTTTTATATTTTTCCCAATAAAATGAAAAAAAAATTATGGTTCTAACAAATATTTCTTTATTAGCATATCATGATATAACTGTATAAAACCTGTAAAGGTTAGTAGTTTTGGCCAATAATAACAATAGAGATTTAGTCAAAAAAATTCTTAAAGTACTTGTAAGCTTTCAATTATTTACTTCGTCAAGATACACCATCAATGCAATCTTTGAAGCAGTTAACAAACTGCCAGGTTGATAATTCGACATTTAATGCTTCAAAATTTAATTGACATGAGCTCTATATTTCCATTAGGATGTCAAGGGGTTAGATTTTTCATTTTTTAATAATACAGACAAAAATCAAAATGAAATTCTTCAATGGATGGAGAATTTCTACAATTTAAGGAACTTCATTTAAATTCCATTCACTTCAAAATAATTTGTTTAGCTAATACTTATGTCTTAAAGTACATCAAAACATTTATTTCAACAAATTAATAAATGATTAAAATAACAATAGGGTTACAATATGAAATCTTCATATGAAGTGAATATTTTATTTTATTATTATTATTTAAATATTTTACCAACTAAAAAGTTGTTTAAATTATTTTTTAGAAGGTGTATTTTTATTTTATATTATATATCATTGAATTTTTTTTACTTTAATTTAAAATAAGTCCATATGCAATTTTGTTGTAACCAGTTTATAAAAAATAAAAGATAAATGTTACAAAATTATCAAATTGATCAAAATATAATATTTACAAAATAAAGCTTAAACATCAATCTATCAATGAAATAAATCTTTAATTCATATTCAAAAATCACAATTTAAATATAATTTCTAACTTAAGTTGCATTCCTATTTCTTTAAATATAATTTCTAACTTAAGTTGCATTCCTATTTCTTATTAATTGATAGTCAACAAATATATTCCTTGTCAAAGTCTCACCAAATATTATCCCCTTTATAATAACTGAAATAGTTGTAATGTCATCATGAGTGTTTTTCACACCTATTTTAATATTTGATTGATTTGCTAATTCTTCATCCACTTTAACAAGCTTTAAATCTTAAACCTCTAAAACTTGATCACTTTGTTGCTCCCTTCTCATAAAATTATGAGGCATGAAACATATATCGATAATATTAGTTTGTGTTTTTAAATTAAAAGAAGAAAGAGTACCTAACATATTCTGTCGTTTTTTTCAACATACCAAATAATCTTTAAATTGTATTACTTGCTATAAGATATCGAAGAATGAATTATTTTTTATAATTTTGAGGAGTATTTCCAACTCATTCATTAATATGGTATCTAATTCCTCAATAAGGTGCCAAAAAATTTGGATTACTAGTATATCCCACATCCCCAAAAAAGGTATTTATCTAAAACCATAAAATAAAAGCATTACAAGTTTGATTTTGTACACAAAAGTTATATAAATATCATTCATTATTACCCATTAGAATTTGAAGATGATTTTAACGACGTAGAGCATTCTTGAAAAGTCAAGAATTAACTGCTAATCCTTCCTAATCTGGTAAGACATGAATAAATTTTTAGTTTGGATTGCAAGCTGCTAATACATTTGTAAAGATATCACCCTTCCTATTTCTATATCTTGGTCTATCTTCAATCTCAACTATCATAAGAATATGAGTCCATCTAGCGCTCAAAGATAATTTGGGAAATAAGTGTAATATGCCTTAATCTTGTTAATAATACAAATATAAAATATAAATACATTATTCTGTAAGAAATAAATTTGTTGCTAATATATAAATATTAATTAATAAACTAACTTACCACAAATCATCTCCATTTGGTATCATTTGAATCTTCAAGATTATAGTCATGAAACTTCAAACACCCTAACTCACTTTCGTTGTAGCTTGCAAGATACTATTAAATTGCGTACTTATTATTTCTTTAGTGCAATAAAATTAAATTGCACAATTCTATACTTCAAATTGTGAGCTTGAACATGTAGAAACATTGCTACAAATTCACTAATATAGACATTTCTTGTTTGAATCAATCCACCTCTCTCTTCTAAAACTCTACATAAATTATGAAAAGCCCTTTTACTTAATTTTAATTGCTCAATGCAATCCTTGTTTGTTCTTCAATATAAAATATTAAAAAAACTCTGCCTCACTAATTTTCAATTAATCATTGTTTCCATGATAAAATACCTATCATGGTACGAAGTTGCTACTATTACAATAATAACAACCATTACTTTCATCACTTGTTCATCCTCTTCCTATTTCTCTTCATTTCTTTGATGTTTCCATGAATCAATTGGTGCATTAATGTCTATTCCTTGACAATTCATAAAAATACGTAATATCATAGAGATATACTTACTAACTCAACATTTTAATATCAATTCAAAACTATTGCCTCACACTTATAGAAAATAAAAAAGATAATTATATAAAATAATCATGTTACGATTACCCAAAGTGTCACAATTATCCCTATGTATTGAATAGGCAACATGAGTTGCACAACCCAATTGAAATCCTGGCAATTAGTTTTATCTGGTGCCGTGAAGGGGCAGGGTTGCAAGACTCAAGTGGTAAGAAATTAACACCTAATCATCTCTTGACACGTACAAGTAATGTTAATTTATATTTTATTATGTAAGCTACATAAGGGAATCCTAAGCGGTTGAGATTATGATACATAAAGAGCTTCTATTATTTTATATATAAAAGTTATATGCTCTAGAATATTTAGATCATGGATAAGATATAATTTAGGCAATAATATGAACAAAATGAAAATGACAAGTGCAACGCAAATAATGATTCTCAGGCATATTACATCATGGATTGAAAACTAGAATTACATCATGGATTGAAAACTAGAATTCTTCACATGAAAGAAAATTCAAGGTGGAAACTTGACTTCAGAAGCAATACATATGGCTGGGTTACTCAATTTTTAAAGCTGGAATTATAATATTAAGAAAATCTAATGGATGAAAAATAGGATTAAACTAAAACAGATACGATAATTTCATTCAGAATTCATATATTTCAAATGGGCATTAAATCACGAAGCTTGTATACACAAAGTCATCTGGTTAATGAGATCATCAGAGATGACACCTTAATAGGATGATAACGAAAAAATAGCAAGAAATACAAGGGAACAGAGAAGGAAACCGTAACTTTGAATCTTTGATGACAGAGAAATTATATGCATATCACTTACAATAAATTTCCATTATAATGATAAGAAGGAAGGAAAGAGATGGAAATAGGATGAAAGAAGAGGAAGAATGGTGAGATGGGATGTCACCGGTTTTCAGAGGCTGAGGAAGAGGATAAGTAAATCATACTCTTTTGAGAGTGTCCTTTTATGTTAAACAAAGGACTTCTAGATCTAGAGTTGGGGATGCACCAAGTTTAACTTTGACACGGAAAATTTACAGCAGTTCAAATTTTCTTGGGATCTATAAGAACCAATCTATAACGAGAAGTATGCAACAGATGATCTGATCTTTTACAATTGTTGATCATATAAGAGAAACCACTCTGATGCATGAGTTTACAATTAACGCAAGGCTTCACATTATGAACCCTATTCTATTCAATCATCTTTGACATCAGTTAATTCAACCTTATTGTTTGCCTTTACATGTTTCTTTTTATCTTTCTCAGGCAAAAATGGCTTAGAACATGGCCTAGGCCTAGAGACAAAGTCTAACTTATATCCAATTGAAAAATCAAAGTGCTCCCTGCTGATATCACAGAATTGTGGCAGGATAGAGATCCTAGAATGCAGCTTGCTCATCTTCATGTCATATTCTCGAGTTTTTAGTATTGCATTATCTATAGATAAGTTTTTTAACATCTTTACAAACTATCTACAAATAGGTCTCTTCCATACTTCCAATTAATCACTTCAGATTATACGGATAAATTTTATCAATTATCAAACACTTGATAGGCAATACATTAACATAACTATATGATCATTGTGTATTGCATTATCTATAGATAAGTTTTTTAACATCTTTACAAACTATCTACAAATAGGTCTCTTCCATACTTCCAATTAATCACTTCAAATTATACGGATAAATTTTATCAATTATCAAACAATTGATAGGCAATACATTAACATAACTATATGATCATTGTGTAATGGTTGGTCTGAAATAGTGTACAGAAAACAGAAAACAGAAAACAAACAGAATCACTGTGAATAAATTTGATTAACCTATTTAAAAAGGAAGCTCTCGAGTTTATTAATAACTTAAGATCCGTCATTCTCTCAATTGGTCACGTGCAAAAAAATTAAACACTAGGGAGCCTACAATATTTATACAAACCAAAAATGAGTTCTTTAGCATCCTCGCATACTTTCTATAAAAGGGTCTCTCCGATGACTTGAATCTATCACTTAATTTTATGGATGAGAACATATATCACACATTTGGTGGGCAATACACAAATTCAACTATAAAATAACAAAATTAAGATGTTTAATTCAAAATCAAACAATTGGAATGAAACCCAGGAGATGATGACGAGAAATTCATCATAGGTATCAAAATAAGTATAGCATAAGTTAAGAACATACCTTTGAACTTTCTAACTAATTGGCGAAGAATAGCAGTGACAGCGGCTGTTAGTTTGCAAGGTACAGAACAGAGAATTAAAACTGAAGAGAAGAAAATAAGAGAAGAGGAGTATATGTGCGGCAAAGGAATTCGATATTTTTCATTCATCAGCAATCCTCTACATTTATAATACTGTAACAACAGAAAATCCAAAATTCTAGGAGCCTAATCCATGACCCACAAAATCAGCAACAAACTGATCACAATATCAGAAACAAACTAAAAGAATAAGACTTCTTATTTGACTAGACTTCAAACTGAAATAAAAAACATGCAGTCCAATAAGCAAATATTTAACAGCGGCAATGAGCGAAGCAAGAGAAGCTCGCAGCTGATGCAGCGGAAGCAAGAGCAATGACAATTTGGAGAAAAAGATAAGTAGCGGTGTCAAGGATAGCCAGGAAGCAGAGTGGGGAGTAACAATCCAAAGGGAAGCGGTCAAAGCAGATGTTAGATATAGAAAGTAACGAAGAAGTATTTGGAATTTCAAATTCCATCTCATCAGTCTGAATTTTGATTCCCCGTTTTACACTGTTAAAATTCCCAGTCAAAATACCATGGATTTCATAAATTCCAATACAAGGTAGCCAAATAAGAAATTTGATTCGTTTATAATTTAAATACCTTGTATAATTTACATTTCCTCCTTACATTGCCATATCCAAACACAAGGCACAAGAATTGATAAAGAAGATCCGAGGAAACATAATGCAGGATTACATGTATATTAAATTTAAATACGGGCTCGAATACTCTTCTTCTTGCAATTTTTTACAAGAGATAAAACACAATTTTTACTTTTCTCCAAAAATTACCTCATGCTTGTCTCGGTAAAAGGGGAATATCCGTATTCATTAGATACGAGTCAGATGTCAACAACGCGGAAACCAACAACCTCCAACGTGGAGCTATCGTGTTCAAGTAAAGCCTGCTGACCAAAGAAAATAGGACTTGCAAGCATTTAAGAGAAAATGATGATGGAAAAAGACTTGTATGAATGTATAGCACCAGCAGTACCGGTCACTCCCACCTCAAAGTCAAGCGATCGAGATGAGTGAGACTCCTCTGCTTGATGGCGGAGAGGTGGCGGTTCCTCCGCTGGTGGCGGAGGACGGAGACTACCTTCCAGCTATAGGATACAAGGCAGTGAGCAAGGTTTTCTGGATTGAAACAGTGAAATTGTGGAAGATCGCTGCTCCTATCGCTTTAAACATTTTTTGCATATTTGGTATCAACTCTGTCACCAGCATCTTCGTTGGCCATATCGGCAACCTTCAGCTCTCTGCGGTGTCGCTCTCCCTTTCCGTCATCGGCACTTTCTCTCTTGGTTTCATGGTCAGTACGCACATTTTCTACTACTCAGTTGTAGAGTCTCTTCAACAGGACTCACAAGATATTCACATTTAGGGTTTTTTTTTTAACTAGCGGTGCTTAACCACTAAAGTACAATGGAAGAAATTCTTACATACACTGTCCGAAGTCTGTGACAATTTTGCTAAATATTAAGTAGTTGTTTAATGTTCTGTATAAAAGAATGTATGTATACAGCTGATTTCGTGAGATTTTTCTATGTAATCTATAGCATTGAGGTTTGGCTTGAAGTTAGGCTAGATGTCTGACCGTTGGTTTGTGTAGTAGATAAAGGTAGGGCTTAATGGACTTTTTCTTTATATATATATATATATATATATATATATGTAAATTAAATTATTCTTTGTTCATTCCTTGAAGTACTTTTATTCTACGAAATGTGATAACATTAAACTTTTAAGTTGCAATTCTTTCTTTAATTTTCTTCCTCATGGCTCCAAAATTATTTTTCTATATTTTTATATATAAATTTACTTTTTCCTGAAAATTAAAATACAATCTCTCTCTCTCTTTTTTTAATATATAGTTGTGCTATAATATTTCTACATAGAAATGTAGGATAGTAGTCCTTTAGTCGCGAGAATAATATAATAGAAGGATTGTAGGTAAAAAGTCAACATCATGAAATTTCATAATGATAGAAGTGTTTTAGAAGAATAAAAATGCATAATTCTAAGAAATTAGGGGTGTTGAGTAGTGGGAGTGGCAATTTATGTTTATATGTCGGATTTTGTCATGTCAATAATTAATAAGAATGTGAATAAGCTTAATTCAAACCTGACTTAAATAATAATTGTGTTGTATTAGATTAATTCATTTATTAAATGCATTAAGATAAGTCAATTCATATAATTGTTACAATAATTTCAATTCATAAAATTTACATAATAAACTTAGTTAATAAATTTAATTACTTATGATTTTTATTAAAGCATAAATTTTATATTTTATTATATTTAATTATTAATTATTTCTTAAATAATATTTTTAAAATTTTAATATATATTCTTAATCATAGGGTGTTAATCCATTTACAATTCTAACTTGATCTATTTATTATTTTTGTTAAATGAATTAATTTATTTATAATTCAAATCCATGCAAAAACTTTATATTCCTATTTTATCAAAAATTGCCAGCCCAATCCTTAAGAGAGAGATATTGTAATTTGCCCAGTAAGTTATACGATGCATATTAGCTTTATGTAGGATGAGCTTTCCAGCAGTTTTTCTCTCTTCTTCACTCCGTTCTCGCAGTTTCAGGGCTTACATACACATTGTCTTCAACATTTATGAAGTTAATTATAAGCTAACTTATAGATTGATTAGTAACATTTTAACTTGGAAACATGTGTTCATTTATAGTTGATATATATATATATATATATATGTATATATAAGAGAATTTCTCATGTGATAAAATCAGTTTGAGTTAAACTATGGATGTGTACTTTGGGCGGAATCTAGATTTGTAGGTAACGCTAATTATAGTTATGCTAGACTCCTTTCTTTGTTTTATGGTTATGATGTCCAAACTTGTAGCTTGGCATGGGGAGTGCATTGGAAACACTGTGTGGACAGGCTGTTGGTGCTGGGCAGATTCATTTGCTTGGTGTTTACATGCAACGCTCTTGGATAATTCTGTTTGTGTCCTGCATTTGTATCTTACCAATTTACATCTTCGCTGCTCCACTCTTGAAGGTTCTTGGCCAAGAACATGAAATAGCCGATCTTGCCGGAGAATTCACCATTCTAGTAATTCCTCAGCTCTTCTCACTTGCCTTTAATTTTCCAACCCAAAAATTCCTTCAAGCTCAAAGCAAGGTCAATGTGATGACCTGGATTGGATTAGTGGCCATAACTATGCACGTTGGGTTGCTTTGGCTCTTCATATTTGTATTTGATTGGGGCATAACTGGGGGAGCAGTGGCATTTGATGTCACAAATTGGGGCATTGTGGTGGCCCAGTTGATCTACGTTTTTTTTTGGTGCAAGGAATCGTGGAATGGCTTATCATGGTTGGCATTCAAGGATATATGGCCTTTCGCTAGGCTATCTCTTGCATCAGCTGTAATGATGTGTCTTGAGATTTGGTATATGATGAGCCTCACAGTCCTTACTGGCCACCTTGATGATGCCGTCATTGCTATTGATTCCCTCACCATTTGGTAAGCTGATAAATTATGCTCAACCTGTAACCATCAATTTTTTAACATGCCTCAACTCATTCCTCGATGTCTTTCAGCATGTATTTCAATGGGTGGGAGGGCATGCTATTTGTTGGAATAAATGGAGCAATCAGGTATCTATGCAGCACTAGTAAAATCTAACTGTTTGCTGTTCCAATTGAGATTGCAGATATATAATGTTTTGAATATTTGCATTTGTCTTTAAGGCAATATATTTTTTTTGGTCGCTTGCTGTCCTCACTTTTGGGGCTTTTCCCATTATACAGTGTGAGAATTTCCAATGAACTGGGGCTGGGACATTCAAGAGCTGCCAAATACTCCGCCTATGTGACTGTCTTTCAGTCATTTCTATTAGGAATTCTCTTCATGGTGATTATATTACTTGCTAGAGACTACATTGCCTACGTTTTCACAAGCAGTACCACCTTGCAAGAGGCTGTGTCAAATCTAGCATACCTCCTTGGCGCGACAATGCTTCTCAACAGTGTTCAACCTGTGATTTCTGGTCCGAAGTTAATAGCCATTTGTTTCCTTCTTTAAGAATATTATTGTATCACCCCCTTCATCTTATTTAATAGGAATGATGATGGAGCAGGGCATAAGTAAATCAACTTTTCTTGCCTCGTGTCCTGTTATTGAAGACAAAAAAGTCTCCTCATCCCTACGCCCCATGGGGCAATCCCTGCGAGTTCCCGAAATTTGAGGTGAATTGCTATCCTTATTACTCACTAATTTACAATTTTTGCAGGTGTTGCTGTTGGTGGTGGATGGCAGACATTAGTGGCTTACATCAACGTAGGTTGTTACTACATTTTTGGTCTTCCACTGGGATACCTTCTTGGTTATAAAGCAAAGTTGGGGGTTAAGGTAAGGTAGTCTTTTTGGGATTAAAGAACGACACAAATTAATTTGGTAATGAAGTTCCCTTACTATAACAGAGATTTTTCTTTTTCTGTGACAAAATGTTTGAAAAGAATAATAAAGAAAGAAAAGACTCTGCTGATGAATCTGAGATTTGTGTTTGTGGTCAGGGACTGTGGGGTGGTATGATATGCGGAACTGCTCTTCAGACCTTGATACTCTGCATCATACTTTACAAGACCAATTGGAAAAAGGAGGTAAGTGATACTTATCGTGCTTTCTATTACAAATACCTCTCAGTTCTCATTCACTCAGCATCAGTGATATAATAATCCTACAACGAATTCTTTTACAAGCATGAATTTCTAGCTACATGTCTCTTTGTTCTTTTTATAAATTGTGAGGTTCATAGTTCTGTAATCCTCATTCTTTATTAAGGAAAATGCATGATATATCTTTAAAATGAGAATGTATCAAACTTTTCTCTAAAATTTTGCTATTTACTGAACTTTTTGTAAATTGTGGGATTTATAGTTCTAACTCCCACTGTTTATTGAGGAAAGTGCATAATATATTTTTAAAATGAGAGTATCAAGTTTTTCTCTAAAATTTTACCATTTACTTATAAATTGAGTACAAAATGAATAATTAGGTTCATAGTTCTGTAATCCTCATTGTTTATTAAGGAAAATGCATGATATATTTTTAAAATGAGAATGTATCAAACTTTTCTCTAAAATTTTGTTATTTACTTTTGAACTTTTTGTAAATTGTGGGATTTATAGTTCTGTAATTCCCACTGTTTATTAAGGAAAGTGCATAATATATTTTTAAAATAAGAGTATCAAGTTTTTCTCTAAAATTTTGCCATTTACTTATAAATTGAGTACAAAATGAATAATTAACTAAATTTGGAAAGAAATTTAATGTGAGAGTGCATGATATAAGAGTGTATTAAGCTTTTCTCTAAAAGTTTACTATTTATTTATAAACTTTTTATATTATGAGATTTATAATTTTATAATCTCTACTATCTATTAAGGAAAGTGTATGATATATTTTTAAAATGAGAATGTATTAAACTTTTTTTTTTCTAAAATTTTGTCATTTACTTATAATTGGATTACAAAATAAATAATTAACTAAATTTGGAAAGAAGTTTAATGTGAGAAAATGTACGTATGCAGGTTGAACAATCAAACAAGCGCATGCGAGTATGGGGCGGGCAAGACATCAATCCTGAAGAAGCTGACAAGGGAATGAGTGATGCCTGAGCTTTTAGATTAGTAGTCATGCAATAAAACGACATGTCACCTCTTCTACTCTTTTGCTTAAAACCAACCGAATCCGACATTATATGTTAGCATACGAAGAGACGTAGCCTTAATTTCAGAGCTAATTGTCATTTGCAGTCATTCAAGCTATCTGATTTCCATCTTTTTCATTTTAATGAATGAAGTAAAAAGAAAGAAGAAAAATATCGAAGCTTACATTTCAATCCCAAAGGATAAAAGGCATGCTCACAATTCAACTTTTTCATAAATAATTTGCATTTGAGATGGTGTCAAAACTTTTTAAACTGAGTTAGGACTTTTTAATTCAAATAGCATATGATATTGTTTGAAATTTTTTACCAAAAAAAAACTACTTAAATTAAAAAGTTAGATATATATATTATATCTATACTTCAAAACCCAAATAATTAGTATGTGAAAAAGTATGTTAGCATAATAATAAAATTAATTTTAAATCTTATGAAAGGCCGTTAAAATAATAATAAAATCAATCTTAAATCTTATGCTTTCAACAACTAACGCTTGATAGAAAAGAAGCAACTGAGCATTCTTTTTCTTCCCAGCATATTCTGCATCTTGCTCATATGGTCCGCTGCATAGGAAGCAACTGATTCAGCAGAGGCTATTGCGATCTTGCGGCCCATTTGTTATTTGGAAATATTTTTCATAGAAAAATTCTATACTTTTTTATACAAATAAAAAGGTGATTTATTATTTCTGTATTTTATTATTAAATTTTTTTTAAATTATAATAATAAAAAAAATATCTTCCTTTAAAAAGAAAAATTACTTTCTATTAAACTTTTTATATATAATATATTTTTTATCATTTTAATAATTTACAACTTCCCAACCAAAAGCGTCCAAAGAACTAACTACTTAGGAACATGTAAATCTAAAAATTATGTCAGAGCAAATACCATTTATAAATTTAGGTGAATTTAATATTTCTTTTATTCTTTATTATTTGTTATATTTTTTTAAAATTTATTTTTATTTATTATTTTAAAATTTTAATAAAATATTAAATTTATTTTTAAATTTTATTTTTATTAATAAATATTTTATAATTTTTATTTACTTACATGTATTATATTACTTTCTCTATTTTTTTTATCTATTATATTTTTAAAGAATTCTTTTATCCCTTTTTATCTATCATTTTAAAATTTTAATAAAATATTAAATATTTTTTTTCAAATCTACTTTTCTTTTTAATTAATAAATATTTTATTATCCTACACTATTAATCAACTTATATTTATTTTTTTATATTTTTTTATTTTTAATTATCTTAAATTTTGTACATAAAGGATAATTTTATAAAATTTACTAAAAATAAATAAATTAAATTATTTTTTAATAAATGTAAAATCAATTAGTAGTGACAAATAAATAGGAATGAAAGAAATATATATTTCTCTATTTTTGCCGTTTTAAATTTTATATCTAAAAGATAATTGTAAAAATTTATTAAAAATAGATAAATTAAAATAGTTTTTTAATATTTTTTAAATCAATTAACTCCCGTAAATATTTAGAGGGTGTATGCTATTGGCATTAAGCTCTCACCGTGATAAAATATAACATAACATCAAGCAAATTATTTTAAGAAATATGGCAGGCAGTGCATTGCCATTTGCCAAAATGCCGCAGTCTCTTGGAAGAATTTTTAAATTTGAACCAAACAAGTTGAACTAAAATTCATAATTAATTACTGAGAGTTTGGTTGCCGTCTCAAACAAACACGAAGATGACTAGATCAAAATCCGATGCATATACAATACACGCACTTCGGTGACACCAATGTAAGTCCTGTAATTTAAAATTAATAAAAAAAATACATGCTAATGCAACTTGTCATACTTTTCAATGTTGTAACCTTTCATATAAATATAAGTATATACAAAGCTACAGTTTTCGTTAAAAAAATCAAAAATTGTGAAAATATCTGAATATACCAAAATATTATTTTAAAAAAATTGCAATAATCAATTACTCCATTCCCTTGAAATTTGATATAATTACATTCAAATTCCTTTAGTTTTGAAAAATTACACTGGCATCTTCTGTCAGCAATCAAAATTAACGACGTTAACTGAAAGAATAAAAAGACTATTCTTCCCCTTAATTTAAAGAGAACAGCAATAGCTTCTCCTTATATTTTATCTCTGTGCATTTTTATTTTTAAAAAATATCTTTTTTAAAATTTCATAAAATTAATGTAATTGAATTGATTAATTATATGTTTTATTTTTAAACTAATACTACAAATTAATAAAAATATTTTTTATTTATATTACTTAGTTATATTATTAAGTAATATATATAATATGATATATTTTTATTTTATTATAATTTCATAAATAAGTTTAAATTTTAATAAAATGTGTTAATTGAATGAATTAATTATATATTCTATTTTTTAATGAAGTTATTTAAAAATTTAAATCAAAATTATTTATTTACTTAAAATTTATTAATATTTTCTTGATATCAATTTTTAAGTATTACATTTCAAATTAAGTATACATTAATTAAGATTTATGATTCAGATATTATTTCTCTTTCTTTTATGTAATTTATTACATATTTTCCTTTTTTTATTCCTATTATTTACAACACAAATATGTATATATATCATAATCTTTTTTATTATAAAAATATTTTAAATGTGTTAAAAATTTTATTTGATTGAGTTAGTTTATCACATAATTCCTTTTTTAACTCTCATTAGTTTGTACGTCATGCACTTTCTGTATTCTTTTTATTTGCTAATTTTTTTTTATAGCTATTTTTATTATTTACAGCTACACAACATACACACTCCATCCTTTCTTTTTATCAATTATATTACATATTTTTCTTTTCTTTTCATATTCACTGCAACTATTTACAATTCAAATATTATTCAATGTAAATGCAAAATAATATTTTTCACTATAAAATAATTTTAAAGAAGCTAAAATTTTATTTAATTGAACAAATTTATTACATATTATATTCTTAACTCCTTTTTTTATAATTTATGCATTGTGTTCCTTTTTTTTTTTCTATTACATTTTTTTCATGTCCATTCCTAACTTCAAAGGAGGTTGAAGTAATTTATCTTTCCTTTTATTAAAATTTATTTCAATTTATACGACCTGAATATTTAGTATAATAAAAATAGAGTTCTAATGATAATATCAAAAAATTTAGCGTAAAAATGTCTTTTTAATTCATAGTAAATTAAGTCTAAAAATATGTTTAATTCATAAAAATTAAATGTAATTATAACTATAAATTTTATATTTTTATTAAAAAGGTTTAATTAAGACACATTAAATATACAATATAATGAAATTGAGTTTAAATATACCACTATAAATTCTAAAATCTAATTAAATAAAATTTCAAGAAATATTCAACAAAATTTAGGAGATAAATTTTTATTATAAATTAAATCATTTAATAATTGGAATAAATAAGACTTCAATCATTTCATAACAATAAATAATTCATCTTCTTTTCAAAATAATTACATTATTAGTATTGTAATATATCTTGAGCACATTAAATGAGTAAAATGCTAAAAACATACAACTATAAATTTTTTTTGGTAAGTACAATTATTAATTTTTAGAAGCTAATTAAACAACCTTCTCCGATTTCATTTTAGGAGTCGGTTGGTTTGCAGCAAAAATACAGAAAATTCTATTTCCCATAAAATAGATAACCATAGAGTTATTTGGTTGCACAAATGGAAGGAAATAGAACTTCCCAGTAAATTATATTTTTCATAAAACACAGGAAATCAGTCACCCACTCCTTCTAAGTAAATTTGATTTCATGTATTTTTAATTAATTTATAGAAAAAATGTCCTTACTAAAATTTCTTAAAATTAATTTTTTCCTTTTAATTGATTATTAGATTTCACTTCATGAATGATATGTTATTTCTTGTTTGATCTCTCACCTCCTCTCAACCCTAGCAGCAGCTTCTGGCGACAACATTAGTGATTTCTGGTAAGCCAACATGACCTTTCTCATTTTTTATTTTCCTATTGCCTCTTTTTCTATTAGGTGAGCTATAGTCTTGTTAGTGAAAAAATTTCACCTTCCTCATTTTCTATTAAAAAAAGAAGCAATAGTGTCGGAATACAAATAGTAAAAAAAAGCATGGTAGAATACGACAAATTAAGATATATGCTTATAGTTTAGCAAATTAGGATTTTTACTCCCCCCCACAGTAGAGCTTACTAAGATGTTTTGATTATAATATTATTATTGTTTGCTTGTTGCCTTCCTTGAAAAAAATGACTGTTGTTTCTTTAATTTCAATTTATTAATAGTAAATAACGGTATCTATTAACTATCTATTAGGTGATATTTTTATGATTCATTGGGAGGATAAGGTGCTTGTGTGGTCTGTGCTTTTCCACAGAACATCATAGTTCAATATTTACATACGCTAAAATTTATATACCATATTTTCATTACTCTTCTAACTTATAACATTCTTGTATGTAATTTGTATATGTCATACAATTATGACTCGCTTACCATTGAGTAAAAAGAAGAAGATTGGTACTATATGTATTGTAATATACACACAGATGATGCTCATATTTTTGGAGGCTATTGCTGAATTTATGTATCTTCTGTCCATTTTGAACATTAGATTGGCCAAGCCTATATCCTATATATTTAATAGTTATGCTGAAGAAAGATATTATGCTAGGCTTTTAAATCTTAGGCCAATGATTCAAGAAAGTGACATAGCATGCTTGGACAACTTTAAGATGAATAAAGCTTGTTTTTATAAGTTATGTGACATGCTTAGAGATGTTAGTAAGTTACAAGGAAATAGGAATACTGGTTTAGAGGAAATGGTTGCTTTGTTTCTATTCACACTTTCTCATGACACAAAAAAATTGAAGAATTCAATTGTATTTTAGAAGAAGTGGTAAGACAATATCTTAGCACTTCAATTCAGTTCTTCATGCTATCCTTAGATGCCATGATATTTTTCTAAAAAAATCTGAGCCAGTGACAGAAAATTAAGATGAGAGATGGAAATGGTTTAAGGTAAGTGAGAATTTTTAGGATGATTAGGTGAGTTTGTAAATATTTATAAATATAGACAATATCTATTAATAAGTGATATATATATACACACTGCAGAATTGCTTAGGTGCTTTGAATGGAACTCATATTAAGATTCATATTGAGGATAAAGATAAAGCTAGGTTCAAAAATAGAAAAGAAGAACTCACTACTAATGTGTTAGTTGCGTGCACGCGAGATTTGTAATTTATTTATATATTACCTAGTTATGAAGGGTTTGCACATGACAATAGAGTGCTTCGAGATGCACTTTTTAGAAAAAATGCTTTAATAGTTCCACAAGGTAATAATATTAGTAACTTCACATTGTTCAATTTGGACTAGAGGTCTTATTTGAAATAAAACTATTTAATACTTATCTTGATTAATTTTAGGAAACTATTATTTGTGTGATGCCGGATACATAAATTGTGAGGAATTTCTAACACCATTTAGAGGCTAAAGATATCATCTAAGTGTGTGGAAGAGTGGTGCTCAACTAATATTTGCCGAGGAATATTTTAATATGAAGCATTCTCAAGCAAGGAATATTATTGAGAGGTATTTTGGATTATTAAAAATGAGATAGGATATTCTAAGATGTATAACTTGGTACGCTAGGAAAACTATGGGTAGAATTATTTTAGCATGTGCATTGATGCATAATTTCATTCGAACATACGTAAGTGTGGACCCCATGGAGCCTTTGATTGTGGATAGTAAGGGAGAAGAAAATGATGAACTTAATATTAGGACTATGAAATCTAGTGTTGCATAGAGTACGTTCAGGAATGATCTTGCCAATGAGATCTACAATGCATGGTTACATGAGTCCGCATCGCTGAATAGGGTTTAGCAAATACTATGTAGCATATTGTTTCACCTTATATTGCATTTATGGATTGATGTTAAAGATACATTTCTTGTATTAGATTCTTGCTTATGACTTTAAGTTTTAATTGGAGTTTGTAATAAGATCTTATAAATGACTTTGCCTTTTATTAAACTAGTGAAATTATCATCCTAAATTGCTAGTATACTTTAAGCCAGGGCAGAATGCCGCTTTTACGAAATCCTATGTTTCTTCTCTCTTTATCTTCCTTTTTTTATAAATGAGTCAATCAAAAGCTCAAAGGAATCCCAACCAAGGTAACAATAGTGCGAATCTTTCTAGAGGGTGGATAAGATGGGGATATGCCAAGGATCGTACACTTATTAGTGTAATGATGGGCCTTGTGGAAGCTAGTGGTTGGAAAACAAATAATGGCTAGTTTAAGAATGATGCTTATACCAAATTAGAACAGCTTATGGAACAAAAGCTCCATGGGTGTGGTATGAAAGCTAAACCCCACATCGAGTCCTGAATAAAGTACTTAAGAAATTAATATAATGCTATTGTGGAGATATTTAGTCCAGCTACTAGTAATTTTAGATGGAATGATGAAAAAAAGTTTGTAACATGCTTAAAACCAGTTTGGAATAAATGGGTGAAGGTAATATTATGTATTATGCTTTTTTTTTATGTATATATGTGTGTCTATATATATTTCTAATTTTTAGTGACAGCTTGTAATGTTTTACCTTCTTATCTCGTTATGTTTTCCTTTGTTTTATGCTAGAGTCATCAAGCTATTTCCATTTTTTGATAATTTAGCTAAAATCTTTAGGAAGGATAGAGCAATTGGAGATGAGGCTGAAAATTCACAAGATGCATTAGAAGGGATGGAAGATGAAGAAATGGTTAGAGAAGAAGAAGAACATGTTTCTACCTTTTCTATAGAAGGCATTAGTCCAATGCCTACATGTGGCCTAATGGGAACCTCTTCATTAACTATACCATCAAACCGAAGGTCAAAAAAGGCAAAGACAGAAACTTTGGAAGTTTTGAAAGAATTTTCTTCTAGATTTGCAAAAATGAGAGATATAATGGAAGATGCAAGTAAACACATAGGCCGCTTGGCTTCTTGTTTCCAACATGAATCTGATTCTGCAGAAAGAAGGATGCAAGTAACTAGTGAGATTATAAAGGTTGATAGGTTAACTCCTACTCAAGTTATGAATGTAGTAAGGAAAATAGCTCTCAACCCATTAGAAGTTAATTTCTTTTTCAGCCTTCTAAAAGACTACAGAGCTGCTTATGTGTATAGTCTATTACTTCCAGATCAGTGATATTTTATGATATCTAGTAGTCATTTGGACCCATGACACTCACTAAAATCATATTAATTTTTTAAACCTTTGCATGTGCTCCAATTTTTTAGGGAATTATCTGACATTGGAGCTCAAAATGTACTGGTTGATGTAACTTTTAGTTAATGTATATAAGCTATTGTATTAACATTCGTGGAAGCTTTTGATGTAATATTTAATCATATTCATCTTTCTTCTGGCAAATTTATTGAGACTCTTATAGTACAGATCAGTTCTTTTCATGCATTATTTCTAGTTATTTCGTGACTTATATTGCTTGAATGTTACTATTTTAGTCAAAAACATTAACACCATGGCTGGAGCTTATAAACATAAGGCTAGTGAACCTTGGATGGTGAAAGTACAATGCGCTATGTTTTTATTGGTTTCAAACGTAACCCCAGGGAAAAAACAACCGCCTTATTGCATGTTACTGTTTTGGGTTGAGATAGTAACATCGACCAATCTGAATGCCATTTGATTTCTGGATGTTAAAAGAAACTAGAAACTGGTTCTTGATGGTTAACAATATTACTTGATATGTTCTTAATGGTTTAAAACTAAAAACTACGCAATTCCTTGGTTGTTATTATTTTGGTAAAAAACAGTAACACCAAGGTAGGAGCTCATAAACATAAGGTAAGTGAACCCTGGATGGTGAGAGTACAGCGCTGTGTCTTTATTGGTTTCAGACATAACTCCAAGTAAAAAATAACAAGTTATTTGCATGTTACTGTTTTGGGTCGAGATAGTAACATCGACCAATCTCGATGCCATTTGATTTTTGGGTGTCAAAAGAAATTGGAAATTGATTTTTGATGGTTTAAAATTAAAAACTGCGCAATTCCTTGGATGCTACTATTTTGGTTGAAAACAGTAACACCAAGGCAGGAGCTCATAAAGACAAGGTAAGTGAACCCTGGATGGTGAAAGTACAGCATGCTGTGTTTTTATTGATTTCAAACGTAACCTAAGGAAAAAATAACCGCCTAGTTGCATGTTACTGTTTTGAGCCGAGACAATAACATCGACCAATGAAAATGTCATTTGATTTCTAGGTGTTAAAAGAAACTGGAAACTAATTCTTGATGGTTAACAATATTACTTGATATGTTCTTGATGGTTTAAAATTAAAAAATGCGCAATTCCTTGGATGTTACTGTTTTGGTAAAAAATAATAACACCAAGGTAGGAACTCATAAACACAAGGGAAGTGAACCCTGGATGGTGAGAGTACAATGCATTGTATTTTTATTGGTTTCAGACGTAACCCCAAGGAAAAAACAATTGCCTAGTTGCATGTTACTATTTTAGGTCAAGACAGTAACATCGACCAATCTCGATGCCATTTGATTTTTAGGTGTCAAAAGAAACTGGAAATTAGTTCTTGATGGTTAACAATATTACTTGATATGTTCTTGATGGTTTAAGACTAAAAAATGCGCAATTCCTTGAATGTTACTGTTTTGGTCGAAAATAGTAATATCAAGGCAGGAGCTCATAAACATGGGGTAAGTGAACCCTGGATGGTGAAAGTATAGCGCGCTCTGTCTTTATTGGTTTCAGACGTAATTCCAAGTAAAAAATAACAAGTTATTTGCATGTTACTGTTTTAGGTCGAGACAGTAACATCGACTAATCTCGATGCCATTTGATTTTTGAGTGTCAAAAGAAATTGGAATTGAATGATACATATAGTTGAATCTTATCAACATTTGCAATTGAATGTTAACATAAATTGGAAACAAGAATACACTGTACTTTTATTGACACTTACAATAGAATGTTACATACAATTGAATTTTATACATAATTGAGTCTATGATTTTACATGGATTGAATGTTACATATATGCATAATAATCAATTTTAGCTGGGAAGATTGCACTTCTCGAGGAATTTAGTAACTAATCTTGCTCTGTATTTCTTAATAGATTCCAGTAAAAATTATTTTTCAAACTCCTTGTTATTGAATATATCCTTTATTTGTTTGCAGATAAAAATATCGCAGTCTTGCCTAAAATTTTGAGGAATGAGTTAGTTTGATGCCTTCTAGTCATGATATTTTTTGATCAGAAAAGAAGTTGTTACTTATGATGAGTCTTCCTATTGTGGTGAGCCTTTGTATGATATGATTTCAAAAGGAGACTTTGCAGTGGCCGGCTTTACCCCCATGTCTATTTCGTTCTTCCGAATGATTTCAATCATTTTTTTCTCGTAGTAATCTTTCTGTTCTTAGATAAAGAAATTAGGTAAGGTATTAAATGAAGAAATGGATATGTTACTGTTTGTTTTGGAAAATAGTAACACCAGGACAAAATCTAAAAATGAGTTCAGCAATAAATCACCGTGAAGAAGAACATCATAACAAGATGACAAGTTACTATTTTCACTTCTGACAGCAACATATTATTTTGTTGTTCTGAGATATTATTGTCTAGTATGGAAACAATAATATTAACTAAAAACATAATCATAAATAGTCAAATAAGGTTTAATTATCAATGAAACTATGAGAAAATAAAGTGTTATTATTTTGACAAGAAACAGTAACATCAACCAAAAATAGCATATCATATAATAGCATCACACTTGATATCTTTTATTAGATGGAAAAATGTGTTACTATCTCCATACAAAAGTTAACATGTTCAATCTTCGTTAGACTTAGATGCTACTGTTTGTCTTGGAAATAGTAACATCAATCAAAGAACAAGAAGGATAGACAAATCAATAATAGTTAGCAATGAAACTTCAAGCAAAAACAAGAAATAGCAACATCAGATGGTATTTTATCGTAATATTAAGGTCACTCACCACCATCATGGCATCACGAAAATATGGATCTGGTGCCCCCTCTCTTCTTGGACATATAGAGTTATAATGTGTCCACTTGCAATCCATGTTATTAAGGACGAGTAATGTGTAGTGATTTGGGTTTCTGTAGCCATTGACACCAGTTAAGTTTATAGAGAATAGAACAATTTATGCAGCCATAGCCTCCTCTATATATGCATTGAATTTGAGTTGCCTGATTTCCTAGTATAGCTTGACCTCGCTTATAATATAAGATTGTCAAAATAGTGTGAACACGAGTCAATAGTAAAGCATTTTTTGTATTTCATATTTGGGTAATGGATTTAGGATATTACCCAACAGACGCTATCGAATACAAATATCTTGTTTTTCCTGTTCATGGAAGCTAGGCTTAGAGTGTAGACATAGCTATTTATAATCTAAACTTGAATGATTAGTTTTTGTTAGATGATTTGATTAAGAAGTCAAAATCCAAATAGTAATATTAATATTCCCTAATTTAATTGCACGTGTAATTGCATATTATTGTTTTCACAAAAATACAGTAACATCGTGCTTTTGAGACAGTAACAGACTTAGTGCTGCCATGTTACTGCCTTGAAACTAAATAGTGACATTAATATAAAAAGGAACAAGATAAAATGAAATTATTGTAAAAGTTCAGATAAATACACACATGATTTGTTATTGCCTTCTCTTTGATTACATCAATTAACTCTTCAAATGTTATGAACAGATCCTGCTGAGGGCATGTCTAAACAAAAATCCTGCAAGTGGTGATGTGGCATAGGAATGAGTCAAGAGGGCAGGCAGTAATGTTGAGTTAAAGAAAAACATTAAGAAGAAAATAGAACATGACTTACGATAGGTCTCCTGCCCTTCGTGTTTGCACCATTTTATTCCTGACATCTTAGGTCAGGTATTTTGCAACTGGCTACTTTGTTGTACTTGTTGCCTTTTGCGTTTGTTTCTTTTTAAGCAATACTACTACTACATCATCCTCGATTATTACAGGAGCCTCCTTACTTTTCCTGGTATCCTCTTCAGTAGTTGTTGTCTGTTGTCATGTTTCTCTTTATTTTAGGTGTTTTTTCCCTGGCCCCGAGTATGTGAACTCTTCATCTCATTTTATTTTTCTTGTTTTTACTTTAATCTTTGTGATCATCAAACTTTGCTTTTTCTCAATTTTATTTTCATCTTCAACTCCTGTGATATCTATTTTTTCTTGTTCAACCTCTTGCACATTTATTTCCTGTAGCTGTGCACTGAGCTGTTTATTTTGATCTTCCAATGTGTCGATGATCATTGCAAGATTTTTTGTCTGCTTTATTCTTTCGGACAGTTGCTCTTGGAGCCATATATTTTCATGTGTGAGGTTTGTTATTGTTTTTTTATTTTATTATAGTTGTTATTGTGACATCTGAAGTTTCTCTGCGAGAGACTTCAATTCACCCATCAGTTCGTTTATTCTTGTATTTGCATTGAAGAGCTGGTCCCTCAACCATTGAACTTCGTCTGGGTCTTGTTGAGGTTACTCTTTGTAGGACAGTGCAATGTCTACAAACTAGTTCGATTTTATTTTTCATGGTTGGATTATGTACTGGGCCAGACTGTCTCATTATCACTTCCCGATTCCTCCGATTTGGAGGGTGTGTTTTATGTTTTTGTTTGGTCATTGTATTCAATTCGTTGTAGATTTATGTCAGATATGTGGAGGAGCTATATTTCTTCAATTATTAGCTCAAGTTCTCTGTTTACGACCTGGAACATAAGAGCTCACACTTATTAGTATGGTTAGTCGATATGTTTCTATTTTGGTGGGAAATAGTGACATGAAGATAGAAGACCAAGTGGCAGCATAAAATAACATGGATAGAAGATTAGCAATGAAACAAAAGAAATGTACAAAATGAAGTGTGATAACTTTAAAAAAATTTGAAACAAAAAGCTGTTACTATTTTTGGTTGAAATAGTAACATCAGCCGAGATGTTACTATTTTATGTGAAAACAATAACATGAAGTAAAGAAGGGGAGAAAAATTGACAAATCCAGCATGATTAACTATAAAAATCAATAAATAACAACATGTTATTATTTAGGGTACAAACAGTAACATGTTAATTTGTTCTAATGTTATGCTTCTGTTTATATTGAAACAATAACACTAATCATAACACACAATAAATAGACAAAAAGATGCATAATTGATGATGGAAATCTGGACAGAAGAACTTGTTACTATCTGAATAGAGACAATAACATCTGGTTTGATGTTTCTGTTTTATGTAGAAAAAAGTAGTAACATTTTTTATTGTACTGACATGTTTCTGATTCCAAAATAAATTGACTTTTTTCGAAGGTTACTTGAAGCTAGCTGATAAGTTAATCTTTCAGATGACGTGTGAGGAGTTTCAGGTCCCATTTGAGGCATCTTTGCACTTTTTGAATATGATGCCCGTTAAGCACGTTGGTTGTCTCACACAGCCAATACTGTCGATAATAAATTTTACATTTTGTCATTAATTTTTAATGGAAGCTACATTCGAGAATGGAGTAATAAAAGGGCACCCTTGATGTCATTGAGAAAATGTAGGCTAACACTTTATAGACAAAGCAGTTACATGTTACTGTTTGGTGTGCAAACAATAACATGAACCAAGACTGCTAAAAAAATATACAAAAAAAGTGGTAAGGACATTTAATTAAATGAATAGGAATGAATGAAGACAATACCAAGGATAGTGACGCTAAGTAAAAATAAGTTTGACATTTTTAACTTACTGGCAATAGCATGATACAGCTGATTACATTGGGGTGCTGTCCCTTGCAATAAAAGTCATTAGTTACTAGTGTATATGTTGGGACCATCCATATTGTGCTATGTCATCTACTTTCTCTACGTATTTGATATATGACCAGTCCAGTGTGTGAGTCCTGTTTGGTATAAACAGGGTGACCAGAAGACTCAATGTTACAAGACGGGAGACATACTGAACATCAGTCTCTGATGTTCCTCGCACTGCTCTTTCGAGTGCATTGGATATTATTGATTTTGTCATGTGTGATTGGCCACGGAAACACCTGGTGTCGAAGTCTGAATGGGGCCTCTTGCTAGATGTTATCTTGATGGGCTGATTTCCATCTCTTATTCCAAATATCAGCTTGACTGATGTTGGTGTTATACTCAGATGTTCACCTCCAATTAAGAAATATTTATTCTTATCTCAGAAAGTTGCAATTATGGACTAAATTTTTAGGTCACTCTTCTAACACATACTATGATCAAGGTTTCCTATTATTATTGCATTTATTAGGATCCAAAATGGGTTCTTTTGCAGCACCATCTTGTATCTGTCATTGAATTGAAGCTGATCAATTTACCTTATACATGTTAGCAGATTGGACCTTTATTGCTGGAATTTTTGAATTTCCTTTTTAGATTCTTCTACTTGTGTGGATGATTTAATGCCTCTCTGTTTAAGAAAATTGACAAACCAAGCGTTATTGATAACAAAAATGGACAAATACAAATGTGTTATTGTTTTAGAATAAACAGTAACAGCTTGTTTTCTTCTAATAACATGTTTCTGTTCTTCTTTGAAACAAAAACACCAAGCAAACATGACCACAAATAGACAAAATGCAGTGCGATTAACAAATGGAACTTCAAGAAATTTGTGTCACTGTTTCCCCAGGAAATAGTAACATCAACCAAAAAATGAGATGTTACTGTCTTATACTATTTTATCGTGGTAACATGGTTCTATGTGGTCTGGAACAGAAATACCAACCCAAAAAACATAAGAAATTGACAAAATGTAGTACGATTAAACATGAAACCTTAACAAAAATAATGCAAACAACAAATAAATTGCCTATGTGGATGATTTGGTGCCTTTCTATTTAAGTAAATTGATAAACCAAGCGTTATTGACAACAAAAATGAACAAATACAAATCTGTTATTATTTTTAGAACAAACAGTAACAGCTTATTTTCTTCTAGAGACATGTTTTTGTTCTTCTTTGAAACAACAACACCAAACAAAAAAGGTCATAAATAGACAAAATCCATTGCAATTAACAAATGGAACTTCAAGAAATTCATATGTTACTGTTTCCTCAGGAAACAATAACATCAACTAAAAAATGAGATGTTACTGTCTTATACTACTCTATCATGGTAACATGGTTGTGTGTGGTCTAGAATAGAAATACCAATCCAAAAAATACAAGAAATCAACAAAATGTTGTATGATTAAATATGAAACCTTGACAAAAATAAGGTGTTATTGTTAAGAAATGATAACATCAAATGAGATGTTACTGTATCATGTAGAAACAGTAACACCCAATAAAATGTGGTAATAAACATACAAATCAACCATGAAAATTAACCATGATTAATAGCAAAACCGATGGGAAAGCATGTCACTTTTTGGCATTAGATGAGTAACGTGTGTCTGTTTTTATGTGAACAGAATGCCAAAAGGGTAAAACAATATGAACGGTGCCATTTTATCTATTTCTCATACAAGCAGTTATTATGTGGGATTAGTGACAGTAACATACAACAAAATATTTGATATACGTTGATCGTTTTAGATTTTAGGGTTTCGATTGAACTTATTACATATATATATAGATTCAAGGAAACAATAACATTTTTGGTCGAATTAACTGTAGTATAGTGCCCATACTTGAATCAATATTAAAAGAGGATGTGGGTCAACCTGTTGACAACCCATTCTGACTTTTCTCGTTTGTGTGAGGTTACTGTTTGAACTTGTTTAAGCTTCCGATGTCGAGAAATACTGGTGCTTGTGTTGTTCAGTGTCATTTGAGTTTGACTGGTGGTACTTTCTGGTGATTTGTACAGTGTCTTCCGGCGTTTTGAGTTCACTAGTACTACATTTTGATGGAATGTCTTCTGTTGTTTCTGTTTAGCGCCTTTTGTTCTTCCCGAAACGCACTTCGGATGCGTCATTCTGTCTTTAAGGCATTGCATTTTGTTGTTTCAATCTCATGTCTTTTCATATTCCCTATTCACGCAACAATTATGTTGTTTTGTGTTTTGGGCGTTGTGATAATTTGACATTTAGAGCAATACCTAAATGAATTAATAATCATTTTCAAAGAAAAGAAATTAAAATCAATTAATATATATAAATATATATTAAATTATTATTGAGGGTATTGTAGTTATTTCATTATTATTTCCTAAGAAATTTAAAATTGAACCAAATAAAACACAGGAAGTTATTTCCTGGGATATGTGACTTTCTTCGTGTCAACTAAACAATATTAAGAATTTCTTAAAAAGTTCATACAGTAAATTACTTCTCAAAAAATTTAATTTTCTATGGAAACTTATTTCTCATATAAACCAAACGACTCCTTAGAATCTAATTATTACCCAAGTATTTAAAATAAGCTCCCTGCTCCATTAGTTTGCTTGTATGGGCTGCAAATCATTTTTATTTCTCTATTAACTAATGAAGGGTAATTTGGTCAAAAGATCATGATCTAAACTGAACTGAAGTAACATGGGCCCATTGCCAGAGGTGGGACCATGAACACAGCCACGAAAAATCCGAAACACACTTTTTAAACGGAAATTTGACGGTGAGGAGGTTTCTGTAATTTTATCGAGAAAAGTTTGGGTGATCAGGATAATTTTTCAAAATTAAGGAAATCTTTGATGTAATTGAATTAAATTTTGGAGTAATTTATTTTATACATTATTATATAAGGAGCGGTATCGGACGGGCCCCGTGTTTGCTAGGCGGCCAAGGAGGGCTGACTTTATCAAATCCCTATCGATCAATAAGCCTGCGTAATCGGTGCTACTTGAAATTTGAAAAGATTCCGGCCTCTGTCTTCTCCCACTGAACTCATATTTAATAAGTTCTATAATTTCGTGTACATAATTTCGCTTTAAATTATAGATATATATATATATATATATATATATATATATATATATATATATATATATATATATATATATATATATATATATATATATATATATATATACTTGAATTTGAATTACGATAATTTTAATTGATGAATTTTATACATAAAGACAATAAGCCAGATATAATTCAATAATAATTTTTATACATTTACTTGAATAGGATAAGGTAATGTTTTAGCATGCATTCAGTTTTTTTTTAGCATTTTCTCATAATTATTATAACTTAATATAAATTCTACGCATAATAACTAATAATAAAAAAGTCTTTGTCAAAAATAATTGAAAAAAAAAGTGCTTTCTCATGTAAAAAATTCTCCCGAAGATTACAAGGATACATAGAAATGCAAATTATTTTGAGAGTTTATCTCTGTACATACTTAAAAAATTTTCTATGCACGTACCATTCCTAAGCTGTATGAAAAAAAAATATTTTTTGATAATAAGTAATAATTTTCATAACGAAAATTGTAATAAAATTTCTGTTGCAACTTGGTTGAGTAATTTTTGTGTGCTTATTTCAAAATTAAAGTTCTTATAATATTACAACATTATGGGAAAAATGATAACAAGTATAAAAAAATTAAAAAATATATCGCATAACAATTCAAAAAATTGTGATTTTGAATGACCACCAAAACGTATTATTTAATATATAAATAATGTTACTCGGCATGGGTTAAAAGTAAAGTCCACGGGCACACAACAAGACAAAACACCTCATCGTAGGGGTTGGAGCACGGGCAATTTTACTTTTTAAGGGGAAGCACACACATACCAACGAATTTTAGGTGTTATCTCCAAAAGATAATCTTTTCTCAATTTGTGTTCACACGGCACATCTGGGCCCACCTGATGATGCCCCCAACTCTTAAATTATTATTTTTTTTGGTAAGATACCAACTCTTAAATTATTTGCAACTTGGAAATTCAAATTTGGAAAAAAAACTTCAACACGATGCATCGTCAAATTTAATTACATGTTACGATTATTTTATTTTAAATTAAAATTTTTATGCTGTATAATGGCGAGTTAAATTTGATAATATATGGGTATATTATTATATTAATAATATATCATAAATTTTGCTTTAAAATGTTTTTTCAGAAAAATATTAATCTTACGGCAAATTGAAGCAGTCCTCCCTCCGCAAGGCCAGCAACCTCTGCAACTATCTTACATGTAATTTTTTTGGGATTATTTTATTATTCAAATATAATACGGAAAATATGAAAAATTCAAATTACCTGCTGGCTTAGAGTCTAAGCTTGAAATATTAATTTGTTTGATCATTCTTCCATACCTACTCTATTTAATATTTCAATTCTTTACCACCCTTTTATCTCACGCTAAATCAGAAAATTTATTTTCTAAATTTGTTACAAAGCCTAAAAAGAAAATAAATAATTAAATAAATTAAAGTTAATAAAAGATAATTTATTTCATTTTCAATTGATTTAATATACACAATTAAATATATTTAATGCAATTAAATCTTACGTAAAAGATACATAAATTTTTTAATTCAAATAGCACTCGATATTTATTAAAAAATATTTATCTTTTGTTATGTTTAGAATTTAATATCTGATTTTTACGTATATATATTTAGTAATTTAATTATTTTTATAATTATTAAAAAAGTATAAATTCTGTATATATGCTGGTGAATAAAAATGTTATATGTTTTGAAAATAAAATATAAAATTAAATTTTAAATTTCTTATATTACGGTTTTTAATATATATTTAAAATTCAATTTTGATTTACATGAATATCATATACATATATTATATCTATATTTCTGACAAATTAAGGATAAAACAAACCCATCCAAAGTTTTTTCCGTAAACTAAGGGGACTCAGAAGGGCAGATCCCAATATAAATAGCAGAAAGTGCAGGCAGTAGTCTCAAACTCCGAGATCCAATAGATTCAACTATCTTCAATTTGACACCATGTCTCGCTACGAGCTCGAAGTCAAGCTGTCTTGTGCTAAGAACCTCAAGAACGTCAACTGGCGCTACGGTCCTAACAAGCCATACGCCGTCGTTTGGGTCGACCCCAGCAAGAAATCCTCCTCCAACGTTGACGAATTCGGCGACACCGAAGCCAATTGGGAGCAGACACTTGTCATCCCCTTACCACTCGGTCCCATCCAAGACTTCACCCTCTACGTCGACGTTGTCCATGCCGGGTCCGAGGACGACACCAAGCCGCTCATCGGCTCCGCTAAGCTCAAGCTAAGCGAAGTCCTCGAGGATGTTGGCGTCGGCGAGCGTACCAGCCGCAGCTTGAAGCTCAAACGGCCGTCGGGGAGGCCGCAAGGTAAGGTTGACGTCAGAGTCGCCATTAGAGAGCCAAGCTATCGTGCGCGCAGTGCGTATGACGCTCCTCCTTATGGAATGCCACCCCCACATGCCTCGCGGGATTACCTCCCAGCACCGCCGGCTTATGGTTACCAATACGGTGCTCCACCACCGACCCACGATTACTATTCAGCGGCTCCACCTTCTGGGTACCCGTACAGTGCACCGCCGCCCCCGGCAGCGTACGGGCAGCCAAGCTACGGATATGAGGCAGCAGCGCCGGCGGAGAAGAAGAAGAGCAAGTTTGGGGGGATGGGAACTGGATTGGCTGTGGGTGCGGTGGCTGGCGTGCTAGGTGGACTGGCAATAGCAGAAGGCGTTGACTATGTGGAGGACAAGATAGCTGATGATGCGGCAGAGAAGGTTGAGGATGATTACTACGATGATGAGTAGCTGGGACCTAGTAATGCATGATGTGGGATTCGTGGGAATGGGGGTTTGGGGTTTGAGAATGTTGTCTAAGGTCAAAACCAAGAAGTAAGAGCATAGCAATGTTTCTGATAAAACAATGCTGCGCTGCTTTGATTTTGGTGAAATCTGAGTTAATGAGTGGTATTTAGTACTTGGCTTTATCTTTGAGGTTCACTCCCCACAATCGTGCCCTTTCATTTCGTTCAATTCTTCCCAAACCTACGCTGAATATATTATTAATAGTTTGTATTTTTAGTACAACGGATATTTAATACACTATTAATAATATCATATCAGAATTAATCTATTCGATATAACTTATTTTTGAGTAATTCATAATTGATCTAGTCGGTTTATTATCAATTTATCTCTTGATAAATGATAATTCAGTAGTTATTAGATCCAATCATATAATTCACTTACTTATATAGATTGGAATAAGTGCTATAATAAATAATTATTAAATCATCCTTCAATACAGGATCGCATCTAGATAATTTGGGGTTTTAAGCAAAAATATTAAAGGGACTTAATATAATATAAATTATTAAATTTTCATATTATTCTTCTAATTTTTTGAACTACAAAATCACTTATCAAAATTTTATAATTAATTAATTCTAACACTTCACTCTCAATAGGTAATATAATTATTTCATTTAATTTATTTTGTAACATACTTGATCTTAGATAAGATTTATGCAATTTTAATTTTAAGAAACTTTTTTCAATAGTAGTAACCGTTACAAGTATTGTCAATAAAATTTTATAAGCAATGCATGCATTTGAAAATGAATCTAATATTTTAATATAGTTTAATACTTCTATTGGAGTATTAATTTCTTCTATTAACACATTTCTCATATTGGTACAAAATATAAAAATAAAATAGAATAACAACAATAATAAAAATAAAAATAAAATAGATGTACAAAGTAAATAGAAAAATTTGATGAAATGATACAACCTGAAAACTTGAAAATAAAGAAAATTGCACATCATATTATCTACTGCAATAATTTAATATCAATTTATTTTAAGAATTTACTTTAAAAGAGAATGAAGATAAAAGTGAGAAGAGAGAACAAAATGCGAGAGTTAAGAAAATATGAAGTGAAAATGTTAAAAATATGTAGTATATAAGTTAAAAAAAGATTGTTATAAATTATAATATTGAAAATTGTTAATTAGTAATAATATGCAAATCTGCAATTGATTGGAAAATAATTTCAAAAATGTATAACTAATTTTTTTATAATCATTAATTATTTATTTTGTATACTCAAACAAAAAAATTGCAACTAATTGGGAAATAAACCCCCAGTTGTTCCCCAATTAGTCATTTATTTTATATAGTTATATAAAAATTTGCAACTAACTGGGAAGTAATTCTACAAAGAGTAATTACTATTGAATTACTAATGTATGACTAATTTTTTTATAGTTATCAGTTATTTATTTTGTAGTCATACAAAAAATCTGTAACTAATTAACAAATAAATCCCTAATTATTTCCTAATTAGTTACAAATTGTATAATCAAAGGTAATAACTATACAAATAATCTCAAATAGAGTAATTACCATTATATTTTAAAGTTTAACTAATTGAATAATGACTATATAAAATAAAAAAAAATTAGAAGTGGGGCCTAGAGAAAATTGGAGACCTAAGGCAAGTGTCTTACTTGCCTACTTAAAGACACGACCCTGAATTTCAATATATTAGTTAATGTTACCCCCTCTCTCTATATATATATAGGTATTATAAATATACTATGTAAAAGAATCTTTACTCTTACTTTTATTTTTCATTATTCTATCCTATAAAATATAAATTTAAGCATCGAAAGAGTTAAAATGAACTTCCATCTACCGCTTTTTAATAATATTTTCATGTTTTACAAACTCTCTTTATCAAAATTCCTCCCGAAACAAATTGAATGTTAACATGTACCGATGGTGATTTGTTAGATGAGCAAAATGGAGAGCATATTGCCCCCGCTCCTGCCTCACATTGATGCATTCATTATTAAATTCTTAATAGTTCTATTATGAATAAAAAAATAGAAAATATCTCATTTTATTTTAAAGTGATTAGATTTTATCTTTTTTATATAAAAATTTAGAAAATATTTTTTAAATTATATAAAATTTAAAATTAATATTCATTATCAATTTAATTTATTATTTTTTCAAATTACATGAGTTTTTTATGATTTATTTAAACATAAATCACAATATTATAGTATATTAGATTATTTTATTATTTTTTCATAAATAATTTTTATTTTATATAATTATTAAGAATTAAATTGTATATAATTTTAATCAAATAAAAAAAAAATATTTGCAAAATTATACTTGAAAATTTGATGAAATTAAACTAATATAATATAATATAATATCATATTTTTATTTAAAAAGCTCATAAAAAATCATATAACCTAATAAAATAATTAATTAAATTAACATTAAGTATTAATTTCAAATAAACACTACTACTTATTTCGAAGGCTAGTGACAAAAAGAAACTTCGAAAAATTTTCAGCCATGGAATGAATACAACTTTATAAATCATATATTCAATTAATGGTTATAAATAGATTTGTTTTATTCAAAATTTAAATACTGGGTGAAAGTGTCAGTACATTCATCATTTCCCATTTCAAATTTTGTGAAATTTAAAAAGATAATTTTTAACTTTTTAAAAATAAAATGAGATAAAATCTAATCATCTTAAATTAAAAGGAAATATTTTACATTTTTTAATATATAATATATATTTGATAGATAGGAATTTTATGCAAACCCAAACTTGTAACAAGTTTTCGATTGCATTTTAAATTGGTAGAGCGGGGCCATGGAATGCGGAAAAAGTTATATTTATATATAGTAAAAAAGAATTTGGTAGAAAACATTTTAAATTGGCCCTTTTAAAAAAATTAGAATAATACTAGTTATACAAATTGCTTTTTATAATTTTATGCATAATAATTTTAATTTGTATTTTTGCGAGTTACGTATATAAATAAACATATTTAAAAATTGATATGTAAAAAATTCAATCAGATATTAGTTCATTTTGTCAAAATAAATAAATAATAAAATAGATTTTAATAAATATCGATCATTGGATCAAAACGATTATAATTTATGGTCGATTTATTAGTGAATAGCTTATGAATGGCCCATTAAAAAAGAAAAGGGTCCAAGGTCTAAAGTATATGACCTAGTGTAATGATTGATGTTTAATTAATCACACCAGGTAATCACAATTAATTGTTCAATGTGCTGACAAAAGTGAAATTGAAAAACTTTCTCTACTATAAAGTAATTGATCTATTCTTCATAAAGGGTCGACCTATGTCTTTTGAAAATTTTCAAGTGGCTCTTATAATAAATGATCAAGTACGCTTTTTTAAAGATCATAAACTTTCTCTCTATTTCATTAGTTTACTTTCTCTCTTCTAGAGCATCTTTAACTTCAACATTTGAGGGCCCTAAATGGTGACCATTATCATGGAATTTTCTCGTTGGAAATCAGCTATTTGCCGCCGTTGCACAATTAATCCTACCACTGCTCACTTACCATCATCGTGAAGCATTATTACCCTAATGAACTACCACAATAGTTTTCAATATAAGAATTTGACCTATAAAATATTCATAATTTTTATAACTAAATTGAAAAAAATAGCTTTAACTGTTTATTTTTAGTCATATTGAAATGGTAATTCATGAATTACAAAATCCCTATTTGACCCAAACCGTTCTTGAAATGATATGAATTTTGATTCCCAATGTATGAACTTCCATTTTTTTAATTGGAACTTATAAAAAATTAATATAATAAAAGTGAAATATAAGATGATAGAAATTAAATTCTTATAATTTACAATAATAAATAACCATAAATGATATAAATTATAATATTCATTATTATACTTTCACGCACTTTTTAATCTTATATTCTTATTAATATTTTAAAATTTTAATTATTATTAAATTTATTATATTTTAATCAAAAGTTGGAATGGCCTCTCTAAAAATTTTTCTACCCTGCACCCCTATTTCTACCAAACTTGTAACACAGTCATCAGTTTGTTAACACATTGCAAGTATTTAACAGATAGTTTTTTCATTAATTTTTATCTAATTCGAGTGCTTTTAATTGTTTGAATAAATCTATTTGAATGTTTAATGAATAATTATTTAAATCAATTTATTAACTTTCTAAAAATTATTTTAAAAAAAATAAGAATAATACTTTTTGAAACTGTTTATTTGTATTTATTACAGAAAAAGATATTCTTTCCATAATTATAAAATTTTTTACATTTTCATTATTGATAAATAAAAAATATTAAATTATATTTATTTATTTCTTAGATAAAAATCCAATATATATAATAAATTATCATTATTTACTTTTAGACAAAAATTAAATAAGTATAATAAATTATATTAAAATATTTATATAAAAATAAAAAAATTACATGAATATAATCATATCTTTTCTATCAAATTATATAAAAAAGAAGAGAATATATGTTTCATTTTATAGATAATAATAAAAAATGTATTGAAAAATTATTAATATTTTTTCAAATGATATCTTTTAAATTAAAGAACAATACATATTAAAAAAATAATAATGAATGATAGTACCTGTGAAAGATATGTTTTTATATTTAAAATGTGTAATTTATCAATATTTTTAATGACAAACATATGAATCTTAAATTTAATATTAAAAATAACTACTAAATATGATTTAGTAGTTATTACATCTACTAAAATATTAGATGTATTTTTTAATTAGAAAATTATAATCATTCATTTTTAGAGGAAAATTAAATAAGTATAATGAATTATAATAATATAATATTTTAAAATTTTTAATATAATAAATAATATATTTTAATCTAAAATATTATTATAGTAAAAGAATATTCAACTAAATTATAAAATATACATATATCATTATATGTTATTTTATATATAAACAACTCATAATAAATAATTAATTTTACCAAATATCTCTATATAAATAATAAAATTAACAATTAATTTAATTAACTAATCATTAATATAATTAATTAGTTACAAAATAGAGACATTGTTGGTAAAAAGTGCAAAACATAATTCCCTCTGGTTGATCCTACCGTATTCAAGACAAGTGATCATATTTAAGATTTCAACCCATAATCTTAGGTTTCATTTAAGAATGATAATTTTAAACAAGACACAATAACTTGACATAAGTACGAGGCATTTTATATTGATTCAAATTTAACTTATATATATTTGGATTGGAAATAGATCAACCTATATAATATGAATAATAAATAAGTTAATTTAGGTTTGCTAAAATTAAATGGATTAACACACCAATCTATTCAAAAATTAATATTAAATTATTAAAAATATTATCTATAAAATAATTAATAACTTATATATATATATATATTGAAAAGATGAGTTTTATATTATAATAAAATGATAATAAAACTTTAATAAAGTATTTATTTAATGATTAAAAATATTTTTAGTAAAAAATAATAAGTAATTAATGCAGGAATATATTTATAAAATTTACTTTTGATTTTGGCCTTCAATTGTAATATAATCAAGAGAAAATAAAATAAATATAATTAATATTATTAGCACAATAATCTATAAATACTTGTTATTCGAAGTATAAAATTTCTCACTGATATATTGGGAAATCCTTTCTTTACCAATCTTCCAGTCTCTATGCAATAAATCTCACCGATAAAATAGAAAACTTAGAATTTAAGAGATGTGGAATAGAGACCCTTTTTTATATTACACAATCAGAGTTCTGAATTTTATCAATCACTGGATTCAAACTTATTTACTAGTATTAGGCCAAACACCTATATACCCATATAAAATTATCACATGCATAGGGCTTAATTAACAATAATCTTTTTATTAATAAATTATATAAAATCTACAAAATACTAACAATCTCTCACTTGGACATATATAATTTATTAAGAGTGACCATAAAAAAGGATTAATATTAATACAAAATAGTACTTTCATACCCATTGATCCAATAAGATCATAAGTATCTAGTAATATAAATATTATATCTGAAGGGATATTAATATCAAAATATACTAAACACCTACACCTCATTAACCAACATTGTCTATATGTGCAAAATAAGATTTACACAACTTTATGTGACTATGTGTAAATCTATGCAAAATGAGTTCTAACATCCACTCAAAATGTTTAACAAATATGAGATAGGGTCTAAATATCTCCATAAACATATCATAACTAAAATGTGTGCAAACATGGCAACGTTACGAACATCTCATTATAAGTATTTTGTTTAAACGTATCATAAGATATTAATGAGCTCATATCAACAAAACTTCCACTAACCCAAAATACTAGAAAGGCTTAGGGAAATTTACTTTATTTACAAGATTGTACTTTTATATTTACTTTTAAGCCTTCTAGTTAGTAAATCCGTAAGTATTTGATCCCTCAAAATTAAGTAATATATTCACATATTTTCTCTTCCACAAATAGGTACTTTAATTTAAAGTCCTTTACTTGTTATTGTTGAGAAAAAATTCATAATAGCAATATTTGTTGCAACATAAATCTAGTTAAAGTCAGAAAACCCTCAACTTACCAATTTGATAAGGAATTTATTATATGTGACATGTCGTGCCTTTTAAAGGAGGTTGTTGTAATTGATTGTGCGATAATTTCATAACATAATGCCTTATAACACATATTCAGACATAATTTTATATTCACCTAGACAATTGATAGAAAAAGTTTAAGTAACTTGTATATATAAGGTCTCTCAATCTTCTATAAGTTAGTGTGTAATCACTTATATAATATCATTTGTAGTTTAAAAACACTTGATCTAAATTAACAATAGGTACCTATGACCAACTCATATAGGACAATCCTTATTACTTTAGAAAATACTTGAGCCTAATAAATTTAATTTTCGTGAATTAACAAATATAAGAGTACATTGACATGTTGGACTCTTTTAGTACTAAAATAAGATAAACTAAATGTCCTTAGGATCTATGTATTATAAACTGACCACATAAATGATTTTAAGTTTACAAGCCCACTATACATGTAATTTTGGGCCCTATCACATTTTACTCTCAAGCTACTTTTAACTAGGTTAAATTTAATTCTTTTGTCTCGACTAACATGTCTATATGATGATTAACTTAAAAGAACAACATCATTATATGGATCCAAAAAATTACCATAATACCTAAGTTTATCATACATTGATCTACATTACTCTCCTAATATTTGAGAGAAATTACAATCTCATTAAAAATGAGATACAACTATATGAATGCATTATCTAGTTATCATATTACTAATAAAAAAGGCTACTTCCTTCTCTAGCTAATACGAACTATTCTTTCACTTTTTACTAAAGAATACCGTGTACTTATCAAATATAGCGGCATACATTGATTTTTGAAGGAGTTTTCTGCGGGAAGGCTTTACGCTAATAAAAGTTGAAAAACTTTTAATGGGCTTTACGTTGGAAGGATTTTCCAATGTTAAGTTGCTGATTATACAAAAAGTTTTGAGTGGGCTTTTACTTGAGAGGCTTGACACATGCATGTTAGGTTGCGAATTGTACTTAATTTAATCTGTAAGTGTGGTACTTGTTGTCAAGGTAAATGGCCTGATTAGATGGGGGCACAAATTGAATAGAATGTCTCTCTATCTATAAAAAAAGGGTAAAATTAATGTGTTTATACTGGACATTACTTTGCTTGGTAGGACTCTGAGGAAAATATCATCGATATTGCCGCTTACTTTGTAACCTAGTCTTGTTTAATATCCAACTATTTTTGGGTCTTTTTTTCTTTAGAGAACTATTGTTTAGTAATAATTAAGTTTTCTAAAAAGAAGTATAGTTTGATTATTGATTGTAATGAGTAAATAAGCTTTAAATATAGCGTAAAAGTTAATTTTGTAGTGATGGAAAAAAATTTTAATAATAGAAGAATTGATTAAATAATAAACTATCATTAACAAATTATTAAATAATTATATTCAAGCTATCAATTATTGATTATTAAATAGTTATTCTATATGAAAAAAAATTAGCGTTATGGATTTTTCATGAAAAAATAATTAAATAATAAACTATTTTTAGTAGATTGTTTATTAAAAATTTTGTATTAATTATCTATTAAAAATAATTATTACTAAAAAATTGATATTAAATATAAAATTAATTTACATACTTTAATTCTAACCAATTGATAAATTGATAATTACTTCTGAAATTTTACTTTCAAAACCTCACCTTTTGCATAACCTTTTGGTGGCCACAAATTGTGATGAGTTTGTCTAGGCTCTGGAATGAGATTTTAACAGTAGAGTGGTTAGGTTCTAAGGCCATTGAGGCCCATAAAGTTTACAACCAATTTTAGGCTACAAAATGTAAAGGAATTAGGCATTAAGAGTTTCTCTTTGAAAAATTTGAATTAGTTGGCATTGTAAGTCTAAAATAATGCTAGAAAACAAAAGCAATGGTTCCTTTATGAAAAAATTTTCTACTCTAATTATATAATGTCTTGAACTCCTTAATAAATTTTTTTTAATGATTAATTAAACCAAAGCAACTAAAAAAAGGAATAGAAAAAACACAAAGAAACTAATAAAAATAAGATAATAAAACACTTAGATAAAATGCTTCTTGTTAGTCCATTTTATAAAGTTTCAACTCATGATAATTGGGTTGGTAAATTTTACTAGTGCTTGTTTGATTTTGAGATGGAGTGAAAAAATCTGAATATGGATGGTTGAAATAACATTGTAAGGCAACATAATTGGATAATTTTTTTTAGAAAGTATGCTAAAAATGTGCAAGGTCGTTAATGCCTTCAATACCATGAAAGTAGTGGCATGACTTAAGGAATGAGGTCATATAGGTTCAAAGCAATTGTCAGCATGCACACAACTGCCCAACAATGTGCCTAACCATATTAGATAGCAATAATTACCACTTGGTTCAAGCAGCCAGTAACCTCTAAAATCAGGGTTCTATAAATACTTTCAATGCAATAGGCATGAGACTTATTTTGCCAGTTTAGCTACTCAAGCTTATAGATTCACCCTGCATCGTTTGGCATTTTATTGTTATTCACATTTCCATTTGTAACTTACAATCTCTTGTAATTGATTATTTGTTTGTGAGTGTGAGCAAGAAATCAAAGTTTCCAAATTACACTTATTTTCATCTTTGATGCACTAGAGATCTAAGACCTTTACTCTCGGTAATAAATTGCATTTGATTACCTTATTTACATAAGCATATATTGTACTCCTGTATTTTAGGCTTTTGTTTGCTTTTATTAATTTTATATTACTTACTTGCATTTATTATGTAAAAGGTCCAAAACATTGCTTGTTTATCATAAGAATCACCCACATTTGAAAAAGGCTAAATTAACATTTACTTTTGTAATTTTGACTAACAAACACTCTTACCAAAAGAGGATATAATAACAATCAAATAATATAAACAAAATATAGGAGTGAGTAATTGGATGGTCTAATGACCTAATTCACAATACACAAAGCTTTTTTGAGCACACAAGCAAGCAATATAACTATTATAATGTACAAGATCAAGAAATCTTAAGTGAGAAAAACATATCTAGGTTAGAAAACTTCACAAAAAGCATTAATAATAAAGCACCATAACCATAACAAAAAAAATACTCATAATCCTTTAATTAATGTGAGATTTTGCATTTTTTACTAAATTGTTTACTATAAATGATTTTCCATAGAAAATTTGAAAGAAATCATACCATAGCCCAAAATGATTTTTTATATAAGAGCAGAGATACAAAAAGATGGTTTTGGGAGAAAAAGACTAGAACAAAGGTAGAAAAAAGGTTGCAAAAAGTAAAATCTAAGGCTTAAAAAATTAAAGTTTGAAAGAGAAAAGAAATAGAGGTGAAGAAGAAAAGGTTAAGTTGCAAGGGAGGAAGGGTGTGAAGGTGGAGGAAAGAAAAGAAAAATGGAGAAAATGATTGAAATCAAACTCAAGAGAAAAATTTTATAGATTATATTGACAAAAAGGAAAGGTTAAAGAAACACAAAAAGAAAAGTGAATTTTTTAAAATTGTCATATTTAAATTATAAAAATTATAACAAATGTCTTTCTTATTTACATATAAAGAAGTTTATTTCACTTATAAATAAAGGAAAAAAATGAACATACAAAGAAGTTTCTTGAAAGTTGAATGAAGAAACCTCATTGACAACTTTAGATCATTATATTCTCATCTTTAGTAGTCAACGACAAAGATTAAATAACGGTGCTTGTAACTATTTTCTATTATCTTTGTTCTAAAACTTTCTAAAAAATTCTTATTAATTTCTTCGTTATTCATAATCACAAGTCTTTATTCATCACCATTTATTGCTACAAGTCTTTTATTCTTTGCTTTTATCATGTGTGTTTATTGTTTGAATTTTTGTTGAAGATTATCATGTCATTATGTGTTGTCATTTCATTAATAGTTTTGGATAACCCTCATTTGGCTATGTTCTAGGCTACCCTGCTCTCATCAACAAACTCTACTACTGTAAAGTTGCACTTTTCTCATATAAATTAGGCAATTTGGTCATTATTTGTGCAACATTTTCTTTAAAATTTAGTGAATGTTGTTCTTAATTATGAATTTTAAATCTAATTCTACAAGTTTTAAGAATTGTTTCTTGTCATGAAGTTATAGTTCAAAGAATGATAAGGAAATATAATTGAAAGAAGATAGGAACTTAAAGCAATTGTCATTGATAATTAATTTTCAACCATTAAGAATTAATATGGTTTACTTTATTATTAGAGTTACAACAATTTGGAGATGTTTATATTGATGAGTTAGAGTTTTATATGTACAATATTAAAGAGTACCAAACCAAATATACATTTTTTATTTCTAACTATTATGACGTCAAACATTAGTAAAAGGTTAGTAAAGCTTTCAATTAAGGTCAAACAATAATTACAAAGGTTACTAAATTGAAGGCTAATATTTAGAATTTAAAATCTAGTAATGATGATTTAATGTAACAACTTCAAAATATATCCACTTGAATGAAACATTTGGATTCTAAAATGAAATTTTTAGAAATAAAAAAATTGTAGCTTCAAACTCAACTACAATTAATGGAAATTTTTTAGCAGCAATGTGCATTTACTCTAAGGGCAAAGCATTGTTCATTCTTATAGTGGCATGCACCCCAAATTTGGAAAAATTTATTTACAATTTTAATTTTTTAAAAATTTATATTTATCTAGAATTTAAAATATTTTCATTAAAGTTCTTGATAAATTATATTTTAATTTCCTTAAAAGTTTTCCTTTAGTTTGGCACCTAATTTACTCATTTGTATGATGTTTTAGCTAAATTAGTTTTTGCTACATGTTTTGATGCTTTTGTTCTTTTTGTTGTAAGGAATATACATTTAGTTCACTTAAAAAAAATGAAAGAGTTAACAAGTTCTACTTCAAATATAGAAAAACTAGAGTTTTACCTGTGCTTTGCATGGATATTTATTATTTTTTAATTATTAATATATATAATAAAATAAAAAATTATAAACATCAAATTAAGGAAGAATTAAGAAAGTGGAAGAAATCACCAAATATAAAGGCAACATTTATAGAAAGAAAGTAGTAAATATAAGCATAGAATTTGTTATAGAAAATGCAATAAATTAGGAAAATTTCTTTCCTTCAATGAATAAGCAAGATTAAAGGAAAAAAGAAGTCTCAGACTGGTATGTGGAATGCACCCCCTCATAATGAGAAAGCATTAACTTCTCTGGAAGTAAGTAAAGTGCACACTTTAACTAGAAAAAATATTGGATCATTAATGAACTGTTAGAATACCATGACTAATATATTATTAGATAGATAAGACATTTTATTTTAAAGTGCATAATATCTTATTCAAAATAAGATTCGAAAGCAATTTTCAAACATTGTCCTTCTTATTTTTATAGACATATAAGAACCTTCTCATGTGTTAACTTAATTTGGCCTATAATAGGTTCTTGCAAGTCACTTTAAAATAGGCAAAACAAAAAAAAATCAAGGCCAATTACACATATAAATATTATAAACAAAAAATTGTGTACTTAAAATAAATTTAAATATTTTATAATAAAAATTCAAAATAAACTTATTTTAACATTATATATATTTATATTCATTTTTAAATTATATGAATATATTTTAAAAGTATTAAATTGATTATTTATAATTATATATAGTTATTTAATTTAAAATTAAAAAACTCATATGTAGAAACAACATAATGAGTTAATTTAAATTTAGTTAAAGAAATAACTTTTGAATAATAAGGTTATTAATAATAGATTTGCCATTTTTATTAAAATGGTTTTTACAATTTTCTAGGGATTTAGTTGAGATGTTATATAGTGTATAAGGTAATATAAAGTTTGTGAGGTTGTTGTAGAGATGTCAAGAGACTACTTAGTAAGATTTGGATCATTAATGTGAAACATACTGTCAAATGGGATAATAAGTGTGCAAATTAGCTGGTAATGCATAGTACTACAATGGAATCAAGTTTAACCATTATGAATAGGCCTTTATTGGAACTTTAAATCTATTATTAGCTAATATTGTGGGGTCTATACCCCCTAGAGTTATTTTTTAAGTAAATTTGTTGCTAGATTTTCATTTTTGAGTTAAGCCTTTTGTATTTACTAAAAAATATGTTAATTTTTTTATATTTTTCTACTTAAAAATATTAATGATTACAAGTTATTATTATTATTATCATATTTCACTAAAATGAAAAAAAATGATTTGTTTATTATTAAAATATGTGCATATAAAAAACATAAATAAATAAGATTAAGCATTTTCATGATTAATAAACTTTATTTTTATGAAAGTAAAAAATTATTTTATTTTAAAAATATTATATTTGAAAGGGTAATATATATTATTTATGAATCAATTAAAAAACTTATAATGTAATTACCAAAAAAAATTATAATGCAATATGTGAGACTAGGTAGAACTAAAGGCCATAGGCTATGACCCCTCCAAACCAATATCTAATTCTACTCTTATACTTAAACTATTAAATTTCATATTAATTTATCTAGTTTATAAGCCTTCTTTCAAGATGACGTTTTGAAATGTCATATTATTGTAACCTCTTAAGGTTCATTAGTCTAAAACCTGATTGATAATAAAAAATAAGGAGTTGTTAATCATAAGTATATAGCAAAAAATTAAATAAAGATAATAGTATGAATACTTAAAGTTTTAGAAAATTATTTATTAATTTCAATTGTTAGTGCACAAAGGGAATATTAAAACTCATTGAAGATTTGTGTCAAAGTATTTTAAGCTACCTTCTATGACATGAGGTAGGCATAGAATTTACAATTAATTTGATTTTGAATGGACTTCTCAACATGTCTTCTATCTTAAAGGAAAAAAGATTTTATTGTGAAGATCCATGTACTAGCACATTGCGAGGAGTTAATAATACAAGGCTAACATCTTGGTCATAATGGATTTTTGCTTGATACCTACTATTTTGTCTCTTATTTTTAATTATTTTGTTGTTTGTTTCTTTTGTGAGTTATTACTATAGGCTTTTCTTTTATGATAATTATATGTCATAGGTTTATGTTTGTTTTCTACCTCTAAAGGTTATTACTTCAGGTTGATAATATTTATTTCTATGCATTATTTGTCAAGTAAGTAAAAAGAAAAAAGAAAAACATATTGCTTATGATTTTATTCATTTATGATTTTTTTAAATATTAACATACATAATATAATAAAAAATTAAGTTTATGATTTTATTACATTATTACGATATTTACACATATATATGTTAAGCTTTTTATCATAAATATTTATAAATATAAATGCTTCAACCAATTCAACCACCTGTATTAATTAGTTAAATTAGTTTGACTTTGATTCGGTCATATTGTCAAGTTAATCGTTAGATTGAGTTTTAAAATATTGCATTTTACTTTTTACTCTAGGCTATTTTGCTTTCATTAATAGATTGTTGCTTCAAAGTTGCACTTTTCTCCTATTTTAGGTAATTTAATCATTATTTGGACAAGGTTCTCATTAAAACTTAGTGACTATTTTTGTTAATTGTTACACCCGATAAGATTTAAAATGTTTTATGTGAAAAATAATTAGTTATCATAATAAAAATTGGAATAAAATTTTTTATGTGAAATAATTAATAAAAAATAATTTAAAATATTTTAAGGTTAAATATATTTAAAAGTGAGAATATGATTATGAAGGAGACTTTAGGAGCCTTTTTCCCATTTTACCTATAGGATCCTTTTCCTTTATATCACCTATTTCAGCACCCTCTCTTTTTCTTCCTTAGAAACTCACATTCTTTTCTCTCAATTCTCTTAAAGGCTAAATTCATTTCCTCATCCCTTCAACTTTCTTAATTTCAAGCAAAGTAAGAATCCTTACTCTATAATTTTAGTAACTTTCCCTTCCTATCTCCCCTTTTAATTTGGAATGATGAGGAATTTAGTTAAGATGAAGAATTGGTGCCTTAACCTCAAGTTTTTTATTTTTTAATGATAATAAGCAAGCAAACCATGACTTCTTTCACTTATTGTCTCCTTTATGAGTGATAAGTAAGCATTCTAATTGGATTTAGGTGATTTTGAATTAATTAAACTGGTTGAAGTTAGGTTTTTCCTTACTTTCATAAATCTTAAAGAAATGTTGTGATAAAATGGTTTTAATTTGAATTTTTTGTTGGATCTAATTAGTTAAATTTGTCTCTTGATTATTGTACTAGTTTTTTTTTGTTTATTTTAATGTCATTGTTAACCGTCTAACATAGGTTTATGTTTTTTTTTAATAATGTTCAATTGTATATGATTATTTTTGTTTTCCTATACTACATCAATTTTTCACATTTTTTTGTATATTTCTTTTATTTCTTTCACTGGCTTCACCTTTTTATTACTTTTATATGAAAATGCCTCCCTCTTCTTTAGTTTAATCTTTACATCTTCCTTTTTACTAAACAATTTATGTTCTTTTACATGGAAATATTCTTTGCTGACATGTCTCTTAACTATTTTTTTTGCATATTCCCTCTACCTTTTATTTTTTTAACTTTTTTCTTTTGCTTTAAACTTACATGGTCATTAGCTTTTTCTTTTTAGTTTTCATCTCTATTGGTAAAATCTCTCCAAACCCCTTAATTTATTCTTTACCTTCATGCAATATTCTCAATCTTTTGCTTTTTTCCTATTTTTAATCATGTTAAAATAGGCGAAAAGGATATGTAAAGTTCTCATAAAGAATATTTTTATTTCTTTCATCTTTATATAAATATAAAAGGAGATTTAAAAAGAAAAAATATGTTGATAGAGGATCTTTTAATAAAGAATTTTTAAAAAGAAAGTTTCATTTCTTTAAGAGGAGCTTAAATTCTTTTTGTCACTCAAACTTGCTCTGATACCCTTCTAGTTTAAAACTTTTCAAGGTTGTCATATTCTAAAAATGAGGTAAATAAAGAACTAAATGAGAAATTTAAAATTTATACACTTTTTAGTTTTATTTTATTAAATGATTTTTATTCAATTTGGCCACCAAATAGAAGTTGGAATATAAAGACTTATTGTATTTAGGGTTTAGGGTTTAGACTTATTGTATTTATTTTAAAATCTAACTTATATAACTCGGGCACAAAAACATGGATCGATAAATAGAAGTCTATTAAATGGTTTTTAAAATTTTAGCCCATTAAAGTCTTAATAGCTAAGCTCTAAAATGGCTTCATAAGTTATATTTCCTCATATGTTAAATGTTTTCATATTTTTCTTCCTTTTGATTATTTTTGAAATATGACAAAAAGCAATGTAAATTTTACTTTATTTAGAAAAACTACTTTTATCCAAAAACTAATGGATATTAGTTTTTTAAAATTTCATTAACCATTGGTACATCATAAAATGAGAAGACAAAAGGTTTTAAATATTCTTTTAGGAAAGCTTTCTTAAGAATAATGACCAAAGGCCATATTTCTTAACTAAAGGAAATAAAGAGGTTTTTATCTAGTGAAATTGCAAGTAGGTTATTATTTTAGGATACCTCCAAGAGAGAAAGAAATAGTTGATAAGTTAGATCTTTAATGTCATAAGTAATCTTACCTGTTCAAAATTAAGCTTATGGGACAGACTAAGATAACTTGAAGGGCAAGTAAAGTTGGAAAACAAGTAGAATTTCATCTATAAATAGGCTTAAACTCTTTGAAAAACATATATCTCAACTAGCATATCATCTTGCTTAATCTCTTATGTTTCTAAAAGTTCAAAAAGCTTTTTTTTTAAAATATTGTGCTTATACTTACAAATCTACACTTTTAAGTATTTGAATGAATATTGTAAACTTTCTTAGTGAGATTGTGAAAAATTATTTCTTTGTAATTGTAAGCTAGAGATTGAAAGAAAAAGGGATTGTTTCTTGAGAAGATCTTGATAACTTATATTGAGCCTTAGGATTCACCTTGAAAAAAGGTTCTTATAAGAAGAACAAGTATGGTTGATATGAAGGGGTAAAAAGTTGTAATGATAAATGGTTGTAACTTATTTATAATTAGTAAAATACAACAAGTGATACTTGATGACTTGGAAATGAGTAGACCTAAAAAGTGATCATTTTGGACCATCAAACCTCTAGAAAAATTCCTTGTTTTCTTTTATCACAACTCAATCTTAAAGCACATGATTGGCATACGAAGTTACTATAGGCAACATTTTACTAACCTTGCCTAAAGAATTAGTGTAATCCAAAACATGCATCGATGTATTACTTTCTATGAATATAAATGATGCTTTATGCAAAAATTGACAAATTCAAAGTCATTATGCATTATACATGTATGTATAGCAATCTACTCCAATTATCTCACAACTTACCTTAGTGCCAAAATATTCAAGTACACTTATTTCTATCCCAATAGATAGTAGTTAAGTACTTTAGGGTAAATTTCCCCCACAAAGAAAAAAGAAAATGAGTTTTACTTGAAAACTTATGGAGGCTTACCTCTATCCTCACAAATAGCATTTAAGTATTTAAGGGTGATTTCGCCCATAAGGAAAAGAGAAAGAAAAAAGAAAATAAGTTTTACTCAAAAACTTAATTAGTAAAATTATTGAAATGAAATAATTCAAACTAAATTTATATTATAACATAAATTTTTATAACTAATTTCCTTTGTAAATAGTTTCTAGAAATAAGTTATTAGGGGTCCATACCTTTACCAAAGGGAAGAAATAAGGGTAACCCGAAAGGTGACCTACTAAAAAAAATGCTATAAATATACATAATGTCAAACCCTAATTATAAGTATGCCATTATGTCAACCTTATCATGTTTTTTAGGAAATTCAATTTATAAGATTACCATGTCCTCATACGATAACTTACAATTCATTCATAATATACTAACAATATTCTTGTATGTATACATAATAAGTCATTATTTCAAAATGTATCTATCTCAAGTGTAATGATCTAATAAAATTTCAAGAGTGAATAAAATGGAAAGCAAGTAAATCTTCTCATGACTCCCATCCAACCTTATCCCTTACTAGTTATTATTGGATTTGGTGTTCAAATATCATGTATATCACCTTACTCTCATCATAATTCTCATGCATTCAATGAGTTCATTCTCATTTACAATACACTATTAAATTTGCAAACATCTTATGCCTTTTAGCATGGCCACATATCTTATTTTTATAATTATACAATTACATAATAATTATATATAATATCATATAACACTTAATTTTCAAACCTTTTTGATAGCATCACACTAGAAATTCACAAGAGGTAGTTAATTATGTAGTTAATTATGCAATCCAGGAATAGGAGTATAGTCGATTAGTTAACTAAAAAAGGCTTTTATTAGAATCTTGATCCTAATGTCAAGTAGTTGACTATAAGCCTTTTACATATGGCTTATAATTAACTATAAACCTCTAGAGAGCGATATTCAAATAAGATAGTTGACTATATACTTGACTATAGTTATTCAGAAGGCAAACTCTTTGGCTATAGTTGACTATAAACCTCCCAAAGCTTATTTTGCAAGGTGTAGTCAACTATGGCCCTCTAACAAGTAATTCTCAAATTATAATTAACTATATAGTCAATTACTTTGTATTTTTTACAAATTTCCAGCTTAAATACTATTCATCTGCCATTAATGCTATCCTAACTAATTTATTAAGCTATAACTTCCCACCAAATCATTAATACACTTATACCTCACTTTATTTATGTCATTCTTGTCATTAAACATAAATTAAGCATCACAAATCCACTTTTTTTCATACAATCATAAGATACCTAGAACTTGAACTTAAATAAACAAATATAATTGACTCCTTAAATTAAAATTAGAATATTCATTCACCTTGTATAAGGGAGATGATAGAGGATGATTTTATGGGTTAATAGTTCCTAATCCTTCAAAAATTAAAAAATCCTCAATTAAGGTTCAAATTTTCGCTTTTGAACTAAATTCCTAAATTTATTCAAATCTAAAGAAAAAGGAATTGAATTTCTTTAAGAATAGAACTTAAGAAGTCTTACTTTACTTAGATTAAAAAGTATGAGTGATTGATGAAGAAATTATATTACTTGTGGCATTCGAGGAGAAAGAGGAAAAAGAAGAGAAGAAGAATATGGATTATGTGTTATTGTTGAAGAAATATAAGAGAACTTAAAATTTTTGAGGAAATAAATAGAGGAGGGGATTAAAGGCAATTTTCAAAAAATGGCTTAAACCCCCTCTAAAATCATATAATCATCTCTAATTATATTTATTATTTAAACATTTCATTTCTCTTACATTTGCTTAACTAATTCCTACAGGATTCTCATTTGATATTTCATTTAATTAATTAATTCTTCTTTACCTAATATCTTAACCTACATTTTTCTCATTATAATTCATCCATTGCATATAGGACATCATTTTAATTATTATCATTGTAAATAAATTAATTCACATATAAAATAAATTCAAAATTTTAGGAAGGATGGAACATCTTTCTTTTTCTCCATTCTTTTTTATTGTAATGATTTACACAAGCACTTTGAATTTCATACAACTTTAATCTTTTTATTTTTTGATAAAAAGGAATACATACTTTATACAATTTTTAAACTAAATATTCTTGTATTTCATAAAAACAAATCTTGACTTTACAAAGAGAATAAAATTAGTTTTTATTTTCTAAATTTTTTACAATTTTTTTAAAATTAATTCACCCCTTTTGGCCAATAAGCTCTATTGATTGACATTAAAACTAGATTTTATATTTTTTAAAGTCTAATAATTTTGTGAGAAAAGATTTTGTAGAAAATAAAGCTTTTTAGCCACACTTATAGATCAGAGGGACACTTAACCACTAGATTACCACTTTTTGATTGTGCAAATTATAACTATTAAAAGTTTAGAATGATGATCTTTATCAAATCCACTAATATTAATATATGGAAAATCATTGAAAATGGATATGAAATACTAATAAAACGTGAAAGGCAATATTGGTTCCCAAGTTGGAAAAGTGATTGGATGAAAGATGATTATAAGGAAATACTTTATGCAAAAGCCATGAATGCTTTTAACAACTATGACATCAATCATTAGTAAAAAGTATCATCGCAAAATTATTACCAGTAATCCTTTTAATTGAGATTAGGTGGCTATTACAATGGCTATTGAATTAGAGGCTTAGGTTCATAATTGAAAATCCAACAATAAAGATTTTATATAATAATATAAAAAATATATCTACTAGAATCAAGCATTTGGATTCCAAATTAAAATGTTTAGAAGAGAAGAAACTACAACTTCAAAATTAAGGCAGTAGTTTGTATTTACTCTAAGATGAAACATTGTTCATTTTTGAGGTGGCGCCACCCCCAAAGTTGAAAAATTGTAAAACTTTTTCTATAATTTTATATTTCTTAAAATATTATATATAGCCTTTTAAAATTTAAAATATTTTCATCAATGTCCTTAATAAATTATATTCTAACTCCACCTCTAATTTACTTCTTCGATGATATATGAACTAAATTAGTTTTTATTATATGTTAATTAAGGAATATACATTTTGTTCATTTTAAAAAAGAAAGACTTAGTAGGATTTTTTTCTAGATGTGGACAAAAAAGACATTTTGTTTTAAATAATATGACACTTCATTTAGGACAAGATTTGACAGCAAATTTTAAGTGTTTCCCTTTTATTTCTAGAGTTGTAAAGGACTCTTTTTATATGGTAATTTAATTTGCTCCATATCAAGTGCTAGCTAAGCTACTTAAACTATCATATCCCATTTTAGTTATTCTAGTTTGTAAACCTCCTTTTAAGATGATGCTTTAAAGCATTATGTTATTGCAACATCTCCAGTTTTCCGAGTGTAAGACCTAATTGATAACGGAAAACAAGGAGTTATGGAGTATATGTGTATAATAGAGAATAAAATAGAGATGATAGTAAATAAGCTTATAGTTTTAGAAGAGGGTCATTTATTAATTTCAAAAAGTTATGCATAAAAAAGTTACTGTAAGGTATTAAAAATATATGACAAGGCTTTCAATTTATCTTTTATGTCATTTAGTAGGCATAGAATTCACGATTGATTTAGTTTAAAATGGAATTCTCTAGATGTTTCTTGTCTTAAAAAAAAGTTTTATTACAAATATCCATGTAGTAATTAAGGTGTGCACATAAGGGTTCGAGGCAAGTTTAAAGTGAGTTTTAATAATTAAGATAAAATAAGGTGTCCAAACCTAACTCATACCTAAATGTTCTTCAATATTTGAAACACAGTGTTCAGGCCTAGCTAAGCCTAGTTTATAGCTTTTTTCTTTTTTTGGGCATCATACATACATTAAAAGGAAACAATTTAAATTATATACTAACTAATGCAATAGACATAGAAAGTTAGGCCTTTAATAAAAAAACCTAACAATCCAAAATGTTTCAAATTATGAGAAACAAATGGGCCTATGTAATATAAGTCATGGATAATTTTGTTCTTAAATATATATAAACTGAGTTAGGTTTTGGCTAACTTGTAATGAGGTGCCTAAGTTTAGGATATTTAACAAACCAAATTAATTTTTTACCCACTCCTAATCCAGTCTAATTATTCCTAAAGGTTATGCCTAAACCAAAAATTAGCATAGCCTTTATTTGCACACCCATATTTGTAGGTGTCAATAGTAGTGGGCTAATTACCAAATCATAATGAATTTTAAGTTGACACTTAATATTATATCTCTTATTCTTAATTATTTTGTTGCTAGTTTTTTTTTACAAGCCATTTCTATAGGTTGTTCTTTAGTATGATTAAATGTAGCATGCTCATGTTTATTTTTATGTAAGGTTTATTACTCCACTTCTTTATCTTTATTTTATGTATTATTTGTTAAGTAACTAAAATAAATTTAAAATAAAATGTTAATCTACTACAAAAGGGCTATACAGACAACAAAAGTTATTTATATAGACTTAATTTTTTTATCTATATTGCTGTTATAGACAACACTGTCATCTATGTTAGGTTGTCTATATAGAATCATGCTAATTGCACTCTACATAGATGACATTTTCTGTGTTATCTGTATAGATTGACCTATATAGATAATATGAACTATATAGATGACACATGTCGTCTGTGTAGGCTTGACCTATACAAATGACATGGTTATACAGACGACATGTGCCATTTATGTAGGCCCGATCTATACAAATGATATGACTATACAAACCATAGTGTCGTCTATATAACCATCTTGTCTGTATAGGTCAATTTTTTTAAAGGAAAATTCTATATAGGTTCATTTTTTTTACATAGTTCATATTTATATATATTTATTTTTTACATTTGTATTCATGATTTTTTTATGTTTGTATTCGTATTTAGATATTTATATGTAAATAAAATAAAATGATAATAATTATTTAAATATACAAATGTTAATAATTATTTAACACAATCAATTATAAAAATAAAAGAAATATAAGCTAACTTTGAATAATATATAATAAAATAGGTAATTCACATGCATATATACTATAAAGTATTAAAACAAATTTGCATGATATAATTACATAAAATAAAAGTCCTTGCTATCATCATCATCTTCCCTTTCATTATTTGAAGGTAGACATGAGGGCTATAATGGAGGTAAGTGTGGTTGTGATGGGATTGGGGCGAGGGTTGTTGTAGTTGAGGGGTCAGGGGATGCTATGAAGTGGAAGGCGATTTAGAAATGAATCCGGATAGTACTTTCAATCGAAAGATGTTCATTCGAGGAAAAGAAGGTGGCATCTCTGAATGAGGGAGAGAAAAATCTCATGGACTATAAAGTAGCATGCATGCCTTTAAGGGGAATATGATTCTTCTATTGCACTTCCTCATGATAATGAATATACTCTTCCACTATAGCTAAAGCCTACTGACTCTCAATGATATAGGTTTGCACCTGCTCCACAAATACTACATTTTATTATTGCCTTGAAGGAAATGTTACAGTGGATAAACTGGTGCTAATGATGCCATATGTCATCCTAGTAAACACATAACCATTTGCTTTTCTATGCCCTCAATAAGTGCCTAGCACCTTATTAGCAATAGTAAGCTCATTAACATTCGACAAACCTATGGAGAAGCTGCTAGAGGAAGCATTAGACTATAAAGATTGATGAGTGACTAATTCCAACATCTTAGCCTTAATTTTTTAAACATAAATATAAAGTTTTAGTGAAAAACTTTTCATATGTTAATTAAAATTATTTAATTAGAAAGTAGTTACTTACGTAAGCAATTTAAGCATTTGGATGCATCCATTCCCTTGTATAATATGTATAACGCTCACAAAAATTCTCCTTCATTGGCTGTAATTCACCTGTATCCTTATTTCTTTATACCAATTTTAAAATATGATATTAATAATTAATAATAATTGTTAAGATTTTGGATAATAGCACCATGTAGGAATGTTAAGTTAAAATACTTTATCATGTTGTGCTGCCATAATAGACTTTGATCCATGATAATTATTGTACAACTTTTTTAATCTATTGTCTAAATTTCTTCCAGATAGGTCTTGCATATCGAAACCAAAATATTTGTAATTAGAAGATAAATAAATCAAATGTCAAAAATAACAAGTAACTAATTATACTTCAACCTTTCCCTATGCTCATCATTATTGAAATATATACATAACCTATTCCAATAATTTGTTAAGATTAATTTGTTGAGATATCAATGGGACAAGCTTGCTTGGCACTCCTGAAATCATGAATATCATCTTAACTGCCATGTTGCAAGAAATGCTAATGAAGCATGAATTTCTAATCTTTGTATCAATCAACTACTATTCGTTGGATACCAGTAATCACGTATCCCTACTTCTCAAGCTCAATGTCGACAAAAATGAAATAGGGCTACATTGGAATATATGAAAGAATGTTTTATTTATTATTTCCATTAATCTTAATATCAAATAAAAAATATATGTCATAATATTCACACAAACTCCCTACACAACATGCTCTCGTTACTCTTCGGGCACTTACCTCTAATTTTTATAGAAGGACTTACAATGTTTCCTAACTAGTACTCTTATATCATGTGCAAAATGCTTTGAATTCGGACCAATTACCTACCATATACCTCTTTTATCAAAGCAAATAGGTTATGACCTCCTATTATTCTTTTGTATTTTTAGTGGAAGGTTAAGAACTTTGATTTGTTACAATACCATTAACTTGATACAGGTTTCAAAAATAACACACTATTAATAACATATATTTCTAAAAAGAATGTAAAATAAAATATTTGAGTATAACTAATTTCACTTATTTCAAACTAGAAAGGGATACAAGTAGGGTTTGGTGGTGAGTCGTGTCCACTGTCTCCTCCACAATAGTGTGACATAACCTTAGTCATGGCTATCAAGCATTGTTATACATAATCAAACACACACATTAATTATTATAATAGGAAGTAAGTAATACTCATAATAAACAAAACAATTCTTCCTTCCACGATAAATTACATTTACATATACAAAATGAGTTATTTGAAATAATTAGTCAATAGGTTAGAAATGATACTTAGTACAAAATCTAAAGTTATTAAAATATAATATCTAATAACTACTTCAGAAACCAAAAAGTCTTAAACCTAACCAGACTTATCGTTAGTGAATGTTATAGGGTTATCATCTCTTTATCAGTTAAGTTATCATCGTTGGACTTTAAAATCTCCTCTTTTTTGTAATCCTTAGTGGTTTAGTCTCCTATATCATCTTATAAATTCATTAAACATTTGTGAAGTAAGATAAATATTTCCAGAAGATGAAATACAATAAGGGTCATGATTCTGATCCTATGAGATAATTAACATAAAATCTCAAAAATATATTATCAGGGTAAAGTTTGCAGAGTTATCATCCTGCAAATAGGATATGCCATTGGCATTAATATTATTATCAGTAATGGCATCCTATACATCACAATGCACCAAATTATTTATAACCCACTAGTTTAATTCATTGAGAGAATCATTAATGTAAAAAACTTATTGTACTTGAGATGCAAGTATATACGGATCATCTCTGTACCATTGAGTGCTAATAGAAATGCTTATTATATTTTTATCTATGATAATTTTCTTCTTTCTATAGTCAGTGTGATACCATTTACATTTGAACAGAGTTATAGAGTAATTATATAAATAACTTAACTTTATGACTTCCTTTAAAATATCATAAAATATGTTATTTTTTGTTCCAGGCATAGAAATCCCGTTGTTCCACGTCTTATGCTTTGCATCTTGAGAAGTAGTTATGAAGCAAACTCTATTTAACACATATGTCAAAGATAACATAACCATGAAGTCTGATCCGAAAGCTAAAGGTAACAACCTATCAATTACCTCAAGGGATTCACTTTTGTAAAGATGGTAAATCTATCCAATTTTTTTGAAATGAATAATAATACAAGCAAGTATAAAATAAAATTATACAACATTAGGTTGTAACAAAGATGGTAAAGAATTACCCTAGAGTAAAATCACGAAGGAAACTAGATTCTTTACAAGTATTTAATATTCAGGCAACCACTTGCCTATAGTTGTTGTCTATATTCACTACACAATATAAGTGACTTATTAAGAACCATAATGAATTGGATGAAATACAAAATAGTTTGAGCAACTTGCTTTAAATACTTTTAAATTTTAAGACAATTATTTAGGATGCATTATATTACAATATCCCAATCCTTCTTATATAAATGAACAACATGCTTTCTGCCAATGGGTCAATATTGAGATCTAAAAATTAGCAGTTGCCTTTCTATTCTCACATTGGTGATATCTTGGTTACAATGAGATTAGTTGAATTTTGTTTCCATCCTTTGTAAATACATGGAACAAAATATCAATGCGTCATTTATAACATACAACCTTAAGGTCGAGAACATCTCGACATAATCCTTTAGCTTCTTTATATATCTCTTATGTGGATATATCCATTTAAAATAAACAGGACCCCCCAATAGTGTTTCCTCAAGCAAGTGTATCATCAAGTGAACCATTATATCAAAAAATATTGGAGGGCATATCATTTCAAGTTTGCATAAAATTAGTAGAATATCCTCTTTAACTTGCTTGACATCTTACTTGTTTAGAGTTCCTGCATAAATTTGATTAAAGTTCAATAATTGGACATGCCAACTCTTTTGGCAAAAATGCTCACATTGCAGGTGTTAACAATTATTGTATAATTACATGACAATCATGGAACTTTAACCTTTTGATCTTGGTGTCATTGTCGACCATATTATTTCTTAGATTTCCAGCAAACCTATTAGGAAACTTCACATTTTTAATGAATTGACAAAATCGACGTCAATTGTCCTAATCGAGCATGTATCTAGGATGTGGTTTCATCTATCTCCCCATCTTTTTGTATAAATATAAGGCCAATTCTACGGTACCCCGGGGGGTTTCAAACCCGGGGTGACGTGGTGCATTGTGGACCATTGGATGAGATTACTAAAATTCTTAGTAATCTCATCCAATGGCTTGCATTGTGCCACGTCACCCCGGGTTTGAAACCCCCCCGGGGTACCGTAGCAAGCACCTAAATATAATTTTGACCTCATATTTATGTCGACTAGGTCACATTTTGCATTGTCTATATCCTTTGATTTATGTTCAATGTCTAGAAGTGTACCAATAATGTTGTCACATATAGTTTTCTTAACATGCATCACATTGATGTTATGCCTTAAGATCATTATAGGCCAGTATAGACATTTGAAGAAGATACTCTTTTTACTCTAATAAGTTCATTTACACTTTTTTCCTACTTAACTCCACCCCATTGTATGTATTTTCCAAAAGGTCTTTGACTTACTCTACCTAATTGGTCCATGATCATATTATTAGTAAACTATCTTAAAGAGGCTTTCCTCTCAATCTTTATTATTTTGCTAGTTGTGGCTCCTAAAAAAGAATCGACGATGATCGATATAAGCAATTTTTCCTTTAATCCATATTAATGGTGTGTCTTCATTACAAGTAAGACATATTTTATACCCTTATCCACTCCACCTAAATAAACTACTTCGAGCGGGAAAGTTATTCAAGATCCACATCAATGCTACTTGTATCTTGAACATGCTATTCGTAGTAGCATCCTAGGTTTCTACTCTAATCTCTTATAATTATTTCAATTCTTTGACAAATGGTCTTAAGAAAACATCTATGTCTTTTCCTGGAGATTATAGCCTAGGGATTAGTGGCATTAACATAAAAAATGACTTTCTCATACAAAGCTAGGGTGGCAAATTATAGGTGATCATCACAATTGGCCACATGCTATATGATGCGTTCATGTCACTAAAAAGATTAAATCCATCTACATTTAAACCTAATTACACATTCCTTGACTTTATTGAGAAATTAGGATACCTTCTGTCAAAATCTTATTGAGCTTCCCTATCAACAAGATGTCATAAAACCCCATCTTCAGTAGATTATCCCATTTGATACCACATCATATCCTTTATCACATGCCTTGATCAATATAATCACTTTGACTTGGAAGTTAACAAAAAATATCGTAACATTTTTTTGAGAAACTTTCTTCCTTTTTGCATTTTTATCAATCCACCAACTCTTCCCACAAACTGGATAGATCTCATCTTTGGCATGCTCTCTCTAAAAGAGCACACAATCATGCTTGTAAGCATGAATTAATTTATACCCCAATTCTAACTTATTAAGCCATTTCCTTGCATCGTAATGTGACTTAAATAGTTTGTTATCCTTTAGTAGTGTCTCCTTTAATAACTTCAGTAGGGAGTTGGACGACTTATTTGTCCACTTGTGTAGTAATTTTAGATGCATAAGCTTAACTAAAAAGTTTAGTAAAGAAAAGATAATGCAACTGGGGTATAATTCTATTTCAACTTCTATAAATAGGTCATCAAAGCTTTGGCCATGAGATGTGTCCCCCCTAAAGCATCCTTATTTTGAACTCTATTATTGTTATCTACTTCATCAGTAGCATGAAAGCTAATAAAGTTATGTATGATATCAATCATTTTATCAGCATCGTTAGCAGGTGCTTCGCACATAACCTCAGCCTTAAATATAAACCCTTCACTATGATGGACCCAATTGATATACGATAGATCAAATTCGTTATTTATTAGGTATGCCTCTATGGTCTCCAATGTCTGGTACAACATATCCAAATACTTGTTGTATGAACATCTTACCAATCTCCTATCATAGAAAAAGTTTTTAACTCTATCCACAAATGCAGTGGCACCATCCAGTATGTATTGGATAATTGATCTCACAAGTTTATCTAACTTTTTTTAACATAAATGGTGTAACTAGCATATAAGGTCATAAATCATCATATAATTCAATTATGTGTGCGTATTTGTTATATATCCTAAATCCATCTTATCACTCTAACTTTAACGAGTATGGCCTTATCCTATTTGAGACATTCCTACAATTATTGTCTTGACTTGTTTATGATATGTTTCACAAGTGACAAAATTTCAATAACATCCCCCTATAGTTCTTTAAATGTGCATACTATACATTGATATAGTACACACCTAAACAATAATAGAAAATAAAAAAATTTTGATAAGGTGAAATAACGAGTAGATAAGTTGAGTACAATAACTAAAAGACATATCCCAAATAATCCAAATTCTTTAGACAATTCAAGGGTTAGTTCATCTAGGAAGATCAATCAACCCTTGAACGGGTCTAAGATTATAGTACAAATGAATTTTAAACTTAACATGGTGTAATTTTTTGTTATAATAGTTTTGACAAAAACATAAACTCAATTGTTTACGTATAGTTATAATGATGATTGAATTGCATACATTATAATATCTCACTTTGCTAACCTGCATATATCTCACTTTGCTAATGTTTCCTAGTAGCACTGCATATGGTATTACTATTACTTTATAATTGACCTCTTTTCCTTATATAAATTTTTATATTTTTATTCTATAAAAAGTATGCATGAATACTAGAATGATTTTAATTTTTATAAATTAATAAGCCATAATAACATAAGGGTTTCTATGGTACAAATTTACTTTTATTGTATGCAATATAACGCATCCTTTACCTCTTGATTTTTGACACTTGTATCCAACATTTCAATAGGAAAAGTTTTGCAACAAGTGGTTGTAGGCTTGTAGCTTCCTTTTATTATACAATTGTGAAATTCTTGCAACATTCTTTTACTAACTACTCATTGATTCCTCAAAAATTGAGTTTTTATAAATTTTCATATGAATTTAAATTTAATTTTTAATATAAATTAATTTTATATTATTATTTATTTATGTGTTATCTATAAATAGAAATTATTAAAATTTTTTATTATTAGTGAAAAAATTGATTATTATTATTTTTTAATAATACATCATCATTTTTTATTGATAGTATAAAAATTTTACACTAATTAGATTCAAGCTATTCTTATGTATAAATGATAATTAAACAACTAAATTTTTATTGAATTTAAATTTAATTCACTATTTATAAAAATAAATTTTATATTATTATTTACTTATATGTTGTTTAATCAATAAAATACTAATAAAATAACTTACTCTTAATAAAAATTCTTAATTATTATCACTTTCTTGAATTGTTGGTGCATTTTAAAGATGCATTAAAAGCATAATTTTTAAATTTATAATTATTATTTTAAACTTAAAATTATTTTAAAAGTATTAAAATTATTTTTTAAAAAAAGGAGAAAAAGTTCATGGACCTAATTCATGGTCCATAAATATTAAGATTCAAATTTTCATTTAAAGAATATATAATTTTCATAGATCAAACCATAATCAGATGAGTTTATTTAACAACTCTATTATTTACTAATAGTATAAAAAAATAATACATTAATAGTGACTCAAATGTAAGCTTTAGTAATATAATAGAAGAGGATATATAACATTTTGTTAAAATTTTTAAATAATAAAATATAGTGTACAATAAAAAAAGAATAAAAATGAAAGAAAATAAGATTTTTTATTTGAATTTTTAATGATAATTATTATTATCATAAAACATAATTTTCAATGTAATTAATAGTTCAATTAATACATATATCAAAATAATTTCGAGGTACATACTCAGTGAACTTTACTTAATTTTTATATTTTTTAATTTGTAATTGCATCCTTTTACTTTCTTTTATTATAAATAGTTCTTTAGAATTTATTTGCTTTTTTAATTAATTATTTATTATAATTAAATTAAAAAATTTACATATGAGGTTGTTCACTAAATATAATATATATTTATAATTACATCATTACATATAAATAAATGATATGGAATTCCAACCATAAAAATCAATAAGAGAATTACAAACATAATCTAAACCTCGCATATTTTTTATTTACCTGATTTCATTATATAATATATAGTTGAATTGAATATTTATTTTAACATCAATATTATTTATATTGAAAATGGAATTAAAAATTGGGTTTTAAATGTAAATTAAAAGTTATCACTAAATATGAAATATTAAGATAAATTTATATAATTCAATCCAATAAAAAGAAAAAAAATTGAAACTTAATTTTAAATTTTTTTCAGTATCTATAATATTTGTATCATTTTAAACTACAACAAGGAAGTTGATAACCCAAAGCAAAATCAAGAAAGTTGAAGAAGAATGAAATTCCTTTTAAATTAACAAGTGAATCCTTGCATGTTGTTAATTAAAAAAGAAACGTGATGTCATCAATTATGGATGCTTAAAAAAATAGAAGGGCTGTAATTCTATGTAAGTGTAATAATTGGTACATTTTTTTTAAGGAAAACGTAATGTGCTTATATATAAATGAAGTGATGACAAATCGTTTTTATATTTTGTGATGAAAAAAATTATACTTATAGCCATATATAACAATAAAACTAGTTTAATTTTTTTTTTAAAGAAGTAATTATTTTTTACTGAATTCCATTAATTTAATATTTACAATATTTTTTATCTAAATGTCCGAAATCTAAATTTAAAAGAAAAATGAGTATAATCTGCTCATAATCTATGTGGGTTTATATAATATATATATATATATATTTGGACTTACATAAAAAACCCATTTAGCCCCAAAACTCATTTGGACATTAATAAAACCTACTAAATTTTACTAAACTTTCCTTTTCTCTTTATTATTAAAGACCTTATGTTTAAATGCAAGTCCAAACATGCCCTAGGATCCTTTCCTTCAATATAAGCTTGTAAAATATTTTAAAGTAATATTATGTTGAAAAATTATTTGTCATCTCTTTATATTTATAAAGCCTTTTTCTTATTGTTATCATGTATTATAAAATATTTTAAATGAATTAAAAAAATTAGATTAATTATATGATTTTGTAAATGTTCAAATTGTTTAATTTTTTATAGATATAAGTGATTGTTTGAGTTAATAGAAGTTTTACATGATAAGAGATTTTATATTTTTATTTATGTAATTGTTAAAATTTATGTCCATTCATTTGTTATTCACTTCTATTTTTTATATAAGTTAATAATTTAATCAACATAATTATCGACTTCAGTATAAGTTTCATTATCCAATTTTTTTTACCAAATTCACTAAATATTTAAGGTAATAAATAAGTGAACTTCTACAAAATATTGATTTTGTTAATCAACACAATGAAGTATAGAAAAAGGTTTATATTCAAAGATCATATCAATAATATTGAATATTTAAAAGTACAATTATATCATATAATACAAAATAATTATCTTTTAAATTAACTATCACCTTAAAATATATAAAATAAAAAGTCATACACATTACATGTTTATCCCAGTAAATAAAACAATAGAACAATAACTACAAACTTCAATCAAGATACCAATCATATAATCCAATTTTTTAATAAAATAAATATAAGAATCAATAAATAAAAGTAAAAAAAATTATAAATATTAAGAGATAAAAAGAAAGCATACCTGTTAGAAGAGGAGAAGATCGTAGGCGAAGAAGAACTAAAAGAGAGAGAGTAAAGCTCGCGCACAAACAAATAGAGATGAAGGGGAAGAGATGTTGCTGACTTTTAAATAGTTAGAGCTATACAGGTGACATGTATCATTTGTATAGCCTATCTCAATTGTCTGTATTGCTTGTAAGTAGAGGACACATATGTCTTTTTGATGCTTAACCCTATTGGGACAACATAAAGTCATTTGTGTTACTGCTGGGAATTTTTCCTACTTGCCAAAACTTCCTGTTAGCCAAGATTTCAATTTTTCTTGTCTTTACTATTTATTTTTTATGGAAAAAGGATAAAATATATATAATTTATTTATATTATACTTAATGTCATAATTTTTTATATTTTAAATAATAAAATTAAATTATCAAATATATATTTTTTGTAAAAAACTTGTTTATTCTTTTTTTCACATTCTTACCGGTGGAGGATTTTTCACAATTAATGTTTGTAATGTGTTTAATAGAATAAGAATTAATTTTTCCAAATTAAGTTTGCATTCAAAATTAAATTTAAATTAAATGCACATTTTTAATTGTGTTTTGTGCACAATGATTTGAAATTATATGCCATAAAACATTTATACATATAAAAAAAGTTCAAGATTGAAATATTTTTTATGGTTTTTAGGAGAATATTTTTATATATAATTGATTATGAATAAATAATTTAGAATTTTTTAGATTTTAACCTTGAAAGTAAAAATCATTAAGTTCAATTTGTCATCTTAAAATATTTTTCATTTTAAACTTTTCTCATTAGAAAAGGAATTTCATTTCCCCCTTTTTTTTAAATTATGAATATTATTATAAAATTTTCAAAAGTTTCTCTTCGATCTCACTTAATTGAATCATGGTTTCTTGCATTTTATATTAATTATATCATTTTCTGATAAAGATAATTATACCTTTCTAATATAAGAATATAAAATTATTTTCTTTATTCTCTCATTTCTAGAAAAATATAAGGGAGATCAAAATAAATTTCAACTATTCTTTATAATAGAAGTCACACATAAAATTATGAAATTGAACTTACAATATGAAAAAAAAGAGATAATATTAAATGTTATTATATTACTTTAAATACCAACGACATAACCTAAATATTCAAATTGATTGGGTAATCACAGTTAAGAGAGTATCCTAGGGATTTAAATTATATTTATTATAAATATAAAATATTTTATATTATCAATATCCAATAAAATATGTTATTAAAAAATAACAATAATTAAATTTTTTAAATAATATTAAAGAAGTTTGAATAATTTTTTATAGTTCCTGATAATATATGATAAATAATACTACAAATTTAATTTATATTAATGATAAAATAAATTTAAATTTAAATTCTAATTCTAATTAATTAAGTTCTGATGTGATTAGTCATTACCAACACTTCTACGACTTTATTTTTTCATGTGGTACTAGAAGTTCATTATTGAAAGTAGCTTCCTTATAAGTTTGTAAATTATCACGGATGACATAATAAGGAAGGATTTAAATAATATGTTAGAAATATTAAATTTAAATTTATTTATTGCTAATGTAGAAAAAAGAATGAAATTTTAGCTCCATTTGTATAGGTGGTTAATAAGTTAATTGATAATTAATAAATTAACTAATTACTGATAGATAATAAGTTAGTTAATTATTTAAAAATTATTTTATAAAATTAGTTATTAAATTAGTTGAAATTATAAAATATTGTAAAGAGATATATTAATAGAAATAGATATATAATTAAAATAATTTATATTTATCTAAAATTTAAATTATATTAGTACAATTAAGAAGTTTAAAATCAAAATATAACATTTATATTTAATTAATTATATTTTATGTACTTATATATTTATTTACATAATTTTCATTTATTTTTATTTATGATAAAATTATAATTACTTAAAATATAATTAATATTATTTTATGATATTATTTATTTACATATATATGTTTATATATTTAAAATTTAAAATTAAGATATAATTATGTTAAAATTAAGTTAATTATATTTTATAAAAAATATTTATATTTATGTTATAAAAATTATAGGTTATAAATTAATAAAAAGAGTAAGGATAAATTTGGAAAGAATTTAAAGAGGCAGTATTCTAGGTAACTTATTAGATTAGAACTTATTTTTTTAATAAGTTAGTATAAAAAATATCTTTGGAGGCTAGTTTAACTTACTTCAATAAGTTACGAGCTAATTTATTTGTTGCACGAAAGAAAACCTTTAAATGAATCATTGACTTCTTGATCAACAAAAATAAAAGTAAAGCAATCTAATTATATTACTATTTTAATTTAAAAAAGGAAAAATAATAATTAGACAATAGAGTAGCCCCCATCTCACATGCATCTAAAAAGAAAGTATTTATAAGAATATCCATGTGATATTGTTTTATATTGTTAATGTTAATTAATCTCACTATTATACTTCAAAAGTACAATTGTATAAAGTAATGGGAAGGCTTTTGGCCTTTATTTTCACAACATTATTAATTTGAAAAGAATGAGGTTTACATTATAAGAGATGTATCTTTCAAAAATTAAAGGAATATTTCACAATTTTTAAGTTTTATAAAGTTTAAGGGGATAATTTTTAAATTTTTAAGGCTGAAAATAGTAAAATCTAACCATTTTAAAATTGAATGAGTATTTCATAATTTTTTCCTTTTTCTTTCAATACATTCTCCTGTCATTTTAGTTAAAATATCTATAATTAAAATAATAATTATACCAATCAAGTTGCATAATTCTATGTTAATAGAATCTAGTTAATAATAAGCTCACATAGATAATGATGTATTAAGTGAATGATATTTTTAAGTGAGAAGGACGTGACCCATTCTTTCCATTCAAAGTCAAAATAAAAATTGAATCTTAATTTATTCTATGTTATTTACCGCTAACATAAAATTAAAAATTGTATAAAAATTCAACATCAAATTATTAAGCCACATTAAAAGAATTTTATCCACATTTGTAAGCTAGGTATTGCCAAAATTAGTAATAATTTTTGTAAAATTCATTTTGTTTGGGAGAATTACATTTTAATGGAAAACATTATGCTAATATTGATAAAGATTTTATATAAATCAGTTATCAACAAAATCAAATAATTTTTTCTTATCCACATTTTATCTTCATAAAATTAATAAAATTTTTATACAAAAAGATTTTGTTCTTTAGAATATGTTATTCAAATTTGATTGCACCTATAAATATATTACATAATACTTGAAACTTAATTAAAACTTAAATTTTGAAAATATCATCCAAATTAAAATATTAATGTTAGCATGATATTTTTCTTTAAAATATAGTTATCCCAAATAATTTTTTTTACAAAAATTATTAATGAATTTAATCAATTTCATAAAGGTAAAAATGTAGTTAAATTACAATGGCAACTAAAAGAGTTAAATGTTTTTAAAATTAAAAGTTATGGTTGGGGAGATTCTTATGTACAATTTTTTACTATACTCTTTGATACTAATGATGGTATCAGGTGAAGAATAAAGCTAGTTGATAAAATTGAGTATCGTTAATAATTAGGATTTATTTACTTTTGAGTTCTTTTCTTAAAAATAATATTAAAAGTATTTATTGAAAAATATATAAATTATTCCTTTTAATTTTAAAGTGGTTGTAGATTATTCACTTTAATTTTAAAAACGTGAAAATTCTTAAACTTTATAAAATTTGAAATTGACGCTACTTAATTAATCATCTTATCCAATAATGTGCTTTTCTAACAAATTTTTTTTTATTAAGAATCACAATCACAATATTATAGTTTGTTACTTTTTTGTTGTTTTTTCACATATAATTTTTATATTATATAATTAATAAATATTACATTATATATAAATAATTTTAATTAAATACTCATACATAGAGTGCAAAATTAGGTATGAAATTAAAAAATAATAAATTAAATTAATATTATACAATATTATTATTCTCACTTGAATACTTCATAAAAACTTACATGATTTGATAAAATAATTATTTAAGTCAGTAATGTACATTATTTACAAATTTTATAAATTTTAAGAAAATAATTTCTAAATTTTTAAGGTTAAAGACAATAAAATCTAACTACTTTAAAGTTGAAGGAGAATTTTACAATATTTTCCCTTTTTCTTTTAATGTATTCTCTTATTATTTTGGTTAAAATACTTATAATTGACTTCATATACTATATATCATGAATAAAAAGTTTCTAATATTTTAAAATGTGCAATTAAATATATAAATTATAATCATTGTGGAGAAAATTTATTTACTATTTTTTCATTCAAATCCTCAATGGTAAAAAAGGTTTGTGCTATTATTTTTTTTCCAATATGCTTATAAAAATTTAATCTTTCAAAATCAACTTTAAAACTAAAATTAATTCCAAACTAAAAATTGAAAATAATAAATTTTATTTCTAAATCTGATGATTAAACACTAATTTATAATTACTTTTTCTAGTACATTTGTACAAAATAATAATGGTTATCAATTATATTTGAAATTATTTATTCTAAAAATAATTTTAAAAATGATTTCATTTTTTAGTTTACTTCATTCCATTGGATTTTAAGATGATTGAAAGGATGAAATAATTTTTAAAATAATTTTGCATAAGAAATATTTGTAAATATAGTAGATTATAAATAATTATTTTAAAAATAGTTCTAAATTAATATTTTATATTTCATAATACTTAATCATTACTTTTGATGGTTAAAATTTTTATTTCTAATTTTTAAATTAGAAACAATTTTGATTAGAAAGTTACTTTCAAATGAATCATTTATTTTATAATCAAATAAGTTAAAAAAATGATAATAAAAAAAATTTTCATTGAAGACGTGGAATAAGATTTAATGGAAGAAAATTTTTACATAAATTGTATAATATAAATATCTAAATAAAAAGCTTAAAATATTATAGACTTTTTATATATGGAAGAGTTATACAGATGATAAAGGTCATCTATATAAGTCTCCCCATATTTTTGTTATATTTTTATCTTATGTATAGGGTTCACCTATACTGACGATAAAATTATTTGTATAAGTTTTACGAATTTTCCCTTAAAAACAAATTCCTAGTAAACCTATACTAATGACAAACTACCCAAAAGTGTTTTTAAATAAAATTCTTAGATCTATTATTATCTGTATAGACTGCACCTATAGAGATTATTAGCTTATATAAATGATAAGGTGTTTTCAATTTTTTTAAAATTAGATTTTTGAAAGTTTGTACAGATGAAATAGACGATCAAAATTATATTATTTGCATAGGTGTTATCTGTATATTATCAAATTATTATAATGATCGTGATTTCATTTATTTATAACATCTTTTGAATATTTACATATATTCATGATACCATTTTACATTACACATAAAAATTACGTGAGTGGATAGAATTGCAAATAACACAAAATTGCAGGGAGGGCCCTACGAAAACATCAGCATCATGTTCTTGTTTAATTATTTTGCTTAAAATAAGACTCAAATGCTGAAATGACTTTCTCGTCGAGAGTCTAGAAAATTAGTTACCTTCAATTCAACGGAACTCCGGTTATGCTGATCCATCTCCACCAACAGAACCCAGGTTCATATTTATCGTAATTTTCTGTCATATTCGGGAGTTGCATGGGTAATTAGGGCCAATTGCAACTTCAGTTATCGTCCAAATCACGACATTCTTGATTTAAACAGTCGACAATATTAATTGTTCCCCGGAAATGAGAATCGGTGAATGTCCACTTGCATGTTTTTCACTTCAAAGTTCACATACTATTAAGTAAGACCTTGGTGGGTAGGTGTGCGCGGGACCTATGAAATGAAAGATCATTAACTTTCTCCGTTGGAAATCGGGATCATCTTTGTCTGCATGAATTTATTACGAGTCTGAGAGGGAAAAAAATATTATTTGTATATTGATATTATGTTTATTTTTTATATTGACGATGAATTTGGTATATATAACATTTTAAAAAAGAAAAAAAATGAAGAGGGTTAAGAAAAAGGATAAAGACAAGCTGTATGGAGTTAAATCCGATAATAATTTTTTAAATTTAAGTATTATTTAAATTCAAATAATTTCCTAATGTCAAATGAGAGTATTTTTTCGCTGCAAAGTAAAAAATCTCCGTTTCTTAATAAATTATAAATTAATATTTTTCTATTAAATTTGTAACTTTTAAATTAAATTAATGATTTAATATTATTAGAATAAGTATTTTAATTATATTTTTTATTACCAAACTATTACTTAAATTTTAAAAAAATTATTATCTACATTTATGAGAAACGTAGGTGGGTAACGTGGGTTATTCTATCCGTTTGTTTCTAGTTGGGGGATTAATTGCCCCGACCGCCCTGCTGCGTTTGACAACTAACGTATACTTGGCACCAACCCAAAACAGAAGGTGTTAGTATCTCACATATATATAGGCCATCAGGGTCTTATTAAAAAATTCATCAAGTTTTTTTTTTTTTTTTAACAAATCGATTCTCGATCAAATTTTGACCATTAAAAAAAGTTTTTTTTTTTTTAAATCTTAAGATGGCCACTTAAATATTTAAATTTGACTATTTTGGACCAAAGAGAAAAAATGAAAAAGAAAGAAATAACTTGATGGGATTTTCTGGTTCTTGCATTGCTAGAGACATAAATCTGGTTGTTAGTGCGGTGCAACAGCTTTGCCATGAAGAATTAAGATGCTGCTGGTTCTTAATTTAGTCGTTGGAGAATAGTACTAACATTACCAGATTTGGACGGCAATAATGGCCGGCAAATTTATCATTCTAAACAGAAATGGCGGTGTGCTTCTTTGTTAGTAATATTCGTTTCACAATCCCTTGTTAGACTTTTGATGCACACTTGTCGCTGTCCTGTTAATTGTTGTCAAAGAATGAATGATAAGTAAACTACATTCACGTACACTCCTACGTACAAAAACATATGCTATTATTCCCTTTTACGTATGTACATCTCCATTCCCTCTTTTTTTATTTAATTTTAAATATATTCCTACTTTTAAATTTAAAAAAAATAGAAGGAGTACAAGGTTAAATCATAAGAAATGTTGATGAAATAGGAAATTAATAAGTATTTAGTTGATTACTAATTATTAAAATGAAATATAATTTTTTTTAAAAAAATATATTTTTCAAAAATTAAGAAAAATTATTTATCCACATTTCCTTGATAAAAAAAATTCTTATATTATTTATAAACAAAATTGTAAAACTATCCGTCCTCAATTTAATTAGTGATGACTTTACATTTTTCATTTTTTTTACAAACAAATATATATGAGTAAAGGATATATATATAAGTTTTTTATTTATAAGCATTTTTATTTTATTATATACTATACTTTCTATTGATTATAATAAATATATAAAAAGAAATATATCTCAAAATAAAATATATTTATTGCATCATTTTATATTATATTATATTATTTCAATTATTTTATTTAATATTTATATTTATTTTTATTAATTTAATATTCAATTCAATATTAAAATTTTATAGCTTTTTATATTTTTATCCAATTTCAATTTCACTATTTTATCAGAACTATTCAATTGGATTTCTGTAAATGCACAATTTATGCTATGTGAGCATGCCATCTTAATATTTTATATAAGTTTAATTTTTAAAATAAATTAAAAACAACAAATTACAAACTTAAAAAATTTATCTTGATAGAAATTTATTGATATTTTTATTTATTTTTTGTATTACAATTATGAAGGATATAACAATTATCTTGATAATGCTTTGTGATAAATTTAAATTTGAATGTAGAATAGAAAATATTAATTTTTATGAAGTGTCTATTTGTTAATATCAATTAAATTACTTTAACCACCTTTTTAGAAATTTATAAAAGAATTTGTTAAATAAGAAGTTCAACAATCCATAAAAATTTATTGTCTATGTGAATTAGTTAATGAGTAACCCTAGATCCCTCTTATTAGTATTTCAATTGAGAGGGTGAAAACTTTGTTAGTTTCGTGGAGGCTATTGTAATTTAACAATTACTAAGGACAATATATTGTAATTAAATCAAGGAAAATTCTATGCCTTTAATATTAATTAAAATCTCAACATATCAACAAAACGTAATCCAATTTTTCAGCCAAGAGAGAGCGGTGCTCTGTACAAGAAGCGAGGTTCATAAAAATATTATGCTAAAAGAGATGCGAGTCTGATAATTATGTGAGGGTCATGCTATTTTACAAATGGCTTAGTATAATATTGGAAACTTTAATAACCTTTTTATGATTAAATATATACGCACTATCATTTATAATGGGTTGGTTTAGTAAAAGCAAATTAAGTTTTAAAATATTTTAAATTCAGTAAAATGTTTTTAATTTTATCCTAATTTTCTTAATCGAAAGAAATTTAATATTTACTATTCATACTCTAAAATAGGATTAATCTTATGTCTATTAAAAAAAGTGCGATAATATAAAGGATTTAAAAAAAATGCACTATCGTACCACTCTACAAGAACTTTTAAATTCACATTCAGATATAGACCTATCACAGATTTTAATTTAATGAGTGTAGAACTCTTAAATCCACATTCGGATATAGATTTGTCACAGTTTTAATTTAATAAGTGTGTAAAATGTACAATGAAATTTAGCCTTCACAACTTCTGTGGGTTGTGGAGTTGAAATTGACATTAGGACGGGAGCGGGAAAGGCCACTGCTGCCTAACAACTATATATAAATCTAGTTTTAGGATACCATCCTCTCCGTTTATTTCTATCAATTTTTCATTGATTTTAAAGAAGTAAAAACATAATTTTTATTTTAAGATTCATTATTTTTTTATTGAGACACATAATTTTAAATAAAAAAATTTATATTTATTTTTGCTGAAATTTACATTATTTATTTTCTAAAAAATGAAAAAGATCTAAATTCATAATTTTCACATTGAGATCCAGAAACAAAGTACAAATTAGCATCTTTTATCGGGAGCAATATAAACATAAAAAATACTTAAATTATTATAAATATTTAAATAATATAATGTTATTTATTTTGATATTTTTATTTATATGTGTATAATAAGTAAAATTTAAAAATTTTACACTTGTTTTAAAGAAAATCCTCTTCCAATTAGTATAAAAATTAATAAATATAGAGAAAATTGTTGAGAATAGAAATAAAAAGAAGAGTATTTCAAAAGGACCAAGTCCCACGTTGCTCAAACTAAGAGAGTTTTGAGTGTATATATATCAAGATAAGGTATTGGGTTAGTAAAAGAGTTAAGAAAAGAAGTGGGTTTGTGCACATAAAAATAGGTTAAACTAAACACAACTTACTTGAAAATTGTTGATTTCCCCCCTATATGTGAAATAATACACGGTTAGGGATTGTTTTTATATAAATTTTATTAAATGAAAAATGGTTACCTAGAAAGATTGAAAATTTAATTTTGAATTTTAAAATTATTTTCGTTGAAGATTTTATAACAGTCATATTAATACAATTAATTTCTCATAAAAAGCTTTTACTTTCCAATAGTTATATCAATACAATTAATTTCTCATAAAAAACTTCTCTCCAACATTATATACATTGATTTTTTGCTTTACCTTTTTGAAATGGTCTTGGGTTGCCTAATTTTTTCCTTATTGTTCTGTACCCCTGTTCTATGATGGGAAGAATCTGTTCTATTCTGGGAGAATATCCGTGCAAGCAAAATAATTCTCAAGAACAACATTACTGACGCGGCTTAGATTTTATAATAAAAACGAGGCTTGCCAATTATTCCGCTAACAAAAATATCATATAAGTTCGATGGGCAACATGTACAAATAGTGTGTCTATATATATAAATAATTGTTTGCAAAGATAATTACTCTACGCATAATGTCTTGAGATCCATCCATATAGAGAGTAAAATTTCATGAAAACGTATTTTTATAAGAAATAATAATTTTATAAAATTAAATAATTGTTCATTATTTGAATAAAAATACTTTTCTTTGTTTAGTGTATATAACAAAAATTAGTTCTTTTATTTAATTTAAAATATCTCAAAACTTAATAACTATTATATTATTAAAATATTTTATGATAGGAATTATCAAGTCTTTACAAGTAAAATTTGAAAATTAAAATGCATTTTATATTAAAAAAAAACTCAAAGAAAAACGTTCAAATACTTCCTTTTATCTTCATCATTTATCCATATTTAATTATTCACAATACATATCATAATTTTTTTAAAAAAATTAAAAAATTGTATTCATATAATCAATTCTTTTTTCAAATGATCAAGTAAGATGGATAATCATTTCAAAGATTGAAATATTTATAAATTTTTCTCTCCCAATAAATGTCATAATTAATTATTTATTATGCGTATTAGAATTTTTTAAAAAATAAGAAAATAAAAATACACTAACCTTCTTTGAATTTTATTAAAATTACGTAGACTTTCATTACAAAAAAAAAATCAAGTACACTTTATTAAGCAAATGCATAAGGAATATAACGGAATATTCTTTAAACATTTGCATGTTAGGATAGAAGATTACTATGCCAAATAATAGTTAATTACTATGTTATCCCTAAATAATACCAAGCTTTTAAGTAACCTAATTTGAAACTAGGGGATCATTTGATTCGCAGCGAAAATATGGGAAGTTATATTTCCCATAAAATAAAAAATTGTGAGTTGTTTGATTGTCCACAAAATATGAAAAATCACTTCCCAAAAAATAAAAAATTGTGAGTTATTTGGTTATCCACAGAATTTGAAAAATCATTTACCTACTCCTCCTAAGTAACTTCTATTTTTTGAAAAATGTAACTTCTTTCATATCAACCAAATAACATTGAGAATTTTTCAGGAAATTCACATAGTAACTTCCTAATATTATAGGGTTACGCTGAGTTGTTTGGTTGTCCATGAAAGATGGGAAATCACTTCCCAAGAAATTGTATTTCCCACAAAATGTGGGAAATCATTTACCTACTCCCTCCTAGGTAACTTTTATTTTCTGGGAAATGTAACTTCCTTCATGTCAACCAAATAATATTGAAAACTTCCTTGGAAATTCACATAGTAATTTCCTAAGAAATTTAACTTCTTGCAGGAACTTATTTTCCATATGAATCAAACAACTCCTAATATTAAATATTGCAGCTTTATATTTCTTTCTCTCCCTTGCAAGCATCAAATTTAAAGAAAAAAAATCAAATTTTGTCAAATAAATTCGAGGGTTACGCTGAGATTATAGAGATCCAATCATTTCTTTTTAATTTTCCATTTGTTATGTTTTATTTATCATTTTCCTCTACTAGAACGTTTTTTCATTTGATGCATAAATTTCTTATATCTGTTTGCGATTTTTTTTGCTGGTTTGTCAAATATGCAATGCTTTTTGTTTATTTGTTAGGTGAGAACATGAATTTTTTGATTTTTTTCATATATGATTTCTTTTTAATTTCTTATACATGACCACAATTTTAAAGTTTTATTTTTAAGATATTAGTTCATTTTTTTCTCATATGATAATTTCATTTTGTCATAAGTAATTTTTTATTTAATTTTTCTTTCATAATAAAATTAGATAATAAACAATTATTATCGACTTGAAAATTTTTATTCTCAATCAGTTTTTTTGGTGAAAAAGTAATAAAAAATAAGATTTAAATTATTTATGGGTGTTTTTGGCAATCAAATATTGCTATTGACTAAAAGGGATTTGATTAGTTTGATGGAAAAATTGAACATGAATTTGCGTGTAGCATATATATATATATATATATATTTCTGTTATAAAATATTGAATTTTATTTTTTTTTCAATGTATAAGAATTAAAAATGACAATATATATTCTTAATTTTAAAAGAAAATTTTTGCAATTTATTAATTTATTTTTATTAAAATAATAAAAATAAAATTTAAAAATTAATAAATGTATCCTTAATTTTTTAAATTAAAATAAATAGAAACGAAAAGTAGTCTTTTCTTTGTTTAGTTGTGGGGAAAGAAAATAAAGAAGAAACAAATTTTAAATTTATTTTTTATTTAAATAAAAAAGACACAAAGATTAAAAAATAAAATATATAATTATAATCTTTTAATCATTTAAAATTTTAAAATTATTTTCTCATTCATTTTCTTTTTATCTAATTTTAAAAAAACTCTCTTCTCTCTTTTTCATTTTCTCTTATAGCTTGTTTGGATCAACAAAAAAAAAGGGAGGGAAAGAAAATTATTGAAAAAAAATGCCTTAGAAAATGAGTTTTTCCTTATTTGGATAACAGAGAAAATGTAAGAGAAAAAAAAATAGCATATAAAATAAGTAGTGGAACCTACCAAAAAAATTTCTGCCCTTTCTCGTTGTCGGAAGCTCGATTCTGCCCTATCTCCTATGCACCGCCGAATCTCAACAGGTAAAACATCTTCTTCCCTCTCGAAACCCCTTGAATATTGTGCTTGTTCCTCTCTACTTCCATGTTGCTATTTGTCATGTTGTTCTTGTACTTGTTGCAGATCTGTTGAACTATGGTCACCGCTGTCACGCCTTCCGATCCTAGCAGTAGATGGAACAAGCCCGACGTCGTCCTCCAAGCCATGGTGAGAGGACAGGCCCAACAGCAGATGTCACGCCCTCCATGTTGCAGATTTGTTGTAATTCATATTAAATAAAAATATATAATATATACTCAAATATTTTTAATCATTTGATTAGGTCATTTAAATTAATTGAGTGATACTATAATTATTATTGGAATAATTATAATAAATATTATTTCAATAATAATTCATGAAATTTCTACTAATTTTTTTAAATCATAGTGCTAAATTGAATCTATAAAAATTTTGTAAGGCTTTGAGGACTTGGAATTATAAATAATTTATTATTTTAATTATAATTAATTTAATATTTTAAGTTTGAAGGTCATTTTAGTATAATAATTTTTTTTTAATAATTTCATATGCATTCAAATAAAATTAAACTATTTTTTTTATTTTCTTTCTCCTCTATTTTCTTCTCTAATCAAACACAACTAATTCTTTTTCTATTTTTTTCTCTCCTATTTTCTTTTACAACCAAATAAACTGAAGGAAAATAAATGCTCCTCTATTTTTTTTTCTCCTTCATTTTCTTTCTTTCTTATTTTTTCCTCTAAGCAAACAAAGGTGCAGCAAGAAATAAAAGCAACACCTACTTTGGAGGCCGTGCCAACTGCCAAGCAAGCAAGAACTGACGTAAATGATTAGGGTTGGTTAATAAGAAAATTAATAGCCACTACTCTCAAATAATTTAGCCAATAACAAGGCATACGCATGCAAAAATACCAATTTGATTTGAGGCAGACACACTTTTGGCCCTGATTCAATTAGACATTGTCTCTTGCCATAATTTATACTTCCCAGCACTATGCATACGTAATTTTTTCCCCCTCAACTTTTTAGAATTGGTTCACTAAAATGTGATATCGTAATCAAGTGTTAAAGTCATAATTTTTATATTAAAATCAAAGATTAAAATTTTAATAAATAATGATAAATTTTAAAAAAATTATCACCAATTCTTTTAATTTTTTATTAATAAATATGATTATCACTTTATTTTTAAAGTATGTGCAGCACTTTAAAATATACGTGAGAATCCAACTCTTTAAGGTCAAAACGGATGCGAAAAATAAATGTATAACTTTATGCAATGCACCATCCCGTTGGAACCAAGTACCAACCGAGTTAAGTTTTATTAATTAGTCACAGCTGTTTCCATGATACCAATTAATGCTTTCCAACGACACTCACTTTGTTTCTGTATAAGACTTATCTGAAGCTCTCCATTCTCATCTTACCATTAAAGACATTTGGTAATTGTTCTATTTTGTTCTTTTTATTTGGATTTTTTTTTTCCCATTCTTCAAAAATGGCAGCCGATGTTGGGAAGCAAGTAGCCCTGAATCTGAAAATCACGGGCAAAAGCTATGTGAAGCCAAACAAGAAAATAGGGAAGAAAGAGTGTCAGCTTGTGACATTTGATCTTCCTTACCTCGCTTTCTACTACAACCAGAAGCTGCTGTTTTACAAGGGTGATGACTTTGAAGGGATGGTGAAGAAGCTGAAGGATGGGCTTGGTGTGGTCTTAGAGGAATTTTATCAACTAGCTGGTAAGCTTGGGAAGGATGAAGAGGGAGTGTTCAGAGTGGAATATGATGATGACAGTGTTGGTGTCGAGGTGACAGAGGCAGTGGCTGATGAGATTGGCGTGGATGATCTGACTGTGGCGGAGAGCACCAGCTCTTTGAAGGAGTTGATACCTTACGGTGGGATCTTGAATTTGGAAGGCATGCAGAGGCCCTTGTTGGCAATTCAGGTAATTATAGCTCTTCTGTCTTAATTTATTCATGCATTTTGAATTTCTGTGTTCTTAGCTTCATATTTCATTATGCCCAGGGGAAAGCAGAAATAGAAGCATAGCTGTATTATTAAATGAAATGGAGACTTTATGGACGACTTTATCCTTTAGAAGTTAAATCTTTGAGTGGCGCATGGATATATTTTTGTTTCGTTGTTTTTCAAAATAATTCTTAAAATTTATTTATTTATTTATTCAAAAAATACCTTTAAATTTAAAAAAATAAAGAATAGATAATATTTGTAATTGCAAATAGGAAAAAAAATATGTAATTATAAAACTACTATAAAAAATTATAGTTATTCTTGTTTATTTAATTATATATTTGGATTTATGATTTTTATATATAGATTCTAAAATTGATTAAATAAATAAAAATTATTCAACTCTTTTAAAGTGTAAAATATATTTTAAAGGATAGAAAGCATATGGTTGAGAGAATTAAGAAAAGGAATAATTACAAAATGGAAAAAAAACTTTTTAGTAATTTATTATTTATTGTATTCTTCATTTTTTTATCAATTATTATAATTATCTAAGAATTAAGTATATCTCATAATTTAAAAGAGTTAAATTTAAACAAAAATTTATATTTAAAAAAAATAATTTTTATAGACAGTAAACAAATACTCACTTCGTTCCTTTTTATTTGTCGTATTTTGAAAAAAATTTATATTTCTTTTTACTTGTCGCTTTAGAATTCTAATAAAGTATTAAATATTTTTTTTAAAATTTATTATTTTCTTTCATTAATAAATATTTTATTATTTTACACTATTAGTCAACTTGTATTTATTTCTTTATATTTTTTTTATATTTTCAACTATCTTAATTTTTGTGTATAAAAGGTAATTTTGTAAAGTTTATTGAAAATAAATAAATTTAATTACTTTCTTAATAAATATAAAATTAATTAATAGCGATAGATAAATAGGAACGGAAGAAGTACATTAATTTCTTATTAGAAAGAGTTTTTTTTTCCAAAAAATTTCATGATATATCATTAAAAATAAAGTAAATATTAATTAATATTTATTTCAAAATAAGAAAAAAAATAAAAGTCATAACAATTTTTACAGTGATATTAAATAAATTTGTGGGGCCCACAATGTCTTTGATATATGTCAAGTTTGCACAACGAACTTCTAGCTAAGCTAGTAAAGTAGAATAGATTGGAATCAGTTTTTCAAGAGTACAAGTGGCCAATTCTATTAACATTCCTTAATAACTTTTTATCTATTTTTATTAGGTTTTGTTATCGAAGAATGTTCAAAACGATCCCACTGTAATTAATTAGCTATGGAAGATATCCATCCAATCCAACGCACTCGCTGTCTTTCTTTTTCCATCTTAATGATTGTATTAGGAAAGCTCACTGTTAAGTTATGTGAAAATTGAAATATAAATCGTGAATGAGTTGTAAAGTTGAGAGTGGATTTGTGGCAAGGAGAAATTTCGTTAGTTATAATATGATTATAAAATATTATGATAATAGAAAATATTTTATTAATTAAATATAAATATTTAATATTAGAAGTATTATAAAATTAATATTTTTAAAATATTATTTTTTTATTTTGATGATTTATCATATCTTCTTTTGTACATATGTGGATGTGAAACTTGCACATGATGAAAGTTTATGTCAGTAAGCTCACACGGGCAAAAATTCGTGCGGTTGCGGGTTTAAAAAATTATTTTTTTATTTTTTTTATATATTTAAGTATAATATATATTAAAAAAAATTAATCTAATTATTTTTTAATAAATTTAATTTAATTTTTATATTTTAATTTAATTTTTTATTTAAATAATTTAATAAATATTAAAATATAATTTATATATTATAAAATAAAATAATTAATAAAAATATTATAAAAAATATAAATTATTTGTGAATAAATATGTAGTGAAGTGTGGGTATCCTAATAAAAAATTTATATTTAATATTAACTTATACGAGTAAGCTTTCATCGATAAAAATTTGATAAAAATTTGAGCAGGTTGAGTACGTATAATTCCGTTCCGCCGGTCTACATGCCTAAATGTGAATGAGATTTTTTGGAAAAAAAAAAAATTCTTTCAACGACGTAAGAAACAAAACGGAAATTATATGCGCTTTTAACAAAATATAATAATGGGTAAATATCACATCGCTGATTAAAGCATCTGTCATGTTTCACTCAAGTTACATTAATATTCCCTGACCGAAACAGACTACTAATGGAAATAGCAGGGCCCCAGTTGATAAGAAGGGGCAAGTTTCAAATTCAAAATAGCTTTTTTTCTTTTCGAAGTATTTGTTGTGATTGCAGCATCACATTAAAAAGTAATAATAATTAACTAATATAATATAATCTTTATTTAACTCACCAAAAATTACTAATGTACTTCGTAACATAAGAAAAAATTCTTACTTAAGCATTGGTGAGAAAAATTTTCTCTGCACCAACTTTCTTAAATGAGTCCACAGACACAAGAAATTTTATTTTAGAAAATTTTTTATTTCAAAATAAAAAAATTAAAAATAACTTAAAAATAAAAATATATAAAGCCCATAAATTTTATATTTTTATGAATTATACCCCTCCAACTCCAACGAGAAATCGTCCTCTGAATACAGCTGACGAAACTCAGAGACGGACTCGCAATGGGTTGCGCGTTTAACCACGCGATCCTGGATGGAACCTCCACATGGCATTTCATGAGCTCTTGGGCTGAGATCTGCTGCGGCGATCCTTACAAGTCAACGCCACCCTTCCTCGAACGCACCAAGGCACGTGACACGCGCGTCAAGCTCGACCTCTCGCCTCCGTCGGACCCAGAAATTGCAACCAAAGGTGACGCAAAGTCGGACCCACCACTGAGAGAGAAAGTCTTCAAGTTCTCCGAGTCAGCAATTGACAAGATGAAAGCAGTGATCAACGGTGACCCTCCATCCGACGGCTCGAAACCATTCTCAACATTCCAATCTCTCTCGGTTCATATTTGGCGCCACGTAACCCATGCACGAAACTTAAAACCAGAAGACTACACTGTCTTCACTGTGTTTGCGGACTGCCGGAAAAGGGTTGACCCGCCCATGCCGGAGACTTACTTCGGAAACCTAATCCAAGCCATATTCACGGTGACGGCGGCCGGGTTGCTGACGGCAAAACCGCCACAGTTTGGTGCATCCTTGATTCAGAAAGCCATAGAAGCACACAACTCCAAGGCCATTGATGAAAGGAACAAAGAGTGGGAGAGTGCACCAAAGATTTTTCAGTACAAAGATGCCGGGGTGAATTGTGTGGCGATGGGGAGCTCGCCAAGGTTTAAGGTTTACGACGTGGATTTCGGGTGGGGGAAGCCGGAGAATGTGAGAAGCGGGTCTAACAATAAGTTTGACGGGATGGTGTATTTGTATCCAGGGAAGAGTGGAGGAGGGAGCATTGATGTGGAGCTGACTCTGGAGCCTGAGGCTATGGGGAGGTTGGAGAAAGACAAGGACTTTCTTATGGACGTTTGAATAAAAACTACTGCCTCCTTGTATGCAAGATTAGCAATGTTGAAAATGACAAAAAGTAGAAGAAATTACTACTGTTTGGTATTGTGAAAAGCAGCGGCTTAAGTTGCTTGCTTGCTTTTCCTATGAACTTTCTTCCTTTGGTTCAGATCTTAAGTAGCTAGCATTTCAGTATGTTGTTTGGCGCCGGACTGATTTGCAACTACTTACTTCCGGTCCTATGCAGTTATTTTGGGGGGTTTTATTTGGAGTTCATGCATTATTATTATTATTAATCTAATATGCAGTTTTTTTCCTTTTTCTTTTTTTGGAACATATTGAGAAATGAATTTGTTCCAGCAGCATGATGCTGAGCATAATACCCGTACGTTGACCTGTGCGTTGTCTCATGCGATATTCTACAGCTCCTGACACAATAGTCAGTTTTACGATGAAGGAAGTCTGTTGCATCACAAGCAACAGATAAACGTGCCCAGATCTTATCTTACGCTTCAAGTGCAATGAGACACAGTCGTTGGTGACTTTATAAGGTTCATAGTACATGTCAACGCAGAAAGAATTAGGATTTGCTGCAAATTAATCCTGAGCTAATGACAGCTAATGTTGAAGAAAGTGGTACTTGTCATCAACTTCGTACAGTGATAGGTGTCGGTTAAAATTGGATAATATTTTTGAGTTAACTTTTCTTACATCAAATTTATTTATATATTAAATATTTAATAATTTATATTAAATTTTGTATTTTAGTGTAGTAAAAAAATTAATTTAATAATTCATAAGTTACCAACAAAATTAATTTATTCATGCATTGAGTAAGTAATGATTTTTAATCAATATATAATAAAATTAATCTTTTTTTAAGAATTCAAATTTATCCACATCAATGTAAATAAATTTTACATTATTGTTTATTTATATGATGTGATGTCATTAAAAAATATTAAAATTCTTATTATTGATAAAAATTCTGAGTTACAATAATTTTTTTTAATAATATGCCATCTTATTTATGAATAATGTAAAAAGTTCTATGTTGACATAAAGTCAAATTTAAATCTTATGAGAATTGTAATAGTATTTTTCCTTGTATTTTTTATTTTTTCCTTATATTTTGATAAATAAAAAGATTATTTCATAAATTTTAAAAACCATTTAATCATAGTATCAAAATAGTTTATTTGTTAGCTAGATGTTTATCATAAGATTATTGTTACTTCTCTTAATCACAAATTAATTTTTTTTTCATTACTTATTGTCCTGTTTGGTGGACAAGCCTTTCAAAATAAATCCTATAGTTAGGACTTAGTTGAGTTATTATTTATTAGCCCAATTAAGCTTGACATATAATGACATCTAAATAGGTTTCTGTTGGTAATCCTAGCATGCCATTAGTGCTATGATTGATAAAATTGATAGAATTTCTCCTTCTTATCATTTTTATCCACCATAAAAATGGAGAAAATTAGGTATAGTTCCATATGTTTGTTATAAAATTATCAATCATAATTTTATAGGTGTATTTTTTTTATTAATTAATACTAATAATTATAAATTGATAAATATAATTATTAATTAGTTCTTAAATTCTATAATCATAAAAAATTAATTATATAAATTTTAAAAGGTAATTCAAAATTATTAAAGAGTGAACAAAACATTCAACTTTATTTTTTTAAAATTTTCTTGTTCCTTTACACATAAAATTCATGGCTTTTTGACCAAGACACTTGGTTTTTAAAAACATATTCCAAAAATGCTGTGCCGAAAAAATATTTTCTCAAAATCCTTAAAAATTTTTTCTAAAAAAACCTCTTGAGTCATAAGAAGGGGGAGCCTGTGATCAACTGGTCAAGCATGGCCCCCACTCTGTGATTAGAATATGAAAAATTTTAATTCATTTAATCTTAACTTATTTTTTATTTAATTTAATTTATACTTTTTTATTTATTTGAACCCAATTTTTTTAAAAAAATTACTTATTTTTAATTTGTTTCCTTATTTTTATTTTATATTTAATATTTATTTAATTTATATTTAATTTAATTTTTGACATTTTAAATTTTTCTTTGATACTAATTATTCAAGATTTTAAATAATAATTAATAATTTTATTAACTCTCATTATATTGTATAATATATATAATGTAATAAAATTGGTAGCTATCAAAAAATTATTGAAATAATTAAAATCTTAATGAATATATATTTTTACTTCTTCTTTTATAAACTTATTTATTGAAAGATTTAAATTATAAAATTAAATTTTTAAAAAATATTTTATCCTAATATGATGTATATATCTGTAAAAATCTTTAACTAAATATGAAATTAGAATATAATCTGCATCATAAAAATAAATATTTTATTAGTAAACTATGTTAATCCATAATATGATACAATTTAATTTATAAAAAATTAATTACATATAGATTATATATTCTTAAGAAATTGTTAAATGAGAACCATAAAATTATAATACGTTATTTATTTTTTATTTTGTCACATATAATATTAACGTTATATAAATAATAAAAATAAATTATGCATAAAATTTTTTAATTAAATACTTGAAAATAATATGTTGAATTGTACATAATTTTTTTTAAATTAAGATATTATAATGTTGTGATTCTTATGTAAAAATAAAAAAAAAATCATATCATTTGATGAAATATTTGTTTAATTCTATTTTACTTATTACTTTATAATTATCTCTTATTTTTTATATTAAGTGAATTAATTACATATTTTATATCTATTAAAAACACTTTAGAATTGGTTGAACTTATTAATATTGAATTATATTTTTCATCAGTGTTATCTAAAGATCAAAGGAACTTGCTTTCTTTTATTACTATAATTTTATGGATCATTTTTAATAATCTCATATAGAAGTACCATGTTACTCCTTTATCAATATATATCTATAATTTTTTTCTGTGAAAAATATTATCTAATAAAACTATTAGGGCCTAAATTATCTAAAATTATTTTAAATATTAACTTTTGGATGTTAAAGTTAAATATTACCTTTAAATTAATATAAAATAATTAAATATTTTATCATTAAATTTTAGGAATTTGAACTTTGAAGATTAAAATTTACTAAACTTATACTTAATATTTCACTACCTTAATTAATTAAATATTTTATCAAATGATGTGATTTTTTTATTTTTACATAAGAATTACAACATTATAATTTATTAATTTTTTAATAATTTTTTGAAATGTAATTCAATACATTATTTCAAGTATTTAAATAATTTTTTTTACATTATATATTTTCTTATTTATATAACATAAATTTTATATGTGATAAATGAAAAATAAATAATGTATTATAGTATTAGAATTCTTATTTAGAAATTTATTAAAAATATATAATCTATATATAATTAAATTTTTATAAATTAAATTATATTACATTGTGAACTAACACAATTTTCTAATAAAATTTTATTTTTGTAATGCAGATTATATTTTAATTTCATATTTAGTTAAATATTTTTATGAATATATATATCATATTATGATAAAATATTATTTAAAAATTTATTTTTATAATTTAAATCTTCTATCTAATAAGTTTATAAGAGAATAAGTAAAAATGTGATATTTATTAAAATTTTAATTATTCTGATAATTTTTTTATAGTTACTAATTTAATTGTATTATATATATTACAATATTATGAGAATTAATATAATTATTGATTATTATTTTAAACCTTGAGTAATTAGTATCAAAGCAACATTCAAAATGTAAAAAATAAATAAAATATAAGTTAAGTAAAGATTAAAAATAAAATAAAAATAGGAGAACAAATTATAAATAGGTAAAGCTTTAAAGAAAATGATGTTAAATTGAAGTAAAAATAATAAAGTTTAAATTAAATAAAATAAATAATATAAATTAAATGGATGACAGGAGGTGACCTGCGTGACTAGTGGATCATGGGATCCCTCTCCTCATGATCAATATTTTTTGAAAAAAGAAATATTTAAGCATTTGAAAAAAATATTATTACTCTGCAAAATAAGGGAAATTTGTTTTGCTAATATCAGTGCCACAGTTAAAAAGCCACCTTAATAAATTATAATATTGTAATTCTTATGTAAAAATAAAAAAAATAAATCATTTGATAAAATACTTAATTAATTAGGGTAACGAAATATTAAGTATAAGTTTAGTAAAATTCAATCTTCAAAATTTAAATCCCTAAAATTCAACAGTGTAAAATTTAATAATGTAATTTTTCATAATTACGTATAAGTATAACTTTTAATTAATACCATAATAAGTAGTATTTTAGAATGCTCAAAGGAATTTTAAATAATAATACAATGAATGAAATTAATTCAATAATGTGATTTGAATTAATGAATAAGAGTGAAATATATGATTTTCAATTTATACAATTTATCTACAAAATTAGATAATATGATAAATAAAATATGAAAGAGTACTGAACCTGAAATAAAAAGGTTATGAATCAATTAAATAAATAAATTGGATAAAATATTATAATACAATAATGAAATATTCAGTCATTAAAATAATAGCTCTCAGTCTCATATTGAGGACATCGCCTTACTCATTGTAGTCATTAAGTAAGAAAATTATGTTATTCATCTCTGCCATCATCCTCATTATCATCTGCGTGAGTCAGGCAGGTCTGACCCCTAGAAGGTAGAAAGTTTAAGTCCCACTAGGAGGACTGAAATGGTGGTATAGGACTTTCAGGAGTGAAAAATCCTTGTTGTTGTTAGTCCAAGAATCTACTGGCGTACTCAGTAGTGAATGCAAACGGTTTAGCAAATAACGCTATCAGTGAATTGGGGACTTGTTGAGTTGAATGCGATGACGATGGGGTGAAGAATGATGATTGTGAAGCGTCACGAGGGTGCATTAGTGGTGGTGTCATACTGTATGATGGGCCAGCATCTGCACCTGCGAAGAATTGTGCTGAAGAGGTATAAGTTGATGGACTTGCACTTCATATATCAACCTACATTGATGAAGGGGTGTATGAGAAGGGAACACTTACTTGTGTCATCGATGGATGACCATATTGGATACTTTCATCATCATCCCTTTCCTCGAGTAAAATAGGATCCCTAAAAGACATGAATCTATGGCTTATCCTACCACGCCTAGACTCGAGAATGGGTGGCCTCAGTAATTTAATTGCCGAATAAGTAGGTTGGGAAGTTGTCATATCTCCATGCTCTCCCAATATACGTAGTATGATGCTACATTCTTGATCCACTGTCTCTCTAAATTGGCTGTACAACTAAGAGGGTAAATCCTTAACACTGAGTTTACGTAATCTCTCAACTATATCAACTTGTAAAGAAGTATATTTTTACAATTTAATGTTACCACAATTTGAAGATATAAGCACAAAAGTGTGTGAATGATGAAAGGTTACCACAAACCTTGAACCACCACTAACTGGATCAATCCATCATTTGGTGTGTCTTCAATACCATTTCATGTAAGCTGAGTCATGACCAAGAGCATTTCTTGCCATTTTAGTCAACAAAAGTATTCTGCACCATGCATTTTAAGCAACAATGAAAATGAAATGCTCTTACTACCAGTATTTTAATATTTTACCCCTAAGCTATAAGGGATGACAAAAATCGAGATTGAATAGCTCCTGTAAGATTGGATGCCACCTACCAAATTGTTGAAGTACATGATCTGCGTGGTGCCATTCCACTATGTGGAAGCAAATGACGGGGACTGATGCTAGTCATATATTAGGTGAGGTTAAGCAATACCTTAGTATAAGCTATTGTATACTAAGAATGTCATAAGGGTGCTAAATAATCTTTATTATACAAGTGTAATATAAATAAGCATATCACTAGATCTGAGGCTAGCTTTATTAGATACAATAAAGTAGGGCTTCCAACCCCATCGGCTCTTATCTGATCAAGCAATACTCTGTAATAGTGTAGAGCCGTTGCTAATAGTTGAAGAGGCAGCCAAGTATTCTTCCACCTACAAGAAATATAAATTGTGTATTATTTATTTGAATATTTTGAGCTATTGTAAGAAATGCAATATGAAAATCATGTATGACCCACACTTAAAGCCTAATGGTGGAAGTAAGAGATAAATGCTTAGCCGAGGATCAGGATATGATGATTTCGCTAGTGCTAGAATGGGGAATCGATCCGACGCCCATAAATGCAATAGGTGCAAATATCCACTAATATTAATCTTATCACATTTTGTGGCGGTACACAACTCTTTGTACAAGCATGCTAGAATCATCGATCTCTAACTATACTAACCAGTGTCTGCAAAATTTTCTAGCAACAACAAATACATCATAGTACTCTGTGACCCAAAGTGTCTGGCATAAGATAACTGCCTATGAGTCTTAAGATATAGGCACATGCAAAACTTTGCGTTTATTCATCATCTGCATTATCTGGTAAGTGTCCAAAGTTAGCTGCTAACTAAGTGATGCTCAGGTATTGGCTTGTAAACATTCATCAAGCGGTCTCTTGAGGTGTATCCAGATACAAGGATGCCCTCGCATGACAAACCTAACTGGATGGAGACATCCTATAGGGTAATGGTGCATTCTCTTGAGGTGGTATGGAAAGAATGTATCTCAGGACGTCATCGTTCAACCAGGGCGGACACCAGAGCTGCATTGAAATTAAAGTGTCCAAGCAGCTGGCACCGTAAAAGCCTACCTGTTGAAGATAAGGTAAATTGCAAGTGGTGGATCGAAGAGTTAATTCTAAAGTGCAATGCATCATAACTTCAGGATTCGATCCTCCTTTTCCTATCAATTAAAAAAATAGTTAGCATATTTATAATTAAGCAATTTTTATAAAGGGAATAAACTTACCTGACTTAATTATACGACCTATGAAATATGTCTAGACTACAAATATAGTAGAGACTCATTGTTGGGTTTAGGGGTCACAACACGACATTAACTAACCATTGTAGTCGACAGCTATAGACTACGCCGAACTAGATGAATTCAGTTAATTGCATAACTATAAATTTATGTAAGTATTTTAAAACGAAGCAAGAAAAAAATAATTTAATACAATAAGATAAATAAAATATACTATTTAGATACAACAAGTTATCTAGCTTCTATTAATATGTCAACAAACTATGCATAGTCCGGGCACCATTATAGTAGAAATCTTGAAGAAAGGTTATCCGTTGACTTTTTAGGGGTTAGGAGTGTCATAGCACGTTTCGTTGATTGAATTGATAGGTTATGTAGTTGTGTCCAGTTTGCCAGTATAACCCACATCTCTAAGGATCTGATGGATTCTCTCTCAAATCAATTTCATTTCTTATTTATGTGAAGTGTGGTTGACCGTTGGGATGCATCTGCACTGGATCCAATACCAATATTAGTCCATTGAACGATAGATAATACTTTATACCGCCGATTGGAGGAAACTCACAGCTATAAGTTTTTAGTATTGTCTCTAATCGAAATATAGGGTTGACATATTGTAATAGATCCAGCAAAACCTTCGCACATGTTGTAAAAACATGTTGACAGGGTCAATGCTCTACTTGGAATTCACCACAATCGCATGATCAATTGCACAAGCTAACCTTACAAGTTCGACCAAACTATTTTCAAGTTGGGTCATGCGACTCATCCACCTCAAAAGCCAACCCTAGGCAGTCAAAGTGACGGATGTGATAGGCAGATGCTTTTTGAATGCATTCTTGAATTTTTTTTTGGATATCTTCACTGAACACCTCTCCTGCCTGTAACTGTGTTACAATGGTCTCCGCTCGATTAATAAAGTATGCATTTGTTTAATGTAGTGTAGCTTTGACCAACCTAGTTATCAGTAAAAATCTAATCTCTTTGAATACATTATTAATATACTCTACTAAGTTAGTTGTCATATGCCCCCATCGTCAGCCTTCCTCATCATAAGCATGGCTCCATTAACTTTTTGAGATATTATTAATCCAATTAGCGACTCTTGGGTACAATTGACACAGTTCATCTAACTTGCAATCCACAGCATGTCACTCATATTGATAATCTGTACCACATACTATTGTGGTTGAATAGATAATGGCAATAAATAATGTTAGTGTAAGTAATACGTATCGATGCTAGTAAACAATTTCTTCAGCCATGCCATCTTTAAAGTTAAGTTCAAATTACTAGTAATATGTTGAAGGTAAAACACATAGGTTGTAAAAGAGGTTGCCACCCTGCACATAGGTTTGCAACGGCAACTGGTATTCCAGGATGTATATCTGATATCAAGAAAACATCTTGTCTATCCTACATGACAAGCCGTCGAACTTAGATAAGAACCAAGCCCATATCTTATATGTTTCCCTCTCTACCACGACAAATGTAAGAGGTATAACTTTTCTATTACCATCTTGTAACATCATAATAAGCAAGATCCCCTTATAATTTCTATACAAAAAAGTGCCATCTATTTGGACTATCGGTTTCAAATGGTTAAACGTCTTGATGCAAGGCTTGAAAGTCCAAAACATTCGATGAAATAATACACACGGTTCATCTTTAAAACTGCTTGGCGAGTATTTTCTACTAACAATCTTGAAGCAAGACCCAGGATTGAAACGTCGTACTGCTGCCAACTACCTTGGTAGTATAGAATATGACTTCTCCTAATTCCCAAATATAATAATTATGGCTCGGTATTTTCCCTTTCACGCCTTCTTATAGGGCACTGAGTACCCAAAAATACTGTAAATTCACTCAATGACTTCTCAAACTGACACACTTAGGTTTTCGATCACCATTGTTACAATGTACGATAAAATAACATCTGTGTCTAATTTTGGATGATCTCGAAAAAGAAAGGTAAATACAAATGTATGAGACCTATTGTATTTTGATATTTGCCAGTGATTTTCTCTTAGCTTATGATATGATTTAACTCTCTAATTGTATTGTACACCATAATGAGGGCACCAATATTCTTCATAACACGCCGAAGAGTAATGTACATAGAATGTGTGGTGAATCCAAATTGAGTATATCTTCATTGCACAGCAAAATGACTTTTAGTCCACATATCTCAAACCTGCATATGGCTCTTGGTTGTCATTTATATTTATGCCATCTCCCATTTGAGGATAATCATGACCCATAACAACTTCTATATTTATTCGTGAAAAAAAGGCAACAGCCGATTCCATATATCAGCTTACAGGTGTTGTTAGGAGTGTATTCGTAACGTCTTCTCCACCATTATCGTCATTGTAATTGTCATTATCACCACCAAATCCCTCAAAAACGTCATCATATATATCTTCCTCTTTAAATTCATCCATTTTGTCCTCTGTTTCTTTCGAGAAAGAGGGGGATTGAAGTAAATCATATTGGGACTGAGAAAAATATGGTTCTGGAGCATAATCAACAATAGAGGTGTGAAACAGTTGGCCATATTCATTTTACTTGTTTATTCTAGCAAGGTACAAGTTGTAATATGATGGCCTTTCATTAAAGTTATGAGGTAGGCTAGTGGATGATTGTGTGCATGGACTATTTGTTAGTGTATGTCCTAGAACCAATCATATAGATGATTGAAGTTATATACAATGTATTATGTTTTAGGCAATTTAATTATTATATTTTATTTTTATTATTATTATACACAATTTATAACTTAATATAATAATTATCCTTGGAATAGCTTTGCTATTCCTAAAATACCCCTAGTCAAGTATTATTACGAAAGGGATAGTAATAATACATCGAGACTAGCATGTATAGTGACTGATGATTACGAATCATGGATATGTGATATCAATTCAATACATGAGTACATTGCTAGTGAACAATGTACTGGACTGACCCACTATGAGAATATTGCATGGATAAATGTGTCATAAGTTATTCTCATATGATCACAAATACACATAAACCTTTGACCTGAAGTCACTACGGTTCCCTACATGAGGAATTACTCACTTTAATATTGTCCTATATCACCTTTAATCAGGATGACAATTAGGGCATTGATTGGGTGTGTCATAAATCATGCAGAGGGAAGTGAGTGATGTAAATGGGATTTTATTACTCTTGTATAAAAGAGAAATATCCTTGGGCCCCTTGATTGAGTGAGACATAGAAATGCATGACCATGCTCAGTTGAATTAATATGTGATATTAATTATTTATTTTAAGTCTACTCAGCATCAAGAAATATAAATTGAACATTGACGAGGATGACACATTCCATGCCTCTAGTTCAATTTGGATATTATTACAAAAGGGTTATGATGCAAAACGTTGATCATGTATTAGGTGGATGTCGAATCACAGACATTCTTACTACTTGAATGGCAGTGATGTATTGCTAGATACCGCTCGCTGTCTATGGCTCAATAATAAGTCATTGTCAACGTAGTAAGAACCTACAGGGTCACACAAAAGGAGTAGGAATAAGACAATAATTAATTGGACTTTAATTATATTAATATCCAATTAATTGGACTTATTTTCGTGCATATATATTATTAAGAATAATAAATTCACATTATATATATATATATATATATATATATTATGTGATATTATTTGATATTAAAGTAATATTAAGTAATTATCTTATCAGATATTAGATAAATATATTATGAGATAATATTATTTTGATATTTGATAACTATATGCAATTATCTAATATTAAGATATTTATATTATGAGATAATATCATTATCTAATATTAGATAATTAATAGATAAGTCCTATCTCTTCCTATTATCTCTAGGATAAGGATAAGATGAGTGGTTAAGTGTGATTAGAATTTTGGAAGCATTATCCTAGTAGGACTAGGATTATGGCTTACTTAAGTTCTATAAAAGGGGACTTGAGGGCAGCACTTAATAATCACGTTTTAAGCTTCCATATAAACCCTAAATCACTCAGAAAACATCCAATCCTAATTCTTAGAGAGAAAAATGCATCCTAGCAGACGCGTGGAGGGTGAGAGGTCGTTGTTCACTCCGTGTGGATACCGTAGAGACGCTATACCTTCCGGCCGGCGTTTGATTCATCCGCTCTCAAGTTTTGATCAGTAGAAACACGAGTGCCCAATAGGTAAAACCCTAATTATTGACTTATGCTTTTTGGATGGATCCTAGGTAGAATTCGGATCAAAATTTAAAATTCCGCTGCATGTGATAATCCGAATTCCCAACACTATTATCATCAACTGGTTGACTTGCGATATTCAAATTAAGTTCTCTAGTTGAGATGTATGCATACAATTCTAGGCAAGTTAATTGAGTGGAAAATCGCACATTTGCTTCCCACATCCGTTGAATGTCATCATCATCTTCCAATAGACATGCCTTATACTGTGTTGGATTCAACAAAAGTGGATGCCTATATATTAACTCAATTATGACTTGATTTTCATCAAGTCGTAGCTTTCGCTCAACTAGATTTTTAAGATCATCCAGGGTGATATCTGATTTAATTCTTATTACCTTAACCCTATGACACTTAAATGTGTCGCTTTGATATGTCTCATAAATTTTTCTATTCGTATAAATACAAATATTTTCCTCATTGATACTCATTTTGATTCGTACTATAGTTGGATTTACAAAATATTTTAGGAATTAAATTTATACAGTAAAGAAAAAGTACCATAGTTATAAAAATAACTACAATTAACTATTACTATACAATTACTCATATTTATTTCAATCTTATTAATTAATTAATTAATTAATTATTATTATTACAATCTTAGATATTTACTAAAATTATTTATTAATATCTACTTATAAGTTTAATTTAAATTCAATTTTGACATTTAAATTTTATGGAAGTAAATATACTAGAACAAGTTTGTGAAGAAGGATTATAAATAAGTTTTTTTATGAAATATATAGTGTAAAATATTATTTAATCAACATTATGTGTATTGTAATAGTTTTTAAGGTCAATGGATCAAGGATAATAATATACACTTTTAATATTTATTTTAACCTTTGGATTACTACTGGCAACAATTTCATAACTATAAAATTTTAAATTTATTTATAACATCCATAAAAATTTAATTATATAATGTTATATATATTACTTAATGTTTACAAAAATTTTGATATATATTTATACACACATTACCTACTAATATTAATATTTGAATCATAAGTAAAAGACATGAACATGAAAAATAAGAAAACATGAAACCAACCATATAAAAAGAAAATAATAACAAATGATTTATAAAAAATTAAAAATTAGCAATAAATTATATAGTAAAGTGAATTATTCTAATTAAAATATTTTTAGTATAAAAATATTTTTTATTGTGCTAAATTTACATTACTCAATAGCGTTTGAGTTGAAAATAATATAATTAAAAAGGAGAAATAAAAAAATTAAAATAGTCCATAAGGTATAAAATCTTGATAAAATTATTAATTAATATATATTTAATTTGATACATAGTATTAAAATATTAATATCGAGTAAATATTAGTAAAAATTAAATAAATAAATTTAATTTAAATTTTAAAATATTATTTTAAAAAATTAATTACATACAGATTATATATTTATAAGAAATTTTTAAATAAGAATCATAATATTATAACATGTTATTTATTTGTCATTTTGTCACATATAATATTTATGTTATATAAATAATAAAAAAAATTATGCACAAAAAATTTTAATTAAATACTTAAAAATAATGTGCTAAATTATATGTAAAAAATTATAAAAAAATTAATATATTATAATATTATAATTCTTATTTAAAAATTTTAAAAAAATCACATAATTTTATAAAATATTTAATTAATTAAGGTAATGAATATTAAATATAAGTTTAGTAAAATTTAATCTATAAATTTTATATTTCTAAAATTAAATGGGATAAAATTTAATTATTTTAAAGTTGATGGTGGTATTTAACTTTAACATCAAAAAATTAATAATTTACGCTCTACTAGTTTTATTAGATAACATTTTTCATAAGAAAAATCATAGATGTATATTGATAATAGAGTAATATAGTACTTGTATCAGTAATTATTAAAAATAGTACATAAAATTATAGTAAAAACAAGTTCCTTCATAAAAAAATAATTTTTTTATCAAATTCTTATATTTAATATTCTAGGCATGTTTGAGACATATATCAAATACTTATATATATATATATATATATATATATATATATATATATATATATATATATATATATATATATATATATATATATATACAATGATCACATTATGATTGAGAATAGATAAAAGTTTATATTGATTGAGATTTTAATTATTCTAACGATTTTATGGTAACTAATAATTTTATTATATTATATATATTATACAATATTATGAGAGTTAATAAAATTTTTGATTATTATTTAGAACCTTAAATAATTAGTATAAAAGAAATATCTAAAATGTAAAAAATTAGATTAAATATAAATTAAGTAAAAATTAAAAATAAAACAAAAAAAGCCACAAGTTAAAAATATTTAAAAATTTTAAAAAAAGATAGGGTCAAATTAAAATAAGTATAAATAAAATAAAATAAAAAAATAAACTAGATTAAAATAAATTATAAATAAAAATAAAATAAATTTTTTATTAAATTAAAATAAATTAATGTAATCATGGGAAGGGAACAACTATGACTGATCGTGGGTTTCCCTATCTCGTGATCAATTTGATTCAAAAAAATAATTTTAAGTATTTTGGTGATTTGTTTTTGCTATTCGGTATCAGGGTGAATTGTTTCTCTATTCAGCGTATGGGGATAAAAAATCCTATTAAAAACTTTCATTGAGAAAAATAAATTCTTTGAAGTATTTCTATCATAAAAATTTATATTATATTAAATTTATATCATTCAATAATATTTGAGTTATAAATAAAAGAACTTGAAGGAGTAAAAAAATACAATAATTCAAATTAAAGATAAATACTATATAATTTATAAAGTTCTGATAAAATTTTGATTAATTTATGTTTAATTTAAAATATGAATTTTTTTTGAAAAATAGTATATTACTATTTTTTTCCAAGTTTTTCAAGTATTCTAAATTTTTATTTTCTTTTCTAATAATATCTAATTTACAAGTATAATAATTCTAATCATAGTAATATACACAAAATGCATAATAGGTAGGCTACATACATAATATACATAGATACCATAATAATACAGATAAATTAAATAATATAAGTAAATTAAGATATGTGCATAATAATACAAAGAAACTAAAAAAATATAGATACCACAATGAACAGATGAAAATAAAAACTACAAATATACTAATCATATGGAATAATAATAATGTAGTCACAATGCCTACTAATAATTCAAACTAAAATTAAAGATTTCTAATAAAAAAAATTGCACTGAGCACACACTATATTTTTATATCATCTAAAAGTACTTTTTCATAATTAAATGTCTTACTTGAAAGAACTAATAATCCGCACAAGCATAATAATAATTAAATATCTTACTTGAAAAGGTTAATATGCATGGAAAAAATGAAAAGACACTTCATAATAACCTTTTGAGTAGAGCTTTTCAACTGAGTGATAAGGCTGGGAAGGAGTTTTGGGTAAGGCGGCATATGTATGGAGGGGGGAAGACTACTTGTATGCGTATGTATGGAGGGGGAAGACTACTTATATAGAGCTCAATTCACGGGGTGAATAGTGAACAGTGATTGCACTAATCACGGGTAGGGCCTCCTCATGACCAATTTGCTGATTGCTGATCTGGGCCTTCCCATGATTGGTCAAGAGTCAGGCTTGATCACGAGGCAGGCCCATCGGTGATTGGTAGCTTGACTGATCACAGGCTTTCCCTTCTTATGACCCAGACAATTTTTTTTAAAAAAAGCTTTTTTAAAGGTTTTGAAAAAATATTTTTCCAACATAGCATTTTGGGAATATGTTTTTGAAAACCAAGTGCCCTGGTCAAAAAGCCTAAAATTCATACTCATGTTCACAATATATAATATTTTCTATAATGATGTGCAAGTACATAGAGTGGTGCAAGATGTTACTTCGTACCGCTAATTCAAATTAATTTTGTAAAGAATGGTGAATTTATTATGATTATTTTAAAATAATTAACTTTTAAATGATTATTATTTATTATTGATATTAATTGAGTAATTAATTAATAAATATTTTTATTAAGTTATAATTATTAGTGCTAAGTTAAAAAAGTTATACATAAGTAAATCTATAATTAGAAATTTTATAGTAAATATTAATATTAATGGAATTTCACCTAAATTTTGTTCCAACAAATTTATTTATGAAAAGGCAAATAGTAGACTGAGATTTTTATACTATAGTAGAATAAAAATACACTCCTAAAATTAGGCCTTCACTGTGCGCTACTTAATTCACTAATATCATCTCTTCTCTCTTTTTTTTTTATTTGCTTCATTATATTTTTCTTTTCTTTTTTTTACATATCTACTGTTATTACTTATAACTCAAATGATGATATACTAATATCACTTGTGTATATATATATATATATATATATATATATATATATATATATATATATATATATATATATATATATATATATATATATATATATGCACTGTGATGCATTTTCTTTATACTATAAAAATTAATATTTTAAATAAATTGAATATTTAATTTAATTTAATTATTTAATTATATAATATATTTTAACTTACTTTTAATTACATATTAGATTTTTTTCCAATATCTACTCCTGTTACTTACATTTTAGACTTATTATTACTAAATAGAACAAGTATGGTAAAATGTATTTTATTTTTACCATGAAAATACTTTCAATAAGTTAAATTTTATTGTTGAAAGTTTTAATGGAATGTGTTAACTAGATATTTTATTTTTAATAAAAATATCTAAAAATTTAAATCAAATTTATTTATTTATTTAAATTCTATCAATATATTTTTAATATCAATTTTTAAGTATTATATTTTAAATTAAATATACATCAACCTAAAAATTATTAAAGTTTCATAACTCTGCTGAATGTGATGCGTGAGAACTTGAAAATTTATTTACAAATTAGAATATATAATTGTAAGATAAATATGACAAATCTTAATTCTTTATGATATTTTTTATACTACATACATATATTAATGAACAATAATACATATTCAAATGTGAGAAGTTCTGAGAAAAGTATTTCAAGTTTGAAATTGGCAAAGAAGGAACAAAACAAAAGGACGTACTGCCCATGCAAAAAGGCTGAGGAAAAAACTACGAATCAAACTCTTACCCTTTGCTTGGTATTCTAGAAAATGGATAGAAGAAAACTAATTAATGAAAAGGGTACAATATAATATTTTCTCTTTCTTGGTTGTAGGGTAGAAGAAATATGGAAGAGAAAAGGTATAAGTGAAAAATAAGTAGAAAATTGATTTATTATAATTTTATTTTTAATTTTATTTAATTTAAAATTTAACTTATTTAAATAATAAAATTATCATTCAACTTAATTTAATTTTTTATCACTTTTCTATGTAAATAATTCTCTTATTCTTTTCTTCACTCTTATTTTCTCTATACCCAATCAAGAAAAGAAAAAACTCTTTTCTTATTAATTTCTTCCTTCTTATTGTCATTCCTTCCTCTCTTTTTTCCTTTCTTCCCCTTCTTTGCAACCAAGCAAAGATTTAAGCTCTTGACCTTTTAAAGATTTCTGCTCTCTTAATTTTAGTTGGACTTTTTCATAATAAACATATTATTAGGGAGTTTTTATTACTTAATTAGTTACTTTAGTTTTTAAAAATATAGAGACATAGAATGCATGTTATTGGATCATGAGTTCGAGTTGCTCAAAATGGATCTATAACTCAATTTATACCCCACCTCAAGAAATGCTTATAAATAAGTAGAAGAATTTGAAGTTGGTTAACAAAATATTTCTTAAAATCTTAAGAATCTCTCTCTCTCTTCTCTATACACAAAAAAAGATTTAGATCGTGAACAAGATTATCTTTTTGAGTTATTGCCAATACGACCAATACGACTAGTGAAAACAAATATTAGATTCAGAATCTTCTGTTGCATACTTCAATATCCTTGTATGTATGAATCTGTTTCATATTCCTTTTCTATTATTCAACTTATGTCAATTCCCAACACAAAGAATGTTGTTCCTTTGCTTAGGATACAACAAAATTAAGTTTGCATTGTCGAGAAAGCTCAAAATATTTTAAACTTCCATTTGTTAATGAATTTTTATAAGTTTCAATCTTTTCAGTCGAATGCAGATTTAAATTTAATGGTCATGGATAGCATAAGATAACAACCCATGATATAGCTAATATTTGTGGTAGCATGATGACAAGTGATGCCGTCACATATTTTTACATGCTGCTACATATTTAATGGCTCTTTCAATATGGATCCAATTGAAAATTTAACATTGTAAAGAATTTTAACCAAAAAGAATTAAAGTCTTCCCTAAAAACATAACATGTTTTATGGTAAAATTTCTTGGTGTCTAAGAAAAAAATTTTGTGCCATGTATGCCTTGTGACCATGGGAATAATGTATAATGACATAATAATAAAATAAATAAATTCTGTTCTAAATTAGTGAATATTATTTTTTGCCACACCTCCCGATTGTAATATTGAGCAAATAAAATTATATTTTTTGTAAAGCCATTTCTACAATGCAATGTGTTGCATCGCAATAGTGTGGCAAAATTTAAGGACATAAGAAGTAATACAGGTCGTTGACATGTGCTGCCACAGTAGTAGGTCAGTCGATGGTTTGACTTTTAAAGGCATGGGGACGTCTTTTGCGGCGCAGGTTAAGGTTTAGTTCTTGAATTGTTGAACAATAATAGTTGGGTTGGCACACAAATTTGTTTCTCATGGGCCCAACTTAGCAACCTAACTCACTCTCTGAAAATAAGGAGGGCCCGTTAAAAAAAGGAATTTCATTTTCCCACTCTTCTGATAACCATCTTAATTTGCATCATATTTACTTATAATACAATACTTAATAACTTATAATTGCTGGTATTTATTTATAAAATAATAGTAAATCATTGTTTAAAAATAGAATTGATATTTGTGATTATTTGTAATATACATTTTGAATGTGACTATTGAAATAGTTGTACAGTTGTGTCATATGAAATAAAAAAAGGTAAATTTCATTAATATTTTTTATAATTTCATCTAATTATATTTAACACTCATTATTTTTAAAATAATATACTTACACCTCCTCCAAAAAATTTCCACCATTATGAAATGTAACGTGTTAAATTTTAATTAAAATTTCTTTTCTAACGTCATCCCTTGTAACTGAAAGATAATTATCTATTTTATTATATGTCTTTAATGATAGTTAATAAATGAAGGATAATTATCGATCTTATTATTTATTTTTTTACTAAAGTAAAGGGGTAAAAGCCTAAAAAAAATAAAATAATAAAAAGCAATAAATCAAGTCATAAAGACTCCTAAATTATTAGAAAAAAAAGTCATAAGAAGTTAGGGTGGAGAACTATGTAGTAGCTGAATTCTTGGATCCAAAGATGTTACACACTCCTTGAAGTATAGTAAATTAGAAATTATTTTATGAGAAAAAATAGCTAAAGTAATTGGTAGATTTGGGTGGATTAGGGATTTTATGTATGAAATATGAAATAAAATAGAATTAATAAGAGTAAGAACATGAGAATATGATTTGAGTAAAATTTTGATGGGAAAAATTTATTAGAATTATAAAATATAAAGTTATATACTAATGTGAGTAAGTAAATAAGTATGAAAAAGGTTTAGGAGCAATTTTTAAAAAATGCCCCTAGGGCCTTAACTTTCCTATTTTAGCCCCCATGCTTTAATATGTCTCATTTTTCCTTTATTTCTCAACCCCTCTTAACTCTTTCCACATAATCCTTCCACTGCATCATATTTTCTTGATTTCGTTTAATCAAGGTAAGAACATTGTTTCTATCAAGAATCTTTCTTATTTATTCTTAGTTAATGAAGGGTTTAAGGTTATATGATGATATAGATGAAAAATAGGTTATTTATGATTTACTTGAATCTAATTTATTCTGATATTATGGAAGTAATAAATGATGGAAAGAGGTAATATGATATGTTAGATAAGTGCATTGATGATTATATTAAGGTTTGGTATGTAATATATGCATTAAAAAGGTATTTAAAGTTAGATGAATAATGAATTTTTCACAGAAAACTAAGATTTTCATGTGTAAATTAATTCCAAAGGTCTAGAGGCAAAATTGGGCTTTAGAATTGATTGGTATCGATTCTAAGGATCCAGAGGCAAAAATTAAGCTAGCAAATCGATTCATCGACTGTAGAATTTTATGTCGAATTTGAAAAGGTATAACTTTTTTTTCTTATGTCCGCTTTAAACAAACCACCTATCATTTTAAATATAATTAAGTATATTTTCAAATAAAATTTATTTCATATTAATATCTTGTACATGTTTTAAGATATCATCAAAATAGTGGATAGAGATCAATAATTCAGGATTTCAAAAAATGGACTTTTTGCGTCTATTTCCAAAAAGATGTAATCATTTCAAAACTTAGCTGATTTGGGTAAATGAGTAACCTATAGAAAGATAATTGAATTAACTTTCATATGAAATAAGTTTTATAAATGATCTATTCATGATTTTTAAATCATTCATAAAATATGATTCAAAAGTCACAATTATAGTGACCTTATAGTCAATCACACCCAATTTGTTTTATATTTTCATGATTTAAAATGGTCCAACGTGGGATGTTTAATTTATAAACATAAAAGATAAGTAATTTATGATATTTATATGATAAGTACATAGCGGATGATCAAGTGAGTAATATTAATGTTTATAAATTATTCTCATAAATTGTGAAGTAAGAAAAATGAAAAAGAGATGAAAGTGGAATACTTGGTAATCCTTGGAGCAAATGGACATTCCCAGATAAGTGTATATTTATTTTAGAAGCTTTTCTACTTAATTTTGCTATACTCTATTTATTCTATTTACTAGGATAATATGTTATAAATCGAGAGATTGGATGTCTGTAAATGTATACCTTAATATGAATGAGTATAAAATACTTATGATCTTAATTACTTCCTATTATGATAAAGATTATGATGTGTAATGATGCTTCCAAAGTATCATTTATTTCTTATTACTTACTATTGATTGACCTTTTATAAATGGTGTGATGAAGGGTGTCATATAGGTTATTGCTTAATTATGATGAATGTATATTTTAATTGAGATTGTGATTGTAATTGTACTTGGCTTGTGACCACACATAAGAACGGTGGAACTATCATTTGACAACTGGGTGTTTTGGTATCCAAATATGAATGTATTTGAAGTTATGATATTGTGAATGAGGATGATTATGATAATGAATTGATTTCCTCATGTTTGGCTAAATTGAGATCAAATTATTATGAGATATGAAATTTATGTGATATGTATATATCTGATAATATGATTTAGTTCATGCTGCTAGTATACAAGTAGTACCATTATGACAAAAATAGCTTGTGGCCAAATATGAGAAATGTGATTAGGTAACTTTATTAAGATAAAGTTAAGAACATTATAGCTCGAATGTATAACTTTGTAAAATGATGTGAATAGAATATTTTAATGGCATAAAGTTTTAATAATTTAGTTATCTAATGCTAGATTTAGAAAAGAAGAGAATTCTATTTTATTATCATATTCTTTTTAACCGACATAGAACTGATAAGACAAGCATTGGATGTTCTAGAATGATATATTAGTATCTTTAGAATAAATTAGTATTTTAAAAACCTAATATTTTCAGTGCTCAAAGTTTGATTTAAGCTTTAAAATGGAATTGAAATTGTTAAGTATCAAGTGTTTAATTTTATAAGATAATATGATTTGGCCCTTCTTAAATTATAAAAATTTTAACATTTGGATTATTTTACACTTGATTCAAAAGTTCTTATTTGTGAAAATTTTTGATTTCTTTATGATAATTCTTGAAGACATAAGAGAATGATATTATAAGATGGTAAAGTCAGTGGCGGAAGTAGAAATTTTAAGTGAGGGGGGCCAAAAATAAAATATCATGAAACTTGGGGGCCATATATAAATTTTAATACTATATTCTATATTAAATTTTTAATATTAGCGGGGCTGGAGCCTATCCTAACCCCTTGTCTCCACCACTGGGTAGAGTGATATGAATAAGGTTTGTTAAAAGTTTTAGATTTTAATATTTATTCATATAAGCTCGATTTTAAATAAATTACTATATAAAAATAAGTTTTAGTTTTAAAAGTTAATATTGGAGAAACATAATAAGTTAATGATCTAGAATAATTTATTTTGTTATAACTTAAACTTGGAATTAGAATATTTGGAAATCAGATAAGTAATCCACTTACGTTTATAACAATGTTTTAAAACTTGACTTAACTATCGACCCAACGAGGTAAACGGGTCAAGGTCGAATCAATTCAACTGGATGGTCGAATTGGCCATTGTATTTTTATATATAATAAATTATCTATTATATATATGCATATACTATCTTACTATATTTCTAAAATATAACAAATAAACATTAATTTTACTACAATTATAATAATTATCTAACATAATTTTTGTTCAAATAAAAGGTAAATGATAAAAATTATCTCTAATTCAAATTACGTTCACACAAGTTTTAATTCTTCTTACTTAATAATCACTACAAATATTAAAAACATTTATTACCTCATTCCTTGTTAAACATGGGAAGAGCTTGATCAAACTAAGCCATGTTGTTACCATTATCAAAATCATCTCTACTAATACTATAATCCTCATCTTGTAGAATTGAGCCTAAATCCACCAATGAAGCCTCCATGCTTGGTGCTTGAATATCATTTTCAATTATGTCACTAAACTAAACCCAAAAAAAAAGGAAAATTATTAAAACTTTAAAAAGATTATAATAATTTTTGACATTTTCAAGCTCATTATTCTATTTTGATAAGTAAAAGTATAAAAAAAAAAAAGTAGTCCAAAACAAGTTCCATGTATAAAAGAAAGAGAACTAGCCTTCTTGATTAGTTTATGAAACCTTTGGAATTGCTTTATCATTGTAGAGTATTCTCTTTATTTCTTCATGATCAAGCAAGAATGAATCATTTTCTTCCATAATCCAAAATTGAGTTTTATTTATACTTTCATAGTTAATGGGATCTAATGATCTATTCTTGTTTAAAGCCCTATAAAGTATGTGTTAAGTAAATTATAAATATTGTACTTTCACATACACTAATTATTATTAACAAATTGAATAAAGCATTAAATAATATTAATTATCTTTCAAACATAAATTGTAATGCACAAACACAAGATCATTCAACCTTTGATGCTTCAATTTGTTTCTTTTCTTGGTGCATATTCTTTCAAAAACACTCCAATTTTTTTCGCAACCTGAAAAAGATGTTGTTTGGCTTAAAAGAGTGATAGCTAGCTTGTGTACATTAGGAGCACTATGGCTAAAATTCTTCCATCATTGATCTGTCACAAATTCACAAGTCATAATAAAAATAAAAAATCAAATTAATCATAATTCAAATAATACAACATAAAAAATAATTCACATAAACTAAAATTCTTACCAAGTAACATATTTTTTGAAACTTTAAAAGCTATTTGACTACTAAAATTTTCATGTTTTTCATGATAAAGCATGCTTTTTTAAAAAAATCCAGTTTTGTTTGACTTGATTTTTGCTTCAAAACATCAAGGAATCCTTATTGTACCTTTGGTTTGATGGAGAAATTTTTTTTGTGATAGGCAAAAATCAGATTCAATAGATATGTAGTAGCATGAACTTTTTGATGAAGTTACCCATCCCACTTATGTTTGATAATCCTTGTATAAGACTTGTACAATATCTTTTTATTTAAGAAAATGTTCTTAATAGTTCTCCTTGCACTATACATGGCATTATACACATAACCTAGTGAAGGCCTTTTATCAGCATCAATAATTCTTAATATTCAAATAAATGGAGCCATAATTTAAGTCATAATAACACAATCATTCCAAAATTTATCATTTAAAATGATGGCAACAACATCTTTAGTCTTTTGATCTTTGGAGTATCTCGAATTAATGTATGCTTTGCTAGTCACCAATACTATAAGATCATATTTGTGCTCTTGAATGCTTTTCAAAGTAATAAAAATTATAGTAAAATGAGTTGGACCTGGATGTATGATTTATGCTCATCCTTCTCTTTTCCTTAACTAAATTAATAAAAATGTATGATTATAGATAAACTTAGTTATTATTAATGCACGTTTTGCTAGACTACTTATGAGTTTTATCTTACCATTCAATAATCTTCCTGTAGCTTTATAATTAGCAACATTATCAGTAATTAAATGGACAACATTACTTGCCCTAACAAACTCAACCATTTCTTCAAACAACTTACAAAGTATTATTGTATCCTTACAATATTTGAAGCATCTACAAATTTAATTAAAGTAATGCTAGCTGGATAATGAACAAGGAAATTAATGAGTTATCTATTTTTCTGATCTTACCAACCATCAACCATTATAGTCTAATTAGTGTTTTCCCAAGTACTTCTACAAGCATCAATCAACAATTGAATTTCTTTTTTCATATCATACAATAACTTAGTGTTCAATGCATGATAAGTTGGAGCCTTATAATAAGGACTTATTATCATTACTGCATTAAACATTTTTTTTAGAAGTAAACTGAATTCACAGTATTTAATGGGATGCAATTATCATAAAAAAAACCTAGTAATTGCCAAATATGCTCTATATACAGCTTCTTTACTTGTCAATACACTTTTGATTGATGGTTGAGCTCCAGGAGTGATTCTTGGTGCGAAAAAATTTTCAATACTCCCATTTGCCTTTCTTTTACCTTTGATTTGAAATTGTTTACCATGTATTTTTTTAATATTTGGTGTATCTTCGTCAAATGGTGTAGTACTTTTAGCATATGGATCCTCCCCTACCCATTAATCTTGGGTAGACTCCTTCTTTTTCTTTCCTTCAGCCTCTTTCAAATACTCTTCAATTTGATATTGAATATCATATGGAACTTTTGAACATGCTTGAATGTCACCCTTTCTTTTAGTAAAATGTAGCTTCATTCTATTTATCCTTCTACCTTTGATTTCTTTTTTCACAATACGAGCATTTTAAGATTTTTTCCCCTTTGAGTCTACACTTTTTGTAAAATGGTTCCATGTAAGGTCTATTTTTTCTCTAACAAATTATGTTGAAAATGCAACTGTTAATTGGCCAGCCAAGGAAGATGACATGTTCTGCATTTAAACAAAATAAAACATCAATTATTAATTATCTAAAAAAAAATTTCAACGAAGAAAACATATTTTAAACTTAAGCTATTCTGCAATTTGCAAAGTAAAGAGCAATATAAATGCTTTATGTATTGGTAAAATGAGTTATTCTCAGTGCATTAATTTTAATCATTTGTGCATTAATTTGTGAACCTACGTTAATTTGAATCATTTATGTTGCATTAATTGGAGTGACTATAAATATTAATGAGGGATTAATTAATTTGTGAACCTTATTAATTTCAATCACTTATGCTGACTACCTAAGGTTGTAAATGTGAGCATTAATAGAGGAAAGAAGGGAAAAAAGAAAAGATTTGGTTTGATCATTTTAGGCAAAATACTTCTCTTAATAATAATTATTGTATGGCACTATATTTGGAAAAAAATGAAATAATAGTAACAAACTAGATTTGAAGGCCAAAGAGAAGGAAATCGAAGGTTAAAGAACAACAATTAGTAATAATAAGGCTTTTTGATGCCCCTGTCCTCTAGTTAAGCTGTCAAAATATTGAAATGAAGCTGAAGCTACTAAACTTTTTGCAATTTTTGTAGCACCAAGGCAGTAACCAGCAAGCAAAGCTATAAAGTTATGTTGCAAAGCTGAAGCTGAAGCGAAAGCGAAGCTACCCATTGTAAAGCTAAAGTTAAAGCAAAGTAGAACAATCGGAAAGGTAGAAATGAAGTTAAGCAACAAATTAGAGAAGAATTGAAGAAAAATTAGGGAGTAGAACAAGTTGAGCAAGCAAAATAACAAAGGAAAAATTAGGTTTTCCACTTTCCCAATTTGACAATACCCAAATGCTGTTATGGTATCATGTTGCTTGATACTACGTCGTTTCATGGCTAGGAGGCTAGGGGTTGGACTAACTAATGGGACTTAGGCTGAGTGTTGACTCTATCCAACTAAAAAAAATGAAATGGGTTGGCAAGTCTAATGGGTCACCAATTAAACTGATTTTTTACCAAGTTTCATCGAATCTATCTGAATTTTTCAGTAGACTGATTCTGTAGGTATATCTAGTCCATTTTCATGCTTGAGCACTAGTTTGATTGGTTGAACTGGTCAGGCCGGGCTAGGTTTTAAAACCTTAGTTTATAATTTATTATTATAAATGGTGAAAAAGATAGCGCGTGAAAAATAATTATGGATGTCTTGAAACATTTAAAAGTGGTTAGATATCATTAGGTAAGCATACATTCCACTCTAAATTAATGTTTCAATAATAATGTATTTTAAATATAAAATTATAATCCTTCCTATAAATAGTATGAATCATATGTCTATTCATCTATGAATCCTTAATAGTATAACTGCAAATCATAGTGTATTATTGAATTATCCTTGTGATTACACATGAGTAATATGGAAATAATGTCTATGATAAGATAATGATTACTGGGTAAATAGATATTGATTAACTATGCCTAGAAAGTAAGATGGTGCCATTAATAAATGTTGATAGATTGTGAATGAGTTTGTATTGTTGTCAGTATGTTATAAAATGCACTATGGATTATATTAGAATCTTAACTATTATTGTGACCATGCAGGAAGGCATGGAGATGTTGTTATGCATATATATGCATTGTCATGTGTTTTGGTAATGTCTCATGATGATGGAATGGTTGCTTTGTGTTGATATTACATCGAATCTTATGATATATATATATATAGAGAGAGAGAGAGAGAGAAAGAGCTGAGCTCTAATGAATTTATTACTTATGAAATATGCTATGAGTAGTATTTGAAAGGAGAAATGTGGTAGGGATGATGATATAAAAATCAGATGGAAAATTCTCAATAAAAAGGTGGAAAAGGTATAAGGTTGACTTAGAAGGAATAAAGATAGAAAGGCGGGTAACGTATAAGGTTAGACTAGGAGTTAAAAAGTGGATGTATGATTTTACTATATAATATTCTTCATTGTATGTAAAAATGAAAATTTAGTTATCCATGAATATTCCTATTAATATGATCATGAAGATCTTTTCATTGTTGAGCCTTGATGGTTATTTGAGAATGAAACAATTGATCATGATCAAGTTCTTAAGATAATTGGTATTTGAAACTATGAAATTGCATATGAGTATGTATAAAATAGTGTGTTTGGGAATCTTGCTTCCCTTGCAGTATTGAATTAACTTCTCTTGAATATTATAACTAATTTGAATGAACGTGAGATTATGAAGGACCTCTTTTAGGTTCTATTATCTATATATGTATAATGATTGATACAGGCATGGCTACGAAAGTGTGACTGCTAAGCTATTTAATAAGATAAAGTTTGCAAGTATGAGTATTAAAAATCAATCGGTAGTTTTATTATGTTATTGTTGGAATTAATTGAAACCATTTACTGATGATGATTTCTTTTATAGATATACATTAACTAAGATTATAAATCATATTCTATTCTTTAACATTTTCAAGATATAATCTCAGGAATATCAAGTTGCAAAGCTTATAGGGGAGTTCAAGGTAATCTTAGAAGAACTTGATAGTTGAGATAGAATTCAGATTCTTTTGGAAACAAATTCAATGATTAGAGATAGAAATAAGACTATATGATTTTGAGTCACTACGAAAATAGAATGATTTCTATTGGATAAAATTAATATGAAAGTATTAAGGCTAGTAAAAACTAGAAAATATGAATCCACATTGGTCATAATTGGACTCAAATTATGACAAAAGAGATGTTATAATTCGTCATCTAATATGTACATCCATTGACCTTTCTAAATGTGTGATCAATGTTCACTTCCCAATTCCGTTGAAGAAGTTCACATAGAATTATGATCAATTGATTTCCTTTATTAGATGGGTTGGATAAAGTTGAGATAAGTACTTTAGAGTCACATTCTAGCTAGATTTTCTTAAAACCCATGTCCCATGCTACTTGTAAGTCACATATTGCTCCTTAGCATTCTGCAATATAAGGAGTACACGGTTCAAATGTTTTGGCAAATTCAACAAACCAATTACCATTCGAATCTTGAATTACCCCTCCACCCCTCCACATCCTATAAGTTGTTTGAAGATTTAACTACCCCGTTTATATTTAATTTAACCCAACTTTCTGGTGGTGGGTTCTATTTCACCTCTATCTCGCCAATTAATCTCTATTGATGATGGATGGTTACTATTTTATCTGTTTATATTTAGTTGTTTGATGATTACTCATCTTACTTGATAATTCAAAAAAAAAAAAAAGGAAAGAAAGAAAGAAAACTGAACAGCTAAAGACAATATACACAATCTAAACGAACATATATATACTGCCAAAAAATTTAAAACTGAAGCTCAATGCCACAATAATAAATTCAAAAACAAACTAAGCGCTAATCCCTTTTTTATTTTATTTTTCCTTTTCCACATTTATAAGAGCTATGGTAACAAAACTGAAGCAAAATTGCGTAACTACGCCATTCCTTCCTCCATCTCTTAAGCCAGAAACAGAAGCAGTGAGCCTACATTCAGAGTTAAGAATTGATAATTGGATGAGTGACTTTTTTCACTCCCAATGATTCCAGAAGTTATGTCTCATTTCCAGGCTTCTGCAGAGGCGATACAGTAGAAGACGCTTCCGTAGCTGCCGATGTCAACATCAAGCCAATTATGTTAAAGGAAAGCTCAATTAGAGGAAGCAGACAGACAGAAGTCAAAACAGCATGTTGGTGGTTCAAGTTGCACAACTTCACTTCACCACTTACAACTAAATACACACCGGCATTTGGTTGTAAGATTCTAGTGAGTGGAAGACATGTGCAACTGGTTTTTCACTTTATCCGAAAATGACTAACCAGGAGGCTGGGTTTGAGGTTCGATATGGCCTTCTCCGGGAGGGGTTGTCTGCCTCTCCCATTGTGCAAATTCAGCAGATGCTCGTAGCTGTTCTTCTGTAATTTTAAGGTACTCTTCAGAGCTGTATGCTCTATCTGAACCTGCAGCCCCATCTGCAATATCAGATTTTAAATTATATAATGAAATTTGTTAATAATAAAGGAGAAAGGAGGGACAACATGGAAGATGTAAGAGTTCTAGTTGGCAGCAACATGTAATTAAGTACATGTGCATTGAAGATTTGATATCCATTTTACTACCAGACAGCAATATTATGTCTCTGCATTGTTATGGTTGTCTATAGCATGTGAGTGTATCAAACATGAAACATCCCCAAGAAATGGATTTATCAGATTGAAATCAACTAAAAATGGTCAAGATTAGTGTTCACAATTGAAATTTCTGAAAGCTTTTCATTACATCATACCATTTGAAAACCTAATGTAGAATTGGTAATTCAATTTTAAATGCAACTACAGCTGGTGCAAGTTCTTCATGTGGAAAACTCTGCATGATCACCTATAAGAAGGACAATCTGTGTATGTTCCTTTCTTCCAATTGCTGCTATGGACACTTTCGAATGATGATATGATAAGTCTAATATATTTTCTGTCACATATATTGCTTGCATATATGGTACTACCACAAAACTGGAACAATAAGTTAAACAAAGTACCATTATAAAAGGATAAATAAAGTGTTCAAAGTTCTTAGCATGGTTATAAAAATAGATAGTAGATTACTCACTTGGGTCAACTACTGAGTTAGAATTATCAGTACTTGCAGTAGATGGCGGAGTTGGGCTAATGTCTGGTAGACTGGAATTGTATGTGTTCTGTCTGGGACTCGAAATGTCATCAAGACCAATCTCCCGTTCAAGTGTACTCTTAAATTCCCTTGAAACTTCCTAACAGGAAGAAAAATGACAACCGATTAATGTTGAAGCATCTATCAAGTGGCACTAGCACGAGAAATTTGGGTTAACAAAATTTGTGAAGTTTTCTTCAACAGACCTGAAGCTCTCTAATGGTAGGTTGAAATGCACGCAGTGTTTTTCCCAGATTCCGAGCAACCTAAATCTCGAGTCAGCAGAAAACCGGGAATTTAATATAAGGGGAAAAAAAGAGAGAAAACCGAAGATCATAATAACAAACAAGTAAACAGCAACAAAGTTCTTAGAAATCTGTCTTAAAAAAAATATACTCCAAAATCGTATGAAAAAAAAGGGGATTTGTCTTGATTTTCAGTGTCAGACTCAGATCAAAGTTAAAAACATCTCTTTGGCCTCTAGCTAACAGCTTAGAATATTTCTGACAAAATGATAAGGAGTTAAATCGTTGTTGCCCCTCCATTCTCATAACTAAACATGACTTTCAGGATAGGTGATCGCTTGTGCTTTGTTAGCCATCCAAATCATTTGTTCACTGAACTTCTACCAACTAAAAAACAAATCAGCATCATATGCTGCATGTTTGATTTGATTAATATGTTTTACCCTTCCTAAAGAACTAGTGGTTCATCTTTCTTTAATCTGTTTATATACTATATCATCACAAGCATGTTTTCCTCAGCAGAAATTGCATACATAATACAAAGGCAGCCAATAATCTTGTAAATATAAGCATTTCCCGAACTTATTAGTGATTAACTCACCTCAGCAAGACCTTTAGGTCCAAAAACCAACAAAGCCACGACCCCAATTACCAGCGCTTCAGGCGCTCCAACCCCAAAGAGAGATGCATAAATCACCTTACCCATACATCTGCTCTTTCTTCCTGCATAACAATAATTCAATATTCGCAAAATATGAATAATAAGAATAATATCAACGAACTGCTTAAACAAGGGACAGAAGAAATAGAAGGCTGGAAGCCACAACGACCCAGAAGAGAAATTGTACCTATATGAAGAGAATTGGGTCTTTTGGAGATACCCGCGTGCTTTAAACCATTCCATGGCAAGAAAAGACCACGATTCAGAGGAGAGAACAATGGAGATAGATGAAAATGGATGCTTTTTGGATGTGAAATTGTTGAAGAAGATACTGCAGATAATGCTAATTTTGAGCTTGAGGACGGTAATGAGCATAACACTACTGTCGAAGTAGAAATTGAAGAAGCCATAGCTAATTTTCCGCTTCAGGTTGTAGAGAGTTTTTTCACGACACAGATTTTTTCTGATACGGTAGTCAAGTCTTTTGGTTTTCGAGTCATGGTCCACCACGGACACGCAAATCAAACAATCCTATACCAAATCGATTGCAGAAAGTGAACGTTAAGACATTAACTTGGGCTTAGGCCCTTTTCTGATGGAAAACCAGTTATACTTCATGGTGGGCTTAAATTTTTAAAGGTACAAGTCCACTATATTTAACCCATATAACCCACAAACCTAGATCAATCCAGAAAGCAATATCTTTACAGTGGCAATCGAAAAGAAAAAAAAAGAAGGTGGAAACACATTTATACATTTAATTGGCTCTCGACCAAAGAAAAAAAAATACATTTAATTAGCTCTAGCTTATGGGTGTATTTTTTCTAGATGATGTTTGAATCTACACCCTTCAACATGTTATGTTATTTAAGTCCTCACAACTAATCATTCTTAGGACTATCAAATGAGTCGTGGTCCGTGAACCAACCCGCAATTCATTTTTACAAATATAGTTAGATCCATTTTTTAATGCGGATAATATAAACCGATTTGTCACCGGCTCAGTTTGCAACGAATCGACTCATATCTACTGAGCATGCGAGTTTTTATTTAAAACTTACAGACCAACCTGTATCCGTCATGAGTTTTGGCAGGTTTGGATCCCTAAAATTAAACCTATTTTTTAATATGAGTAATACGGATCCGACCTGTCGTGAATTGACCTGTATCCGCATGGACCAAACCATTTTACAGCCCTACAACTAACTCATTCTTTAATAACATTCATATATACATTTAATAATGATTGGTGTAAGAAAATATGGATAAATGTAATTTTGGGATTTATTTATTTTGATAGAAAATTCATATAAATAGTCCTATTTATTTAAAGTTTTATGCAAGGAGTTTGTTGAAAATTAACATCATTCATTATTTTCAAGAGAAAATTACTTTCTTCTATAATTATTGTACCCTATATTAATTTTTAATTAAAAGTTTGTAGATGACATGACATATCTCTATTTATATGAAATAAATAAATTTTTTAAAAAGTATTTTTTGATAAAATAAATACAACTTACAAACTTAGGCTTAATTAGCCAATGAACTATCTTGTTTTCAAAACAATCACATTTTTTTCTAAAAATAAATAAGAAAGGGTACTATTAAAGGCTTAGGTCTAATAGCATAACTGCTACCTTTTTAAAAAGTGTGATATCTAGAAATAAAGGTTCAAATTCATCTCAACCCATCCCTCTCCCTGACAATAACAACAACAATAACAACAACAAAAATAATAATAAAGGTAGGATAATGAGTTGTAAAATATATAGTTTGAATCATAATGATTATTCTTATATGCTATTATTCAAACTTGACTTGTATATTTTAAATAAAATGTGCTAATTTTATTTAAACTGCACTTATAAGTTTAAGGAATAATATGCACAAGTAGAATTTTTATATCATGAAAATTTCTCTATGTACAAAAAAAATGAGATACAAAATTAATTTCTAATTTTTTATATTTATTAGATTAAATTTTATAAATTCATTTCATCATCTTATATTCAATAACAGTTCTTAATTTTTATTTGAAATTAAATTTGGATCCCATTTTTTATACATACATGATTACTCTTATATTATATCCTTTGCATAGCAACCCAGGTGACCTTATAAAAGCACAATTTGGCATCCATTTGCAGCTAACTAGTATATGGTCCTTATGTATGTATGAATGAATGTGCCACTACAAAACTATAACTAAGTTGTTTTACCTTGTCATATATTGGTTGGTTCAAAATGATTTCTTTGTTTGTAAGCCAAAGGAAAGGAAAATTTGAGTAATGATTGATTCAAATGGTAGGAAGGTAGTAGTGCCAAATAATATTGGCCATTCATCATGATTGAGCATGTTCGTGTTGTTTCTTCTTATATCTCCTAATTGCCCACCATGCTAATAAGGTTTTCCTTGTAATATCTATATCTAATAGCCAAGTGGTGATATTTTTCATTCATTTGTAAAATTCATTTAGAACATTAGATTTTTAGGTGAAAAGAATTGTATCACTCCTTTTTTGGTAGTAAAGAAAAATTAACACTTAAAAATTTTGAATAAAGTCATAATTATAAGAAAAAAAGGAAGTTTAAGAAAAAGATGGCACCTTTTTTTTATAGTGATATATAATAGTGCTTTGAGTTTTATTCTTCTTCTTCATTTTAAGTTTAAACATAAGAAGATTTAATAGCACCATTATGTTAATTTTTACTCATTCAATAAGAAAATTTTACATTGCCATTTTTTTTGTTAAAAAAATTAAAAAAATGAATTTTTATTATTCATTTAGTAATTAATTATTATAATAGCAAAAAGAGTTAATTAGTATTATTTTATTTTAAGAAAACTAGAATTGAATGAAAGCATATATATGGGTATTGTCCATAAATCATTATATGTTATTTTCTTAAATAGAATTTTTTCTTATCTATTTTCAAAGTTTCAAATAGCCATAAATGAGCTTTTAGGCAATGATATTATAGCTTTTCAGCTCTTGTAACCCAATAATTGAAAAAGATGGATTACATATCTCCCAACAAAATGACATAACTCAATATAATATTTTGATTATTTATTTTAGAAATCTCTATTTATGATGTGAAAATGACAATTTGAAAATTCGTAAGTATTTTCATAAGCAATGTACATGCAAACCTTTAAACCATACCATTGCAAGGTTTTTTTCATTTTTTACTTTTTCTAATTTTGAGTGTGATCTAAACATAGACCTTATGCATTATATATAAAATAAAGAAAAAATTCAAGTTTAGCTAAAAAATATATATAAGAACTCTAAAAATAACGTACATGATTCTTATATAATATATATCATGTTGAGCCATTGAGATTTTAATATGCATGTTAACAAAAGAGTTACAAATTAGGCTATATTCAAGTGGATATTTGCTAAGAGTAATAAGAGTGAAAAAAATTAGGTCCACTTAGTCTAATGATAATCCTTTTTTATAGGTAAAATGCCTATAAGGATAGCATAAGATAGTAGGTCCCTTTTTTGTACATCTCAAGGATGGCATGCTTTTGGTGTGACCTTGTGGCTAGTTCCATATGTCCAGGTAGTTAACATCCCTAAAATCATATTTCTTGTAAGGTATTTTGGATGCTTCTAAAGGAGTCATGTAGCTTCAAGTGTGTCCAATCGAACTTTTTAGGTTAGATTGTTGACACAGGCTTGATCTTGAAGGTATTTAAGCCTTATGGTTGTTATGGCATAGAAGCTACTCTTTAAAGGCCTTTTTTATCCTAATTCTGATAAGATGTTAGGTTTTAGGCTTAGGTATGGTTCTTTATAACTCATTTTGCTTGTGGATCATTATATCCATCCAAACAAATTTTATTTGGTTAGGCCTTCATTGTCATTTACCCTTTCTTTCTATATCGTGACTCCTTATAATTTATATTTTTAATATTAATTATTATCTTGACAGGATTAATTATTACTTTTCCTAATTAAGTATACTCCATTGCCTTGTTTTATATTAACCATTGAACAGATCTATATTTTTCCACTTTAACTACCTTTATTTTATCTTTTAAGCTTACTTTTGTTGTCTTTTATCTTGTTTCTTTCATTTCTTTAGTAAAAAGTTCATTGTGGTTGTTAGCTTTTAGTGTTTTTGCTATAAATTTAGTAAATACTTGTTTTTCATAGTGTGATCTCTAGGTAAGTTTCATGATTTTCGAATGTTTTGTAGTTCTATCTTGCTTTTGTTATTTTACTTGCTTGTTATTGGCTTTCTTTTCTTTACCATGCTTGAAATTTTTTCATTTTCTTCTTTAATAAGTGTTTTATTATTGAACATTATAGCTCTATTTTCCTTTCTTTTCTTCTTGTTTTACCCCCATCAGCCACTTACCCTTTTTTTCTATTATCCAATCTAATATATTATTTCTTATTTTTGAAAGTATGTTAGCTTTCATGTTTAAAGGTTGGCCTGATTTTGATATAGATTCATTATCATCATTTTTAGACTTTAATTTAGACAAATTCCTTTTTCATATCTATTATCGCAATCTCCCACTTTTTAATACAACAATTATGATAGATTGATCGAGAGAGCTAAGTGGAATAGATAGAGTTAGGTAGGTGTATGGAGATTATCCCCAGTTTAATTGGATAAATCTAAAAGTTAGAAATTACATGGAATTAGCAAAAATGGGTTAACTAAGGAATGTTAAATAAGCTCTATGATATATGCTATTCATAAGAGTTTGATTGAAAACTTGTTCATTTTGTAAGTTATCAAGATTATGAGTAGGTATGTAGCTATGATTTAATATCCTTTTTAATGTTTTATAGAGACTTTATATCTAGATTAGGTGTTATTCCTCCTTTTACAATTTTTCAATATGAAGTTCTTCAGGAATTAAACATGTGTTCGATCCAACTTACTCCTCAAGCTTGGGTTTTCATGATATGTCTTAAGCTGATAAGTAAAGAGTTATTTTATAATGCCTCATGTAATAATTTCTTGTTATTTTCCTCCTTTTCCAGCTAATCAAAGGAAAGGTAGACCTATTTTTCTTAAAGGAAAGGGAGAATAATACTCAAAGATTTTAACTAGCTATAAATATTGGAAAAGTTTTTTCTTTAAAATTTACACATTGAATGAGGTCTACCTATTTTGATTTGATAATAATGATGTGTCTTTATATCCCTATTAGTGGGAAGATTTGATAAATCCTCATAAAGCTTGAGATTTAAATATTTATTTTTTAGATGAATAAAAGTTGATTTTGCATTAGCTGAGTTTAGATGATCTAGACCCTTATACTATTTTAAGTATGTTTAAGTTGTGCATACATATATTTACATGTAATTGGACTAACTTATTTTGTGTAGATATTTGTTTAAGGATTGAAGATTTGTCTGAATAAATGGTAAAGTTTGATTCTACGTGTTTTTAAAGGATTAAAGCTAATTTTTCAAAGCATGAGATGTCTATGTGAAAGGATGTGGAAAGCTTTCAAAAGGCTTCCTCATTCATGTCCAAGCAAATTCCAGATAAAGAAATTGCTTAAAATAAGAAAAATGATTGAGAGAATATGGTAGAGTTAGAATCAGATGTCTTAGTTAACTCATTGGTGACTGGCTTATGTGACATTAATTTTTTAGAGTTAGGTGACGTTAATATTTTAGAGGAGATACATGATTTGACATTCTAAATGGTATCTTTAAATTGAACTCATGAAAAAAAGAAAACTATCTCTTTAAATTTTAATCATATGTTTAAAGGAGGTAATGCTAATGTTTCATATTCGAGTCATTGGTTGAGAAAATTGAACGTGAATGATTAGTCGAACAAACTCTTTGCATCTTTAGGATTTTCTATAGAAAAATTATATAATTTTTGGTACAAAGATGTTAATGTGTTTGTTTATGTATTTGATCAGATGCTATTAAAAAAAACTATGATAGGAGCTTACCCTTAGCTTATAAAATTAAAAGTGTGAAGTTCAAACACATAGTTATAAATAAGCTTGGGCATCATTTTTTTGTGGTTCAATCCCTAGCTCATCTTTATGTAATCCAAGAAGTGAATATGGCTAAGTTTGAAGGGGCTCAAACTAGATGTTATTGCTGAATTGCAAAACTAGTTAAATGGAAGGCATAATGATCTTCGCCTTTGCCAAGAAAGCTATAAAGAGATTGCTATTCACGAGTATGAGTTAAAAGAAAATATGTCTAAGTTATTTGCTAGGAAATCTTAACTTGAACATGCATCCAACAAAATTAAGAAAAAGAAGGAAAGGGTGAAGGCTAGCTTATCTGATAAAGATATAAAAGTTCAAGTTTTGAAGAGGCAATTATTTGCTTGGGAGAAACAAGTTCAAGAAAGTAATATTAAACTAGTAAAGCTACAAAAGAAGCTCAAAAAGTCTAATGTTGCTGCATTTGATATATATTTTAAAAGGATTGTTGAGGTGAAAGCTCAATTGAAGAATTTCTATCCTTATATTTTTATTAACTTATCAAAAATTTCAGTAGATATTAAACTTCTTCCTGATGACAATGATGCAAAAGATAATAAATAGTTTGTATTCCTAAGTTATTTTAGGTCTTTTATACTATTTTTTTAATATTATTGAAATTAAGTTATAATGTTTTAATTGCAAGCCTTTTCAATTTATGTGTATGTTATTTGATTTTGATATGTTATGATGATTTTTTATAGGAATTCTATCCACTCTTATTTTTTTAAAAATCTAAATATTGATCTGAGCTTTATTTTCCTAAAGAATCTACTTAAATGCTTGACTTTATTTTTTAGGGGTTTACTTGAATGTCGGGGATCTAGTTTAGACTTTATTTTTCAAAGGTTCTACTAGAATGTTAAGGATCTAGTCTAGACTTCATTTTCTAAAAAGTTTGCTTGGATGTTGAGGATCTAATCCAAACTTTATTTTCTAAAAGGTTTGCTTGAATGCTAAGAATCTAGTTTAGACTTCATTTTGTTGAAGGGCCTGCTTGGATGTTAATAATCTACTCTAGTATACACTTATAAGTTTGAATATGTTCTTATCTTTCCTTAAACACTCAAGAAGTACATTTTTAAGTGTGAAGCATTCCAAGTCCTAGGTATCTATGTTCCATCTACCATTTCTAACTAGTATACTTTATTACACAAAGATTCTTTCACTCGATAAACTCTTTCCTATAAAGTGATCAACTTTCTATCCTTGCTTTCTCACCAAACTCTTTTTGTTTTCCTAAGAACAAGATCTCTTTTCAAAAGGTTCTACTACATAATCTCTTGTTGTAAAAATTTACTAATTTATTTTTATAATTGATCATTCTTATTTGCACATCCTCTCAAATATCCTTCAAGAAGTCTATCTCCTTTCTTCTTCTTTGATCATTCTTTATTTCCTCATTTCAAATGTTTCTCCTAATTCTATTGGTATCATGGATTTAGTACCATAAGGCAACTTGAATGGTGATTCTCCCATTATTGTGTATGATAAGGTCTAATATGAACACAATACTTTTAGAAACTCACCTGTCCATTTACCTTTTGCTTCATTAAGCGTCCTTTTCAATCTATCTAAAATTATTTAATTTATAAGTTTTATTTATCTATTGGTTTGAGAGTGCTTGACTGAGTAGAACTTTTGCTTAATGTCTAAAATGTTTTAACAATGGAATAAGTGTTAGTGAGGGAATTTTACTTTGCAAATAAATGATAATTGTTATAACACTTTTTTTGGCGAAAACTTGAGAATTCCTTGCTAGTAAATTGTATTCTGTTATTGGTGATCATTGCTTAAGGTAGCTTGAACCTACGCATAAAAAATCAAAGGACTAGTAATTTTACTATATTGTGTTATATTTGAGTCAATTTTATGACCTTTCTTACCTACATATGACTGATTTCCAAAAGAAATTCCTTATGCTCTACATGTTTATTATTGCAAGTGGTTTAGCCTTTACCCAATTTACAAAATAGTTAACTGCAAGTAATAAAAAATTTTATTGCCTAAATGCTTTTAGAAATGAACCAAGAAAGTTTAACCTCAACTAAATGAAAGGCCATGATAATATGATTAATTATTGTTCTATAATGGGTTTTTTAGGGACTTTGGCATTCTTTTGGTAGTTGTCACATCTCTGGACCAAGTGTAAGGCATCATTCTCATATTAGGCAAATAATATCCAATCTTGATAGCTTTTATAGCTAGAGCAAATCCTCTAATATAACTCCTATATATTCCTTTGTGGATATCTTTTAATATGTATTTTACTTCTTTTAGCCCTAAACACCTTAGAAGTGGAAGAGAAAAACTTCTCTTGTATAACCTATTATTACACAAAGTAAATCACTAGGTTCATGTAGTAAATCTTTAAGTTTCTTTACTATCTTTTAGCAATATCGTTTTGGATAAAAACTTAATTATTGGTGCTATCTAAGTTTATTTTTCTTTTATTCTTGCTAGCTCTTTCTTAATAATGCTAGGATAGTGCAATGTTTCTTGTATAATGCTTCTTTTATTTACGATTACTTTGGCACTAGTAAGTTTTGTTAATGAATTTACTTAGCCATTTTCTTCTTTTAGTATCCTAGTTCCTTTATATTCTTGTCCTTCTAATGGCTTTATTACCATTGCTCCATATTGTTTCATTATTAGCTTTTTGGTTTTATAATCCTTCTTTATTTAGGTTGTGATCAACTATAAGTCACTTCAAATTTTCTCCTATTTCACTACCTTTCTTATTTAAAGAATCATCAACATATAATTCACTTATTTGCTTCCATCTACTTAGGCTTTGTCAACTTTACTACAAAATCTACCATTGATTGTGATTTAATAGATCTTCTTACTGCAAAAGATATGTTGTACTCATATAGTTTCACTAACTAAGATACCAAATGTCCAGCCTAGTCAGGTTTTTGTAATGTTTAGACAATAATTTTGTAGTTCTAAAAATATAGGCGGAGTTTTTTTAAAGTAGTTAATAATATAAATGCTAGCTTTTCTATCTTTAGTACTTTTTTTCAACTTCATAAGTACTTTACTAATGAAATATACTAGTGTCTGCTCTTCTTCTTCTTTCATTATAATTATCGAGCTTACTGCTTCTTCAAACACTGCAAGATAACCATATAAAGGTTTGCCTTTATTTAGTCTTGAGAGTACCAAATAGGTAAATATATGATCTTTCAATTGTTTCAATGCTTTTTCACAATTATTATTCTAAATAAAATTTTTCATATCTCTAAGTAATTTATAAAAAGTAAGAATTTGTCACCTGATTTGGATATAAATTTAGCAAAGACTGCTAATTATCCATTTAACATTTGAACTTTTAATATACTTTGAAGGCTTTTCATGTCTAGAATAGCTTGACATTTAGATAGGTTTGCTTTATTCCTTATTCTATTAATATGAATCTAAGGAATTTTCTTACTCTAACTTTAAAAGCACATTTAGCTAGATTTAACTTCATATGATTCTTTCAAAATACCTTAGAAGCCTCATTCAATTCTTTCTAATGTTATTCTTCATCTTTTAATTTTACTAATATATCATCCACATAAACTTTTATGTTCTGCTCAATTTGCTTAGTAAAAACCTTGTTCATCATCTACTGGTACATGGCACTGGTGTTCTTTAACCCAAAAGGTATCACCTTCTAATAAAAGATGCTTTCATCTATAATGAAGGCTATTTTCTTCTCATCATTTAAATGCATCTTTAAATCCAAGTCTTCCAAATCCTAATGCATTATCAACGACTAATCAATTTTGAGCAATAAATATGCATTTTTTAGGCAAGCCTTGTTTAAATTTGTGAAATCTATGCACATTCACCATTGCCTATTTGCTTTTTTAACTACTACCACATTTGCTAACCATGTTGTGTGTTCTACTTCTTTAATGAATTTTTCCTTTAATAGCTCAATTATTTCATTTTTTATGATGTCCCTCCTTTCTAATTTAACATTTCTTTTTCTTTGTTGTACCAATTTTATAGTCAAATATGAAGCTAACTTATGATAGGTTATGTTAGGTCGATTCCTGGCATATTAGATGGTTTCCACGCAAAAATCTTAGCAAATTCTTAGTAAATCAATCGGTATTTATCTTCCTTGTAATGATAAGTCATTTACAATTTTAATCACCTTTCCTTTATCTTTGTCGAATAGGTGAAGTTCTTCTAGATTTAACACAAGCTCAAATCTTCTTGGGTTTATGTCTCCAGCATTCAAGATTGCCAAATCCATCATTCTACATTTTTGTATAAGCTTACCTTTCATAGTTGTTAGATCATATTGTTCCATGCTTGTATTACTATGTTTTGGTTCCAAGATTGCCATATAGCACTTCCATATAACTGCCTAGTCTACTTAAACTTTGCCTATTCCATAGGGTGTTGAAAACTTCATCAATAAATGTGGCATACAAATAATGGCTCCCACTTGGTTTAAGGATAGTTTACCTAGGATAACTTTGTAGGCTTAATTAGTCGCACTTACTACTAGAAAATGAACTTTCATACTTAACATTCTTAGAGAGACTTTTATTATAACATTTAAAGTATCTGTCTCCTCCATTACCACTTACTTTCCTGAAAAATCAATTAGCATACCACAATGAGGTTCTATTAAAGACTCAAGTAACTGTAACTTATTAGCTACATGAGAATAAAAAATATTGGCAGAACTCCTTTGATCTACTAGAATTTGTCTAACTAAGAAATTATGAATCATTGTTAACACCATCATTGGATCATCATACTTTTTATTGATGTCCCTAAAATCTTCCTTTATGAAAGATATTGCTTAGTAGGATGTTTTTGGTTTCTTTTGTCCTATGTCATTACTTAATAAAGATGACATTTCCTGTTGTTTCTAGATTCACTTTCTTTTACAAATCTTTTGATGATCGTGTCGATTATTTTAGTGATTAAAGGTGGGTTTGTTATTTGAGGTGTATTTATTTGTTGTGGAGATCTATTAAGCTTCCTATCCCTTTAGTGGATTCTATCAAGGTTTCTCCTATATTTGCTCAAGTGCCCTTTAAAGGAGCTATTTAATCTCATCTTTCAAGGTAACATAATTATTAGTATCATGTTCATATTTTTATGAAATTTGTAATATATGGACTTTTCTGCTAATGAAAATTTTTAGTATTTAGAAGAAGGAATTTTACAAGCTCAGTCGCTTAAACATTTTCCAAAACCATACTAACATATGTTTAAAGAGGTTTGTAAATATTAAATTGCCTTTTAGGTGGCATCCATAGAGTTTTACTATACTTATAATTATAACCATTCTTATAATGATCGTTTATGTTTATCCTTCAACTATGGCACATTTGCTCATATTCCTTTCCATTTTATGCATTTCTCTGCTCAGTTTAAAAGATCATTCGTTATAGACACAAGCTTTTTTATGAGAAACATATAAAAAAGATTCGATTGAAGACTTGCTAGAAGCTAATGGATAGCCAATCCTTCACTAAGATCTTTAATTTCTAATGCTAAGGCATTCTAAATAGCTAAGTATAGTTTCAGAGTTTCGTTACTGGAAATTGAGCAAAATAGTTGATGTTTTTCTTGGTATTCTATTAGTAGCAAAAGTACTAAATAACTATTAGAAACTTCTAATGGAATATGAAAGCAAGTTATTAAACCATTAGAGTCCAACCTTTTTAAAGGTTATAGAGAAGGCCTTGCACATTATTGCATCTAGTATGCCACAAAGTAACGTAGCTACTTGGAAAGCCTTAAAGTGTTCTTGAGGATTAGATGTGTTGTCATAGACTTCAAGATGGGTCGGTGATAAGAGTGGCAATTCGAATTGGTAGGTTATGCTTGTGCTAGATTAAGGTATGGTCTCAATCCGTTTATACTAGACCTAAATATAACCTATTTAATTATACGGGTTGACACAACATAACCCGTCTAACTCAAAACATTCATAATATGCTTACATAGGTTGTAATACGACTCATTTAACCTAAACTCATTTATCAACCCATTTACAATGGTTTTTATTTTTATTTATTTAATAAATTTTATATATTAAAAAATTTACTTTTTATCTTATTTAAGAAAGAATCAATTGTTAAAAATTAGTTTTTATCCAATATTTAGTGAAAATTTTCCTTTATTTTTTTCTTATTTATTTCCCTTGCTAGTTTATTTAAGATATTTTGTATGATAAAGTTTGAAAATACATTTGATACATATAGTCATATTTTAATAAGAAATTTATCACTTAACTGGAGAAAGGGAGCTCATTAGAATGAAGAAAGAGTAGCATTGTTATTATTACTATATCATTATTGTTGTCTCATCATCATCATTGAAGGATGTGAAAGATGAACTATTATGTTAAGATTGAAGTTTTTTTTCTCTCTCTGTTACTTTTATTCTATTTTTTTTCTCTATATTTAGGCTTAAGTATTTTAGTTTAAATTATTTTTTTTAATCTTCTAGAAATTAACACTTTTTATTTTAGTTTATTAATATTTTTAGTTTTAAGATTTTAATTTTCTTCACTTTTCACTTTTATGCTTTTTACCTTTAAAGTTTTACTTTAAAATTAAACACTTTATGGTATATTCCTTTAAACATGTTTAGTTTAAAATTTTAAAGGTTTATTCTACATAAATTAATAAATAATAATCCTATATATTATATAATTTATTATTATGAATAACACCGATTAGGTTGATTGCAATATCAACTCGAGTAACTTAAACAAGTTAAAAGACAAGTTATATAGGTTAATTCAAACCTAACACAAAATATCATGACCTAAACTTGATTGTGATTAGTGTGAATCCTGTTATTTGGTTTACACTAGCCTCACAACTATTTTACCAATTTTGTCCATTGAAAATATCTTTAATTTTATGAGAATCCAAAATTTATTTTAAATTTTACAAAAAAATGAATAGAATTTTCCCTCTTTTTAGATACTTCTCAAAGGCTATATCACATAAATCATGAAACCTATATTTTTCACAAATACGATAGTAACACAAAATAGATATGATACTACCTAACCTCAAAATACATACACAGATAAACGATTCAACATATCAAATACAAAATTAACATAGTTTCTATCTTTATCTTGATTGTAATCCAATTGTTAAAATCTTTCAATTAAGTTATCTTAAATTCTCCATAGATGTAGCAAAGCTTAAATATGCTTATTTTAGTTTGAAAACATAAAAAATAAAACAAAATAAGTTATGAGAACTCAATTAACATATATTTATCATAACCATACTTTGAATCAATTATAAATAGAATAGTTATATGCCAATTAAGTATTAAATTTAATAACAATAGCAAACCTATTTCTTGAATTTTTGAAGCATACGAGACTAATCTTAAGTTAACGTATTTATCTACACATAACTTAAATTTTTATTTCATATCATAACCCATAATAGTCTTAGCCATTCAAATTACATACAATCTCATTACCACATTGCATGCATAACCTATTCTGACAAGTTATTTGATTACCAAATAGCCAACAGGATATAATCACAATCATATTTCACAATAGTATTCAAATCAATGAGATTTCAAAATCATATCACAATGCATTGTAATTTACAATAAATACACAAGTATCCACTTTTTGACTCTTAGGTGAACCTTACACCCTCTATAAGTTTTTCATCCTTGTCTTTCCAAACTTTGCCTTATATCATTTATAAGCTTTTTACTGAGAATTTTCTATTTGGTATTCATAACATTGCCTTTATCATATTTTTTAATCTTAATGTCGCTTGTGGCGTAATTCATATTTTAATATATATATATACTAGAGCTCAACTTTATATACCACAATTTTAATGCAATTTCAATCATAAAAAGGTTATTTCATCATCATGGGGTAATGTCAAAACACATAACAAATATATATATAGTAGCATCATCATGCCCTCTTACATGGCCACGACAATCATTCACATTCCATTTTCCAACATACATGTAACAATGAAAACTTAATTGCAACAATTCAACAATCGATAATAACACCACTATGCTATCTAAGCATAGTTAATCCATACTCACTCAATATACATACACATTCTTAGCCTATCATTCCACTAAACATAAGTGCCAGCAAATAATACTAAGTAATAAATATATTTTACTTTCACCTTAAGATATCAAGTTAGGGAATAGCCACATTCTATGAAATAATTATATAAATATATACATATAATGAACTAATTATCTTGATGATATATTGATCAAATTGACAACCACAACTGCTAAGATTTAAGTTATTTAATTGTAAATAGATTCCATTCCATGTATACATATATTTGCCATCCATATAATTGATAAGGAATTTATAAATTACAAGTATAACATTTAGCCACTATTAGAATTATATAAATTTTAGGGTAAGATATATACTTAATAAGTCCATTCATTTCGAATATCTCTAAATATTCACTTCCATTTTGCTTTCATCTTTCATTTCTTCCTACTTCATAATTTATAATAATAACTTATAAATATAGGGTAACTGCTTATTCTCCTTTTGGACATTGCTAATGTAGATTTATTTCATAATTATATCAATACTTTAAATCATTGGCTCCTTTTAAAACCATAAAGATAAAATTATTATAACGTAGAGCTCTAAAAAGATTTGTTCTATGCTATTTAATCATCCTAGATCATTAGTTTTCCTTATTTTCAAATATTTACTTATAAGAGTGAAGATATATCAATAAATGGTGATTTCTTGGATCCATCCAATTTAAGCATAAATATTAGAGTTTGCTAATTTAAGGAGATTCTAGTTACATTACTATAGCCAACTATACATTTATTTTCTTTTATGCCTAACTTTTCTTAAAGGAACCATGAAAATCATAACTACTAAGGATTTTTAGATCAATCTTCCAACACCAAAAATATTATATTTTTATGATCCATATTTATATATATGCACTTTAAGTATATTATTCCAATATTCTAGAGCATAAAATTCTTTCTTTATTACTTTTATGTTAAATAGTCAAAACATGATGTTAAAGTGAGATTTCTCTGAATCCATCGTAAGACAATTGAAATATTAAAACCTTTATCTACAAAAAACATTTTATTCATGTCATTTTATTAAACTATACATTTGGTTTCTAATATTTTTAACTATGATTCAAGGAAATGATATTTCACATAACTAAAGGTTTCCTAAATCCTACTTAAGCCATTTAAGATATTAATATATAGCACTTTGTAACTATTCTAATTATAATATTCTAGCATTTTATATTAAAGAGATCATATTTTTCTAAAAGGATCACCACATATTTCAAATATGCATTTAGGGGTTTTTCTTAGATCATCCTTAAAATAGTGGAAACATTAAAGCTTCAAGGTATAAATCAACTCACCTCCTTCCAAGATAGCTCATCAGAGCTTGTCGATAGCAAGAATGTACCGAGGTGCCAATGAAATGAAACAAGACAAAAACTTAAGCTATTAGATTGATGTGCACTTCGCGGCTCTCTATACATTCACCAATAATCACCATAGCTAAGGAAAGGATGGCATCAATTAAGCAATGCATGACAGCGATAACTAGAAATGGCACTCATCGCATCTAAAAAAAGGAGGAGCAACAATTTTCTCAATGTGTATCATAACAGCATCATGCAACTCATCTTATTGTTAATATTGATGGCTTATGCGAAGGTCATCTTGGCATGGTAGTGCATAATGGTGTGACACTGAAATGTAGTTACTTATTAGCTGAGAGAATAAGATAGAGATTGGGAAGAAGATAGAAAAAAAGAGAACAAAGAGAGAGAACTTGAGGAGTAGAGAGAGAACATGGGCAGGGAAAAAATTTAAAATGGGTCTTAGGTTATGATTTGGTGCTTCTTGCACCATATAAGCTTATTCTTTCTTTAAATCTCAGCCTTTCATGTTAAACTTTAATCAATTATTATTATTTATTTTTATTTATTTTTTTACTATCAACTAATGTGAAAATCACTGATTTAATTATTTAATTAGATTTTGAAATAAAATTTTAATGAAATAAATGAAATTTTAATTATTTTCATTTATCAAAATAATTATTTTGAAGCATTTAAAAATATTAAAAATTAAATATCATTATAGGGCATCACACAAAATTTATTTCAGTTAAATAGGTCGACCTGTTTATGATTTAAACCCATATAACTTATGTTGCATTGAAATTTGCCACCTATTATTAGTGGTTTGAATACTCTTGGTAGTGGAATAATCATAATATCATTGGTAAAGCAATGAAGTTGATTAAAGGTAGGTTGTTGATGTTCATCATGGTTATAAATTAGGATCCCTAGGTTTGATGGATCATATTACTTAAAGGTGTACTTGGTTAATGTACGAGTGGAAAAGTTATGTTTAGAACTATACTGGCTTGTAGAGAGAGGAGCACTAAGTTGTGTGTTTATCACTTGATTGGATGGTGGCACAATGGTATGGTTAGTGATAGTTAAGGATTGTTACCTAAAAGGAAGGACGAGGATACAACCAGGGTATTGGATAATTTGAGTTATAAAAGTAGTACATGTAGATTTATGAAAGAGGTCAAGCTTTGCTTGTAATTTCTTTATAATTTTTGCTAAAGCATTTTGTTTAATTTCTGCCTCCATTTACTTGGCCTATTAACATAAGTACTTTAATTAATCTCGCTTGTTATGATTTTTATAAAAGCTTATTTAGCTTTCCATTGCTCTTACTAGGTGGACTTTATATGATAACCAAATTGGGATATGATGGCATAAGAACTACAGTCGACACCACAAAACTCTTAACCTTATAGTCATGGGTTCTAACGCTATAATGGGCACTAGTAACAAAAGAGTTACAAATTGGGCTATATCCAAATGGATGTTTGTTAAGAGCAATAAAAAGTGAAAAAAATTAGGTTCACTTGATCTAATGATAGCCCTTTTTTATAGGTTAAAATGCCCATAGGGATGACATGAGATTGTAGTCCATTTCTTGTAAATCTTGAGGATGGCATGCTTTTAGTGGGATCTTTTAGCTAATTCCTTATGTCTAAGTGGTTAACATTCCTAAAATCATGTTTCTTGCAAGGTATTCCAAATTCTTCCAAAGAAGTCATGTAGCTTTGAATGTGTTCGATTGAACTTCTTAGGTTAGATTGTTGATATGGGCTTGATTTTAAAGGTGTTTAGGCTTTGTGGTTGTTATAGCATGTAAGCTACTCTTGAAAGACCTTTTTTAGCCTAATATCCAATTGGATGTTAGGTTTTAAGCTCCAATTATGGTTTTTTAAGGCCCATTTTCTTATGGATTATTATGTTCACCTAAATAAAATTTGTCTAGTTGGACTTTCATTATCACATATAAACTAAAAAAACTATTTACATGCTAACAATAACCTACCCAAGTGTAATAAAAGCATTTTTTTTTGCTAGGAATGCATAAAATTACTAAATTTCTTTTACAATAACATTAAGATTTTAGTTTAAGATAATGTTTGATTCACAAAATCTTTTATACATTTTCAAAAATATTATAAGGAAATAATGGATTCTTAATATTTGAATTGAAATCAAGCATAATTTTCTTGAAAATATTTTTATATTAATATTCCTTAAATTAAATTATTCTCATGAAAGTAAAGTATCTTTCATTATCATATTACGAGAATATTTTAGTAATATAAAAGAACTATTCTGCTTATTTTTCCAAATCTTATAACCTCATTTCATCATCTCTCACTATTATTAATCATCGCTTATCATCATCCACATCATTAACTAACTCTTATTGACACTCACCATTGTTGACTAAAGTTTATCACCATTCACTACCATTAATCATCATTGTTATTAGTTAAAATTTATTATCGATTATTGTCTTCGCTGCCATCATCTCATTACTTGTTGCCATCCACTATTATTTATCATTATTAACCATCACTTAATACTATTTATTATCATTAATTGTCACTTGCTACCACTAATTGCCATTGATTATCACATACTATCACTAAATATAGTTTACCATTAAATTATCAATAAGAACATTTTTTATATACTAACTATATTTTTAAAAATAAATAAATATAATAATTAGTTATTCATTCATAAATGTGGTAATTATTATATATATTTTTTAAATTTCATAATTAAAATTCTTAATCCTTTATTTTTATTTTTGTCATAATTATTTATCCTATTGTTTACTTACAATGTTAAAATAAATTGAAAATATTGAAATAGATTATTAAATCTCACTTTACTAATGTCAAATATATACTTATTTTCTAATTATATTATTTTTTGCACTATTTATTTTGATGTTATGTACGAGTGAAGGAAGAAAAGAAGAATTGTAATAAAAGTAAGAATAAAAAATTTATAGCTCTAATAATGTATTTTAAGGAATATATACTCACTACATGTATAAAGGAGAGAGTGTATATTATGTTTACACCTTTAAAAATATGTAAATTAATTAAAATATTATATTATAATATTTTTAAATTTTTTTTAATTAAATTGAATAAAGTAACATGACATCTTTAAAAATAATAATTTTAAGAATCATATTTATAAAAAAATTATAATTTTTGTGAAATATATAATTTCATAAATTAAATGTAACTTGAAAGTAGAAAAAAATGGTGGGAACAAAAAAATCAAGCATAACCTGTCGATCTTAAGAATCAGTCGGTAGCACCTATAGAGCGATCTTATCTCATATATTAATATTGGGCAAGCCTTAAGTTCATCATGTTATTGAGCCATTGACATGGATTCTTTATTATAAAAAGCTAGCAAGTTACATGTTCATATTTTTTATGTCAAAAAATAATTAAAAACAAATATAATGCTCTAAAGCATAGAAATTGAGTGATTTTATTTTTAAATTTAAAGTATTTAATTTTAGTACATTTTTTTATAATGGGAGGATTATTTAATGCACATATGTGAAATTTTGGATTTGAACTCAATATTTAATGGAGAATAAAATCCCTAAAATAATATTAGATATTATTGCATCATTAGGATGCCAACAATTTAAGACTTTTTGATATATCAAATAATTAAAGTTGTTTCTTTGATTAAAATATCATCTAATTATTAATGAAAAACTAACATCATGTGAGGGAGAGTAATTTTATTGAACATGACATTTTTTATGCTTTAATTTAGATATATATGATGGCTAATGATGAAATATTATCTTCTTAATTTTATATCACAAAAATGAAGATATTATCTTTTTATACAAAATAAAAATGAATTTGGGAAAGGAAAAAGCTAATAATCAATTTGTATACTTTAATAAAAGTGTAAAGACGTATCACAATGGATAAAATACTAGATTCAAAATTGTTAGTTTTTATATTAGTCATTGAAGAAAAGCTTAGTGAAAGGATTAATATTAAGCTGATTAAAATATTTAAAGGACTAAAATCAAATATTTTAAATAAAAAAATAAAATAGCATAATTTATATTTTAGAAATGCAAAATTGTATCTAAGTGAAAATGAAAAATAAAGTAAATAAGGCATTGTTCCCCTCTTTTTTTTAAAGTTTTTATGCAATTTCTTTTAGAAATATTCAGAGTGAATGCTTTTTGATAAAATATTACAATTTTGGATGTAATGTAATGATAAGAAAAAAAATTATAACTTTATTAATTTGTTAATTAAAGTTATGACACTAAATTTTTAAATAAATTGTTTACTTACTAAATTATAGAATCATTATTTGTCTTTAAATATCTTTTGTACAAATGCTTTAATAGAAACTCCTTCTCCACTAGTACCATGAGAGTGATTGCTTTAAGATATATTTTATGTAAGGCAGCCATAAATATTTTGTAGTATGTATGTAGAAGTATGTTTTGGGTCTTGTAGGATATGCTTAATCATGGTACAATGTAGGAACTTAATTGTAAATATTTTGATAATATTTATAAAATATATTTGCATTATTAGTTTTTGTGCAAAAATACCAAGTTATAGAGATTAGTTAGACTAGTGGAAATTAGAAAATGGATTCCATATTGATTATGACCTAGGTAAGTTGTAACAAAATTAATATCAAAACATGACCTAAGATTTTAGTAGGTAAATAAGGCCTGAGGATATGTTGACTAAGATACGACTATAGCTGCCTAGTTAGGCATTGGTTGAAATTGTATCAGTAGTATGTATGCGTCTAGGATCAAATATTACTAATATTATTTCAATAAACCCTAAATTATTTAAAGGCATTGTGGTGGAGCTTCTTTCTTAGAAATAGTTATTATTGATTTGTGCTTTGACTAAAATACTTAGAACTTTTATGAATTAGGAAAGATGATAAAGTCTTGTAGTTATCAAGCTAGTAATCTTAGTGATAGATAGTCATCCTAGGATTTGTAAGCTTAAAATGATCAATGTGATGGAAACAATAATCAAAATGTCCCCCAATGGGTCGTTGCTTTTATTTAGACAATAAATAATGATAAATATAGTTCAAGTTTTTTGCTAAGAAAAAGAGCAGGACCAATATAACAATAAAAGGGATTGAGCCTTTATCTAAAGAAGGGAAAAAGAAATTGATTAGATCCTTTCTAAAGAGAACTTGGCAAACAAATTACAAATTATCCATAGATTTAACAAGTTAAAGTGCCTTCAGTTTTGTAGTTTGAATCTAAATGCAAACCTTCATCAGTTTCTTACTTAAATCAAAAGGTAACTCTCATGTTTAAATTAAATGATTATTAAGCGGATAAGGTACAGGTTAAAGGATGTAGCACATTATAGGCTTTCTAGTGCTATAAAGAATAGTGAAACCAAATTATTACCCTTGATTAGGTAGCATTCTAAGAACTTTTCATAGATCTTTTCCTACCACTAATTGTGAGAGAAACTAAAGTAAATAAATTTGAATACTTAAGGTAGGGATCTTTATCCATTAGTAAGTATGACTCAGAATTTACTCTCCCATCTCAATACATGGATTACCTAATTCTAAATGAATGGGCAAAAGTGCAAAGATTCATTTATGAATTATGAGATCACTATTCTAATGTCACTCATATTACCCAGACTACTACTTACTAGGAAATAGTTAATCGGACACTTTAAGAAGAATTTAGAATAAAAAGAAGAAAAGCATGATTTAAGAGAAGTAAATGGAGTAGTTAGAAAGATTTAATTTTTCAATCATAGCATAAGGAATGCCTTCTTCTAATGTACCTATTAGTGGAGAAAACTAATTTTTTTCAAGCCTAACGTATCTTAGAAGTACCTTTCATGGATCTTAAAGAAGAAAATGTCAAGGAAACCAATAATTTCATCTTAATGCCTATGAGCATTGGAAAGGGACAAAGGGAGGTAGCTATCAAGAAAAACCACCTCGATGTGTTCGATGTTGGAATAAAGACAAGGGACCTTATAATCAAAATAACATCATATGTTATCAATATGGACAACTAGGCAAAAAATAGAAAAAAGAATTTGAAAACCCTCCCAACTATAATGTAAACTACCTAGCACCTTAACGAAGTGCATTAATAACAAGACCTATAGCTTTAGTAAGTCCTCAAACAAAATCCAGGACTAAGTGCTAATAAAAGTAACTAAAGAAGGAATGAACCATGGAATTAAGCAAAAGTTTTCACTTTGATCACATAAAAAGCACATGTGTTTAATATTATTGTTACAGATATTCTTGAAATTAAAAATTGGCAAGCTCATGTTCTATTTGATTCAAAAGCTACATACTTTTTCATTTCTATGAAATTTTCTTCTTTGATAAAAAATTTCCTAATAAATTGCAAAATCCTTTAATATCAGCTATATCATTAGATAAAACCTTGATTACTACCATATTTGTGAATGCTTGCCTTGTACATATTTGTGATTAATTAATGCCTACTAATTTGATTTTGTTGGAAATGGTATAGATTATGACATTATTTTAGGAATGGATTGGTTATCTATTTATCATGCTTAATAGATTATTTTAACAAAACTATGACTTTTATTGTAGAGAAAGCACCACTTGTTATATTTTAGAGAGAGAAGAATTTTGAGATTGCTGGAATAATTTCTAATATTAAAGCTCAAAAGCTCATAAAAAAATGGATGGACAACATATGTAATAGTGATTTAAAACTTGAACTAACCCTTTCCAAACAACAATGATGTTCCAATTATGTAGCAATTTTTGGATATGTTTCTAGAAAAGTTGTTAAGATTACTTCCTAATCAAGAAATCAAATTCAACATCGACTTAGTCCTTAACATAGATTTAATCTCCATACCACTATATTGAATGGCCCCAACTAAGATGAAAAAGCTCAAAAAGTAGCTATAAAAGTTAATTAATAAAGGTTTCATCTATCCTAGTTCATCATAATGGAAGCTTCGATGTTGTTCATTAAAAAAAGTATAGGATTTTATGATTATGTATAGAATGCAAGTAGCTAAATAAGGTGATAATTGAAAACAAATATTCTTTGCCTCAAATTGATGAATTTTTTTAACCAATTATAAAGAGCTTAATGCTTTTTTGAAAATAAATTTATGATTTGTACTACAATTGAAGATTCAAAAGGAAGACATTTAAAAAACTGCATTCAAAACTTATTACAATTAGTATGAATTCCTAGTTATAACCTTTGAACTAACTAATGCCTTAATAACCTTTATGAATCTTATAATAAAAATTTTTAAATGACTACTAAATAAATTCATGACTATGTTTATTGATGATATCTTGATTTGTTCTAAAACTAAAGAAAAACATAAGCAACACTTCATAACCATTTTATAAATCTTACAAGAAAATTAATTATACACTAAAATTTCTAAATGTGAATTTTAATTAATTAGTGTGAAATTCTTAGGACATGTGATATTCAAAATGACATTCAAGTTAAAAGATTGAAGTAATTCAAACTTGACTAAGGCTCATAATTAGGTAAAAAGTTTAAAGTTTCTTAGAATAGCAAGTTATTATAGCAATTTATGAAAGATTTCTCCAAGATAGCTTCTCTATTAACCAAGATCACTTAAAGAGGAGTTAAATTCAAATGGTTCCATAAGTATGAGAACAATTTCCAATAATTGAAGATTTATTTAACCTTAGCTCTAATTCTTACTTTTTCATTATGTACCAAAGGATTCATAATCTATTATAATGTGTTCCATATTGGCTTGGATTATATGTTAATGCAAAATGGAAAAGTTAAAACACATGTATTTTAATAACTAAAGAAACATGAATTAAACTATCTAACCCATGATTTGAAAATGGTTGCTATAGTTTTCATCTTAAAGATATGGAGACACTACTTATATGGTGAAACATGTGAAATCTACACGAACTATAAAAATTTGAAATATATCTTCGATTAGAAATACTTGAATTTGAAGCAGTAGAGATGGATGGAACTCATCAAAGACTATAAATACATTATTCATTACTATCTTACTAGTGCATTGAATGGGAAATCACAAAGAGTCTTAGCTAATATCTAAACTGTAGATCAAATAGTGATATTGCACAACTTGCAATATAATCCATCTTAGGAGCAAAACCCTCATTATCTAGCTTTGAAAGAAAAAGCACTGTCAAATCAAAATGAAGACTTAACTATTAATGAGAAAGGTATAATTAGATTTTAAAGCTAACTTTAAGATCCCTACTCATTAGAGGAATGAATTTTCACATTAATCTTATTATTCATTTTATACTATACATCCTTGCATAGAAAAGATGTATTATGATTTATAATAAGGTTTCTGGTGGAAATATATAAAGAGAAATGTGCTCAATTTGCACATTAAAGTGTCTTATGTACCAATATATGAAAGCTAAACACAAAAAGTCCACTAGTTTGCCCTATTAGATTCCTAAATGAACATAGGGAAGTGTTATTAATGTATATGCCCTAAAATCAATTATATGGATGATTGTAAATTTAAATCATATTATTTTAAAGATAATTTCAATTATCATATTTATACATATATTTTCTGTATAGTATATTTAATTATGATAATAACTTTAGAATAATTATATTTTTAAATGTTCTTAATCATATATCATTGTGGATTAGATTGCATTGATATATTAAGATTAGAGTGTATGGTTACTTATATAAGATATTATGTCTACATATGAATACAAGTTAGAGAACTTATATACTGGACCGACTCACCCTGAGAACATTACATGGATCGTTATATGAATGTTATGAATGATTCTTAATGATTATCATTAATATAGTCCTTTGACTTGAGATTACCAAAATTCCCTACATATAAGTTTCACATTTTGATATTGTTCTATGTCATTCATAATTGAGTGAATGCAATGATAGTTATTGGATATGTTATATCTCATGCAGAGGGATTTATATGATCAAGATGGAATTTATCATTCCTATATAATAGGAGTGACATTTATGGGCCCCTTGATTAAGTAAGGCTGAGAAAAATGCATGACTATGCTCAAATAGATTGACATGGGATGTCAATTATATTTTCTTTAGTTAACTTACTTAGAAATAAAAAAATCTTTGAATTAAGCTATATGGAAATGACACGATCCATATTTCGTACTCAATCTAGATGTCTAAAATAAAATGTCATAGATGATGATCACATGTATATAACAGGAGTAACATTTATGGGTCCCTTGATTAAATAAGGCTAAAAAAAATGTATGACCATGCTTAAATAGATTGATATGGAATGTCAACTACATTTTCTTTAGTTAACTTATTTAGAAATAAAAAAACCTTTGAATTAGGCTATACGGAAATGACATGGTCCATATTTCGTACTCAATTTAGATATCTAAGATAAAAGGTTATAGATGATGATTACATGTATAGGTTCAGTTGGATCACTAACTTTCTTATTACTTAAGTAATAATGATGTATTGCTAGACACGGCTTATTGTTTATGATCATTAATATGATTTATGATAATTGCTAATGTAATGAGAGCTCATAGGATCACATACTTAGAACCTAGTATATTTTGAATTGATTGACCAAATTATTTAGGCCTAGTATATGGGAACTACATGTTATAATTATAAGCCCATAATTATGCATGGAAGAAAGTCTAATTAGTTAGGATTTTCTATACACTTATTTAAATAGGCTTGTTGTATGTTAATAATTATTGTTCATGCATCCCAAAACACTGGAAAAATCCTAGTAGCATTCTTTAACCATAACTTTTGAAGAGGTGTAGCTAGCACTACAAGGAAAAAGAGGAGAATTTCAATTAGTAGCTGTAGAACGATCACTAGTGATTTATTGGTTCATGTGGATATCTCAAATTTTCAATTAGGACCAAGTAAAAAAGGTAATTAACAAAATAGATTTTTGAATCATCTGAAAAGGTATCAATTGAATCCTTATCCTAATATAATATTTTATATGGATCCATAGATGGGATCGGTTAATATTCTACTGCAACTGTTTGGCTCTCGATCTCAACAAGCGTAACCATGGATTTCTTAACAAGTTTACCTTAAATTCAAAAAGGGTTTAATTTAATTTGAGTGATTATTAACTAACTAATTAAGATAGCTCACTTCCTACAAATTAGAACCACTTATTTTGCTGTATAATACACACTAGTTCACTTAGATAAAATAGTTCTATTGCATATGGTTCTACTTATTATCATTTTAGACTAAAACACACAATTCATAACCTATTTCTATTAATATTTCTAGTAAGCCTTGGGGATATAATTGTGTTTTAGCATGGCTTTCTAAGGCCACTGAAATTGAAATAGGCTAAAGCTCGTAGGCTAGCCCATTAGCCCATGGGCTTTGAATGAATTGGGCTACCAAAATGGTAATCCTAATAAATGCAAGCCACATTTAGCTTGGCTCATGCAGGCTAACTTATAGATAAGCAAGATTGGCCCACTTATATATATATTACATTTTTTAATTTTTATATAGGCCTACATAACATAATTTTTAGTTATGTTAAGATGTATTATGAATAATTTATATTTTTATTTTATGAATTATATTTTATATATAGTATTTTTTAATGCTATATATAAATTTAAAATATATTATAACTTATTTATGGATGGTTATGTAGTACTTTCAAATGATTTTAAAATTTTTTATAGTTTAAAAGTTGAAAAGTAAATAAAAAACTTAAAATTTTAAAATAAGCCTATAAGCTAATCTATTTATCCACTTTCCGTCAAGGATAAGACTAAAACCTTTAATATAGAGGCTTATGTGTGATGTAAATAGGCTTAACTTGACTCACTTGCTTATTAACTCTACAACTTTCTATCCATAAATAGATGGACATTTTGAGTGTAATATTCAGGTTTTGGAATATATGCTTTGAGCTTACACCTTAAAGTTTGAAAGTGGTTAGTTGAATTTGCATATAACAATAACTATTAACCTAACATTAAAATCACACCCTATAAAACTTTGTATGGTAAAAAATGTAGATTCCTAGTAGGATAGTTTGAACTAGGAGAAGTGAAGCTTCTTGGATTAGTTTTGGTAACAAATGTATTTGAAAAAGTACAAATAATTTGAGATTGGTTGAACACAGCATATGACTATCAAAAGTTATGTGTAAACAAAACAAAGGAAAGAAGTCAAGTTCTAAGTATGAGATATAGTCTTCTTAAAAGTCCTACCCACAAATGGAATTATGCAATTAGGTAAGAAAGGAAAATTAGCACTAGGGTTGGAAATTGGATGGTTAAAAATGGTTAAGGGCCCTAAACTAACCGCCCACTTAAAATTACACATGATGAAATTAAACTTGCAACCACTTATAAAAGTCATGTCACCCACTTCTACCTGAACCTCATAGTTACTTGCAGGTACCTATGGATGTGGGTGGGTATAAATAAAAAAAGCCAAACTTAATTAGAAGTTTAACCCTATGAAAGTTTTGTCGCAAGTTTTCAGGAAATAAACAATCAAACAAACAATATTAAAGTTAAAAAGAAGTAAAAAAAAAGGGAGAGATTTACTAATTATTAAGATGTGAGATCCATAATATTTGCAGTAATAAACAAAGATCAGAATGAGGACCATTTGGAGTAGCATCCTTGCTTGATTGATTCAGCTGTTTAGTTTAAAGGCAACCTTTGATATTTCACTATACATTCACCAATACTTAAGGTGGGCAGTAAAGTATTATGATCTTTAATATACAATATTAAGATGCACCTATCCCTACTCGCATGCTTGAAATCTTCCTTTAAATTTTACTTGCTTTTATCTATTACAGTATTTAATCTAGTTAAAACCATATAATTGCATATTACAATAGGTGGTTTACAGCAGTTAGACCTAAAACTTTCAGCCCTAATTAACACCCCATTTTGTTAACTTTTTTCTTATTATCAAGTAAGTTAGAGTAGCTATGTACCAATTGGAGCTAGTAGATTGTTTACAGGCTATGCATCTAGTATTTCATATGTTTATGCTTTGGAAGTACATTCCTAATTTAGCTCACATGATTCAATATGAACCATTATAGTTATATCCAAAATTATCTTATAAAGAATGACTAATGGAGATTCTAGATCACCAGATTCAAAAGCTGAAATCCAAAGAATTACCTTTAGTAAAAGTTTATTGTGAACCTTGCATAATAGGAGAAGCAAATTAGGAACTTGAGTTAGAAATACAATAAAATTACCCATATCTTTTTGGTAAGCCTTAAGGTTAATAGATTTTCTAACAAAATAATTAAGTTGTTAAGAATTTGAGGATAAATTTTTTAAAGAAGGAAGAATTGTTGCTCTTCTTAGAAAAATTGGAAATTTCTTTAAAATATTTTTGTATGTTTTAAAATGTTTGTTAAATTATTATAATTGATATTAAAGTAAGAGTTTATTAGAAAATAATGGAGTATCATAATGTAAATATGGGGAAATAATTTATATATAGGTTAACGGGTAATTACAATTAAGTAAATGTATATAGAAAGGATTTAAAATTTATTTATCAATTTTACCCTTGAAATACTTCAAATTTACCGAAATACCTCTAAAATATCAAGTCACCTTTTAACTCCTTCAACTAAGAATTCCTTCATTTTAGATGCTAAACCAACCGAGTTTCTCTCCTCTGTTTCATTAACTTCTTCTTCTCAATGCATAACAAGAATCAAGCTATTTTCTTTAAGAAACCATCAACAACTTCTCCTTAAACAAGGTAACCTTTTATGATACCAAGTTTTAGTTAGTTAGTTTATTGAGTTTTGTTCATGATAAGGGAAAATATGGATTCAAGTTGATTTTCTTTGATTTGGTGTTAAATAGGATCAAACAATTGCTCTTTTAATCTCCTCTACACATAAATAAGTAGATAATCTACTTAAATCCTTTCAATTTGTGTGTTCATTAAATTATTAAAGGTAATATTAAAAAAGTGGATGAAGTTATTACTTTAGTATTGTAGATTTGTTGCTTGAATGAAACCTTAGTTATATGTGATTGGTATACGAGTATGAATATTGAATTTGTTTGGAATTCTAGGTTTATGAACGTATTTGGTCATAAAGTTAAATAAAATGATCATTTGTGCAATAAAATTTGTAGAGGAGTTGGAAAACCCAACTTATAATCGACTACGATAATTAATTATAGCCTTAGGAGTTATACCTAATAGGTCCATAATTGGCTATTATAGTTGACTACCTTAAAGGCCTAGTTATGTTATAGCCCTAAAACTTATTTTCCAAAGGCCTATAATTAACTATCATAGTTGCTTATTGCTAAATTTATTGCTTTTGGATCAAATAATTGACTACAATATCTAATTAGTGTATAAAACTACTAGATTGAACAAAATGCAGGATTATATAATTTGGTGAATGTTTATAGCTTATTTGTGGATATGATTGATTCATGAATGTGAATTGTATGATTTAATAATGAACTCCTAGATTAGGATATGATAATAATTGAAATTATGATTAAGGAAGATAATATATTGAGATTGTGATAAAATATTGAATTAAAAGAAATACTTATGAGGGGATAAGGTAAACTTTAAAAAGATAAGGATGATCAAGGATAATGTTAACTTGGGAAGTACTAAGATATTTAATTATTATATTTATCTATAAATTGTACATAAATGGAAATAATTAATAATGTTTGTATTGCTGTGTACAAGTTTATCTTTACATGAGAAATAACTTATGCATGAATGTTGCCATAGATACCTTAAATTTTTTTATTTAAGTAGATTGTTTGCTTATTAAGTTATGAACTCATAATTTGTCTTTAAATATCTTCTTTATAGATGCTCCAATGAAAACTCCTTCTCTGTCAACATTAGATGAATGATTACTCTGAAATATATCTTATGTAGGCAACTATAAACATTTTGTAGCTTGTATATATATATATATATATATATATATATATATTGGGCTTTACAGGATATGATTTATCATAGTGTAATGTAGAAACTTACTTGTAAATATTTTAATAATGTTTATAAAATATGTTTGCATTATTAGTTTTTATGTGAAGATATCAAGTTATGGAGACTAGTTAGACAAATAAAAATTAAAAATGTATTCCACAATAATCATAATCTAGATGAATTGTAACACAATATAATAAAAATAAATAATAAATTATATAATATAATATCTTTTGTATTATCTTTTATATCTCTATGTGACTATATTATATTATTTTTTATAATAATAATAACAATAATAATAATTTGACAATTTAAATAAATTTATGTCTATAATTTCACTATTTTTTAGATTTTTTTTATTTTAAAAGTGTTTGACTTACCATATTCTTTGAAATATTAGAATTATAATTCGGTATTCAAATCAAATCATTTTAAATATATTTAATTATAAAACATATGCTTTAATTTTAAATTTTACCGTGCAAAGCACAAGATGGAAGCAGTATATATTATGCAAAATAATATTTATGTAAACCATTTTTATATTTTTATTGTATGATTTTTCATTAAGATTATGATAAATGCATTAATTATTCAATTTAAATGAAATAATTATAATTATGATATTAGTAATTATTATAATAATTAAATTATAATTATTAATAATAATTAATAAAGCATTTAATAATAACAAGGATGAGAAATCCCATAATAAACACTTTGTCCAAATTTTGTCCTTATCGAGATCCGAATGCCTATTCAGCAGTTTTTTTTTTAATTTTTTGAGATTAAAATTTTATTTTGATTTTTATAAATTTAAATTTATATTAATTTGAACCCTCGTTAATAGTTTGTATTAATTTTTTTTATAAAAATTCATAAGAATAGTTATAAACTGAACATTCTGCACGAAGGAGTACTTCTTTGCAAAAAAGGTAATTTAACATCCAAGAAAGGTAATTGATGATGACTATTTCTACTCTCTTTTTCCCACAGCAAAAATAAAATAAAATAATGCCTGCAGTATTTCGTATTCTTCTTAATCATAAAAAATAACAAAAGATGAAAATTTGAAACATTGTGTATTATTTACTATTATTATTTGTAAAGAGTTTGTAATTTGTAATTGTAATAATTTGAAGCAGTGAAATGGAAACGTAAAAATTAGTATTTATAATTATAATTATAATTCATAATTTTATTACTTATTTTTAATTTTTAATTATTAAGAATCAACGCTCAGAAAAGTTCGGTGTCCCCATAGCCCGGAGATGCTGTCTTTCTCTTCTATCTCTCTTCGTCTCTACCCTATCTCTTTCAGCCACTTTCAATTCGGAGGCTCTCCTCAAATCACTGCTCATCCTTCTCCCACTCTTACCTTCTAGATATTCTGGGTCTTGTCCGGGTTTTTTTGCCTAGGTTCTGAACGACTCGGGAAGCTTTCACTCAGATTTGTGCACAATGTTTGCAGTAGGCTCAGTTCAGGTTCACAGCGTTTAGTTTGTGAAGTAAGTGTTTATATCTTTCACATTTTCGGTTCATTTATTGTCGAATTTCAATGAATGATCAGCAAGCTAGTGTGTTTATCTGAATCTTATGTTAATGGATCTGTGTTTCGTGCTGCTGCCATGAAGCAATTTGGGATGTTAACTTTACATAGGATTCTGGGAGCGAAATTCGGCGAAGTGGAAGAGAGTGAATATGAAAATTTGGAATCTTATTTTTATTTCTGGGGGTCTGAGTAATGGAGCAAAAGCAAAAAGCATGTGTACAAATGTGCAATTGGGTTGACTGAGAGCTGGGCTTATCTTAATTTATCGATCTGGTATGAATTGTTATGTCAAAATTATGACTTTTATTGTTTTCCTCCTTTTTTGTTGGACTTGGATGTTCATTTGTTAAGTTGGAGGGTAAGAAATATCAGCTTCTGCAAGTTAGTGATTCGTCATTGGTGAATGTTCCTATCTCATTAAGTCTTCAAGTTTTGGGTATTTAAGAGTCGATATCCAAGAGATTTATTGCATGGATGTCATGCTGCACTGACTGATATTGATTATTGAGGTTAAATGTTATTTTGATCTCTCTATTAATTAGAACGATGTTTAGCTTGGGGATCTAAGAGTGACTGATATGAAAACGGGATTGCCAATCTTTGGTTTTTTGTTTATCCTAAAAATACAAAAAGCCCAAAACCCCATGTTTGCAAATTTTCCAATGGAAAGAGGGTGTCATTATGCATCCACTTACTACTGGCACCCGCAACTATTTGCTAGTAGGCTAGATATATCTCCATTATTGAAAAGTAGGCTGCTTTGCTATCATAATTTCTGCAGCTCATCACTTTGGACAGTCTTGTGGTGGAGTTATCACTGAACAATAGAACTACATGCATACTTTGATAGTTACTGATTAAAATGTTTTCCTGTGCTCCTGGTTGTGTGCTTTTATTTTCAGTTGTTAATTTCTGCTTCCCATTCTTGTGTTATTGTTTTGGGTATCCCTGAAGCTCCTGTTTGGTGAAGTTGATGGGTGATCATAACATATATAACTCAATTTGCCAATGTAAAGTGACAAATCTTTTAGATTGCTGATGGGAACCCTCTAAGAAGCTTAATTACGAAAGCTCAATTTTTAAAATACAAATATGCCTTCATGGAGGGGGAAATTGTCATCAAAAGAAACCAAGAAGAAAGCAAATAAGGAAAGTTTTGTTGACACATTGCACTGAAAATTTAAAATCCCATCTGAAGGCAAAGTAAGCAGTAGATCTGGAGGATCTTGTAGACAATGTGGTGACACAAAATCAGAGGATGGAGCTCACTCACCAGCTGAATCAAGATCCCTTCACCTTCCAAAGTTGCAAGATGCCAAAGTTTTGCTGAAAGGCCTCATGCTCAACCATTACCACTTCCTGCCTCAAAGCCTTCAAGTATAGGCAGAACAGATTCTGAAATTAGCACATCATTGAAATTGAGACTAGAAAAGCGCTCCGAGCCATCACTGTTTCTGCCTCTTTCAAAGCCTGGATGCATGTGTAGAATGTTGAACCCTGCAAATTTGAATGAATATCTGATTATTGGTGTAATGTCTAGTGAGAGTTCTACTGATAGTGATGAGCCATCAGACTCTTAAAATTGTAGTCCTCTGGCAACTGACTGTGAAAATGGGAATAGAGCTGGTATGGGAAGCCCTTCCAGGTAGGTCTAAGAACACTCACTACAATGTGCTTCCAAATTGCATATTTGTTACATATGCATGTAAATAAATAATTGTTTTTACTCAGTTATTGCTGACAAAAGTTTTATTCTGTTTGCAAAGCTTGGTGCTCAGGGATCAATCATCTACTGTTTCCCAACTAAATTCCAGAGAAGCCCAAAAGCCAGCAAACATTTTGGGTAATCATATATCTCCTACATCACCAAAACGGAGAACATTAGGCAATCATGTGCCAAATCTGCAGGTCTCTCACCATGGTGCCTTCTATAGTGCTCCTGACAGCTCCATGTCAAGTCCGTCAATAAGTCCATTGAGAGCATTTGGTGCAGAACAAGTGTTGAGTTCTGCATTCTGGGCTGGAAAGCCATATTCAGATGTCAATTTGGTTGGATCTGGACACTGCTCCAGTCTAGGTTCTGGCCACAATTCTAGGCATAATTCAATGGGAGGGGACATCTCAGGACAGTTATTTTTGCAACCAAGTAGGGGGAGCCCTGAGTATTCTCCTGCACCTAGTCCTAGAATGACTAGCCCTGGTCTGAGTTCTAGAATCCAGAGTGGGGCTGTCACACCAATTCACGCTAGAGCTGGGAGTACACCCACAGAGTCACAAGCAGGACGAATTGATGACACAAAACAACAGAGTCACCGTCTGCCTCTTCCTCCTTTAACAGTTGCCAATTCCTCACCTCTCTCCCATCCCAATTTGGCAACAACATCTCGATCTCTGCCAAGAAGTCCAGGAAGAGTGGATAACCCAATTAGTCTATCATGTTGGAAGAAAGGGAAGCTTCTGGGCACAGGGACATTTGGACATGTTTATGCTGGCTTCAATAGGTGTGTGTTTTCGACTCGAACTTTGGATTTTTCCAGAGATGTATGCATCTTGTTTACTTTTATGTCCATGTTTTAAACTTTTAATTGCTTAATTGAAGATGTTTGTCGCTTTTTAGTGAAAGTGGTGAAATATGTGCAATAAAGGAGGTAACTCTGTTTTCGGATGATGCCAAGTCTAAGGAAAGTGCCAAACAATTAATGCAGGTATATTGATCTTATCTAGACCTGAAATGTTTTCTAGTTGCTTAGCATTTCTTTATCTTTACATCCAGTATCCTAGTTTCTTAGGGATTTTTTTTAAAATCCCATTCAGTTTTTATTTAGCTTTAGAAATCTTACTTCCAGCTTTTGGCAGGAAATCAATCTATTAAGTCGTTTACGGCATCCAAATATAGTGCAGTATTATGGTTTTGATACGGTAAGTTATCAGTTTTTTTGCTTCCTGTTTGTTAAAACACAATGCTGTTAATAAATGCATTCATTCTAGATCTTGCCGTTTTACTTTGCTGCTTATGACTTGATTATTATTTGGACATATCTGCAGACTGTCCAGTTCTAGCTTAGCATGAACTTCTAGTTACAATATTTTGGTGGTGGTTTCCCTAACAGCATGTCAATAGAAAATAATTGGCACGTGTTATTTTGTACTCTACTTAAGCAAGCTATTGGATTATTCCCTGAGCACGTAGGTGATAAACTTTACATATGCCTGGAGTATGTATCTGGAGGCTCCATACATAAACTTCTTAAAGAATATGGACAACTTGGTGAAGTAGCTCTTAGTAGTTATACTCAACAAATTTTGTCAGGGCTTGCCTATTTACATGCCAAAAATACTGTCCACGGGTAAATTTAAATCATCTATTCATGATTTAAGAAGTACCAACTTTTACTCTTGCTGAAGCTAGATTATTGTTCCTGATTTGTATTTGTCTATCTCTAAGATTGCATTACTTGTAAAGGGATATTAAAGGAGCAAACATACTGCTAGATCCAAATGGCTGCGTCAAGTTGGCAGATTTTGGCATGGCAAAGCATGTAAGCTTTAATAATAATTGTCCCATCCATTTACATTCAAGTAAGATGAGTTAAATATGAAAAATGAAACTTGCCTGGTGAATTATGCAATAAGGTTGAAAAGTACTAATTCACTCTGATAATTTTAATGATTCTGGTTTCCTCCGCATGTTTTTCTTATGGGTATAAAATTGCCATTGGAGATTGCAAAATACGTTCAATGGCCCCTAGAGTCTAGAAAATTTTCATATCATCTGTAACCACTGGTAGGGTTGTTGTTTCCAGAGGAGATTCCTTTCCCTCTGTTTTTTTCCCCTTCTTCCTTAATATATTCTTCTACAAACAAAATAGCAGTTGGAAAACGTACATGGTGTTACAATTTTGTACAATATGTAATTTCTTTTCCGTATTGATTTTCATTTTCTTAATTTTTGATGCATCAATTCATCAAGAAGTTGCATGATACCTTGTATGCTTTGCAGATAACGGGGTAGTCATTTCCATTATCATTCAGAGGAAGCCCCTATTGGATGGCTCCTGAGGTTGTAATATTTCTGTACCGTAGTTTCTTCTTTTTAATGCATGTAATTTCATCTTAGTTTTGTGACTCTTATATCATTGTCGTCCTTATCCAGGTTATAAAAAACTCTAATGGTTGGAGCCTTGCTGTGGATATCTGGAGTCTTGGATGCACAGTTTTGGAAATGGCCACAACTAAGCCTCCTTGGAGTCAGTATGAAGGGGTGGGTAATTTATGCCAATATCATAGGGGTTTTAATACCTTATCTCTATTAACTTACGTTTTATAGCACACCATTTTTTTATTTTATAGCACAACAGAGCACTGATGATGTATTGAGTTCTTATGGAAGTGATGTGCTTGCATCTTACCATAACAGGTAGCTGCCATGTTTAAAATTTGTAATAGCAAGGAACTCCCAACGATCCCAGATTATCTATCTAATGATGGAAAGGATTTCGTAATGAAATGTTTAAAACGTAAACCATGGGAGCGTCCTTCAGCCAGTGAACCGTTGGACCACCCTTTTGTCAAATGTGCTGCACCTCTGGAAAGACCCTTTTTGGGTCCTGAAGCCTCAGACGCAGTCCTTGGGATTGTGCAGGGAGCAAAAACTCAGGTACACTCTATTCAATGTTTAGATCATATAGAAAATATTTTTGATTTTATGCTATTTCGAAAATCCCATTGTGGTGATGAGGGTTGCCATTCCTCGCCCTTTTTTTTTTTTCAAAAATAATTTTGGCCATCCCATTCCTTTTAATTGTGCATAATGTTCTGATATCAAATTGTCCCCGTGCCTTAGTTTTCTACCTGTGATAGAATTCATGGAAGCTCATTTGCTCTGCTGCATGAGAGTATATGGTATCATAATAAAATGCTGCATTTCCAATTTTCACACGGCCTGTGATTGCTCTATTAAATAATCAGTTTCTTTGTTTGTATATGTAGAGTTCATTCTTCTAGAAATATAATAATAAAATTTCATACTGCACCTAATATTTTTCTCATTGTACAGTTTTCCTTTTGTGTCCTCTTGTATTCTAGTTATTTATGCATATTTGACCAATTTTTCAGGTTGTTGGACAAGGAAGAAATCTTTCTGCCCTGGATTCTGATAGACTTTCAGTTAATTCTTCTAGGGTTTTGAAAACTAATCCTCATGCCAGGTATATTTCCTTCCTCCTCCTCTTCCTCTTCTCTCTCTCCCTCTTTCTCCATCTCTCGCATGTGTGCACGCACGCACACACACGCATGTGCATATTGCACACGATGCAGTGAAATCCATATTCCGAGGAATGTATCTTGCCGTCTCTCTCCCATTGGAAGCCCACTTTTGCAGTCTAGATCTTCACAGCACATGAATGGGCGAATGTCTCCCTCTCCTATATCGAGCCCTCGGACTGCTTCTGGGGCATCCACACCTCTCACTGTTGGTGGCGCCATTCCATTTGGTAATCACCTGAAACAGTCAGCTTACTTTCAAGAGGGTCCAGAAAGCTTGCCAAAGCCCTCAAGTAGTGTTTATAATAATGGCCCTGTTGGCCTTGGCAACCCACACTCAAGAAGGGGGATGAAGTGGGTGTTTTTAAAACTCTTATTATTTTTTAAACTCTTTTTGAAAGCTTTTTGATTTTGAGAAGTTATGAGAATAATTTTAATTTAAACACTTTTAAGAAAGTTTTATGAATATATTTGTACTTAAGATATAACAGTTTAATTTACTTGTGTAAAGCAACTCATTCAATTATGTATAAATAAGAATCAAGAAGCCAATGCATAAAATGAGTTCTTTGTCAACTATTGAACTAACAAGATCAACATTGAAGCACAATTCATTTAACTAGTTTATCAACTATGCATAGACAAAATAATCATGAAGCATATGCATAGAAAAATAATCATAAATGGATTTCTTTTCAATTATTCAATCATTCAAGTATCAAGATCAATATGGGAGTACTTCTCTTTCAACCATTCAATTACTCAAGTGATAATATAAGCATTACAACACAATGCATTCAACAAACAACAATAGCAAAAACAGAGTATATAATCAGCAAAACAGAGAAATGTGTAGAAACTATAAAGAGATAAGGTAGAGAGATCAAACACAAGGATTTATAATGGTTCCTCCCTTGGATATCCTCATCAAGGTGTATATCCATTCTCCAAGCTCTCCAAGCTTGTGTTAATCCACTATCCTTTCAAATTTTAATTGACACTTAAAGAAGTTTTACAATCCTTACTCTTTCTAAAGCAAAAACTTTCTTACAAGGGATATCTTACCCTCTTTAAGAATTCCAAAGAGGATACTTTACCTTTTACAATTTGGAAATGATATAAAAGGAATATCAATTTTAATATACTCTGTTAAAGAGTGGATGAAACAATTGAAGCACTAAGAATTGAAGAATTTCACAAATTTGAGCTCAAGTCATGATTTGATGAAAGAAAGTGTAAAATAATGTTAAGAAATGAAGTTTAGGCTCTTTTTTCATTGTATTTCGTGTTTCTTAGCCTATATATGAAGCCTATGGAGTAATATAGTCGTCTGGGGTTATTAGAGATGAAAACTAGCTGTTATTCACACACCAGAATAGTTGGAATTGATTGGTGAATTGATTCAGGAAGTCTAAGGTGCTTTTTGGATGTCCAAAATCGATTGGTGAATCGATTCACTCAAATAAAAATGCAGACTCAACTTTAAAAGGTCATATTTTCTTCATTTTAAGTTCGTTTTAAGCAAATGACCTATTGTTGGAAAATTAATTGAGTCTACTTTCAAATGGGACTAGTTTCATGCTCATATCTAATGTAGTTTTTGAGATATGTTTAAAACAATGAGCAAAGGTTAGAAGCAATCAATCTGTCAAAATTTGATTTTGAGACTCAATTTGTAAAATTCATAACTCTTTCATATCTTGGTCATTTTAAGAAAATGACAAATGCATGGAAAGCTTTTTGAGTCTATGTTCACATAAAAATAATTCCATGCTCAAATAATTTGTAAATTTTGAGATATGATTAAAACAATGAGCACATGTAAAAAATGATTGAAATGTAGAAAACTGATTTTTAGACTCATCTTGAAAGAATCATAACTCTTTTATATATTGATCATTTTAAGCAAATGATATGTTCATGAAAAGCTCTTTGAGTTTATTTTTATATGAAAAAAGTTTGATAATTAAATCCTGAGTATTTTATGAGATATGATTTAGAGAATGACCAAAGGTCAATATTGAAAATATTAAAACCTCATATCTCATTAATCTTTAAAATGTCCCCATAGGCTATCTTATAAAAATCTGATTGTGGGTTATCTTTTTAAAACATTTTGGTCAAGTTAAGATTATGAAAAATATGTTTGAGCTTTATATCATGAAATACTCTATTTTACAAGAAAGTCTAAACTTTAAGATGAAAAATTATATCAATGAAGTTCCTTAACTTTTCTTGATGTTTCCAACCTTTAATCTTCTCAATCTTCAATACTTGGATTACATCTCCTTTCTTGTCTTTTTTCCTTTCTCTAGAGTTGAATATAATATGATCTTTCATTTCTTTGCTTCAATGCTCACTCTTCTTCATCTTAGACTTTCCTATATATAAGTTTATAAATTTTGCAAATAATATAGTTCGTTCTGTTAGTCTTGGCAACCCACACCCAAGATGGGGGTGAATTGGGTGTTTTTAAAATTTTCTATTTTTGCAATTCTTTTTGAAAACCTTTTGATTTTGAGAAGTCATAAGACTAATTTTAATTCAAACACTTCCAAAAAGATTTTATGAATATGTTTGCACTTAAAATATAACAATTCAAAGAGCTAGTGCAAAGCAACTCAATCAATTATGCATAAATAAGAATTAAAAAGCCAATGCATGTATTGATTTCTTTTTCAATTATTGAACCAACAAGATTAACATTGAAGCATAATGTATTCAACAACAATCAGCACAATATTTCAATAAACAATAATAAAAAATAGAGATGAATTTCTCTTTTTAATCATTCAAATATCCAAGCAACAAGATTATTATTGGAGCATAATGAGCCAACTAACAATAGCAGCAAAACAAAGCATAAACTAGTAAAACAGAGCTATATTGCAAAAACAATAAAAAGATAGGGTGAAGAGAACAAACACAAGGATTTATAGTGGTTTCTCCCTTGGATATCCTCACCAAAGTGTACATTCACTCTCCAAACTTGTGTTAATCCACTATCCCTTCAAGTTTCAATTGGCACTTGAAGAAGCCTTACAATCCTTTTGCTCTTTCTTGAGCAAAATCTTTTTTTAAAAGGGATACCTCACCCTCTCTATGATTTTCTAAGGGATACCTCACCCTTACTATTCTAAAGTGATATAAGATGAATACCAATTCAAATAAACTCTCTTAAAGAGTGGATGAAACAAATGAAGTACTTAGAATAGAGAAATTTTATAAAGATGAGTTCAAATCATGATTTGGATGAAGAAGGATGTAAAATGATGTTTTCAAGTGAAGTTTAGGCTCTTTCTTAGTTGTATTTGATGTATCTTAGCTTATATATGAAGCCCATGGAGTATTATAGCCGTTTGGGGTTGTTAGGAATGAAAACTAGCCGTTATTCGTGCACCAGAACTGCTACAATCGAGTGGTGAATCAATTCAGGACGTCCAGAGTGCTTTCTGGATGTCTAGAATCAATTAGCCAATCGATTCACCTAAACAAAAACGCAAACTCAACTTTAAAAGGTTATAACTTCTTCATTTTAAGTTCATCTTAAGAAAATGACTTATCATTGGAAAGTTAATTGAGTCTACTTTCAAATGAGATTAATTTCATGTTCATATCTGATGTCATTTTTAAGATATGTTCAAAACAATGAGCAAATGTTAGAAACAGTGAATCAATGAAAATCTGATTTTAAGATTTAATTTGTAAAATTCATAACTCTTTCATATCTTAGTCATTCTAAGCAAATGACTGGTCCATGGAAATCCTTGAGTCTATTTTCACATAAAAATAATTTCATGCTCATAACATTTGTATTTTTCAAGATATGATCAAAACAATGAGCACAAGTCAGAAATGGCTATCATGCAGAAAGTTGATTTTTGGACTCAACTTGAAGAGATCATAACTCTTTCATATATTAATAATTTTAAGTAAATGATACGTCCATGGAAAGCAATTTGAGTCTATTTTCATATGGAAAAAGTTTGATAGTAAAATCATGAGTATTTTATGAGATATGATTGAGAGAATGATCAAAGATCAAAACTGAAAACATCAAAAACTCATATCTCATTTGTTTTTGAAATGTCCCCATAGGCTATTTTGTAAAAACATGATTATGGGCTATCTTTTAAAATATTTTGATCAAGTTAAGATTATGAAAAATATATTTGAGCTCTATATTATAAAATACTCTAATTTACAAGAAAATCGAAGCCTAAAGTGAGATACTATACCAATGAAGTTCCTTGACTTCTTTCATGCTTCCAAACTTTCAAATACTTTAATCTTCTCAACCTTCAATACTTGGATCACATCTTCTTTCTTGTCTTTCTTACTTGTTCTTCAGTTAAGCATAATGTGATCTTCTATTCATTTTTTTGCTTCAATGCTCACTCGTCTTTATGTTGGACTTTATTATATACAAGTTCATAAACCTTGCAAACAATATAATTAGTCCAATCTAATATATCAAAATATTGATGTATGATTCATATAAAATAAATTAGCACAAGAACATGCATAAGCTTCATATATGCATAAGTCTCATATCATACATGCATTAATTATAATATAGTATGTCCATTAAAGCTTATAAAATATACCAATTTAGCACAAGACATACAATACTATTGCAACACCTATTTGTCATCATCAAAACTCATCATATATAATTTTAAGGCTAACAAGTTCAATCTAATATGTTAAGATATTAATATGCAATATTCATGTATATAACAAATTAGCACAAGAGCATGTATAATCATTATATCATATATCTTAATTGATCATATGCTTAGTGATGCTTGTATAAAATATAATTCTTTTAGCATATTGTCAAGCATTTCTATTTTAATCATAATATAGCATGTTTATTGAAGATTCTATAACATTTTGGTATAAAGACATGCAATGCTTTTGAAATACCTATTTGTCATCATGCATATACAAGAACAAGCATAATCATTATATCATGTATATGCATCAATCATAACATAGTATGTCTATTAAGGCTTGTATGATATATATCATTTTAGCATAAGACATACAATGTTATAATATTCATTTATCATCATCAAAACTCATCATATGAAGCCTTAAGGCTAACAGGTCCGTCCCATCATGACTCAAATGTCGACATCTTTCGAGGAATGCAAATAGGGTCTTCCACTACATTAGAACTGATGCCTGGTCAGATCGATATTCTGGGCAAGCAGTATGCAAGGCTTGCTAATGGTGAGTTTTATGATGTTCAGTTAGTCTTGGCTGACCGTGTCTGTCAGTAGCTGCTTGGGGATCATGTTAAGATAAACCCATCCTTGGATTTAAGTCCCAATTCCTCTTTGCTTCACTAGTCAAATGATATTTGACATCAGGCATTTTCCTAGCTCTGTTGATCACAGCAAGTGTTACAAGCTGACAGTTGTGACAGTTTGATAAGCAAATATGCTTGGTCAGATCGATATTCTGTCATCTTGTGAGAGGTTTTTTGTTCAAAATATTCTTTAAGAGGGTGGAGTGCTCCAAGAGCCTGGTGGGGTACTTGGACACTGAATTAGGGATGGAGTGTGTTAATTTGTGACCATCCCCTTGCACACTCAAAGTTATGGAATGAGGTATAAACCAAGCGAATAGAGTGTCCCCTTCTCTATTCATTTATTCCGTTCGATCCGTAGTGTATGGAGGCTTTCTATATGGAAAGATCCTGCTCCGGTATGCACGGGCGTTTCGGCAACATACGATATTGGTATGCGAACATGTTGTACATGAGATTTATTGTATGGGCGATAAGTTTTTGATGTCCTGTTATCTTTATGAAGTGGGTCAAACGAGGGTTATAATGAAGGAAGATTGGTATGTTGGTCAAGAGTAGCAAGTATGCGTTGCATGATTTCGGCTAGAGAGCCGCTGGCCTATGACAGATGATATCAGAGCTCGATTTGCGTCAAAGGGTCAAGATCGAGTAGGCACAATTGGTTAGATGTGACTTGTTTCTTAATATATGGTATGTGCGAAGTTATCATTTTCACAAATTCAGTGGTGTTGTTGCCAAAGACTTGATCAAAGGTTGCAAGAGATTGGATCGTCTTGAGAAGCCAATGGGCTAGGGAATGGTACATACTGGGTGATGGAAGATTGTTACGTTGGGCCCAAGCATTTGTGACAAGTGGGCTATCTTGCTTGTCAATTGTGCATAGGAATTGGTTATGTGTTCATTCATAGTAGTGACATTGAGGGATGCAAACCACCATTCAGTGGGATAGAGAATTGACAGCTAATACGGTAGGAGAAGCCTTGGTCTTACTAGAGGGCTTGACTATTTGAAAGATTGGTGGAACCAGAGGGTGAAGCCATTGGTTGTGCAGTAGGTGTAACCACAGTTGGAGAGCATGAGCGGATCGTTCCAGAGGAAGTGGTTCAAAATCATGTCAAGGAAGTTTGGAGGGATCGTCCTAGTGCTTGGGGGAGCATTATAGCCAAAAGGCTTAGCAAAGATTCAGAGGAATCGATGCGGTGTGCAATCTATGGGTTGGATAGAATGAATGCAATCTTTCCACATGATTGTTGGAGCTAGAATGGAGGGTGCTCTATGCTCAACCCCCCTTTATGAGTTGAAGTGGGGGAACTATCAGAGGATGCACTCGTGAAGTCATTGGAGGATGCAACCAAGGAGTGGTTGTGAGGACCGTAATGCTAGTGGGCATCAGACTCTGAAAGTAAGTTGTGGTGGCTGGTGATATACCAGAAGGCATTGATCCAAAAAGGATTAGAGGATCCAATCGGGTGTGCAATTGACATTGCCTAGTGCAATGAATTGACCGAAATGCAAACGAGCGGCTGGGGAGTAAGGTTTGCGCTTTCTGCGTAGATCCAGCATGAGTCTTGTCTCCTGTACCAATACAATGAAACACTTGGTGCAAGATACTTGTTAGTACGTGATTCAAAGTGCTAAGTATTGATCACGAGCCATAGAGTTGGCGCACTTGCGCCACGGAGGTGGCGGATCGTGTAATTTGCGGAGGCAGTGAGTATAAGTTGCAGAGGACAACTACCCGTCAAACAAGTTACGGAGGTAACAAATTTAGGAGAGTTATGTGGGATAGCGGTACTAGAAAGAGTATCGGGATACTTTGAAAAGTGACTACAAAGGTAGTCCTTCAAGTGATTACAGAGGTAGCCCTTCAAGTGACTTGCGAAGGATGCATTTTGTCAAGTATCTATGTTGCAGAGGCAATAGATAGCCCAACTTCAAGATGGGAGAAACATTTCATAGCGCTCAAAGAGACAGGCTTTGAGACGGTTGAGGAAGTAACTTGGTGGAGTAGGTTGAAGACTATAGCTATGTTAGATCGAGGCGTCAATGAGGGCATTGACATTTGAAATGGGGGAGAATCTCACAAGCTGACAGTTGTGACAGTTGAACAAGCAAACATGCTTGGATTGAGACGAGACTTGACGGAAAAATCTAAGATGTTATAAGGGTACTGTGGTTGAAATTTGGGATCAATCCGACTTACGTACTATTTTTGCAATTTTCGCAAATTTGGAGATATTTTTGTCATTTTAGAAGGTTCGAGAATCCGACGGGATTCGAGAAGACCATATTTGTGATCCTCGCATTTTTATCTTTATGTGGTTAGTTTTCGTATGAATCGGACACTCGGAGTATGGCGAAAAGGGTTTATGGCGACTTGGAAAAAGTATGTCATCTTCCCGCGGGAGGCTTTTTGTTCAAAATACTCTTTAAGAGGGTAGAGTGCTCCAAGGGCTTAGTGGGGCGCTTGGATACTGAGTTAGGAACGGAGTGTATTGGCTTATAGCCATCCCTTTGCACACTCAAAGCTATAGAATGAGGCATAAACCAAGCGAACGGAATGTCTCTCTCCCTATTCATTTGTCCCTTTCGATCCGTAGTGCACGGAGGTTTCCTGTGTGAAAGGATCTTGTGGTCCAGTATCCGCAGGCGCTTCGGCGACATTCGATATTAGTGTGCGGACATATTATACATGGGACTTGTTGTATGGGCGATAAATTTTCGATATCTCGTTATCTTTATCAAGTGTGCCAAACGAGAGTTATAATGAGGGAAGGCTAATATGTTGGCCAAAAGTGGTAAGCATGCGCCGTACAGTTTCGGCTGAGGAGTCGCCGGCCCGTAAGACAAGTCCTGAAGTTTGTCAGTGTGGCTTTTGGTTAGATGGATTTGTTTGTTGTTCCCAATGCAGAGGAAGCTAATCGGAGATTAAGGAGCCACACAGCATGGGGGAATCAAAGTTATAAATTTGAATCTTGGATAGACCAGCTGGGGGCATAAATCCATTTACCATGGCTTTCACCTTCTGGTTTGCCAAGTTCAGATCATGCATGTTCAGTAAACTAAGTCACAGCATGAAACTTTCTGATGGCTGATTCATCCAAACTGACTCGTGGAAATGCTTACCTATTATTTACGTAGCATATCCAAGATAGAGCATCAACTCAAGGAGAGCTTGGATTTTTTTCCCCAATGTCGACAAAATGTGAGTAATGACAATTTTGATGTTAATTTTGACTCAAGGGATGTGAATTCTGCTAATGTATGCAATTCTAAGTTAAAGAAGTCTATGGAATGATAACCATATCTGTAGAACATCATATAGATGCAAACAAAGTTAGATGGGTACAAATTAAATCGGGCTATTTTTTGAGAGGCTAGGTATTGTACAGAATGTGGAAGATTGTATTGTGATTCTAGTTGTATTGATGGAAAGTCAAATATCTGTAGTCCCTGTTTATATGTCAGCTTCGGTATGTTACTGTTGTTATAGTATGCACTACTAGCAGATCTGTTATGCGCATCATGCTATGGGCTGAATTGAAATTGAAGAATTCTGATCCCATGGTCCTCGCTAACATTAGTGAGCCATCATAATATTAGCGCAAGTTGATTGTACAATCAGCTCATAATATACGATTGTCTGGGGCTTATCTGATGAGATGAGCTTGAAATGGAGTTTTAACCATGTCAAGGCTATATTCCCAGAGTTTTGCTGCAAGCTCTGGATCAGTTGCTTGTGAACTTTCCGCAGCTTTGTTGCAGTCCGCAAAGTAATTGACAGTGATTCCTGTGACCTGCAGATGCAAGGCCACATAGCATGTTGTTGCTGCACCCCGTGATGCGATCATATGTATATATTAGAGTCAGAGGCGAAAGGCCAAGTGCTTTAGGAGTACTTGTACACTAGCAGTTCCTCATTGCATTCATGAAAATATTAGTACTCACCTGCTCTATATTTTTCATCACATATCTACCCAGAAGACCAACAGAGCCTGCATAAATATGCAACCTAGGTATTAATATGACAAAGTCACCCATACTATTACATCTTCTGAATCCAAAATAAAAGGAGAAAAAGCATAATGAGAAACACTTATTTGTAAATGCATAATATGGAATATTATCCAGGATTAATACTCTCTGAATTGTGGTACTGATAAAGGGATTGTGCCAAGACGTTGGGAGTTTAAATTTTCATAAATCACGTTTCTTTAATACTATGATGAACTTTGAACTTTTTGTAGAAATAAATAAAAAAAAGAAAACAAAGGGTGTTAACTCTTATTCTTAGAAAAAGAGAGACAAGCTCTCTTTCTCTCTCTCATGATGATTGCTCACATTATCTCGTTCGTTTCTTGATATTTTAAAGGGTAATGTCGATGTTGATTAATTGGCAAGTATATATGCAAAATATCATACCCATTATTTAGCAGCTAATGATGGATGGCAGATTATGAGGACATTTTATGATTACTTCAGAAGCATTATGCAGAAAACATCACGTCAGAATAAGAACATGTTTTATATTAAATTCCTATTCCTATATCATGCAGCTTGCAGATAATCTAAGGGGGGTTCATTTAATAATTGTTAAAGAAGAAAGTACAATTAAAGTCTCAAACATTTGATGGAAGAGTAATGCTACTTTTACTTTCTTAAACTCACTCCCTGATTAATCCCCCTTATATGTCTGTTGCGTCTGAGCGAAAAGTGAGTCTAGGAGAGTATTTAGATTTATTGTCGATAGAATCTTAAAAACAATTTTCTACTAGAGCTATGTTTTCTTTGGAAAGCGTGAGTATGCGTCTGAGCACCCATACTATCTGACAGAGCTATGTAAGTACACTCAGTAGTTTAATTTTACATACTATATTTTAAGAGTCAAACAATTACAGTTGATGGACAAAATTTAGTATATCTGACCAACATTCTCACATAAGACGAAGATCTCACCTAGGTGGTTTGTTGCAAATTGTAGTTCTATATTTTCTTTGGAAAGCGTGAATGGTCATGCCATATTTCCTGCATTATTACTTAGAACCACCCCCCCCCCCCAAAAAAAAAAAAAAATCCCATTATATAAAATTGCACATATTGAAACAACGGTCATTAAAGAATCTGCATACATATAGAGAAATTGAAATTCCCATTCATGAAGAATATAAGCAATAAACAAGAATCTATATCTATGGCCTCAGCATTTGATGATGTCTTACATGCGTATATTCAGAGGAAGACCCCAAGAGTTGAATTGTGATGCAAAGTTCCTCGCTGATTCCATTGAGCTTAAATCAAGATCCATCACATCAATTTTCGCACTATAGTTATCCCTTATTAATGCTTCTTTGATTTCCCTATTAGGCTCCACATTTCTAATCCCCATAGTTACATGTACACCACGCAAGGCAAGTACATGTACTGCCTCAGCGCCAATGCCACTAGATGCCCCTGCCGTGACACGGCTAGTCAGTACCTTTGCTGAATATAACAGTTTGGAAATGTAGGTTGAAATATTTTCACTCTCAAACTTCTTTAAAAACCAGGAGCATCCGTTTCCTTCCTGCTTTCAAATGTCTCATTAGCTTTGGTAAACAAAACTTTGCTTAGTAAAACCTATAGCTAAACAGTAAATTCTTTAACCAAAAATAAAAATTTAATGAATTTGAAGTTCAGATTATTGTACATCATGGACAACTTTTGTCAAGTTGAAGATTAAGAACAAAATACTTGCAAATAGCTAAGAGAATCTCCTTTTGTCTCTCCAACCTAGTAAGTTGCTGTAGCAATCCCACTACGGCACCAACCACAGGAAGGTCCTCCTAATCATAAAATACTATCAATTGTCAAAATGATACACTCAGCGAGAAATTTGCTCAAAACCTAATTAATCAGTCTAATGAACAGGTCAAATTTCTAAAAAAAGACACTGATTCCATTAGAAAAAGTATTGAAAAACGATAAGCCCAGAATTGGTCGTAGAAACCAGAAAGCAAAGATCGAAACTTGGCCAGTAACAATGGCGTTGAGGCCGGTGCCATCAATTCCTTGAGTAACCTCCTCAGCTGTAGAAGAAGCTGAGAATCCAGATGGTCCACTTTCTGCTGAACAACCACATCTTCCTTTCCCTGTCTAAAGTTCCTCTCTTTACTCACTATTCGCTGCTCTGCTCACTATATATAAACGTTTACTAGTTGCGGATAATGCTAGTTGACACAGTGGCACAGCTTTTCTTACGATTCTTATTTCCTTCCTTTTTTTTCTTTCCCATTTTTTCATATTTTTTAGCTGAAATATTATCCTTGACTTTCAGATGCTTTCATATGCTGCGTTGATAAATTACTTAAAAAGATACCCAGAGAAGGATAACAAAGGAAGAAGGATAGCAGAGAATAATAGATAAATAGAAGTTTCAGATGACTGAAATTTTCTGGGAAAACGGCAACACAAGAAAGTGCATTATATGCTTGAATTCAATGAGAACCCATATGATCTAATCCCCATTGTCTCCATCCCAATTTAGTGTTCCATGCTTCTGAATTTTACAAATTTTGGGAACAGAATTTGTGTAATAAAAAACAATAGTGTGCCACTTCACTACTTGCATGAGACATTTGAAGGTCATTATACCAAAATTGCATTTATTGACCATTTTTTCACTCAATATTTGCTCCATCAAGAATTTACAGGTAGAAGCCAGCCTACCCTGTATATAGGACAAGCCTATTGTCATAACTGATAAGTAACTAAACAACAAATTCAAACTAAACATTACAAAGATCAATATCTAAAGCAATACTTGAATAAACGACAAGAGGTAACAACTTTAGGCTTGCAACTAATTTCCAAGCAATACATGTGTTGAATCCGTGAGTAATCTATTTAACCAGATCAATGCTAAAATCCCATAGTTTCTTTGCCAATTCCATGTCCTGTCCTTTTGAGTTTGATTTGCCCACATTACTATTTTCAAAGTACTCCCCACTAATTCCATCTACCTGTGGGTTCAGTGCCACATAGCATGTTGTTGCTGCTCCCTGCAATAAAGTTGCAGTATATGAATAAGCATTGAGCAAGAATCAAAACAACAATGATAATCTGTATTTTCTTTTAATTCTCCACAATTTTTCCCCACTGGAATGACATTAATAATTTGTTTGGCAATAATAAAATAATATAAAAAAAAAACTTCTTCCATTCTCTCTTGTTCAAATTGATGATACCAGGCACAGGTCGCACTACTATGCTTGAGGTTGAACTTACCTGTTGGACACTTTTAAGCACAAATCTCCCTATCACACCAAACACAGCTGCATAAATGAAAGAAACATCCCCGTAAAATTCAATAGCATTCGCCTTCTGCATAAAAATTGTTCTCAAATATAGTACATATTCACGAAAAATACTGAGTAATTACTCTCGAGTATACTGTTATGACGGAAAAGATTGGTGTTAATTGTTCCTGGGTGAACAGCATTTGCAGTGATTTCCACCCCTTCTTCCTGATCAAAAGAATCAACTCAATGTTTACACACACTTCATTGACAGTTAGTCAATGGAAAGAAGGCCATTTCTCTTTGGGGAAGATTGAAACAAAAGAAAATGATCTGATGGGGCTTCTAGCTGGCATTTTAATAGTGCAGTGATACCCATTACTTTAGATGTTTTACTCTTCGTTATGCTCGTGTTCTATCCAGGTCCTTGCGTGCAAAAAAAAATAAAAAATGAAAGAGAAGTCTAACACACCTTGAGACGTCTTGAAAGCTCACGAGCGTGCAGAAGGTTAGCAAGCTTTGATTGCCCATACGCACCCCAACTGTTGTAACTGTGCACAACCATATAAACGTCCTCAGTTATAGATCTCATGTGGCCCTACTGAGGTCTTATTTTCACATTTCCCTCACATTTTAATTTTTGTAATACTCACATTGTCCGTAATTTTGATATTAACTTTTACAGGCTTCATTTGTTTTTTTAAAAAAACCTTACTTTTTTATATAAATAAAGAAATATTATGTGCAATTATACTTTATGATTAAAAAATAATATTTAGAATTATTTGTAAAGAAAAATAAGTTCCTCCTTTATAAAAAGAAAAGTTATCTTTCATTAAATTTCTCATATTTAATATTATACATTTAAATCACTTTTTACCATCTTAATATTTTATAATTATATTTATTAAAATAGATAAAACCACGTTACTACTACCTTTCCCAGAACTTACAGCCGACCTCCAGCATGGTATATCGAACTCTCTATTTGGTTTATGCAAATATTACCTTGATTTATCATTAAGTTCGTCGAAACGGATTCCTTCTTTATAAGCAATAGTGTGACCGTAAGAGGAGACAATAACAATTCTTCCTTCTTTCTTACTCTCAATGGCTGTTTTCTTCATATTGTCGAAGAGAAGATTTGTCAACAGAAAATGACCTGTAAAGTTTATATTAAATGGAACAAAGGCATTTAGATCACTTCTCCACCTCCTGTCATTCTTCTTTAAAAACAAAACTATACAGTGTTCCAATTATTAAATTTAAGACAGATCAAAAGTGTCCAATCATACATAAAGTTAAAAAAGGATTAGTACATTGATGATTAAAAAGGATTGTTCAGCCTTGACAACAAAGTAACAATTTTTCTCACTTACCTAAGTAATTTGTGGCAAACTGTAGTTCAATATTGTCTCTGGACAGCATGTAAGGGGATGCCATAATTCCTGCATTGTTTCTGACGCCATAAAAAAGAAACAAACAGAGAACAGAGCATCAAGAGTCATCTTCCATCTTGAACTATCACAAACTTCAACTGGGAAAGTGAGAGACAAAAAGTTATGAAGAACAGAAATTGATTCCCAAGGCAGTGATTATACATATATATGTGTGTGTGTGCTTTTGCTTACACGAGTATGTTCAGGGGAAGACCAGTGGAACAGAAGTCAGATGCAAATTTCTGGACAGATTCCAATGAACTGACATCAATTTCCATGACATCAATTTTAGCTGCGGGAATCTCCTTAATAATTCCTTCCTTTACTTTGTTAGCAGCGTCCAGATTCCTGACTCCCATGATCACATGCACGCCACGCATAGCCAGTACTCTTGTTGTCTCAGCTCCTATTCCACTGGATGCTCCTGTTATGTCCCGATATGAATTAAGAATCTCAGAAAATAGAGAGTGATATATACAGAATCAAGTATGACCTGTGACTATGGCAGTGAGATCAGTCCCATCGATCCCTTGAGTAACTTGCTCTGCGGTGGACGATGATGAAAACCCAGAGCCACTTTTTTTCCAGATCGGCATAGTCTCCCAACAAAGAAGTTCTCTCCCTCTCTCTTTCAGAGTCAGCACTTACAGCTACAAATATAAAAGGCAGATTTTTACCAGTTCACCGTAACTGTTTGGCAGTTGAAAAAAGTTGGAAAGAATTGGGAATACCAAGTAGCAAGCAGACGTGCACGTAGGTGAAAATTTTTTGTATGTTCTAAGTACATTAAACTGTATGGTATCCTTAATCATAAATAATTTTACAAAATTTATGTATATACTAAAAATTTATTTTTTAGTTTTTAAAATATTAAAAATTATGAAAATTATTATTTATTTTTTCATTAATTATGATACATAAATATAGTATATAAATTTTTTTTCAGCACACAGCTCTCCCACGACTGAAAAACATGAAAGATTTGCATATTTTTTTTATGTGTCGGATTGTGTGCCCACTATGAAATGCGCATACTATGCTAAATATATTATTTATCATCATACAATTCATAAATAAGTCGTATTATTTTAAACATAAATAATACAAATTAAGTAGTGATTTCTTAGTTGTCCAGCAATTCAGCTGAGCATTCGTAATGGTCGGGATCATTTCTCGGCTGGGTCAAAACGGCAAAAATACCAGATTACGCGTATTTTATAAACAATTTATCGTTTTACCGTAATTTGAAAACTAATTACCAGAATACGCAGGGCATCATTCAAAATGGTGCCCGAAAGCCTTGGAGGCGCCATTCAGAGTGGCATCCTCCCCCTGGAGGCGCCTTTTGAAGTGGCGCCCTCCGTAAGGAGAGGCGCCATTTGAAAAGGCGCCCTCGGCGCCATTTGAATTTTTTTTTAAAATTTGAATTGGGAGGCGCCATTTCATTAGGCGCCTCCTCCCATCTATTTATACCCCCTCACCCCCTCCCCGCTCCTCACCTCCTTACTCCCCAATTCCGAAAACCTTTCGCAGCCGCTCTTCTTCTCTTCTTCGTAAATCTTGCAGCCACTTGCCGTAGTTCTTCGTATTTTATATTCCTTCATTCATAAATCATCATCTGTTCTTTCTTTTGTGCATTTCATTCAGAAGCATTTTCTGCTTTGGAGCAAATCTGATCTTCTTTCAATTCTTGCTTGGTTAGTATATTTATAATTTTTGTATTTATGTTATATATTTTTTAAATTAATTATTATGATTTATGATATGAAATGATGATCTAGGATTTAGAAAAAATTTATACAAATTTATATGATCTGTTATAATTTATAATTTTTATTTGTTTAAATTTTGATAATTTTTATATTCATATTATTATATTTATTTTATGTTGATTATTATGATTTATGATGTGAAATGGTGATCTAGGATTTAGAAAAGATTTGTACAAATTTATATGATATGTGATAGTTTATATTTTTTACTGGTTAGTATTTTTATAATTTCTGTATGTATATTATAACTTGTATTTCATGTTGATTATTATGATTTATGATGAGAAATGATGATCTAGGATTTAGAAAAAATTTATATAAATTTATGTGATCTGTGAAAGTTTGTGATTTTTACTGCTTAGTATTTGTATATTTTTTATATTTATATTATAATTTTTATTTTATGTTGATTATTATGATTTATAATGTGAAATGATGATCTAGGATTTAGAAAAAATTGAAGCTTTAACATATTATATTTTTTAGAAAACTAACATGTTATTAACAATATTTTTTTTACAATCATTAATTAAATTTTTTAATTTATTACAATATTTTAAGTAAATTGAAGCTTTAATATACATTTTTTTAACAAAAATAAATAATTTCATATTATATTCTATAGAAAAAAAAGTTAGTGATTAAATTAAATATTATTTATATAAATATTTTTAAATTTTTATTGATGATAATTTTTAAATATTATATTTTAAATTTAAAATACATCAACTAAGAGTTTTCAAAGGATTTACAATTCATACATAATTTATTCTTCATTTCATGTACTTTGCTGAATTTTTTCTTCTTTATTTCTTCAATCATTCTATTAAAAGTTGAAATAGAATATATTGAATAATATTAATATAATATAATTTAATATTTTTGACATAAAATTATTTTTAATGATCAAATATTTTTTTTTTAAAAATTCATGTTATAGAAAATGCTAATTGAAATAACTAACTATATATTTTAGTTTTAATGATAGTAGTTAAGAATAAAAATTAATTATCTTTTAAAATTCATTAATATTTTCTTGATATAAAAATTCAAACACTATATTTTAAATTGAATATACATCAATAAAATTTTATATATATTGTTATTTTTATTCCTTTAATATATTATCTTACAAATATATTTAATTTAGCGTGATTTTTGCATAATTTTTTAATTGATACAATAATATCTAATAACTTTTGCTTAGAGATTAAAGTTATTAAATTATCTAACAAATTTTTTTATGCAGAGGCTTTTTTCTGTTTGCTTCTCCGAATACTTACCGGTTAGTATTTTTAGGAATTTTATGCTTATATTATAATTTTTATTAGTCATAGTAAAAATATTTTTTATATTGGTAGAGAAATTTATTTAGAATGTTATGATATAAATAATATAGATTTGTTTATTTTATATTGATTGTTATGATTTATGATGTGAAATTATGATTTAAGATGTGAAGTTATGATTTATGAAAATTTTGTAGGAATTTATATGTAATGTGATAGGTTGTGCTATTAAAAGAATAACAAATGAGATAAAGAAGGATGTCCTAATATAGGTCTTACGACCTAGGTGAAAGTTATATTTAGAGAATTTTTTCATGTGAAATCTTAATATATCATAAGAGAGGTACTAAAAAAGATTATAGGATATGTGAATGTAACCAAAAGCATTAAAAAAATAGGATATTATTATTGAAAATTTATACTTTTTTGTATTTAAATAGTAGATATTATAAATGGAAGAATAGTGAACGTACTTGAAAAAATTATACTATACATAGGTTTATTTAGGAAGAATTAAAATATATATGGAGGTATTGGCAATAATAATGTGTACATAATTTTGGTTGCTATTTGGTAGTAGGTGTGAACGGAGAAAAAAGTCGTAAAAATAAAAAAGATAGTGTATTAAAAATGTTGACTAATTTAATTAGTATAATTTGTGTAAAATAACCAAGAAAAATGATAATTGAAAGAGATAAACTAAACCATAGATAAGATTATATAGTCAAATATTATATTAGTTTTGGAAAAGAAAAAACATTTGCTTGGCCGAAAAAATAATCCTATTATTACATAGTATTAATAGAATACCTTGCAAAATAGTAATACATCCCGTTCATTTTTAATTATAGTATTAAATACTAGTACACTCGTTTACGAGAACAAAATTTGTATATGAGACTATCCGTCAATTGTGGGGGTGCAGTGAGTATTTTACAGCTAAAAGTAAGAAGATGAAAAAAAGTTTAATTGCCTTTATATATTCAAATGGTACAATTATTGAGGGATCAACGGGGGTAATGTACGATGGACCTCCTCCAAAGGCATTGAAATTAAGAGGATGCAGCATTATGGATGTTTTGCGGGAGAGAATTCATGCCTGACTGAAGCTTCGCGAAGATCAAGTTGTGGGGAAGATTGTTTACAGGTTTCCACAGCATCAAACAGAGGCTCAATACATGGCATACGAATTGGACGACGATGAAGACTTGGCATGTGCCATAGCAAGCTACGAATAGCATCCGACGATGACAGCAATAGAGTTGTACGCGGAGGTGACCACATCCGAACTGCACGCTACCAACCTGGGTTCACAAGAAAGAGTTCCAACAACTAGATCACCTATGGTTCTAACAGCTAATGTTAGTACTAGTTGTTCGATGGTGCGGGAAGGCCTTCCTTACACGGGTGGAATCGAGTTCCACATTTCTGATAGTTATACTTCTGCATTTGACTCATCTGTTGCCGGTGTTTTCCCGAGAAATATATCACATACCATGATGGGTTCAACAAGTGCCTTACCGGTCGTAGAGGAAGAATCCGCTGATCTTATATTGATGGATGCCTACCTTGAGTCTGGTTTTGAGGACGATGAGGTGTCTTGCAGCAGCGATGATGATCGTGACACTAATGACGACGAACGCGCCACTACACATGGAAACAATGTTGCAACGCGGCAGGTGAGGAGTGACAATGCTGCACAGACATCATTTGGTGTCCCTCAAGCTGCTGTCTTCTCTCACATTGATTGGGATGCCATACGGAATCCAAATGAATTTTCAGAAATAATGAAACCAAGCTATGATTACGACATGGAAGACTTACAAGTTAGGCAAGAGTTCGATTGCAAGGAGGCTTTAATTGCTGCAACCAAGCATTACCACATCAGAAGGCACCACAGTTGTTACGTGGAGGAGTCGGATACCAGAAGATTAAGCATGAAGTGTGATAATTTTGGGGACCAATGCAATTTCCACCTCAGAGCGACGAAACTTAAGAATTGTAACACTTGGACAATAACTAGATTTTCAGGACTTCATACATGTGTTAATGCCAGTTTGACATAGGATCACAAGTCTCTGGACTCCGAGTATATCAGTTCCTTGATACTGGAAATGATTAAAGTGAAGCAAGATGTTCAAATCTCGCTTATACAAGAGAGGGTGGAAGGTATGTACGGGTATAAGATTTCATACAGGAAAGCATGGAAGGCGAAACAAAAGGCAATTGTCAAGGTGTACGGTGATTGGGATAAATCGTATGAAGTGCTTCCCAAATGGTTGGACATTTTAGGCTACTGTGACCAGGCGCTGTTCAAGTTGGAGTCACAAGAATTCATCACAGCTGACAACCGTGTTGATCCGCAGAAACATGTTTTCAACCGAGTTTTCTGGGCTTTCAAGCCATGCATTACCTCATTTTCCTACTGCAAGCAATTCATACAAGTTAATGGAACGCATCTGTATGGCAAGTTCAGCGGCGTGCTACTGATTGCTGCGACCCAGGACAGTAACAAATGCCCCGTTCCTCTTGCCTTTGCCATTGTTGACAGGGAGAACTATGAAAACTGGAGTTAGTTTTTGGCATTACTGCGGGTAAATGTTACGAACAAGCAAGGAATATGCTTGATATCATATCGGCACCGAGCTATAAAAGATGTTGTAGCCACCGAAAGCTTGGGATGGCAGCTTCTTTATGCTTTTCATTAATACTGTATCAGACATATTGCTAGCAACGTTCGCAAGAAGTGCAGGGATGACAATGTGAGGAAAGCTGTCCTTAAGATTGGTATGCGTTATAGCGTAATTTCTTTGTTGAACCTTTCATCTATAAATTTGTGTATCTGGTAGTTCAACCTGGTTAACCTATTTGTCTCCTTCTGTTCAGCGTATGAGCCCAGTTGGGAAAAGGCCATGGAGAGATTGGACAACCTTAGCAAAGTCAAAGAGGAGATCCACAAGAAGTTGACCGCTATTCCGATGGAGAAGTGGACGCTTGCTTATGATGAAGGCAGAAGATATGGTCATATGACGATTAACATTGTAGAGTGCATCAATGGCCTCTTCAAAAGATTAAGGAAGCTACCAATCACAGGCCTTGTTCAACAAACATACTATAGATGTGTCAAGTACTTTGTGGAAAGGGCAAAAGAAGCACACGCTGAACTACAACAAGGTCACATATACGCAAGCAGATTCAGACAGGAGCTTGCGACTATCCAGTTACGTGCTTCTTCTTACCACGTTCGTGCTTATAATAGACAAGGGACTAGGTTTGAGGTGGTGGAGGGCCTTGATATGGCCAGGAGGTCATGTGAAAAGGTCGTCCAAGTGTTATTAGACAAAGGGCAATGTGAATGTGGACAATTCCAAGCATATAGGTATCCTTGCGCTCATATTATTGCTGCTTGTGCCTCAATCAACATATCGTGGGAACCATATGTTGATGCTGTATACAGGCTTGACATACTACTCAATTGCTACAAATCTGAGTGGTGGCCTATCGGGGAGTGGTTGCAATGGAATAACCTACCACCATTTCCTGTCCTAGTTCCAAATTATGGAAGATTACGTGCAAGGGGACGACCAAAGTCGACCCGGATCAGAAATGAGATGGATTGGCTTCAAGAGAGCGGTGTAAAGCAAAAATGCGGTCATTGTAAGATGGAAGGACATAATTGTAGGCGCTGCCCACTACTACATGGGGAGGAAGGCCCTTCTACACCTTGATTTTTATTATTTACTTTCGCATATATGTTATAAAGTATGTTAACCAATATCATAAGTGTAACGGTCGCACACTGTAATTTTTTTTTATGGTTGTAAAATTGCACGTCATTATGTATATATATGTTACCCCATTACTAGTAATGTGAACCGACCATTAGTTAATCGTCCAAGTGTATACAAATTGGTTAAAATACCAAAATACGGGTATTTTATAAACTTTTTTTCGCTTTACTGCGGTTTCGAAAGTATTTACCAAAGTACACAGGGCGCCACATATCCGCTAAAGGCGCCGTTCAACATGGCGCCTTTACTGCACCTAGCCTGTTGGGGGGAAAGGGGCTGGGAGGTGCCATTTCACTTAGTTCCCATTTCGCATTTCATAATATTTAATATTTAATTAATTAAATTTTATAAATTTATATATTTATTTACATAATTTTTAGGTTATTATTTATTTATACGAAAATTATAATTTTTAAAATATAATTAATTATATTTCATGATATTATTTATATATGTATTATAATTTAAATTTAAGATATATAATTTTTAGAATGCAATTAATTATATTTTATAAAAAATATTTAGATTTATATACCAGACATCAACATTAATTAGTATAGATTGTAAATTAAAAAAAATATAAGGGCCTCTGGTATATAAATCTAAATATTTTTTATAAAATATAATTAATTTAATTTTAATACAGTTATATCTTAATTTTAAATTATAATATATATATAAATAATATCATAAAATATAATTAATTATATTTAAAAAATTATAATTTTATTATAAATAATAAATACCTAAAAATTATGTAAATAAATATATAAATTTATAAAATTTAACTAATTAAATATAAAATATTATGAAATGCCAAATGGCGCCAAGTGAAAAGGCGCCTCCCAGCTCCTTCCCCTCTCCCTGATACAACAAGTTAGGTACAGCGAAGGCGCCATGTTGAAAAGCGCATTCAGCGGACACCCAATGACGCTATACAGTGCTGCGCCCTGCGTACTTTGATAAATACTTTCGAAATCGTGGTAAAGCGAAAAAAAGTTTATAAAATATCCGTATTTTGGTATTTTGACCATACAAACTCTTGTGTTGAACTTTGTACTTAAATTGCACAAGTCTGTTAAGTTAGTGTGTGTTTAAATTTCATTCTAATGCAATGCTTGTCGTGGCAGATGGCATCCACATCCTGACGCGTTGATCCTGGACCACGGGATCCTTCACTGCTGACGGCTCAGGCCTCACACATATCCCAGTCAATTTGGGTAGGCCATGTATGGAAATAGTTAGATCTTAATAAACTTGGTTAAACCATTTCTGAATTGTCAGACGTGATAATTGGTGATTTTTTTTCTTTTGCAGCCTGATCGTGTGCTGAGGATTCGACGGACTCATTACTACCATCACTAGCAGCCGCCAGAGTTGATTGTCCCTTTTTTACGAGAGGCAGGCTTTTACGGATTGGCGATGTGCGAGTTTGTGTCAATCGACCATCAGTTGATCAGTGCTTTTGTAGAGAGGTGGAGGCCGGAGACAAACACCTTTCACATGTCGCAGGGAGAGACGACTATTACCTTGCAGGATGTTGCTCTTCAACTCGGCCTACCCATTGACGGTCGAGTAGTGACGGAGCCCACTGTGTGGGGATGAGGAGCCCTGATAGAGGAGTATTTGGGACTCCAGTTACCGATGGATGAGAATGTCATCAGAGGAGGGTGACTGAGGATGAGTTGGTTGGATAGGCATTTCACTCATCTTCCAAGTGATGCGGATGAGGTGACAATGCAGAGATTCGCCCGGGCTTACATTTTACGTTTCATTGGTAGGACGTTATTTTCATACCATTCGGGCACATATGTCCACCTCATGTACTTACCCTTGATCGGATACTTACATGAGGCTGGGACGTACAGTTGGGGATCTGCTTGCCTGGCCTATCTGTACAGAGAGCTCTGCAAGGCCACCACTCCGGATTATAGGGATATAGGAGGGTGTTACCTACTACTGCAGCTCTGGGCATGGGATAGATTTCCCACTATCGCCCCCGCGATAGCTGTTTTAAACATACTAAAGGGGGTGTAGGGATTGGCCCCTTAGCACGCAGGTTAGAGAATTTTTCAACTTTCACCTATAATTAAGTTTACTACGAAGTTGTTTAACTTTGTTATTATACTTGGCAGGTGGCACTATCAGAAGACGTTCCAAGGATAGTCCGGCACACAGCCTACCCCATTACAGATACGTGCTGGACCGTCTTCGACTTGACTAGGTATGTAAGGGATAATGGATTTCTTTATTTCAGGGCTTTGTCCATTCCATTATCGTATTTAGATGATAACCTAAATTTGTAACTTCAGATCGCCTAGATCCCGTACACTGAGGAGGTCACCGCATCACTGCCTCAGTACTGCTTTGACGGGAGTGACACGTGAACAGCAGTGGTGCCGCTCATTCACTTTCAGATTGTTGAGTGGCACCAGCCTGATAGGGTTTTGCGGCAGTTTGGACTACGCCGGGCTATTCCAGAGCCACCGAAGCAGGTGGCGGAGGTCCATTGCCTTCACTTGTCTGGTCGGCATGATGAGGAGTGGCACATCCGCCATTAGCCGTATATTGCACTTTGGGATATCCGGCGAGACTTGTGCGCTATCGCCGAGCCGACGACACGCCTAGTTCTGGGACCACGATCCCGATTACATGACATGGTACAAAGGGGTTACCAGGCGATGTATTACACCTGTTGGGGGAACGCTAGACTTTGTGGTAATATTGCGTGCTAATTTTCTGTATCTGATTTTCTTTAAATGCATTAGTATTATAACTAACTTTAATGTCAAAAATTTGCACAAGTAGATGAGGTTTCCACACTACATGACTTTATTACCCTGAGGGGCAGGCTATGTTCACCTTCGATGCGCTTAGATCAGCGACGGAGTCCATCCTTCATGCCATTCAGGAGGTTGATCATGTGATTATTGACTCACATGCGGAGCCAGCTCCTCAGGCCCATCATATCCCAGACCCTGCGGAGGGTGATCATGATCAGCTTCGCTCTCGTCGACGGCGTCGCACTGCTCCACGACATACGTTGCAGGCTGATGTTCCGTCCGCTTCGACAGTGCAGCACATTCCACATTCGACTGCCCAGGAGACCATGACGATGATGCCTGATGTTGTTGCCTCATCTCATGTGTACCCCACTGCACCTGATGATCCTTCATCCTCCACCATGTTCCCGGCTACACTATATGAGCCGTCGTCATCCCAGATGTACAAGTTTCCTCCTGGTGTTCCATCCTCATTCCAGGTATTTCCACACATACCAGGAGTTTCATCTTCATTCTATCCCTTTCCTTCCGATGATGCTGGTCCATCGCAGTCATATCGTCCTACATTTGATTGGCATACTCAGGATCAGGGATTAGCACATGGTGGCATGATGACAGACGACTCAGAGCTTGTAGATAGAGGTAGAGGTGGAGGCAGAGCGGCAGTCAGGGGCAGAGGCAGAGCGGGAGTTGGAGGTAGAGGAGACACAGACACCGGGGATGTGACTCCCGAGCCTGCACAGAGAGTTAGTAGATACGGCCGTCACATTACCGATCCTGGATGTGGGACCGGACATCACTTACGTAGACATTAGCTTTCTTTTCTATGTTTATTGTATATTTATGTACATTTATCTTACTACTTTATTGCTAAACATCAACATTTAGGATAATTTTAATTACTACGACATTTTTAATTGCTTGCGTAGGAACAATTATAAATAATAATAAACTTCAAAATCATTGCAATATTTAGTTTTTTTTTTAAAATGATGATAAGGACATCTCCCAAATATAATAACTAACATTATTAATTATCATACTTTCACAACTGTTATAATTATCTACTCTTTTTTTATTTACCATGTGAAAATAAATAAATAATATTAAATTAAATTAATAAATTTTATATTCATAATGTGATATATATATTTATTTTTTAATTAAATTTTTTTCTCATTATTTATTTAAATATTAAAAAATTGATAATATTAATTATAATATTTGAAGGATAAATAATCATCATCCTTGTAAATGACATTAAATGTTATGTTTATTCAATACGTTATGAGTCGAGTTCACCAAACATTTAAGAATAAAAATACGTAGCACAATTGTCAACGTAGATGGGGATGCTGCCCATGTACAATACCAAAATTCAAGTCTCTTGGGTTCACAGTCGACACGGTCTCCGGCTAATTAACTTAGAAATGAGGAGCGAGGGTGCCGTAGGCCAAATGTGCCATATCGCCTGCCGTCCCTTTCCTTCAGCGCCAACGACGCCATTTCGTCTAGCGTACCTCTACACACCATTTGGCGTCTCTCCATCGCTGTGTGTATCCTCTGTGCTTATTTCGATAAAATGTTTCGAAGGAACGATAAAACGAATAATAGTTTCTTAAAAAATAGTTAATCGGTACTTTTCCCTCTCATTGCCAAAATATTTTATCATTGTGACGAAATAAAAAATAACTAATTCAAGTTACAATTTTGATTTCATTACAAAATGAAAAGATTATTGTAACGAAATAATCACATTTTTTAAAATTTTCAGCTATCTTCAACCTCGTTATTTCGCATTTACTTTGTTACAAAATAAAAATAATTTTATTGAGATAAATACAAAGTGACAAGAATATTATTGGAATAAATACAAAATAAGAAAAACATATTTATTTCATTATATTTCTTTTCATTTTTAACAATCTTCAACTTCGTATATAAAGAATATTATTGAATAATTCAATAAATTTACTTATGTGTAATAATATATTAAATAATTACTTGTAATAATATAATTCCAAACGTTGGAAGTTTATAATTTGAAAATTTGATAAATATGAAGTATCATTGAATCAAATTTTGAGAGACATTAATATAAATTACATAATTATTTTTTATTGATCCTATATTTTTTAAATAATATTTAATTATTTACTAAATATTTATCATTTTTATTCATTATATTATTATCATTAACTACTTTCTTATTTAATTCCTATAATAAATTTATGTATTAGATATCAAAGTGGAGTTAACTTATTTTTATATGACATCAAATATAATTATAAAATGAGTAATTTATTTTCAAAAATTTATTTTGAGTCACAATCATATATTATTTATTTTTAAAATTTTTATTTTCAAATGATATCAAAATTAATTATTTTTTAAAGGAAAAATTGTAAAAAATAGGACCGATGGCGCCACCTTGAATGGTGCCTTCAAAGCTTCCCAGAGGCGCCATCTTGGATGGCGCCCCCCCCAAATGGCGCCAACCCAAATGGCGCCTTCCCCCTCCGTACGTATTTTGATAATAAGTTTCCAAAGGACGGTAAAACGGAAATAAGTTTCATAAAAAACGTTAAAATGGTATTTTATCCAGTCAAAACTGTCGGAGGTGACAGGTGGCCTGTTGAATCAGAAATAATAATAATAATAATAATAATAATAATAATAATAATAATAATAATAATAATAATAATAATAATAATAATAATAATAATAATAATAATATGGGAGTTGGCGTTCATCTAGAACATAACAACATAAATTAACCAACCAAATTGAATGCAAGCTTTGATTAAGAAAATTGATGTATATTCAGTTATTCAAGTTTTCAACGGGCAATTTGTTTAGAAGATAACTGACAATCATTTTTTTACTAAATCATTTTCATTTGATTTGTCTTAATAATATTAGAAGTTCTATTTTTTGAAAAATAGAAAACAGATGGATTATTTGATTAGTCATTATCTTACAAATTAGGAGAAATAAAACTTTCTGGAAAGTTCTACTTCCCACATAATATAAAAAATTACTTACTTATCTTTCCTTAAGTAAGTTTATTTCCTATATTATTTATAGATAAAATGAAAAAATTATTCTCATTAAATTTAATTAATGAAAATTAAAATTTATTATTTTATATTATAAAAATATTAAGATATAATAATCATTTTATTAACACTTCCTAAGATATTTAAAATTGAATTAAGTAAGATATAAGAAATTACTTTTTAGGAAGTATCACTTCTTATATGTTAATTAAATAACTTTAAGTACTTTTTAGGAGGTTCATATTAAAAATTATTTCTTAAAAAATTTAATTTCTGTGAAAAATTATTTCTTATACGAATCAAACGATTCTTATATTTAATGAACATAACATATCAATTAATTTCATTACTTGCTATACTATGAATAGTAATATAATATAAAATACGAAGTGGATGTCCATTTTCCAAGGCAGAGAGATTTATCTCTTAGTTGCAATAAGCAATAAATAGACTATGATGCACTATGTAGTGAGCTAAACATAGGTCATCTTGATTGCAATTTTACTTTCACAAGAAGTAGTTTTTATATGTAGGAATAGTTTCCATTGTAAAAGCAAGCATATCTTGTAATAGAAAATCACCTCCCTTGCTTTCGACTACTCTTCTCATCATCATTCTTATTTTATTTCTTGCTTTATATTCATTTTATAACAAGTTATATTAGCAAGGAGTTCTGTTCTAGTAAAATTTACTTATATGGTAATTTATTCTCCAATTTTCAAGTTTAAATTTCTTTCTCTAGATTCATCTCTTTTAAGGTATATTTTATTTATTATATTATATTATTTACTTTTAGTATATTATATGTTGCTATAATTTTTATTTTGTCTCATCTATAAATAATAACGTTTATTACAATTTTTCACTATTTTTTTATTATATATGTTTTAATTAACATTCATTTTCTAATTCAATCATTATTTATATTTTAGCTATTACTATGGCAAATCTCATAAAACTTGAATTTATGGCCTTTGATATTACTAGAAAAGATTATTTATCTTTGACATTAGATGTAGAAATATGTTTAGAATCAATGGATATTGGAGATACAATCAAAGAAAAAAAAATCAAGAATCATTACCACACTGCCCAAAAATAATTATTTTCCTTGGTCAACATCTTCATAAATTATTGAAAAATAAATACATTACAATAAAAATCTTCCTATCCTTTGGAAAAGCTTAAAAAAATGTATAACCATTAGAAAACTGTAATTCTTGCAAAAGTTCATTATGATTGGGTGCATTTACATTTTCAAGATCTTAAATTAGCAAGTGAATCTAATTTTATAATATTTAAAGTTGATTCTTAACTAAAATTGTATAGAGACAAAGTTACTTAAGAAGATATGCTAGGAAAAAATTCTTTAATTTTCATGCTCTTGTAGCAGTGATATAGAGAAAAAGGTTTTAAAAAATATTTAGAATTAATTTCATGTCTTCTAATAGATGAATAAAATAACAAGTTCTTAATGAAAAATTATGAAACTTACCTAAATGGTACTACTTTATTCCTTAAGATGAATCCATTAATAATTAAAAAGTTTAGGTGAGGTCAAAATCAATTATAATTGTAATCGTGGAAGAAACCAAACTAATTATCATGATTGTGGTGATTATAAAAATAATATGAATAATTATAAAATTATTTTTCACCACTAAAAGTAAGAGAACAATGAAGAGAAGAGATAATAAAATAAGAATTAAAAAGGTTAAAAAATGTATATTATCGATATGGCATGAAAGGGAATTAGTCATATACCCCATCATACATCTAAACATTTAGTTGAATTCTACCAAGCTTCAGTTAGAAAGAAAGAGAAAAATGTGCAAGCAAATTTTGTTTATGAGAATAATATTTTAGTTATGATCCAACGCATTTTGATATGATGGATTTCTGAAGGAAAAATTGATCATTTGATTGGTGATAGAAATATCCAAAATTGAAAGAATTTATTTTTAAGCTTTTCTAATTATGTTTCTCTTTCAACCATATGTTTTAGTTTAAAATTTCATATGTAACATTTCCTTTTATTATGTTGCAAAATTTTATATATAAGGCTATCCTTATATTATTTTGCAATTTTTCTTACAATTTTTTTATTTTGCTTTAATAAAAAAAGGGCACTTTTTAATTTTTTTGAATTAAAAGCCAATATTGAAGATTTATGTCTCATGAATAGTACGATAACACATACTATCCTTAAGAATAGAAAATACTTTTCTCAATTAAAGATTGGTAAAAATTATGCTAATACAATATCTAGTAGTCCTAAATAATTGAAGACTCCATAAGAGTTAATATAATTTTACTAAGACAAACACAAATAATTATAAATGATGCATTATTGTCTATTAAGTCTTGAAAAAACTTATTAAGTTTTAGAGTCATGTAATAAAATGGATATTACAATGTGATAATGAATGAAAAAGATCTTGAATATCTTTATATTACAATAGTTATCTTAAACGAGAAAAATATATAGGAAAAATTACTATCTATTTCATTTAGTTTATAATATACATATATTAATCCAATTGAAATAAATACCATGGTGAACCAAAAGTTCTCTTAGGAACCTAACCCTATCAAGATCGGCATGGAACCCTTTTTTCGATTTCCATTAACCTATTCTTAATTAAATAATTGATCCTAATTTAGTAAGTATTATGCATTTACTAAAGAGAATGGTATTTCAAAAAGAGAACTTTCATTGAGATTTTTACAAAAGATGAGAAAGTTAGGTATGCTTATAGTTCTCCTAAAATGATGATAAGTAAGTCTAACTAACTAACTAACTAACTTGTGAGGAATCAATTCCAAATATCTCCTCTACCTATATCTATGACAAAATATACTATATACAAGAATCTATGCTACCATACTACCATCAATGAACTTTCATAAAATCTAGCTTTGAGGAGATGGAGGCTCAACTTAGAAGTCTATAAAATAAATCATAAAGGAGTAAGTTCGGGACTCAATGAGTAAATAATCTATAAAAGTAATAATATTTCATATTAACTTATCCATCAAACTATCTTTTTTTAACCATTCACATCGTATTTTAGCATATTAGAAAGCAAATGCTAATAATGATGAAGTTATCATATAATCATTTCATTCTCAATACCTCATATGAGAATACTTAAGGATAACTGTAATTAAGTCACATTTTATTGGGAACAATATACAATAGATAAAAATATAATCATTCACCTTTTGTCTTCTAAGTCAGCTTTATACCTTTTACAAATATTTCATCATTATTCTTCTAGGGTCTACCTTACACCCTTCACAAACATATTGTCAGGAATTTACCATTTAACATTCACAATATCACCCCCACCATGTTTCTCATCTTTAATGCCATTCATGGTATGATTCATGAATGCAATTTAAATACTAGAGTTCAAACTTTATCCTATACAATCATAATTCAATTTCAATATGCATCACAATACTTATCAACATCATTATGCCCTCTTGTATAGTTATAAGCATTCACAAATATCATAGTACTCAATTCATTAAGCATTTCTTAATATATATATATATATATATATATATATATATATATATATATATATATATATATCTCATTCCATAAGTAATGTAATAAGTTTATTACATCACATATTATATCACACAACTTCTACCTTCTCATGTCATGATTATTCTACCCATGCAATCATCTTACACTTATTATGAATCACTCTATCTTTATTGTTTAGTGATCAAATACTTATGTTAGGACATTATAAGTTATAAAACATAAAATAAATGGGGTACGGGTTACTATATGGTCACCTTAACTATGATCATTTGGTGATCTTTTATGAATAACTCAAAAATTATAAATGTAATTTTTATGAAACTCATTTCATATGAAAATAAACTGAAATAATTTTTTATAAAATGGTCATTTGCCTAAATAGGCTAAGTTTTGAAAAGGTTACACCTTTTTGAAAATAGACAAAAAAAGTCCATTTTTTAAGATCCTAAGTTTTTTTTATGTCCCTTTAAAATGAAGATAAAATTCTACAATCAATAAATTGATTTATTAAACTCTAAAATTTTATGATTGATGAATCGATTTACCAATCAATTTACTTACTTAGTTTTTACCTCTAAACCTTCAAAATCGATTGGCCATTTGATTCTAAAGCCTATTTTCAGCTTTGGACCCTTGAAATCAATTCACCAATAAATTCATTCACCCTTGGACCTTTAGAATCGATTTGTCACTAATTTTGAAACCTAATTTCACCTCTGAACCCCTAGAATCGATTCACACATGAAAATCTTAGTTTTTTGTAAAAAAATTCACTATTCATCTAACTTTAAATATCTTTTAAACACATATAGTACAAATCAAACCTTACTATAATCATCAATATACTTATTTATTATAGCATATCACCTTTCTCCATTATTTATTACTTCCATCATATTAAAATAAACCAGATTCAAACAAAATCACATAATAACCAATACTTTATTAATATCATCATATAACTTTAAAATTCATAGATTTAGCTAGATAATTCATTCACCTTATATAGAAGAAGATGTTAGCATATTAGTTTCAAGATCTTTCAACCCTAATCACATCAAAATTCATAGGTTTTAGAGTTAAGACTTGGAATACCTAACAAAATTAAATAAATTTCAAATCTTTCATCAACAAGAAGAAATAGGATTAATTCTTAATGAAAGCAATATTCTTACCCTGATTGGATGAAGAAATAAGACTTGAGGCTTTCTTTGCTTGATTGATAAAGTGGTATAAAGCTTGTGTAGAAAGTTGCAAGAAATGGAGAAATGAGAGAAATGGAGAAATGAGAGGGAAATAAGGGTTTAGGGCTAATATGAGGAAAATATGGTCTGAAGGACATTTTTAAAAAATTACTCTTAAACCTCTTCTATACTCACTTATATTAGTTTATAATTTTATACTTCATGATTTTAATAAATTTTTCTCATCAAAATTTCATCCAAATTATATTCTCACATTTTCACTCTTATTAATTCTATTTTATTTCATATTTTACACATAAAATTCCTAATTTACCAAGATTAACCGATTGTTTCAGCTATTCTTTCTTCACAAAATAATTTCTATTTTCCTTTTAAAAGAATTCGTCCTTGAACTCTTGATACATACGATATTTTAAAGCTAGTATAAAGTATTGTTATGTCAAACTCACCACTTACCAAATAAATAAGGATATTATTGTTGTATATCAAATTCTAACTCCCACGTAGTTTCCTCTATTCTATGACATTCCTAATAAACTTTCATAGAAGGAACCTTTTTAGATCTTAACTTTTGAACTTAATAATCTAAGATCTTTACTGCTTGCTCTTCATATAATAGCTTAGGATCATGTTGTAATGGTCCATATTAAAAGACATGAGATTCATCTAGCAAGTATTTTCTAAGCATAAATACATGGAATACAGGGTGAATGGTTCGTAAACTATTTGGCAAATCTAACTAATAGGTTATAGCTCTAACACATTTGAAAATTAAGAAAGACTCGATGAAATATAGTGCTAATTTACCCTTTCTCTTAAATCTCATGACACCTTTTATAGGTAAAACTTTTAAAAAAATTATATCTCCTACTTGAAATTCTAATTCTCTCCTTCTTTTATTTGTATACAACTTTTGTTAATTTTAAGCTACCTTTAATCAATCTCATATAATTTGAACATTTTCCAAGGTATCACTTATTAAATCTAGTCTCAAAAGTTGTGCCTTCTTAACTTCAAACCATCCTATTGGTGATCGATATTTTTGACCATAAAAGGCTTTATATGGTGCCATCTGAATATTGTATTGATAGCTGCTATAGTAAGCAAACTCTATTAATAGTAGATACTTTTCCTAAGTACCTTTAAATTCTAATGCACAAGCTCTAAGCATGTCCTCTAATATCTAAATAGTTTTTTCAGATTGCTCATTAGTTTATGGATGAAAGGCGATGCTAAACTATAGTTGAATTCCCAATGCTAGTTAAAATGATTACTAGAAGTGAGATATAAATTGAGTACTATGATCTAACATAATAGTAATCGAGACCCCATGCAATGGTGTAATCCTATCAAGATACACCTGAGTATATTGAGTTAGTAAAGATAGTCCTAATGGGAAAAAATATATTGACTTTTTCAATTTATTAATAATGACCCAAATGGAATCATATTATTTCCATGTCTTAGGCAACCTAATCAAGAAATCCATTATGATACTTTTCCATTTCTATTTTAATGTCTGAAGTGGCTAGTGCATTCCGGCTAGATGTTAACGTTCCACCTTCACTTACTGATAAGTGAGATACTTTACTACATAGTTTAATATATTTTTTTCATCCCTTTCCATTAGAAGACTTCTTTCGCATGGCACATTTTTATTACTCCTGGGTGCATAGTGTAAGATGAACTATGAGCTTGGTGTATTAATTCATTCTGTTCACTTGTCGGGACCTAAATCCTCACTTGGTGGTGAACTACAGTTGCCTTTTTCACCAAAGTTACATAATTTAGATCACATTTTTGTGCATCCTCGATCTTTTCTATAAGAATAGATTGAATGGCCATATAGGCAAACTCCACACCTAAATCTTAAGTTGGTGCCTTTATCTATTTACTTATATATTTTTTACTAAGTGCATCTACTACCACATTGGCCTTATTATGATAATATAAAATAAAGCAATTATAGTCCTTGACTAACTCCATCCATCTTCTTTATCTTAAATTGAGATCTTTTTGCTCGAAAATATACTTCAAGCTTTTATGATCTATGTAGATTTTAGTGGTTTCTCCATAAAGATAATATCTCAATATCTTCAAGGCAAAAATCACTACTACCATCTTCAGATAATGTGTAGGATAGTTCTATTCATTACTTTTTAATTATCGAGAAGCATAAGTTATCACTTTACCATGTTGCATAAGAATCCACCCTAGTCTGATCCTTAATATGTCACAATACACCACATATCTTCCAGTGCCTAAGAAAAGTGTCAATACTGGTGTCGACGTCAAGCATGACTTTATTTTCTGAAAGCTGCTTTCACATGCATTGGTCCATTTGAATTTCACTCCTTTTTAAGTCAGTTTGGTTAATGGTGTAGATATTTTTGAAAAATCTTTAACAAACCTCTGATAATAACCTACTAGCCTAAAAAAATTGTGAATTTCTGTAACTGATGATGGCTTTGGCTAATTCTCTACTACTTTAACTTTCAAGAGATCTAGCCGAACCCCTTCCTATGTCACTATATGCCTCAAAAAAGTAATACTAATCATTTAAAACTCACACTTAAAAAATTTTATATATAATTGATGCTCTCATAAGGTTTGTAAGACCACTTAAGAATGTTGAGTTGCTTCTCCTCATTTTTTGAGTACACCAAGATGTCATCTATAAAAATAATGATGAATTTATCCAAATATATCTTGAATACGTGATTCATCAAATTCATAAAAGTAGTTGGGGCATCAATCAACCCAAAGGATATCATTAGGAACTTAAAATGGTCATATTAGGTCCTAAATGTGGTTTTACGAATATCTCCCCCATGGATTTTCAACTAGTGATAACCTATGTAAAGGTGAATCTTGGAAAAAAACTTTGTCCCCTGAAATTGATAAAAAAGATCATTAATATGAGGAAGAGGATACTTATTTTTAATGGTGACTATGTTAAGTTAATGGTAATTAATACACAACTGCATAAATCCATCCTTTTTCTTCATAAAGAAGATGAAGCTCCCCAATGTGAATAACTTGGATGAAGATCTTACAATTGTTCCCTCAACACTTACAATTCTATTAGGGTTATTCAATATGGAGGAATTAACATAGGTTTAGTGCCTGGCAATAAATCCATATGGAACTCGATTTCATAATTCAGGGGTAATCTGAGTAATTCCTCTAAGAACACATTAGGAAATTCTTTCACTATTAGAATAGTATCAATATCTAGGATAGATTGATTCAAATCTTGCACTAGTGCCAAGTATATTGTGTCTCCCTTCTAAATAATCCTTTGAGCTTTAATGCACAAATAATGACAATAGAGTTCATTAACTTATCTCCCTAGAATTCAATAGGTATAGAGCCCTCTATAGAGAATGTTACAAATTTATTGAAATAATTTACACATCCATGATACTTAAATAACTAATCCATCCCCAATATTGCATCATAGTCATTCATATCCAGTAAGATCAAGTCTATTAGCATATATGATTATGAATTCTTATAGGACAAGCTTCTAATTTATAGGTGTTTATAAGGGATTTCTCTTTAAGGATTATTACAATTGAAGAAGCATTTAACTCTTTTATGAATTTACCTAGGATAGGAATAAATTTCTTTGACACAAATGAGTGAATAGCATTAGGATCAAATAAAACTTTAGCAGAAAAGGTTTCAATGGAGATAGTAATTATCACAATAGCATTAGAGGCATAGGCTTCTTGATGGGTAAGTGCATAAACTCGACCTTGATTTCCACTTGCGTCTCTTCTTTAGCCTAAAAAATTAACACTCCTTGGAGGTTTCAATAGAGATAGTACTTGTCACAATAGCATTAGAGGCATACGCTTCTTAATGGGTAAGTGCCTAAACTTGACCTTGATTTCCACTTGCATCTTTTCTTTAGCCTAAAAAATTAATACTCCTTGGAAGTGCTAAAGGGTTTCTAGAATGTGAAGTTAATGGAAGATTTGGATTATTTCATTAGGATACATAATAATTAGTTCCTTGACTTGCAATATTTCTAGGGTACTCCTTTGTTTATGCCCAATTATCCTTTATTTGAAGCACTGTCTCCTAAAATGATTATAAGGACCATTATGATGAGAATAACACTATAGGCACCAAGCCCTTTCATTAACTTACATTAAAAGTTAACTTTGTTATTAGCTTAAAAGATTAAAATATGATCTTTGTACATTAGAGCCTTTTCCTGAATAAGACCTACCATACAGGTCTTAAAAAGATAATGGCCCCTAATGGAACCACTCCCATTATGCCTAAAAATAGCTTGAAGAGGCATTTCCTTTGAAAAATGTGCTTGATTCAGTCCTTCAAACTAACTTCTTTTCCTACTCCTTTCTTAAGCTTACCTTTCTTTCCTTTTACTAACTCTCATCTCAAGCACTAGTGCTTGGTCCACCACTTCTTGATAAGTGGCATCATAATCAACATGAATTCTTTCAAAGTAAAAATCTTTGAGGACATATATAAATCTTTTAATTTTTTCCTTCTTCGTAGAAACCAAATGTGGAGCATATCGGGATAATCAAGCATTATACTCCACAATAGATAAGCCTTCTTATTTTAGGGTTTCAAATTCCCTAACTTTTTCTCGACGAACACTTGGTGGTAAGAAGCTATCCATGAATAATTCTTGAAAAGCCTCCTAAGTTAAAAGGTCCAATTGTGGATTCCAATTAGTTACTATATGATGAACCAATAATGAGTTACATCATCTAGTTAGTAACTTACTAACTTAATTAACAAAAAGGTAGTGCTTTGTAATATCTCGCTTAACCTCATAATATGCTCAAAGAATTAATATGGATTTATTGTCAAACCAGGATCGAAATATGTAGGTGAATTTAATTGGAGGAACTCATGTATAATTTTAAACCTATCCCTTATTCCCCTTATAGAGAGGGTAAGATCATGCTTACTTTCTCTTCCTTGATCATAACTTTCATCATGAACACCAGGGTTACTTGAAAGCTCACTTTGATCTTTTGAGGTATCATACCCTAATCATCGAGTAAGAACTGTATCAAAAAAGAGTGCAGTCCAAAGTGGAAATTATTGATAATTTCTCCACTAACCTTTTACCTATCATTACAAGTTTGAAAACCCCTATATGATTCTTCATCCTTAAGGTGATTGGCTCATGCTTGGCTTTACATATTAACCATTTCCTAATTATCCACAAATTTCCTTAAACAATCATATAACAATTTAAACAATTAATAGACAATTCATCAATCAATTAGTCAAATAGTTTGTAGTACACTATGTCATATAAAAACTCTACTATCCATCTTTATGATATAATATGGCCCATTAAAAAAGTACCGGTGGTATGTGATCTTGGGTGCACACATATCATTAGTATAATTTCAATCAACACCTATCATGGTAGCATATAAATATAACCTAAAGGCCTTATCTTACTAGAAGCCTATATTATGCTCTGATACCACTTCTTTCACAACTCTAGCCCTATTGTGACTAACGTAGAATCTTTTTTTTAGTTTTCATTATCCTATTCCTAATTAAATAACTTAATCATGATTTAACAATTATAATGCATTCACAAAAGAGAATAGTATTTCAAAAAGAGAACCTTCATTGAAGTTTTTTTTACAAAAGATGAGAAAGTTAGGTATGCTTATAATCCTTCCAAAATGACAACAAGCAAGTTTAACTAACTCGTGAGGAATCAGTTCCAAATATCTCCTCTACCCATATCTATGAAAAAAATAAGGCTCAAAATATACTATATATAAGAATATGTGTTGCCATACTACCATCAGTGAACTCCTATGAAATCTAACTCTAAGGAGATAAAGGCGAAGGCGGAGAATTAACCTAGGAATCTATAAAATAAATCATAAAAGAGTGAGTACGAGGGTTCAGTGAGTGAATAATATATAAGAATAGTAATATTTTATATCAACTTACCCATCAAATTATCCTTCTTTAAACATTCACATCACATTTAAGCATATTAGAAACCAAAAGCTAATAATGATGAAGTTATCATATAATCATTTCATTCTCAATACTTATATGAGAATACTCAAAGATAACTATAATTAAGTTGCATTTTATTACGAACATTATATAATAGATAAAAATATAATTATCCACCTTATGTCTCCTAAATCAGCCTTATACTCTTCATAAACTTTCTATCCTTATCTTTCTAGGGTCTGCTTTATATCCTTCACAAATATATCACTAGGAATTTACCATTTTGCATTCATAATATCACTCCATCATATTTCTCATCTTTAATGCCATTTGTAGCATGATGCACAAATGTAATTTAAATACTAGAGCTTAAGCTCTATCCAATACAATCACAATTCAATCTTAATGTGCATCATAATACTTATCAATATTATTATGCCCTCTTGTAAGCTATAAGTATTCACACATATCATAGTACTCAATTCATGAAGCATTTCTCACTATATATATATCTCATTCTGTGAGTAATGCAATATGTTCATTATATCACATATTATATCATACAACTTCTACCTTCTCATATTATGATTATTCAACCTATACAATCATCTTATACTTATATTGAACCATTCTATCTTTAGTGTTTAATGACTAAATACTCATATTGGGCCATTATAAGTCATGGAAATATAAAATAAATAAGGTATGAGTTACTATACGGTCACCTTAACTATAACTTTTATGTGATCTTTTATGAATAAATCAAAAAATATAAATATAATATTCACGAAACTTATTTCATATGAAAATAAACTCAATTAGCTTTTTATAAATTGGTCATTTGCCCAAATCAGTTAAGCTTTCAAAAGGTTATACCCTTTTGAAAATAAACACAAAAAGTTCATTTTTTGAAAATTTAAGTTTTTGACATTTGTCCATTCTTTTAATGATATCTCAAAATATATACAAATTTTTAACTTTAAATTAATTCTATTTGAAAGTAAACTTAATTATATTTAAAAATATGTATAGTTTATTTAAAACGGACATAAAATGAAGAAGTTATATCCCTTCAAAATTGACATAAAATTCTATAGTTGATAAATTAATTTATTAATTAATTCACTAGCCCAATTTTTGCCTTTAAACCTTTGGAATCAATTTATTAATTAATTTATCCACCCTTGGATTCTCAAAATTAATTGGTTACTTAATTTTAAAGTCTAGTTTCACCTTTGTACTCTTGGAATCGATTCATATATGAAAATCTTAATTTTCTACAAAAAATTTATTATTCATCTAAATTTAAGTACCTCATAAATATATATATTACATATAAAACCTCATTATAATCATTAATACACTTATCTACCATATATATCACCTCTCTTTATCATTTATTACTTCTACCACATTAAAATAAACTAGATACAAGCAAAATCATATAATAACCAATATTTCATCAATATCATCATATAACCCTAAAATTTATAGATTTAGCTAGATTATTTACTTATCTTATATAAAAGAGGATGTTAAAATATTAATTTAAAGATATTTTAACCTTAATTACATCACAATTCATGGGTTCTAGAGTTAAAGCTTGGAATACCTTATAAAATCAAATAAACCCCAAATCCTTCATCAACAAAAAAGAAATAGAAGGGATTCTTAATAAAAGCAATGACCTTACTTTGATTGAATAAAAAAATTAACAAGATTTGAAGCTTTCTTTGCTTCATTGATAGAGTGGTATAGAGCTTGTATAGAGAATTGGGAGAAATGGAGAAAATGGATAGAAATGAGAAGGAAATTGGGGTTTGGGGCTAATATGAAGAAAATATGGCCTTAGAGGCATTTTTGAAACATTAATCCTAAACATTTTCTATGCTCACTTATGTTAGTACAAACTTTATATTTCATGATTCTAATAAATTTTCTTTATCAAAATTTCATCCAAATCATATTCCTATATTTTTACTCTTATTAGTTCTATTTTATTCCATATTTCACATATAAAATTTCTAATTTACTCGAATTTATTGGTTGCTTTAAATGTCTTTTCTTCACAAAATAGTTTCTAATTTATTAATAATTAAGAAAGATGTAACAAGTTTATTAACTAAAATATTTTTCATTGTTTGGTATAATTAGTTGGGCTAACCTAAATCAATAATGATATGAAAAATCAGTAAAAATTCATATGACCCATCCATTAAAGAATTAGAAGATTCTTTAATTTAATGAATTTTCATATGGTACTTGTTTTCAAGGCTAACTAATTATAAAGTCATTACCAACTAAAATTAAGTTTGAATCCCTTGAATTTTTAGAAAGAATATAAGTTAACATATATGAACCTATTCATCCACCAAGTGAAGCATTTAGGTTTTTTATTATTTTAATTAATACTTCCACAAGATGGCCACATGTATATTTATTATTAACTTATAAGCTAATGTTTACTAGATTACTTGCCTAAATAATTCAACTTTAAGTATAATTTCTTAATTATCAAATTAAGATAATATATTTTGATAATACTGGTAAATTTGTATTTAAATCTTTTAATGATTATTTTATCTCAATTGAAATAACTATTGAACGTCCTATAGTATGTGTTCATACGCAAAATGGTTAAGCAAAATCATTTACTAAACACATCCAACTTATAGCTAGACTATTGCTTACAAGAAGAAAACTTTCTATTCTTGTTTTAAGACATGTCATTTTACATGTAGCAACTCTTATATATATTAAACTAATAAGTTATTATAAGCATGCTCCTTTTTAATCGGCTTTTAGTCAAAAGCTAAATATTTATCATTTGAGAATTTTTGGATATGTAACATATATTCCAATTGCCACACTATAATGCATAAATATAGGTCCTCAAAAAGGGTTAGGAGTGTATATTAGATATGAATTTTCCTCTATTATTAAATATCTTGAACTAATGATAGGAGATGTTTTTACTACTTAAATTTTTTATTGTCATTTTAATGAAATAAAATTTTCAACATTAGAAGGAGAAAATAAGTAGATGGAAAAGGATATTATATAGAATATATCATCTTTAAATCACTTTGGTTCTTACACAAAATAATGTGAACTTGAAGTTAAAAGAATTATTCATTTGTAAAAAATAGCAAACTAATTATCAAATATATTTGTTGACCTAAAGAGAGTAACTAAATTATATATACCAACTGCAAATGTTATGATTTGAATTAGTGTCTAGATAGGGCATTCTATATCTGCTATAATAAATGAATCTAAAACAACTTAAAGCATGATAGACCAATCAATTTCAAATATAATAACTTTCAAAAGAGAAAAGAAATAAATGAAAAGGATAGTAAAGAGATAAATATTCTTGAAGAGAATAGAAACATTATGGATAATAGACTTCCTAAAGAAGTTCAGCTACCTGAGATTCTTGAAAATGAAGGAATATCAATAAATTATGTCTCCATGTTAGAAAAATGGAATAAAAAATAAATAGTTGTTGATAACATTTTCTCATATAATGTCGTGCTTAATGTTGTGTAAAACAATAAGGATCTTAAGCTAAAAATAGTTGAAGAATGTTAATGTAAAGATGATTAGCCAAAATGGAAAGACATATTTCAGGTAAAATTAAACTTACTTTCAAGATGTGAGATTTTTAGATCGATAGTCCAAACACTTAAAGGTGTAAAGCCAATAGGATGTAAATGAATTTTTGTGTAAAAAAGAAATGAAAAAAAATAAAGTTGCAAGAAATAAAGTATGACTTGTAATATAAGATTTTTCTCAAAGGCCTAGTATTGATAACGAAGAAAAATATTCTCCTATGGTGGATATAATTATATTTCAATATCTCATTCGCCTAGAAATACAAGAAAAATTGCATATATGTCTGATAAATATAGTTATAGCTTATTTATATGGCTAGCTTGACTATAATGAATATATGTATGTGTATGTGTGAGTGAAAATTCTTGAAGAATTTAAAATACTTGAAGCATGTAATTCGAATTCTTGAGCAATATATTCAATTAAATTACAAAGACCTTTTATAGGTTAAAATAGTCTAGATGAATGTGATATAATTATTTTAGTGAATATTTGTTGAAAGAATGATACAAAAATGATTCTATATGCTCTTAAGTTTATATAAAGAAATTTGAATATGATTTTATCATAATTGCTATATATGTTGATGATCTAAATATTATTGGAACTTATAAAGAACTTTTAATGGTAGAAGAATACTTGAAAAGGAAGTTTGAAACAAAAATTCCTCGAAAAATAAAATTTTATCTTGATTTACAAATTAAGTATTTGATTGATGGAACCTTTGTCCACTAAGCAAATTATACTAAAAAGGTCTTATTATGTTTTCACATCGATAACTCATATTTATTGAATACCTTAATGATTATTCATTTACTTGATGTTAATAAGAATTCTTTTTAGCCTTGAAAAGAAAATAAAAAACTTTTTGATCTAGAAATATCATATCTTAATGCAATTGATGTGCTAATATACCTTATTAATAACACAAACCTTGATATTTCCATTTTAGTAAGCTTATTAACAAGATATAGTTTTTCTCTAACTTGAAGACATTGGAATGTGATTAAACATATATATCGTTATCTTCGAGGAACAATTGACATGAAATTATTTTATTTATACAATTCTAGAATAGAACTAATCAATAATGTAGACACATGATATTCATTAGACCCATATAAGGCTTGATATCAAATTAGCTATTTATTTACATGCAATAATATAACTATATCATGATGTTTGACAAAACAAACTATAACTACAATTTCTTCAAATCATGTAAAGATAATAGTAATAAATGAGACAAGTTGAGAATATACTTGGTTAAGATTAATTACTTAACACATCTAAGAAGCATGTGATTTGGATTCTAATAAAAAATTTTCAATGAGGTTTTATGAAGATAATGTTGCTTGTATAGTTTAATTGAAAAGAGGAAGTATTAAAGAAGATAAAACAAATTACATTCTCTAAAACTATTTTTTCACTTGCAATCTTCAAAAGAATGATGATATTAATATTCAACAAATCAATTTAAGTGATAATTTAGCATATTTATTCACGAAAGCATTCTCTGCATTAACATTTAAAGAATCGATTCACAAGATTAGATTACACTCTCTTAGAGATCTTAAATAGTATCTCAATAGAGGAAGTTAAACATATATTATATTCTTTTTTTATTATCAATTATTTTATCATTAGGTTTTATTGATAAGATTTTTAGTAAGGTAGTTGTTAAAGAATTGTATGCTTGAATTTTTTCCACTAGATTTTTCTTTAGTAAAAGCCTTAATGAGACATAATCTTTAAAAATGAACAGCTAAGGAAGAATTTATAATCTAAATTAATAAGTGAATGTTCATTTTCCAAGGTAGAGAGACTTATCTCATAGTTTGCAATGATGGGCAACAAGCAGATTATGATAAGTTATATTATGAATTAAACATAAGTCACCTTAATTGTAGTTTACTTTGTTATGAAGTAGTTTTTTAATGTAAGGTTAGTTTTCATTGTAAAAGCATATATATTTTACAATAGGAAATCACCTTCATTGCTTTCTACCATTCTTCTTGTCATCAATCTTATTCTATTTCTTGCTTTATATTCATTTTATAACAAATAGATTGAAAGATAATGCAAAGTAGTGTAAGATTTTATTTTTTTTTTTAGTATGAAATGGATAATTTTCAATGTTTATATTTTATATTTTATCACATGTACTTGAATTGTATCTAGAAGACTTGAATTATGTAGTTATTAGATATTATCCTGATTGATTAGATCTCATATATATTTCTCTTGAAAGACTCCTTTTAAGTATGTGATAATTTAATATTTAATACTATTTCTTTTGGCAACATTGTGTTCTTTTTTTCTTATACACTTTGTGAACAAATAGATATTTTTATTTCAATAAAAGAGAGAGAGAGAGAGAGAATTAAGAGCACATAAAACTTAAGTTTTGGAAATTCACTCACCTCCTTTTAACATTATATCTTTCACTATGTTAAAAGAGTAAAAATCTTTAAGCCATTAAGCAATTAGAGACTTAAATAGTACAATTGAGATATTCAAACCTCTTTGTTATAGACATATTGAAAAAAAAATTGGCTTTATTTTTTGAAAAATATTTTTATATGAAAATTTCACTTTCTTTATATATAAATGAAGAAGTATTATGTGTCTTTGTACTTTATGATTGAAAAAATTATTCTAAAGCCATGTAGTGAAGGAAAACAACTTCCTTTAAAAAAAATAGAGAAAAGTTTTCCTTAATCAAATTCATTACATGTAATATTGAATACATAAATTATTTTTTACTATCTTGATATTTTATAATTATATTCTACATTATGCTTTTGTATCTCTTGATGTTTTAGACTAGGTCTTTGGAAGTAACAATAAAAAGGAGAAATTCTTGTATAGACATACTGAAAAAAAAATTAGCCCACTTTATTTTTTGAAAAATATTTTTTATATGAAATTTTCACTTTCTTTATATATAAATGAAGAAGTATTATGTGCCTTTATACTTTATGATTAAAAAAATAATTCTAAAGTCACGTAGTAGAGGAAAAGAGGAAAATAACTTCCTTTTTTAAAAAAGAAAAGTTTTCTTTAATCAAATTCATTATATTTAATAGTGAATATATAAATTATTTTTTACCATCTTAATATTTTATAATTATATTTCACGTTATGCTTCTATATCTTTTGGTGTTTTAGACTAGTACTTTGAAAGTAACAATAAAAAGGAGAAATTCTTATATATTCTAATTGTATTACGTATCTTTAATTATAGTAAAAAAATAATGGATAATTATTAATTTTTATAATTTTTAATATTTTAAAAATTAAAAGTTATATTTTTAATATATATTAATTTCACCAAATTGATAATTATTCTTTATTTGTTAACTCTAACTAAAAAATGCAGCATGAGGGAAGTATACAAGATTTTCTCCAACCGAAAGAGGGACCTGTCTATCAAGCCAATTGTTTTGAGTAACAGCATGGACTGAGTTTTGTAAACATTTGAAGGCCCATAAGTAACATTTACGAGTGTCCAAGGCTTAGATCGGACGGCGCGCTCGAGGTTTCGACAAGGATAACCATAACTGCCTCCACGTGCGAAGTTACCTTTCCTGATAGAGTCACGTGCCAAACCCAACCGCACACAAACCGGAGTTCAGGTAAACAACATCGGCACCCAGAAAACCCTACCTCCATTTTCACAGCGTCTCCTCCTTCATATCTGCTCCCTCTTCATCATTCTTTCATATCAATCTCTCTGTGTATGCGTATGTGCATTTTCGCGTTTTCTTCAAGGTATACAGTTTTGTTTCTTCTCTCACTTGCTCTGGGTAGATGTATGTATTTTGGTTTCCATCTGGATTTTGATATTGAACGCTTACTGTCTCGATTATAAACATGAGTATATAATTTTATTATTTTAAATCTGTACCGATTTGGTAATTAATTGACATAATTTTCTTTTTCTTTTTTCCATGTAAATTATGGTATTTGGACTGGAAATGATACCTAGAGTAGTTGAAGTTTTTTATTTTTCTAGTTATATGGTCACAAACAATGCATTTGTAGCTCATTTATCTTAAAAAAGATGGAGGAGTTCTGACAATGAAATATCTGAAATTGAATAATTTCTATTTCATTGTTGACGATTATACTTCTTAATATAGCATTACTAAATATTTCTTTGCGATTCATCATTATATTTTTTAAATTTAGACTTTTCTATGTAACTTTTTTTTGGGGGGGGGGATAATATGGTTGTGAGGCAATAATTTAAAATAATCATTTTTTCTTGAAGGGGATAAAGCACGTTCCTACTTTTTCTAGAAAAAATTGATAGGATGAAGTTCAAGAATTCTAAAGTTTTACCCGATTTTTTAACCTTCTTGATGAATGATAAAATTTATCAGGTATATCCAATGGTTGCACTGTAACAGACGCACTTAATGCTGACACTTTCCTTGGTAATAATCAGGTGGAACATCATATGGTTTATTGCCATTTTATCTTCTGCTTTATATCAAAGTAGAAGACATGTCAAAGCTCAGCTGATAAGAATGCAAATAGATACTGTATTCGGATCCAAAACTGTCCCCATTTTTGGAGCTTACTTGGAGAGTCCATGCCTATATTGTAAAATACTTACTTTGGTGAAGTGGAAGCTTGCATTTGTATTGTAATTTATCTGTTCCATAAACTGGAGAAATATTAACTTCTGGTGCCAAAGCGGTGCTAATCACAAACTGTCATTTTCAAATGTCTGAAGCTGGTATGGCAGTTGTGAAACCTGAGGTATGCTTTTATACATGTGTTTGTGTGTAGATTTGGAAGTAGTTTAGTGCCTTATGTATTGTAGCATTTGAAATTACATGCTTCACACATTAGCTGGCCTGATTAACTTGGTTTCAGAGCCTGTACTATTGCTTTTGAATGCTAGTCCTCCAACATGTGTATAATGCATTTTGAAGCAATTTTGTCAATCTTGCTTTTGTTTTTGGTACCTGCACTCCACCTTTTATAAAAGAAATTTTGAAATATCCAATTTCAAGCTAAATGTGTTCAGTGAATAGTGAGATGGGAACTGAGTAGTTGGTGCTCTCAATATTGGCATGGTACATGAAATGACTTCGCATATGTTTCTAGACAGATTCTCTCTCTAAACCTATTTATTTATCCATTGTTCTTAGCCTGCATTTAGAGGTCTAAGTCCATAGATTCTGTTCAACAAATCATTTGTAGAGAGTAAAGACTAAACCATCACCATTTTACTTCTCATCCTTCTTCCTTTTGGAAAAGGTAAATTTTACTACTAAAATTTATTAGAGACATGGTTTAGTGATAAATCATAATTCACTTTAATTATTGTAGGGTCAGTATTTTTTTTCCTTTTTTCTTTTTTTTTTTTGGGGGGGGGGGACGGTGTGGTTAGTTGTCCCCACCGTAACTCTCCCACCAAATATAGTTCCTAGGAAGAGTGTATTGCAATCATATTTAAAATATAGCCTAATCAAAGGTTAGCCAATTTGTTGATTTTTACATGCTTTTAACATGTATAGATGAAATCCTATATCTGGATTCAAACTGCGGATGGTTCAATTCAGCAAGTAGAAGAAGAAGTAGCCATGTTTTGCCCCGTGATATGCAGGGAAATACTTCAAACAGGCATGGGATCCTCCAAAAATTATGCCATATCTCTTCCACAACGTGTGAATCCTGCAATCTTGGGTTTAATACTTGATTATTGCCGATTCCACCAAGTACCAGGACGTTCTAATAAGGTTTGAAATCTTTCCGGCATTCATGTGATCATTTTGTACTTTTTTGGTGCTTAAGTTTTTGATTTCTTCTCTTATTCACATAAAATATATTTTAAATGGATCAAATATGTTTGGTAACATTTTGTTTCTTTGTTTGATTGTTTCTTCACCAAGTTCTTATGTTACTGTTTTTGCATTTAGCATCTGAGGCAGTGAAGAAATGTAGATGACGGATTTATTTGGGTTTGATTGTTTCTATTATAGGAGCGTAAAACTTTTGATGAGAAATTTATACGTATGGATACAAAAAAGTTATGTGAGTTGACATCTGCTGCTGATAGTCTCCAATTGAAACCTTTGGTTGACCTGACTAGCCGAGCACTTGCTCGGATTATTGAAGGAAAAACGCCAGAGGAGATTCGTGAAACTTTTCATCTTCCTGATGACCTCACAGAGGTGTGTGATGCTGATCAGATGTTGACAAATTTAATATCCCAAGTCTGCATGTTCATTTATGTCTTGTCTTTGACAGGAGGAGAAGCTGGAGCCTCTTAGAAACATAACTGATGATCCACGCATCCGACTTCTAAACAGATTATATGCTAGAAAGAGGAAAGAACTAAAAGAGAGGCAAAAGCTCAAGGTTCTTTCTATTCTTATTTTTAATTTTTTGCCTTTTCCGGGTTAAATTATTATTGATGTGAAGTTTATGATGAGCAGTTGTTAAGTTGTAGCACTTGTCAACCATTTTGTAACAATGACACTTAACGACTTCCACATGTTTTTAGAGTGTTGAGGTTGAGGAAGACCATGTGGATGAGCGCTCAGTTGATGATCTTCTTTCATTTATTAATGGTGCAGATGGAGGTATTATTTATCATGTCCTTTATGTCATAGGTTGTTAATGACTTCCTTAGTTCCTTTTCTTATTCATAAGTAGAGGATCTCAGACTTTCTGCAGTTTATCCATCCCCCAGGAATTTCAACTATGTTGCATTTTGCATGAGAAAATAATTCATCTGCTGCTGCAGCTATGTGACTTACAGTGTTTGCCATTTTATTTCTAAATATTTTGTTTGAACATCAGAAGTTTGGAAATCTAATTTGATGATGAATAAGAATGCTATTTTCACTCTGAACATTCCCATGAAAATAACCAATGTGATTCAGTTAGATCAGCAGATTTGCCTCAAATTCATTTTTTTTCTTTTGGCTTAGCTTGGCTGTGTTAGTTCATTTGTAAGCCCCTTCCTATATAGATTGTTATTTATTCATTTGGCGAACTATCCCTAGATACCAAGATGCTTTGAATTGCTCTTATTTCTGAACTTCCTTTCCTGATAGCTGCCAGGGTGTGTATGTCAGAAAGTCTTGTTGAGAATATAATGACTTGAGTGCACTCTATTTTTGCTTTACATAACTAGATCATGCAAAGGGTAGGAGACAAAAAGAAGAATAGGAGATGGAAAGACCATGGTTTACTTGACTATTTTTGCTTTACATTAATTACTTTGCATACATATTGCAGATACAAAGGGAACTAGATCGAATAAAAATAAAAAGAAGAATAGGAGGCGAAAAGACCATGCAAAGGATCCTTCAAAAATTGCAAATGAAAACGATGACAAGGTGAGGTCCTGTCTCTTCCTCCATTTGAATATGTAGCGGGCATGAGGTGGTCCCTTATTGACCATAGTTATACGGCCATCATTTGCTAATCTCAGCTGCACTTGCTTGTTTAGGAGAAAGTGTATGTGCCTCTAATAATTGTATATATTTAAAATTTCAGGAATTGGATCCTCTTTCTCCTATATGTCATAATGGCAATGTTGACAATGTTGCGGAAGCTTCTCCCAGCAGACACTTGAGGATACAAGATCTTCCTGCTATTAATTTTTCACCAAAGCTTGATTTTGTTGATGGTGATGATGATGACCTAGATCCTGCAATGAGGGAGGAACTTGATAGGTTAGGCAGATTTTCACTTGCTAGAACACGTTCGTTTTTTTCGATTGTTGTTAGGAAAAATCATCAAAGAACTTCCTATCTCTATTTTCTTTCTCTCCATAGATTATTGGATTCTGTGGACTCTTTGATCTGGCTGATTTACTGTGACAAAATTTGATCAGAGATTGAGTTTGCTCATAATCTTGCTTAACATAAAGTTGTATGTTAAAGTTTGCTTATTGATCCAATCATTTGCATTTGGAGTAGAGACATTAGACAACTCCTCTGGGTTTATATCGTACAAATCCAACTAACCTAAGGATGGGAAATTGAATTGGGGATCCTTGAGGGTGTGAGAACCCATAACTACCCAGGCTAATGCATGTATGGTGCTTCCATTTTTCTGAATGTTTTTCTTGTGGCTTGGCTTGTTGGTACCAATTTGAAGGCTATTTTTTTAGCATGAAGAAAATTACTCTTTCTTTCATACACAGGGTTGCAGTTGTATGCTGGTGGTTATACTTTTACAATTCCAATGTGTGAGGACTGCAGTTAGAATCTTTTTGTTGTCCTTTTTCCATGCTTGGAAGCCATCTTATTTAACCTTACACAGATAGTGTTAATGTATGGAAGTTATGTATATTGGCTTTCTTGTGTTTCAGCTCTAGATAAACTTGTAAGCTAAATTATATTTTATTGTTCTTGAGTTGTATCAATTTAATCTGCATCTTCACACTTAGGGAAGTGGAAGATTTTGCGAGGAGATTAAATTCAGATTGGCCAGAAAGGATGCAGGAAATTTTATCTTTGGGTCAAGAAAGAAGACATATGCCTATTTCTATGAATGGTAATGGTTCCACTCGTGTATATACAGGTGTGCTAATTCTGGGGTCATTTTCTATGTCCTTTTAAATGGTGCTTGCCTTCTTCAGTTTTAAAATACTGATCAGGTATGGTTTTGACTGTCATTGACCATGGATTAATTGCATGCATAGGTCTGGACCGGAGATAATTCAGCACTGGTTAGAGAATTCAGTGTGCTGGCTGAATTATTGATTTGGAAAGATGGTAGCTGCGGCTGGAGTTTGCTGTTGTCAAAATCTGGAAGCACGAGTGTATGTGTGAACAGAAAAAAAATGTGGTTTGTTTGTTCTATACTACCAAGATGCAGCTCTCTTCTTTTATTCCATTTTCTTTCCTTTCGACATTTTTAGTGTTGAAATAGGTGTTTGCGGGCAAGGGAGAGGTGAATATATATAATAACAGTGATGGAAAAAAAATGAATGAGAGAAGAAATACTCTTGGGGACTTTTGAGCACAATTGGCTCATTTTCCTTGCCCCTGTTCTCTTGTACTTTTTTCGGGACTTCTGTAATCTTTTGAATAATTTATTGTCAATTTTGATTTTCTTTCATTTAGGTGTGTTAGCATTCATTTATAGTTGGGTTCTGTAATAAACTTTCAGGCACCCATTTGGCCTTAATATTTAACTTTGTTAATCTCTCCACGTTCTTTCACCAAATGTAATTACATTGAGTAAATGGTCGTTTGTTTTGTTCGAATCATGCGATCCCTATCTCCGCAAATCTATTTCAACAGATTTTGTCCAAAAGGAAAATTTTTTAGGGAACAGACTTTACTTGAGGAGGTAGACGTCTAGTTACACTCAGCAAGACGCCGGTTTATTACAAAAAAATGTTAATTTAGTCTTACATTAGCAGCCGCATTATAGAAATGTAGGCTGAGTCTCCTAAAAGGAACTACTTATGTCATCGAATAATTGTTCTAAAAGATCAAATCGGCTAATTATTAATAGAATTCATTGTTGGCCCCTCTGTAAAGTACTTGTTCATGTAATTCATTGTTCTAAAATTGCTTTAAAGAATCGGCCAGTTATTAATAGATTTCATTGTCAGCTCTCTGTAATGTACTCATCAGGAAATTCATTATCGTAAAATACTCATTTGAACGAGGACTCCACAGTACATCGAAGTCCACTGGGTGCGCGCGAACGATATACATAATCTATGATCAATTCTAGACCGAAATGAATATGTCTGTTTCCTGCTCCTCTTTTCTTTCACATATGCCTAGTAAAAGGCCTTTCCAACAATGAAGACTACAAAGTACACATCTAAGCCGACATATATGTTTTACTAAGTAAACACTGTACTGGCAACAAGAAGATAATAATGGTCCAAGACTTTATACATCAACTTGAAATTAGAAATATCATAAGAAGCATATCTAACTTCACTCCTCTTTGAGCCTTGAATAATACAACTTGAAAGCTTTAGGAAGATAAACAGGCAACAAGAACCCGAACAGATTGAAACACCAGAAGGCCATATTAGCCACAGCCAGTGCTATCCCAATATAAACCCTCCACTCGGATCCACTGTGCTCATTCTCAACCTTGCAGATCTCAGCCCTGAGCCAATCTACAATTGTGAAAATCCTCCTTGAATTGTAAAAAACTGGCACGAATACCCTTATTGGTGTTGCAAACCAGTCTGAGAAAGCCACCCCTTCCATGAAAACTTGGCTGACTAGAAGAAAAAGATGGCGTGCAGCTGCTTTGATTCCTTGTTTGTCACCTTCAAGTATACCCTCCACAATATAGGCTATTGGGAGGAAAAGTCCAATGATAGCCGCAACGAACATATAGAGACGGAAAAACTTGTTTTTGGGGTTGAAAACTTGGGGTTCAGTTGATGGCAGGCGTGGGAAGGCAACTCTAGATAAGAAGCAGATGTAAATTAGGGAAAAGACCACAAGAGCAAGGTCCTCAGCGCTTACCATTCCACTGGCAGAAAACAAAATGATGAGTACCAGGCAATTGAGATGACGGAAACTGAGGGCACTGGCTTTGTGTAGAGTTGAAGTAGCGGATTTCTGGGAATTCTTGAGTGATTGGTCTTGATTCTCTTTGTGAACAACTCCTTGCTCTTTTGGGAGGCCAATATCATAGCCAGTTGGACCAACCCCACCTGACATTTTTTGCTGCTTCTGGGTTTCTGAATAAATTGATTCTCTTTGTGATGAGTTGGCTGATGTTATTTTTCTGATGGGAAAAATCAAGGGCTGCCGAAAAGTTGAATGATTTACAGGAAACGATGGGGTGGTGTTTGTGTTTGTTTTCAGGATTGTCCGGAGGATGTGTAAGGAAAATGGTGAAATCTGGGATTGAAAATCTAGGATTGGCAGCAATGAAAGGGAAAGGGATAGGTCATAAGTGGCAGCGTGATGAGTTCAAATGAGGTTGTAATTTGACATTTGTCGTTTTCCTGGATTTTGTGAGGTGCTGCAAATTCTGTTTCTACGTCATAGGAATGGGTGCTGCAACAAGATAGATGAATGTCTGCTTCGGATGTGTATGTACGGAAGTGGGAAAATTATGAGGCCAGATTACGACGTGCTACTCCTTGCTGCCCAGAGATTGGTTTTGGGTATTGGACGTCTAGCCACTTCCACGTAGGTTAATTTCCCCGAGCTTTTTGACCAAAGTATTACGAAAAAAAGTATTTTCTCAAATACTGTGTTTGAAAAATTATTTCTCGGAATACTTAAATTTTTTTTTTTTTAAATTTAAGTGATCACAGTAGGGGGTACGCTTGGGTCACGGCCTGTGATATATATATTTTTTTTCCGGCTTTTTTTTGTCCTCCATTTCCGTGATAGGCCGCATTGTTTTGTTGCCAACAATTATTCGTATTGTAACTATTATATATATCACCTAATTTTATATTAATAAAATTATTAATTTCTTTTTTGACATTATATAAAATTAGTAAAATAATTTTTAAATTATATTAAATAATTGATGATATATTTAAATAATAATTTATGTAAATAATTTTTACATAATTATAACTATTATATATTTCACCTAATTTTATATTAATAAAATTATTAATCTCTTTTTTGACATTATATAAAATCAGTAAAATAATTTTTAAATTATATTAAATAATCAATGGCATATTTAAATAATAATTTATGTAAATAATTATTTTTATAAAAATATTTAACAATAAAATTATTTATATAAATTATTATTTATAAATAAAATTAATTATTTGATATAATCTAAAAATGACTTAGCCGGTGCAATATAATTTTAAAAATGAAATAAGTAATTTTATTTTTTATAATCGAGTCTCAATATTTTCACTATTCTGATAAAATTAATCAAGAATTTTATGTTGTTAATCAAGTGATTAAGTAAGCTTTTAAAAATGATAGGTCTGTCGGTTAATTATTTTTAAAATTTATTTTTTCCTTTTATATTTGTAAAAGTATAAGTTATTGTCTATTGATCACTTTTATATTTTTTTTAAATTAGAATTTTAAATAAAATTTAAAATTTAAAAATAGAAAATATAAAACTTTCAAATATTCTATAATATATTAATATTAATTTTATAATCAAACACAAATTTTTCTTTTTTGCTCCATAATTATTATCCATTTTATATTTCATGAAATTTAAAAATAATTTGTGAAAAAAAATATATACATATATATATCCAAAGATACTCATTGACTTAGTTATAATGTAATGATATTAATACAGCTTTGATCACTAAAAAAATGGATATTGATACAGATTTTGGTCGAATTGGGTTAAAATTGTTAGATTAAGTTATAATGGAAAGGCACGATAAAAATGACAAGAAATTGATTTTAGGGAATGAGAAGGATTGAAAAGACAAGAAATAGGATTTTTTTTATTTTAATCTCCCTTACTTTTAATTGAATGTTCTAAATAGTAATCAATAACATTATCAATTATTATAAAACTGTACAATATATATAATGTAATGAAATTAGTAGCTATTGTAAGATCGCTGGAACAATAAACATCACAATAAATATAAATTTTTACATATTCTCTTGTAAATTTATTAATTGAAAGACTTAAGTCATAAAAAAAAATTTAATAATATTTTATCATATTGTAATGTATATTAAAAATTTTAATTTATTTAATCTTGACATATTTGGCAATTTACGTAATTTATACTTATTTTTCTTTCTTTGGATCCATTTATTTAAAAACATTACTTATTTTTAATTTGTTACCTTATTGTTATTTTATATTTAATCTTTTCTTAATCTATATTTAAGATAATGTTTAGCATATTGAAAATTTTCTTTGAGACTAATTATTCATAATTTTAAATAATAATCAATAATTTTATTAACTATCATAATATTGTATAATACATATAATATAATAAAATTGATAGCTATTAAAAAAATTATTGAAATAATTAAAATTTCAATGAATATAGATTTGGGGTTATTCTTTTGTAGAATTATTAGTTAAAAGATATAAAATATGACATAAAATTTATAAAAAATATTTTATTCCATTGTGATGTATATTTCTGTAAAATTCTTTAACTTAACATGAAATTAGAACATAATCTTTATCACGAAAATAATGTTATTTTAAAAATTGCAAATGTCGGTCATAAATCCTAAATTTCTAAGTAGTTCCAATCATTACAATGATTTCAAACAATGAATTTTCAATAGTACATGTGCTGGAAGTTTTTAATTTTTTTTCAACTATGGTTCATGTCATTACACTATTATATTAACTATATAATGTATTCTTAATTTAATTAATTAAGATAATTTCCATAATAAAGTAAACCTCATTAAAAATTATAGAGTAATTTTTAGACAATCAGAAAAATATTTAATTTGTTGTGTTGTACAAGGGGAATATATTTAGGGTTTGGTTAAGTGTCATGGTCAAGAAGCTGACCTTTTTATATTCTAATGTTGTAAATCTTATGAAAAGAAAAAAAACACATCACTTGATAAAATCCTTAATGAATTAGAGTAGCAGAATACGATGTACAAGTTTAGTAAAATTCAATCGTGAGGTCTAAAATTATGAAATTATACGGTGTAAAATTTAGTATCTATTATTTCCTGTAGTTACATCTAGATGAATAACTAGCACCATTTTCTAAAATTACATGTAAGCATAACTTTAAATGGACACCATGAAGAGCACTATTTTTAGGTGCTATAACGAATTACAAATAACATGATAATAAATAGAAATAATTCACAAATGTGATTTGAATTAATGAGGGAAATTGAAACATCTAATTGTCAATTTGTAAAATTTATCTATAAAATTAGATAATATGATTAATGAAATGTGAGAGAGTGTTAAATCTAAAGTAAAAAGGTTATGTATCGATTAAATAAAAAATTATATACAACACTATAATACAATAATGAAAAACTCAATCGCCAAAATAATGGCTCCCAGTCCCACACCAAGCATGTTGCCTTGCTCGTTATGGTCGTCGAGCTAGGGTATGGTCCTGTTCATCTCTATCGTTTTCACTATCATCATCTTCATGAGTTGGGCATGTTTGACCCTTGAAAGGTGGAGAGTTCAAGTCTCAAAAGGAGGATTGAAATGGTAGAACAAGGTTTTCAGGGGTGGAAAACCCTTGTTGCTGCTGGTATAGGGATCCACTGGCATAGTTAGTAGTGAATGAAAACGAGTCAGCCAAAAATTGCATCAATGAACCAGGGATTTTTTCAGATGAAAATAAAGGCGATAAGGTGAAGAATGAGGATTGTGGAGCATAATGAGGGTGCTGTGGCGATGGTGTGATACTGTACGATGGGCCAGCATCATCACTTGCAAAGAACTGCACTAGGGGATATAACTTGATGGCCACACCTCCTATATCCGCCTGCGTCAGTGAAGGGGTGTATGAGGAAGGGATACCTACTTGTGTCATTGATAGGTGACCTTGCGAGATACTTTCATCATCATCCCTCTCCTCGAGAAAAATAGGGTCCTTAAAAGATATGAATCCGTGGCTTTTCTTACCTCGCCTAGGCTTGGGAATGGGTGGTTTTAATAGTTCAGTTGCCGGATAAGCAGGTTGGGAAGCTATCATGTCTCGATATTCCCCCAATGCACATAGCATAAGACTACATTCTCAATCCACTGTCTCTCTAAATTGGCTATAACCTTGAGATAGTGATTCCTTAACACTTAGTTTATGTAGTCTCTCAGCTACATCAGCCTGCAAAGGAGTACATCATTACAATTTATTACTGCCATAGTGAGAAGATGCAAGCACAAAAGTGTATGAGTTATGAAAGATTATCACAAATCCCGAACCACTACGGAGTAGATGAATTTACCATCTAGTGTGTCTCGAATACTATCTCATATAGCCTGAGTCATGACCGAGAGCATTTGGGGCCATTTCTATCAACGAAAGTGTGGTGCGCCATGCATTCCAAGCAGAAATGAAAATGATATGTTCTTCTCGCCAGTCTTTTGATGTTTTACCCCGAATCTGCAAAGTATGACAAGAACAGAGATTGAATAGCTCCTGCAGGATTGGTTGGCACCTACCAAATTATCGCAACACATAATCTGTGTGGTGCCATTCTACAATGTGAAAGCAAATGACAGGGACTGATACCAACCATATGTCGGGCAAGGTTAAGCAATACCCTGATATTAGTTATTGCACATCGGGAATGTCGTAAGGGCGCCAAATAATTTGTATTGTAATAGTATAATATAAATAAGCATATCACTACAGTTGAGACTAGCTACGTTAGCTATAAAAAAGTAGGGCTTCAAACCTCATGGGCCCTCATCTGATCAAGCAATATTCTGTATTATTGTAGGGCCATCCCTGGCAGTCGAGGAGGTAGGCCAGCGTTTTTCAATCTACAGTAATAAAAATTATGTATTATTTATTCCAATAGTAAGTTATTGGGAGTGCTGCAATATGAAACTCATGTAATTGTGCCCACCTAAAGTTCAATGGTGTAGGTAAGGGGTTATCCAGTCGAGGATCAGGATATAATGGTCTCGTCGGTGCTAGAGTGAAAAATCGATCCCACACCCACAGATGCAATACTTGCAAACATCCACCAAGTAAGATTATGAAATACACAATAGATGAGAATAATTCACACAATTAAATAGTAAGAAAATAGTTATTTGAATACATTATGAACAAGAATAATCTACTATTCAGTTGCAGCAAGTTACCTAGCTTCTAAGCTTATATATCAACAAGTAATGCATATGTCGGCACATTCACGATAGGAAACTTGAAGAATGCATTGTTTGTTGCATTTTTTGGGGCCCCTGGTGTCATGCCATGTTTCGTCAGTTAGATTGACAGGTCGCGCGGTTGTGCTCGGGTTATCGACATAATCCACATCTCAGAGGTTTCGACGGACTTTCTCTCTAACTATTTTGTTCCTGATTCATGTGGAATGTGGTCGCTCGATGAGATGCATTTATGCTAGATCCAACACCAGTGTTAGTCCGTCCAATGCTGGCCAATGCTCCATGCCTCCAATTAGGCAGAACTCACTTCTATAAGCCTTTAGCATTGTCTCCAATTGGAATACAGGATTGACATACTGTAGAGCATCCACTGCGACCTTGGCACATGCTGCAAAAATATGTTGACAAAGCCAATGCTCTACTTGAAATTCACCACAATCACATGTTCAATCGGACAGGCTTACCTTAGACGTTCGATCAAACTATTCCCACGTCGAGTCATACGGTTCATCTACCTTAAATAGCGATCCAAGTTGGTCAAAGCGACAGACATGACAGGTAGATGCTTTCCTGATGCATCCTTGAGTCTTTTTTTGGATATCTTCGTTGAACACCTCACCTGCTTGTAATTGTGCAACAATGATCTTTGCTCGAGTAACAAAGTATGCATTTTTGCAATGCAGTGTTGCTCAAACTAACCCAGTGATCGATAGAAACTTAACCCCTTTGAAGATACTGTTCACACACTTCGCCAAGTTAGTGGTCATATGGCCCTAACGTTGCCTTTCATCGTCATACGCACAACTCCATTGATTTTTTGGGATGTTAGCAATTCAATTAACGGCTCTTGGGTGCAACTGATGTAGTTCATCCAACTTATTTTGCACAGCATGTTGCTCATACTAGTAACCTGTACCATCCACCAGTGTGATTGAATAAATAATAATCATAATAAGCAATGACAATTAATGATATCAATATAAGTAAAATGCACTAATGTTAGTAAATAATTTTTCAACCATGATATCCTAAATGTTGAGTTTATGTTACTGGCAATGTCTCGTAGGCAAAACACATAATAAGCATAAGGGGGTTGCCACTTTACACATGGATCTGTAATGGCAGCTAGTATTTCAAAATGTCTATCTAATATCAAACAAATACCTTGTCTGCCCTGGGTGACACGACGTCAAAGGTTTGATAAGAACCAAGCCCATGTCTCATATGTTTTCCTTTCCACCACGGCAAATGCAAGAGGCACAATTTTTCTATCCCCATCTTGAGACGTTGCGATAAGCAGCACCCTCTTATATTTTCCATACAAAAAAGTACCATCTACTTGGACTATCAGCTTCAGATAGTTAAATGCCTCGATGCATGGCTTGAAGGTCCAAAACATTCGATGAAACATTGCGACTAGCTCATCATTAGAACTGCTCGGTAGGCATTCTCTACTAATAACCTCAAAATAAGACCCAGGATTGAAGTTCTATACTACCGCCAGTCACCTCGGCAATATAGAATACGACTTCTCCTAATTCCTAAAGGCGAGAGCGATGGCTCGCTGTTTACCCTTTCACACCTTCTTGTAGGAGATAGAATACCTAAAAATATTGTGGATCCGCTTAATGACTTCTTGGATTGACACATTTAGGTTTTCAGTCACCATGGCCACGATGTACGATGAAATAACTTCTGTGTCCAGTTTTGGATGGCCTCGAGAAAGAGAAGCAGATACACACGAGTGAGGCCCATTCTATTTAGATATCTGCCGATGATTCTCTCTTAGCTTATGGCATGCTCTAACCCTCCAATTGCATTGTACGCCATAATGAGGGCATTGATATTCTTCATATTTGGCTGAAGAGTAGTGCACACAAAATATGTGGTGGTTCTAAATGGAGTATATCTTCATTGCACGCCAAAATGACTTCTGGTCCACGTATTGCAAACCCACATATAGCTCCTAGTTGTCATTTATATTCATGTCATCTCCCTCTACAGGGTAATCATCACTCACAGCGGCTTCTACATTTACTCGGGAAAAAAAGCCAATAGTCAATTCCATATATCGGTTGACAGGAGTTGTTAGGAGTGTATCTGTAATGTCTTCTCCACCATCATCATCATCATAATTGTCATCATCACCACCAAACTCCTCACGAACATCATCATAAGCATCCTCTTATTCAAATTCATGCATTATATCCTTTGTTCCCTCTAGGGAAGAGGGTTATTGAATTAAACCATAATGGGGCCATGAAAAACATGGCTCGGGAGCATAGTCGGCATTAAAGGTGTCAAATGGCTGCCCATATTCATTTTGACTATTCATTCCAATAAGGTAAGGATTGTAATTTGATGGCCCTTCATTAAAGCTGTAAAGCAGGCTGCTGGACGGTTGTGTGCATGGTTCTGTCAATGGACCACAATCATCAACTGGCTGACTTGCGATGTTCAAGTCAAGTTCCCTAGTTGAGACGTATGCATACAATTATGGGCAGGACAACTGAGTGGGAAATCGTGCATTCGCTTCCCACATTCATTGAATGTCATCATCATCTTCTAATATACATGCCTTGTACCACGTCAGATTTAACAAAAGCGGATGCCTATACACCAGCTCAATTATAACTTGATTTTCATCAAGTCATAGTTTTCGCCTAACCGCATTTTTTAGTTCAATCAAGGTGATATCTAAATTAATTCTTATGACTTTCACCTTATGATACTTAAATGTGTCACCCTCGGCCGACTCATAAATTTCTCCATTCGAATAAATACAAATATTTGCCTCCTTACAACTCATCTTATTCCCTACCATAGTCAAATTTACATGACACTTCAAGAATCAGAATTACACAATAAAAAAGAGCTCCATAGTTACAAAAATAGCTACAACTAACTGTTACTACACACATGCTCATATTTATTTCAATCTCAGTAATTAATTATTAAATCATCATTACTGTAATATTACATATTTATTAGAATTATTTGTGAATATTTACTTGCAAGTTTAACTAAGGTTCAATTATGACATTTAAATTTTATGTTATTAAGTATACTAGCACAATTATACAAAGAAGGATTGTGAATAAGTTTCTCGTAAAATATATAGCTTAAAATATCATTTTCCACAATATTATGTGTATTATAATATTTTCCAACGCCAATAGGTTAACAAAGATGAATCCTAGTAATACATATTTTAGGATTCATCTATAGTAATTTCTAAATAATATATATTCTGTGTAAATAATTTTTTATAAATCAAATTGTATCATATTATGAAAATAATTTACTAATAAAATATTTATTTTAGTGATGTAAATTTTATCATAATTTCATGTTTAATTAAATATTTTTATGAGTATATACATCATACTATGATAAAATATTGTTTAAATTTTTAATTTTATAACTTAAATCTCCCATCTAATAAGTTTATAAGAAAATAAGTGAAAATCTAGTATTTATTAAAATTTTAATCATTCTAACAATCTTTTCATAGTTATTAATTTTATTGTATTATGTATATTACAATATTATGAAAGTTAATATATAATTATTAATTATTATTTAAAATCTTGAATAATTAGTATCAAAGTAACTTTCAAAATGTGAATAATAAATCAAATATAAGTTAAGTCAAATTTACTAATAAAACACAAATAGGGAAAGTAAATTATAAATAAGTAAAACTTAAAAAAATAATGTAAAATTGAACTAAAAAATAATATTTAATTCTAATATCGTAAATGAATCACGAAGGGTGGCCCATGTGATTTGTGGAACATAGGGTCCCCCTCCCCGTTATCAACACTTTTTAAAAAGAAAAAAAAATTTAAGTGTCTTGTGAAATAATTTTTAATATGTAGTAGAATGAGAAATTATTTTCCTGCGGCACGTACTACGATCAAAAAACCCAATATAGCAACTACTATAATAATAATTATAAGTTAAGTTTTATTTTTTCTATTTTAATTTACTCAGATATAAAAGTTAATTTTAATATAAATAAAAATTTACAATATACTCATATCATAATAATAAAAAAATTTAAATAATATCAGCATATTAAAATAATAATTCATTCAGCCTTTTTTGTTCTAAAATATTATTTTAAGGTTCAAAAAGTTAGAATTAATATATTACACTTTTATTATTTTCTCTCTTACTTTTAGCCTAAACCCTATATTATTTCAATTATTTCTAGATTACCTTATCTTAAATGTGCAATATTTGTCTTAATTATATAATTATTTATTCTTAATCAAAATAATTTTATAAAAATTAATTTTATTATAAATAAAAACTAATAACATACTCAGATATTATAATAATACCGAAAAATATAAACAATATAAGCATATTAAAACAACAACTCCTTCAGCATTTTTTATAATATTATTTTAAAGGTTAATAACTTAAAGATATTATTGTATATTTTTAATTTTTTCTTCATTACTTTTAGGCCAGCACCTACATTATATGAATTACTTGTAAATTACCTTAGTTTATTTATGTAATATTTGTCTTAATTAAATAATTATTTATTCTTAATCAAAATAAAATTACATATATTTTAATAGCTATTCTTGATTAAATTAAAATTTATGATTTGTAAACATATTTTAAAAATCTCAAAGTATAACATTTTACCTTCAACTAATATTTCTTAAAAATAATTTTATATTAATGAGTCTTACTATTTTTTTAAAAATCTGTAAGTATTTGGATTTTTTATTTTCTTTTTTAATAATGCCCAACCTATAATATTTAATAACTAAAATCATAATGATTTGCTCAACATGCATAAAATCTAATCATACTAGCAACATAATAATATACTCAAAAATTAAAATAATAATAAAAATTTAAATAATAAAAGTTGATTAAAATAATATACACAAGCATAATAATAAAAATAAATTAAAACAGGATAAATACCATAACATTTTGTTCACGTTTATTAATTTCAACATAGTCATAAATACATAATCAAATAAAATAATCATAATTTAGTTATAATGCCTACTAATAATGTCAATTATAATGAAGGAATGCTTGTAAAAAATATTACTAAACAAATATAATACTTTCATGTGACCTAAAAATATTAAATAATATAACTAACAATTTCTATTCTTCTAAATAATCTTACTTGTATAACGAACTCCCTAAATAATACAACTGCTGTTGAAGATCTGATTTTGGATTGTTGGTGGAAAGAAATTGTTGTTGGGGAGAAGTTCTTTTATAGAAGAGCTACTAGGAAGATGATTTTTTAGTGCATGAATGGCTGCTGGAAAAGAATTTTTTAGGGCATGAGTGTGTGAATAGTTGGGAAGGGGGTTTTTGTGGTGAGTGCAAAGGTCACAGGACACATAGTAGCACAACACGTGGCGGCGCGGGGTGCCTAGCCCAATCATGGGGGAGCATGTCTCCTAACATGTGGCAGCACGAAGCGGCTTGGGATGGGCTTCGGGGACGCATGGAGGGCTAGGCGTGATGCATCGGTCACGTTGATGGTCTGAGCGTGATCAATTCTGATCACATGCTCTGGCCCAACGTGATCGGTCTGATCACGTTCGATCAGACAACGTGATTAAGCCTGATCACGCGCAACCCATCAACGTGATCCAACTTTTTAAAATTAAAAAAAAATACCTTTAAGCATCTGGGGCAATAATAATTGCGGCGCAGGGTTTTAGTCTTTTTTTTTCAAAGACTAGTATAATAGTCAAAAAGCCTTCAGTCATAAAATTTTCCTGTCTTTTTCAATGTTTTCTATTACGAGGAAAAAAATCAAGGGTAAATTACGGAATTTTCATATATACTTTTATTTATTTATGGTCTATCACTCATGTGTGTTTGAAATTTTTTATATTTATATACATATATTCTTATTAATTTCGTGAAAGATTTTATACTTTTCATTAAAAATTATAACTACTAAATGAGAAAGATTTTAAACTATTTTTATGTAATTTTTTATATTTAATACAAATAAAATACTTATATTATTGTATAAAGATTATAACTTTTATGATAGTTATATTAAATTTTGATAAAAATTTCATGCAATTTTTAAATGCGCATTAAAGCAAAATCTTATATTTATTTTCTAAATTATGAAAATTAACAACAATATATGGATTTGACTTATGTCTAAGTGATATGCACGCAACATTATGGTAAAATCTGTAATTTCATTTAACCATTGTTAGTCTTAACAATATAATAAAAATGATATAGCATCAAAATTTTTATATTTATCAGATTAAATTTTATAAATTTATTTATTATTTTTTATTTAATAATAATTTTTAATTTATATTTAAATTTTAATTTTAGATCTCATTATTAATACATATATATATATATATACAATTATTACAAATTTAATGACATTAATTTTAGGGTAAATTATATTTATTTATTGAGTTTTAATTTAATTTTATTTGCATATTTTTATTTTTTAAAAATATACATTCATTTGCTTCAATTTTTTTTCGAGAAGAAAAGGTGAATGAATGTAAGAAATAAAAAACAAAGATAAATATATATGGAAAAATAATGTATATTTCTTAAAATAAAAAATATATAAGTATAAGAACAAAATACATGAACATTCTTTTAGTTTAAAAATATGCATGTTACTCCATTTACTATTCTACTATTAGGAGTACTCCCTCAAATTCTTTAATTTTTTTATATCATTATAAATATAATTATTAAATTACAAAATTATCCTTATACTCGAGCTAAAAATTGAAGAACACATTCTTCTTTCAACTAGGGTTCATAATGTGCGATCTTTCTTTCTCTTTGGTAGAAACTCCTCTCAAATCTATTAAAATGTTAAATTGATCTTTATTAGTCTAAAGAGAAGTTACAATCTCCATCTTACTGATAAGTTCCTTTTTCATTAATCATAATTTTTTATTTCATTTTGAATTATAGTTATACGTTGTTTTTGTTTTGTAGTCTTTGATTTATGTCTTTGCAATCTCCATGTATTTATGTATGGAGATTGCAAAGCCTAAGCAATGCCTTGAATGCTAATAGAGGAACATTTGCTTAGTGGCATGTTCACACTCATGATAGTCAAAATGATGATGTACGAGAAAAAGAAGATGGCCATGAACTTAGCAATCCTAGTTTTGTAAAAGAACCATGACTTAAGCTCCCTTAGCTCGAACAATGGAGATAATGGTGGCTCTTTTTAGTCCTTGTTAACATGAGCTTATATGCCTAGTAGCTCCTTTTATGTGAACTTATTTACTCCCAGCTTCACATCATCCTTTCCATCCATGCTTGTTTATTCTTAGTTAACTTATTTTGTTTCTTGCTCTCTAAAAAAAAAAAGTTAACTACTTTCTCCAAACTATCTCTAAAAGCAAGAATATGTGGTTAGGAAAGGCAAAGAATAAAGTGATTATATACTAGAAATTAGGAACTTCATCATATGCCTTTCATTATAAAATAACCAATTATTTGTTGAAAAGTTCAAAATAACAAATCATTTGCCTTTTAAATTAGTGCGAAAAAGTTACTAAAATCAGCTAAATATCAACGTGGTCTATAATAGAGGGACAACAAGTCTTAAATATCTCATTTTGCAATCCCATATCTTATTATCAAAAGTTAAGGCATTTATATGATTAAGAAAATAGTACTATACTGAAGTTAGGACGAAAAGTTAACAGTTATTGCTATAATTAAAAGTATCATCAAATATCATATATGAATGAGAATAAACTATCTTTTTGTTATGATTCATGTTGCATTTGATAAAAGTGGAATTAAATAAAATGAAAGTAAATAAATTTCTTTTACTTTGAATGATTTGTTTAGTTGTAAAACTTATTATATTTTTAGTGTGTTATTTAAGATTTCAAAATAAAGGTTTTCCTTTCTTTCTATATCGGATACAATGACAAGCAATTTGTCATTGACTACATTGATCTAAATAGGTAGAACTATATTGATCTTATAGATGACATACACAGATGGGTGTTAATTGACATTCCCACTAGTAAAAGTGTGACCTTCATTGTAAAATGCACTTTTTCTAACAACAAATAGTCATTTAAGGTATACACTAATAATGATGTATATATTCAATATACGTGTTAGTGTGACTGAAATTTACTTATAAGTTACTGATGTTCTAATAGCTACACCTATTTGTATTGACAAAAAGGAGCCTTCCAAGTTTGCTACTTCCCCTACCCTAAACTTACATGTTGAAACAAATGTGCATTTAAGTGAAGACATGAATAACGTGAATAAGGAAGAAAGTAATGATGAATGGCAAGAGAGTTACACAAAGACCAATGTGAGGATAAGGTAAAAGTGAATCTTTACATGCTAATAATGATAATGAAGATGTAGATTATTATACAGAAGCATTAAATGGTGAAAAGATTAGTTAAGGCAACTCTAAGATAGAAAATGAAGTAAATGATTATGAAGAAAATGTTTCGGGGTAAAGTAAGGATGGTGATCCTAATTCAAGAGTGGAGGTAAATGAAGCAAAAATTCTACACAAAGTAGTGATGTTAACCTTGATGAACCTGTGATTATTGGCATTAATAAAAATATAAAGGGGAAAAGGTTTAAATATGGTAAGAATGGAAAAGTTTGATGAAAATGGAAATGTTCAGTTAAAGGAGTATTTGATATTTGCTAATATGCATAAGTATAAAGCTATATTGAAGGATTTTATTATACAAGAGAACTTTAACATTATTGAAATCAAGAATAAAAAGAGTCAATGTACCTTTATATGTGTTGCAGAGGGGTGCACTTAGAAAGTTCATACATCTCTAATGCTGAATAACATAACTTACATGATAAAAAAGGTATACTGGAACTCACACATGTATTAAAAAAAAATCTAAAAAGACAAATGCTACCTTAACATGGATGGTTAAAAAGTTAGAAAGTTCTTTGAGGGCTAACCCTAGAATGAATTATAAGCTAATGTATAATTACCTGAATGATAATTATGAAGTTAATACTCATCCAATGCAACTATATAGAGTTAAAACAAAGGCAAGAGAAGCAATTGAAAGGGATTATGTAGCAAGCTATAAGAAAATACATGCTTATAGCCATCTATTGGTAGATAAAAATCCTAGAAGTGTGGTAAATTTGGCTATGAAGAGAGTTGCATTTTATTTCCTCCATAACTACTTTGAATGTTTATATGTCTAAAAGCTTGTAAGAAGGGATTTCTAGAAGTTTGTAGACCACCTTTTTAGTTTTAATGGTTACCATTTAAAAGGCCCATGTTGTGGAATACTATTAGTTACCATTTCCTTGGATGCAAATAACAAATTATTTCTAGTGGCATTTTCTATTGTTAGAAAGGAAAACAAAGAAAGTTAGACTTTCTTCTTATATCATCTAAAATTTGCTACAGACTCAGCAATAAAGGAACTTCGATTTACTTAAACAGAAGGTACAAGTCTTTTAATTATATATTTTTTAAGTTTATATAATTTTTTGGACCTAAGTTAGAAGATTTTTCCATGTTTGTCATTAGTGTAAGTTTGTTATTTTCCATGTTGACAATCTTTCTGACTCACAGTAGGTTATGACAACTATAATATGAAGTATATATTTATTTATTCTTGTTTCATATTGTTTAGCTAAGTGTATATAACTTCATATCTAGTTTGATCATTATGTTTGGTAATTACTTCAATTTTTAGGCCTATGTTTAATTTGCTGGTTTGTTTGTGAAAATGGAAAAGTTCTCTAAGCTTTTTAGTGTTCTAGCCTATTTCAAGGGTCTAACACATGCTATATCAAATATATATCCAGAACTTATGCAAAAGCTTTGTGTAAATCATCTGTTGAGTAACTTCAAGGCTAAACATCTACTTGTTTTGTTAAGAGATCTTTTCTAGATGGCAGTAAAGGCTCCAAATAAATTCTTGTTTAAGAAAGCAATAGAGAAGATGCAGAAGTTAGATAGTGTGCATATAATTACCTCATGGAAATAGCAATGTCCAACTTATCCAAGCATGCATTTGATAAAATAGCAAAAAGTCCACATGTCATAAATAATGCTTGTGAATTCTTTAATAAGTGGATAGACAAGTTAAGAAATAAGCCTATTGCTACATTGGCTAATGGTTTAAGAGCCAAAATCATGACTAGTTTCTATAAAAAAAATCAGTATAGGATGACTTGGCAACACAAAGTTGGATCACAAATTGTGAAAAAATTAAGCTTAATATTAGACAAAGGTAGACATTATATGATACATGCAGCTAGTTATGGTCAATATAAAGTTCAATATGGTTTCACAAAGTTTATTTTGCACTTAACTAAGAAGACATGTATTTGTATGGAATGGGTAATCTCAAGATTATCATGCAAACGTAGGGCCATTACTATCACAAAGGCTAAGGGAAATATTGAAGACTATTGCCATGAATACTATGGCAAAGAAATGTATTTGAAAACCTACACTAATGTGATTTGCCCACTACCTAATATCAATTCTTTACTTGAAACAGATGTTCTTCCTCTACCACTACTAGATTAGCCGGTAAGATAAGGATAAGTAGAAGAAGGTAATAAAAAGAATAAGCCCCTTCAAAGATTGCTAGGAAAAATGTTATTGTTAAATGGGATAATTATAAATAGTTTAGCCATAATAGTAAGGGATTTCAAAGGACACCAGTGAAGTTTAAACAACAAAAGACTTCTACCAAAGTAGTCATAACTTAATCATGACATACTGTAATACTAGATCTCAGTCCAAGAAATCTAGTCTAATTGCACAACAAAAAGTTTTAAAACAATACAATGGAAAAAAAGGCTAAAAAAGGTTAAAATTTTAACTCACTTTTTTTTATTATTGAAGTAAATCTACTGTGATTCTTACCTATTTGTTACTATTCTTATAGATCTAATGTTATAATGTTAACCTAGATCTGGTTTGATTCTTACTTACTATTGATGTATTCTTGCAAAAATAAAAAGCCAAATCTATTGCGAAGAAAGCTACTATAAAGATAACTACAATTGCTATGAGTGGAAAGAATGGAAACTAGTTAACTCAAAAAGGCTCAAGCAAGTTAACTCCTTAAACTTAACCATGCTAAGAAAGCTCAAGCAATACAAGGCAAAAAATTCTAGGTGAAAATTCCATGAAAGCAAATGGAGTAAGGAGATCTACAATAGTAAGTGTCGCAATGGCTGCTTAAGTGAAAAAGAAAAGGCCTTCCACACATGCTAATACTACTTAGGCTATGAAGGAAAAATGATGTGGCTAGTCCATCTGTAGGCATATGATTTGGTCTTTACTTGATGGAATCTTTTGCATTTTTGGCTTACTATATTAAAAGTGCTTGAGATACTTTTGGCCATTTATAGATCTATATATATATATATATATATTTTTGGGAAGTACAAGTTAGTTGTTTAAGCTTCCAATTTGGAAAGCATGAACTTATAGTACTTCTCTAAATTAATGTCCAAACTAATTATTTCATAATATATAACCATATATTATTTTCATTTTTTTCCTAATGTCAATTTATTATGGATTAATTATTTCACATTTTATTTTATTTTTGTTCAACTATTTTCTCACTTAGGAAAGTTAAATAAAAGAAAGGGAAAAAATACCATAAAGCATTTAATTAACTGCATAATTTTATTACTAACATAAACTTACATATTACATTCAATTGAAATTCCATCATGATTTAAGCCCTATAGACTATAGCTATTACAAATATAAAAAGAATCACGATGCAAAAAAAGAAATCCCACTTATGGTAGCCTTCAAAGTATTCACGTGAGTTTCTAAGATCTTTAACTTAGTTGTGAGTCTCCCAATTTAAGTCTTCATTTCCTGAGAATGCAACCCTTCTAGGAGTTCGACTCTTGGTTCCATAACATTTTCACTTGCTACAGGAGCACACCAACTAATAAACCCACCTCCATTTTCACAATAATAATATAATTTTTAGGATTTTTTTTAATTGGAAATCTTCACACTAGCCTTTTGCCCACATTTGCATTTTTTGGCAAGAATCTTAACCTATCTCTAACTTCATTATCCACACTTCTAGAAGTTGTAGACATTTTTCTTAAGAAAGGAGAAGAAGCATGAGAATGAAATATTAAAATGAAAAGGGAATGAGCTCTTTCATAAAGTAAGGGAAGGTAGTTTAGACATTATAAATTATATTTTGACTATTGACCATCACCAAATAGTAGAATTAATAGTTTCTTTAACGGAACTTTGCTTGTAGAGTTAGTAATAGTATGCTTATCAATTATAAGAGAGGTGTATATTTTTAAATTAGAGAAGATCCATATAGTTTCAAGTAAAGTGAAGGAAGACCTGCTTATTCTGTTCTAAAGATAATTATAGTGATGGATTGTAATTTTTCCAAAATTTTGTGCCTCAGCAGAAATTAAAGTAAGAAATGAACTTGAATGCATTTATTTTTCGAAAGATATTTATCTAACTGAACATACAACTAACTTTTTCGGTCCATGAACGTACAAAACTTGAGTGCATTCATATAAGATGTCGCGTTCTCAAACTATATATCCTCATATAGGCTCTGTCTAAATCTGCAAAAGCAATAATTGTCAACACGTGATATATTCTACACTGGTGGTTGTATTTCAAAGGAGAAAACAACATACACAGAATTAGGAATTTCTTCATTACCTCAATTATCGAATTATTACAAAGACATCCATTCATAAAACTAATCCATGAGTGAGGTTGAGATGAAAAACCTTAGGATGGCTTATATAATAACTAGGTATTTATTGGACAAAAAGTATGGTAATACTGCCAGAGGATAATGAGCTTCACTACTCGATCCTTTATGACATTATCTTGAGGACAAGGACGAAATGCAAAAAGATTTTCCTGTAAAATCTTACTTCAATTCTCCTGACAGAAGACTATTGAATAAAACTGGAACCCCTGGTAAATTAATGGCGAGAAGTTAAACTGTGCTGTCTGTGCATATTTGTATAACAGAATAATCCAATTTATTTTTTATTTCTACTGGACAGCTGTTCTTTATTTGGGAATGTACTTCATCTTGACAACCTTTTCAGGCTTCATTCTTTGTTTGGATTTTGCAGCTCTAACCAACGGGTTCTCTGAACTAGCAAAAATGCTGCATTTGTCAACCTTTGATGATTGAGAGGCTGCTAGCTCGTAATCTTGCATCCCTTGGCACCCAGAATGTTCAGATGCAGGTTAAAGAACCAATTTCGCATGGGTTGATGAGATAGCTTGTTTCCATCCTGCATGAGAATTGGGTTAATGAGATAGCTTGTTTCCATCCTGCATGAGAATTGTCAATTAGACCATATCTATATATATAAAGCCAATTGTTTGGCATTAGAAGAGTAAAAAAAAACTTTGAAAACTGCATGGTGTCGCAAAGCTTACTTTGTGCTAGAAAAGCTTTTGCAGCATGGTTGGAGAACCGCAAGCTTCCTGGACCCAAATTGTCCTCTTGATGGGAACAGTTGTTCCCAAAACCACTATCACTATTATCTACATCAAGCTGCCTTAAACAGCTCCAATCTGACAAGTTTTCTTCCTCTACGTTTCCATCAATTGCCTCCATATCAACTCCTCTACTACCATTTTGAACTGACACTGAATCTTGTGTTCCATGTTAGCTAACCGGCCTCCAAAGTCTTAACTGTTAAAGGACTGTTGCCACTTTGGATGGAATCAAATTTAATCGGCTTTTCATTTACACTACTATGCTTGGCCAAACTTTCTTCCATGCAGCTCTCTCGATATGCCAATAGATTACCCTCAGATTGGCCATAATTACCGAGAGTGACGAATATAGACCCAATCAAAACTTCATGGTTCTAAATGCGGTCTAGTTCTTTTTGCAGCCTGGCTTTTAAAAAAGCCACATCAATTTCTGGTTCACGTTTTCTACTCCAAACTTTAGTTTCATTAACTAATAGAGCTACCCTTTGATCACTATGGGTTCCATGCCTCTTCACTACTCCATTTTATAGAATTTGAGAATTACGGCTTGCATGGAAACCGTTCGCTACTACCCACTGTGATTTAAGCACCTGTTGACGAGCAGCCGTTGAATGTTGACGATTATGTGCTTTTACTGGTTATTGTTCAATGTTATGATCAGTGCTAGGATCAGTACATCCACAATCATGCCCGCACTGAAATTCCTCATCTACAGGCTCGGTAGTGTTTGGGCATTGGAAGGGTGCAAGTGACAAGGGAACATGATCTACTCCTGTATTAGCATTATGGGCCTCAAAATCACATATATCTAGAGATGCTTCTGCTGGAGGTATAGCTTCTGCTGTGTTGCTAATGTTCTCAATCATTTCTAAGTCGTCTTCCTGCCTTTGCTCCTTTGCCTTCTGTTCTTTTTGTTTTAGTTTTTTCTAGCGTTTCCTTTCCAAAATCTCAGCTTGTCTATCAATAGAAAATAGCTATGTAAATAGACATTTCTATTTTCCATACGTGATTACTTTCGAAGAAAATAGATTTTGTTTCATCTCTATATATTTTGCTAAGCAATCAAGTTGAAGAACAGAAATGTATTTTATCAAATAGCAAAATCCTCACAAAGAAGTTCTAGCATGGGTTACTTACAGGAGTAAGCAACCTGTCACCTGTAAACCCCCCTTTCCTTACCCACAAGAAAAATAGAATTACTTGTCATTCTTTAAGAACCTAAAATTTCAAATGAACATCCAGATTTACCAAGGGATGACCATTAAAACCTAATATCAGCACAAAGGCAATAAGAACGGATAACCAGGGAAAGACAAATTGCATCATAGGAGAAAATTCGGCAACAAACTGGTCATATAACAAGGTATACCGTTTCTGAGCAGCTTCTTCCTCCTCCACCAGAAGCTTCTGGCATCTCAATGCTTCAGCATCCTTGTCAGCAAGCCATGCTATCACCTGCCAAAAGATGATCCAAATTTCATTATGACTGTATGAGGGGGATACCTAGTATGTGTTCGTTTAAACGAACTCTTAAGTCATTCCAAATTTCCCAAGATAGTAACTATGTTATGTGTATCTGAGTCACTACCATGAATTATTTGCTATTTAAGAGCTGCGTGACTGACTGACTGACTATTAAGTTTAAGTTTATCCATCCCCAGTGAAGGACATAATGGAGAGGGAGATCATGAATACCAGTCCTCTACTATTATTAGTTTGTTACCCACCCATGAAACACGAGCACTCAAAAAAATAAGATGTATCTGTGTTTGACATGTATCAAACACTTGACACTTGTGCCGGGCATGTGTTACGGGCTGACGGCTCTCCAGCTGAAACCGTACGGTACATGCTTGCCACTCTTAGCCAACATACCAACCTTCCAACATTAAACCCTCGTTTGACACGCTTGAGTAAAAATAGCAGGACATCGAAGACTTATTGCTCATACAACAAGTCCCATGTACAACATGTCCACACCAATATCATATGTCATTGAAGCGCCGATGCATACCAGACCGCAGGAACCTTCCACACAGGAAGCCTCCGTGCACTACGAACCATAAGGGACAAATGAATAGGGAGAGGGACACTCTGTTTGCTTGGTTACGCCTCATTCCATAGCTTTGAGTGTGCAGGGGGATGGCCACAAGTTAACACACTCCGTCCCTAGCTCAGTGGTCCAGGCGTCAGGCAGGCCCTTGGAGCACTTCACTCCCTTAAAGAACATTTTAAGCAAAAGACCTCCCACATGAAGATGACATACTTTTCCGAGTTGTCATAAGCCCATTTCGCCATGCTCCGGGTGTCCATTTGTCACAAAAATTAGCCGACACGAAGATAAAAATGCGAGGATTCCAAATATGGTCTTTTCAAACCCCGCTGGATTCTCAAACTTTTTGAAATGACTAAAATATCCCTAAGCTTGGGAAAATTGAGAAAAATAGTATGCAAGCCGAATTGATCTCAAATTTCAACCACAGGACCCTCATAACATGTTGAATTTTTTCACCAAGTCTCGTCTTAATCCAAGCATGTTTACCTGTTGAATTATCATAACTACCAGCTTTTGACATTCTCCCCCACTTCAAATGTCAATGCCCTCATTGACGTCTCAATTTGACACAGCTTCGGTCTTCAGCCTACTCCATCGAGTTACTCCCTCAACCGTCTCAAAGTCTGTCTCTTTGAGCGCTATGAATTGTTTCCTCCATCTCAGAGTTGGGCTGTCTGTTGCCTCTGCAACATAGGTACTTGGCAAAATACATCCTCCGCAAAGTCACTTGAAGGGTTACCTCTATAGTCACCTTACAAATGTCCCGACACTCTCTCTAGTGTCGCTATCCCACATAGCTCTTCCGAACTCATTACCTCCGTAACTTGTTCGACAGGTAGTTGCCTCTGCAACTAGTTCTCCCTGCTTTCGCAAATTGTACAATACGCTACCTCCGCGGCTTAAGTGTGTGCCAACTCTATGACTCATGATAAATGCTTAGTACTTTGAATCACCTACTAATAGGTATCTTGCACTAAGTTTCCCATTTCACTTGTACAAAAGACAAAACTTATGTTGGATCGACGCAGAGAGGGCGAACCTCGCTCCCCAACTGCTCGTTTGCATTTCAGTCGATTCATTGCACTAGGCAATGCCAATTGCACACTCGATTAGATCCTCTGATCCTCTTTAGATCAATGCCTTCTAGCATATCACCGGCTATCACAGCCTACCCTCGGAGTTTGATGCCCACTAGTATCGCAGTCCTCACAACCACTCCTTAACATGCGTCCTCTGACGACTTCACGAGCGCATCCTCTGATGGCTCTCCCATTTCAACTCATAGAAGAGGGTTAAGCATTAAAAACCATCCACTCTAACTCCCACACGGCATTGATTCCTCTGAATCTTTGCCAAGCCCTCCAGCTATAATGCTCCACTGAGCACTCGGACGATCCCTCTGGACCTCCTTGACATGATTTTGGACCACTCCCTTTGGAACGATCTACTCATGCCCTTCAACTATGGTCACGCCCACTGGCACAACCTGTGGCTTCACTCTCCAGTTCCACCAATCCCTCAGGCAGTCAAGCCCTCTGGCAAGACCAAAGCTTCTCCCACCGGATTAGCCGTTAATTCCCTCGTCCTACTGCACAGTGGTTTGCATCCCTCGATGCCACTACTATGAATGAGCGCATAATCAATGTCCCGCGCACAACTGACAAGCAAGATAGCCCACTTGGCACAAATGCTTGGGCCCTTCATACAAATCCTCGATCACCAGTATGTACCATTCCCTGGCCCACTAGTTTTTCGAGACGATCCAATCTCTTGCACCTTCTGGTCAAGTCGTGCGGCACATTCTTGCTACTCTTGGCCAACATGCCAGCCTTCCAATATTAAACCCTCATTTGGCACGTTTGGGTAAAAATAGCGAGACATCGAAGACTTATCACTTATACAACAAGTTCCATGTACAACATGTCTGCATGCCAATATCATATGTCACCGAAGCACCCGCGCATACCGAACAGTAGGATCCTTCCATACAGGAAGCCTCCGTGCACTACGGACCGTAAGGGACAAATGAATAAAGAGAGAGACACTCTGTTCGCTTGGTTTATGCCTCATTTTATAACTTTGAGTGTGCAAAGGGATGGCCATAAACCAACACACTTCATCCCTAGCTCAGTGTCCAGGTGCCCCGCAAGCCCTTGGAGCACTCCACCCCCTTAAAGAGCATTTTGAGCAAAAGGCCTCCCGCAGGAAGATTACATACTTTTTCCAAGTTGTCATAAGCCCTTTTCGCCATGCTTCAGGTGTCCATTTGTCATAAAAACCAGCCAACACAAAGATAAAAATGCAAGGATTCCAAATATGATCTTTTCGAATCTCGTTGGATTCTCAAACCTTTTGAAACGATCAAAATACCCCCAAGTTTGGGAAAATCGGAAAAAATAGTACGCAAGCCGGATTGATCTCAAATTTCAACCACAAGACTCTCATAACATGTTGAATTTTTCCACTAAGTCTCGTCTTAATCCAAGCATGTTTTCCTGTCGAACTATCACAACTACCAGCTTGTGACACATGCCATACCATTCCAACACCTGTATGTTGTACTCCTGGGGACTAAAAGTATTCAGTTTTAACTTTTGAGCAATTTCTTAATGCCTGCTATCTAAACATGATTTAACACATACTAGATTATTAGGCATATTTTCACATACTTTTTAATGCTCTCATAATAGACAAATTGAGAATTATAAATTGATATGGCTTTATATACATAAAGCTATGTTGTATCATGTCCTTGTATTTTTAAACTTTGTCTAGTAATGTCCGCGTAACATGTACCTCCCTATGCTTCTTATTTACAAATAATACAAGAAAGGAACATATGATGAAGTAACTGTTTTATACAACTATATAATTTACATTTGCACAAATTAAGATTTCGTACAAGTCCAACTAACCCAAGGATGGGAAATTGAATTGGGCATCCTTGAGGGTGAGAGGACCCATAACTACCCAGGCTATTCCATTTTCCTAAGTATTTTTCTTGTGGCTTGGCTTGTTGGTACCAATTTGAAGGCTATATTTTTAGCATGAAGAAAATTACTCTTTCTTTCATACACAGGGTTGAAATCGTATGCTGGTGGTTATACTTTTACAATTCTAATGTGTAAGGACAGCAGTCAGAATCTTTTTGTTGTCCTTTTTATATGCTTGGAAGCCATCTTATTTAACCTTACACAGATAGTGTTAATGTATGGAAGTTATGTATATTGGCTTTCTTGTGTTTCAGCTCTAGATACACTTGTAAGTTGTAAGCCAAATTATATTTTATTGCTCTTGAGTTGTATTAATTTAATCTGCATGTTCACACGTAGGGAAGTGGAAGATTTTGCAGGGAGATTAAATTCAGATTGGACAGAAAGAATGCAGGAAATTTTATCTTTGGGCCAAGAAAGAAGGCACATGCCTATTTCTATGAATGGTAATGGTTCCACTCGTGTATATACAGGTGTGCTATTTCTTGGGTCATTTTCTATGCACTTCTAAATTGTGCTTGCCTTCTTCAGTTTTAAAATACTGATCAGATATGGTTTTGACTCTGTCATTGACCATGGATTAATTGCATGCATAGGCCTGGACAGGAGATAGTTCAGCACTGGTCAGATAATTCAGTGTGCTGGCCGAATTATTGATTTGGAAAGATAGTAGCTGCGGCTAGAGTTTGCTGTTGTCAAAATCTGGAAGCACGAGTGTATGTGTGAACCAAAAAAGAAACAAAGTGGTTTGTTTGTTCTATACTACCAAGATGCAGCTCTCTTCTTTTATTCCATTTTCTTTCCTTTCGATATTTTTAGTGTTGAATAGGCGTTTGCGGGCACGGGAGAGGTGAATATATATAATAACAGTGATGGAAAAATAACGAATGAGAGGAGAAAGAAATATCCATGGGGACTTTTGGGCACAATTGGCTCATTTTCCTTGCCCGTTTTCTTGTACTTCTTTCGGGACTCCTGTAATCTTTTGAATAATTTATTGTCAATTTTGATTTTCTTTCATTTAGGCGTGTTAACATTCATTTATAGTTGGGTTTTGTAACAAACTTTCAGGCACCCATTTGGCCTTAATATTAAACTTCGTTAATCTCTCCACGTTCTTTCACCAAGTGTAATTGCACTGAGTAAATGGTCGTTTGTTTTGTTCGAACCATGCGATCCCCCATCTCTGCGAGCCTATTTCAACAAATTTTGTCCAAAAGGAAGATTTTTTAGGGGACAGACTTTACATGAGGAGGTAGACCCGACTCTTGCCAGCGTCTTGTTACACTCAGAAAGACGCCGGTTTGTTACAAAAAATGTTAATTTAGTCTTACATTAGCAGCCGTACTATAGAAATGTAGGCTCAGTCTCCTAAAAGGAACTACTTATTTCATCGAATAATTGTTCTAAAAGATCAAAACGGCTAATTATTAATAGAATTCATTGTCGGCCCCCCTGTAAAATAGATGCTCATGTAATTCATTGTTCTAAAATTGGTCAAAAGAATCGGCCAGTTATTAATAGAATTCATTGTCAGCTCTCTGTAATGTACTCATCATGAAATTCATTATCGTAAAATACTCATTTGAACAAGGACTCCAAAGTACATCGAAGTCCACTGAGTGTGCGCGAACGATATACATAATCTATGACCAATTCTAGACCGACATGAATGTCTGTTTCCTGCTCCTCTTTTCTTTCACATATGCCTAGTAAAAGGCATTTCCAACAATGAAGACTACAAAGTACACATCTAAGCCGACATATGTTTTACTAAGTGAACAATGTACAGCAACAAGAAGATAATTATGGTCCAAGACCTTATACATCAACTTGAAATTACATATATCATAAGAAGCATATCTAACTTCACTCCTCTTTGAGCCTCGAATAATACATCTTAAAAGCTTTAGGAAGATAAACAGGCAACAAGAACCCGAACAGATTGAAACACCAGAAGGCCATATTAGCCACAGCTAGTGCTCTCCCAATATAAACCCTCCTCTCGGACCCACTGTGCTCATTCTCAACCTTGTAGATCTCAGCCCTGAGCCAATTCGCAATTGTGAAAATCCTCCTTGAGTTGTAAAAAACTGGCACGAATACCCTTATTGGTATTGCAAACCCGCCTGAGAAAGCCACCCCTTCCATGAAAACTTGGCTGGCTAGAAGAAAAACATGGGGTACAGCTGCTTTGATTCCGTGTTTGTCACCTTCAAGTATACCCTCCACAATATAGGCTATTGGGAGGAAAAGCCCAATGATAGCCCCAACGAACACATAGAGACGGAGAAACTTGTTTTTGGGGTTGAAAACTTGCGGTTCAGTTGATGGGAGGCGTGGGAAGGCAACCCTAGAAATGAAGTACATGTAAATTAGGGAAAAGACCACAAGAGCAAGGTCCTCAGCGCTTACCATGCCACTAGCAGAAAACACAATGATGACTGCCAGGGAATTGAGCTGACGGAAACTGAGGAAACTGGCTTTGTGTGGAGTTGAAGTAGTGGATTTCTGGGAATTCTTGAGTGATTGGTCTTGATTCTCTTTGTGAACAACTTCCTGCTCTTTTGGGAGGCCAATATCATAGCCAGTTGGACCAACCCCACCTGACATTTTTTTGGCTGCTTCTGGGTTTCTGAGTATTTTGATTCTCTTAGTGACGAGTTGGTTGATGTTATTTTTCTGCTGGGAAAAATCAAGGGCTGCCGAAAAGTTAAATGATTTACAGGAAACGATGGGGTGGTGTATGTGTTTGTTTTCAGGATTGATCGGAGGATGTGTAAGGAAAATGGTGAAATCTGGGATTGAAAGTTTAGGATTGGCAGTAATCAAAGGCCAAGGGATAAGGAAGACGATGCGGTCAAACAAGCGGACAAGTGGCAGTTTAAAACAAACGTGGCATGATGAGTTCAAATGAGGTTGTAGTTTTGACATTTGTCCTTTTCTTGGACTTTTGTGAGGTGCTGCAGATTCTATTTCTGCGCCATGGGAATCGGTGCTGTAACAAGATAGATGACTGTCTGATTCGGATGTGCATTCAAGTGAGCGGGAGGATTATGAGGTTAGATTGTGACATGCTACTCCAAGCACTACAGACATAGACTTCGGATATCGGACGTCCAGCCTCTTCCACATAGTTTAATTCCCAGGCAGCACCTGTCATAAAAATTTTCTTTTTTTTTTTTTTCTATTATCAGGAAAAAAAATTAGGGGTAAATTACAGATATATATACATTTATTTATTTATGATCTATCATTCCATGCGTGTTTGAAAATTTTACATTTATATATATAATCTTATTAATTTTGTGAAAATTTTATTTTTTTCATAAAAATTATAACTACTAAATGAGAAAACTTTTAAACTATTTTTATGAAATTTTTTATATTTAATACAGATAAAATGTGTATATTTTTGTATAAAAACTAAAATTTTTATGATAGTTATATTAAATTTTGATAAAAATTTCACGCAATTTTTTTATATGCACTAAACCACAATCTTATATTTATTTTCTAAATTATGAAAATTGACAACAATATATGTATTTGACTTGCGACTAAGTAATATGCACGCGACATTAGGGTAGAAATAGAATCTGTAATTTCCTTTAACCACCATTGGATCAGCTATAGGCCATTTGTTGGTCTCAACAACATAATAAAAATGATATAACTACAGAAAGTACCGAATTTTTTATATTTATTAAATTAAATTTTATAAATTTATTTTATTATTTTATATCTAATAATATTTTTTAATTTACATTTAAAACTTAATTTCAAATCTCCTCCTTGATGTGTATAATATTACTATAAATTTAATGGCATAAATTGTAGGATAATTTATATTTATTTTTTGAATTTTAATTTAATTTTATTTGTATATCTTTATTTTTAAAAATATACATTCTTTTGCTTCATTTTTTTTAAGAAGAAAAGATGAATGAATGTAAAAAATAAAAACGAAAGATGAACATGGAAAAGTAGTGCATATTTCTTAAAATAAAAAATATATAGATATAATTACAGTGATAGATTGTAATTTTTCCTAAATTTTGCGCCTCGGCAGAAATTAAAGGAAGAAGTGAACTTGAGTGCATTTGTTTTTCAAAAGATATTTGTCTAACTGAACGTACAACTAACTTTTCCGGTTCATGATAAATCAGGGCATTCACATAAGATGCCGCATTCTCAAACTATATATCCTCATATAGGCTCTATGTAGATCTGCGTAAGCAATAATTGTCAGCACGTGATATATTCTACACTGGTGGTTGTATTTCAAAGGAGAAAACAACATACACAGAATTGGGAATTTCTTCATTACCTCAATTATCGAATTATTACAAAGACATCCATCCATAAAACTAATCAATGAGTGAGGTTGAGATGAAAAACCTTAGGATGGCCTATATAATAACTGAGTATTTATTGGACAAAAAGTATGGTAATACTGCCAGAGGATAATGAGCTTCACTACTCGATCCTCTATGACATTATCTTGAGGACAAGGACGGAATACAAAAAGATTTTCCGGTAAAATCTTACTTCAATTTTTCTGACAGAAGGCCATTGAATAAAACTGGAACCCCTGCTAAATTAATGCCGAGAAGTTAAACTGTGCATATCTGTATAACAGAATAATCCAATTTATTCTTTCTTCCTAGTGTGCAGCTGTTCTTTGTTTGGGAATGTATTTCATCTTGACAACCTTTTCAGGCTTCATTCTTTGTTTGGATTTTGCAGCTCCAACCAACGGGTTCTCTGAACTAGCAAAAATGCTGCATTTGTCAACATTTGATGATGGACGGGCTGCTAGCTCGTAATCTTGCATCCCTTGGCACCCAGAATGTTCAGATGCAGGTGAAAGAACCAATTTCACATGGGTTGATGAGATAGCTTGTTTCCATCCTGCATGAGAATTGCCAATTAGACCAAATACATATTTTATAAACCAATTGTTTGGCATTAGAGGAGTAAAAAGGAACTTTGAAAGCAGCAAGGCGTCGCAAGGCTTACTTTGTGCTAGAAAAGCTTTTGCAGCATGGCTGGATAACCGCAAGCTTCCTGGACCCAAATTGTCCTCTCGATGGGAGCAGTTGTTCCCGAAACCACTATCACTATTATCTACATCAAGCAGCCTTAGACAGCTCCAATCTGACAACTTTTCTTCCTCTCCGTTCCCATCAACTGCCTCCATATCAACTTCTCTGCTACCATTTTGAACCGGCACTGAACCTTGTGTTCCATGTTGGCTAACTGGCCTCCAAAGTTTAACTGTTGAAGGATTGTTGCCACTATGGATGGAATCAAATTTAATTGGGTCTTCGTTTACACTACTATGCTTGGCCAGCCTTTCTTCCATGCAGCTCTCTCGATATGCCAATAGATTACCCTCAGATTGGCCACAATTGCCGATAGTAACAGATATAGACCCAATCAAAACTTCATGGTTCTTAAAGTGGTCGGGTTCTTTCTTCAGCCTGGCTTTTAGAAGAGCCCCATCAATTTTTGGTTCACGTTTTTTGCTCCAAACTTTAGTTCCATTAACTAATGGAGCTGCTCTTTGATCACGGTGGGTTCCATGCTTCTTCGTTACTCCATTTTTTAGAATTTGCGAATTACGGCTTGTATGGAAACCGTTCGCCACTGCCCACTGTGATTTAGGCACCTGTTGACGAGCAGCCGTTGAATGTTGACGATTATGTGCTTTTGCTGGTTGTTGTTCAATGTTATGATCGATGCTAGGTTTAGTATATCCACAATCATACCCGGACTGAAATTCCTCATCTACAGGATCAGTAGCGTTTGGGCACTGGAAGGGTGCAAGTGACAAGGGAACATGATCTGCTCCTGTATTGGCATTATGGGCTTCAAAGTCACGTGTTTCTAGAGATGCTTCTGCTGGAGATACAGCCTCTACTGTGTCGCTGACGTTCTCAATCATTTCCAAGTCGTCTTCCTGCCTTTGCTCCTTTGTCTTCTGTTCTTTCTGTCTAAGTTTTTTCTGCCGTTTCCTTTCCAAAATCTCTGCTTGTCTATCAATAGAAAATAGCCATGTAAATAGACATTTCTATTTTCGATACGTAATTACTTTCAAAGAAAATACATTTTGTTTCATCTCTATATATTTTGCTAAGCAATCAAGTTGCAGAACAGAAATGTATTTTATCAAATAGCAAAATCCTTACAAAGAAGGTCTAGCATGGGTTACTTACAAGAGTAAGCAACCTGTAACCTCCCCCCCCTCCTTCCTTACCCACAAGAAAAATAGAATTACTTGTCATTCTTTAAGAACCTAAAATTTCAAATGAACATCCAGATTTACCAAGGGATGACCATTAAAACCTGATATCAGCACAAAGGCAATAAGAAGGGATAGCCAGGGAAAGACAAATTGCATCATAGGAGAAAATTCAACAACAAACTGGTCATATAACAAGGTATACCGTTTCTGAGCAGCTTCTTCCTCCTCCACCAGAAGCTTCTGGCATCTCAATGCTTCAGCATCCTTGTCAGCAAGCCATGCTATCACCTGCCAAAAGGTGATCCAAATTTCATTATGACTGTATGAGGGGGATACCTAGTACGTGTTCGTTTAAATGAACTCTTAAGTCATTCCAAATTTCCCAAGATAGTAACTATGTTATGTGTATCTGAGTCACTACCATGAATTATATGCTATTTAAGAGCTGCGTGACTGACTGACTGACTATTAAGTTTAAGTTTATCCATCCCCAGTGAAGGACATAATGGAGAGGGAGATCATGAATACCAGTCCTGTACTATTATTAGTTTGTTACCCACCCATGAAACACGGGCACTCAAAAAAATAAGATGTATCTGTGTTTGACACACACTTGTGTCAGGCATACCATGCCATTCCAACACCTGTATGTCGTGCCCCTGGGGACTAAAAGTATTCAGTTTTAACTTTTGAGCAATTTCTTAATGCCTGCTATCTAAACATGATTTAACACATACTAGACACACATACTAGATTATTAGGTATATTTTCACATACTTAATAATGCTCTCATAATAGACAAATTGAGAATTATAAATTGATATGGCTTTATATACATAAAGCTATGTTGTATCATGTCCTTGTATTTTTAAACTTTGTCTAGTAATGTCTGCGTAACATGTACCTCCCCATGCTTCTTATTTACAAATAATACAAGAAAGGAACATCTGATGAAGTAACTGTTTTATACAACTAAATAATTTAAATTTGCACACATTAAGATTTCTTCTCTTGGACAAGTATATTTACTGCATAACAAGACACGCCAATCTTCTCTCCTCCATTTTCCTGAGTGGATTCTTTCCACAAGACATCCCGAGTCCTAAAGTTCCAAGTCTTTATCCATTTGCCCCAAGGAAACAGCTAGGCAAACAAGTATATCCCATAAAATAATTGAGGAATATTGTATTCAACATACCCTTGGGAACTCACATGAACTCTAGTGCTACACAAAAGATCAGTTATAATTTCATGCCAGCAGCTGTTTCCGAAATTTAATTCCAACATAATGACTAAAAAATTCTAAGACCTGTGACATAACATCAGAAACTAAAGTACTGTCAATAATTACTGAACCATTCATCCGTCATGTAGAATTGAGAGAAAGAAGAAGAAGAATGTAAAGAATTTCGAAGACAAATTAAGAAAAACAATTACCAATCTCTGTTCTAGCAGGAAACTTGTGCAAGCAACTAGGTTCCTTGGTTCAAGACCAATCTTTCCCGCCTCTCCATCAAAAACATATTTTTGCATTGACAATGGTGGTCCACGTAAAAATGTCTTTTCACTAGCATCATCGAGGACACTGAATAATTCCTGAGATGTTATAGGAAATCTGGATCTAGCTTGAACAATATCCTAAAAAATTTATTTGAGATACATTACACCAGTAAAACTAGAAAACACAAGATTATCAAAATATAATCAAAAGGAATAGTTGACAAGTTCATCAATGATGTTATTTACCAAAAGGGCAGAACCAGCCTTCAGGTAGGACTGTGGAAGTGAAGATAATCCTGATTTTCGAATAAGGGTTGTCAAGGATTTTAAAATAGAAGACCCCGGAGTATCCTAGAAAGCGTTACCAAAGAGGTCAATCACATGACAATAACTTCATGGAAATATACATAGGCCAGGCAAGAGGCAGAAGCTTTACCTCTAGCATGAGATTCTTGAATGATATAACTTCTTTTGCCCTTTCTTCAGAGAGCTACAGATTATGAATATTGGAATAAATCAAAACAAGGCATAGCATCAAGTGGAGTTCTAACAACAAATGATTACCTTATCCCAATACGCTCCTAACAAATCCCTATTTTTTGTAGAATCCTATAATAAGAAGAAAGCATCAGTCATAGTGAAAGATAAGACTTTGAAAAGTAACAAAAACAGACTGAAATTTCCTAAGAAAATATGTAGAGGCCAAAAACAAATACCAAGAACAATTGCACAATAGACACGTGATTATATTTATAAGATAAACCTTATCAAGCTTTTTCAACCGATGGTGCACACGTATATGTCTTCTGTAGTTAATTGGAGAGCAAAATTCCCTGGAACACTTGTCGCACTTCTGCAATTGAATCTTCAGAGGAGATAACAAAGGCCAACCTGGGAGTTCTGTCAAATGAATGAACAGTAATATCAGAATAAAGTTTTAGAAATAATACATCCGTAACATGGCTAAGAACAGCTTTTAATACAATTTACCCATCAGTCTCACAATTGGCCTCGAAGAGGCCATAGCGAAAGCAACAGTTGTCTTAGAATTTTAAACTGCTGCATGTTTGTGGATTTTACCATATTGGCAGGTCACAAATGTCACGTGGTTACGACATCTCTTAATCCAATCAACCTCAAATGCACACAAACTGATATCACTTAAATGCTTTTGAAAAGCACACTGCAAAAATAATCCTTGAACATTTGAAGATTGCTAATACCTTGCTGATCTAGTGCATGAAGTAATTGGATCCACTGTACGGGACTCTCACCAGCCCTTGAGAAAGAAAGGAAAGGCTGTTTTCCAACTGCTTGTCTTATTATAGTATCTATAGAGTCATTTCCATTCTCGGTTTTCATGACATCTGTAGCGCTGGAAGACTTAAGCTTTGGAATTGGCATCTATGCACACCGAAGCTTAACCCAGCAAGTGTAAAATGGTGCCCCTGCAGCAGGCATAAAAAGAGAATGTAAATATAGAATACAGGGGCAGAAAAAAGGAAGTTGACATTTGTAACTCCAAAGCAACAAGTGAAAATAGTCAAGACAGCAGAAAAAGAATCATGGGCAAAATGCAGTACATTGGTATTGCTAGACTAGTGCCAGAATAATAACACTATATCTACCATGATAGCAATAACTTAAAACATGTAAATTAGCCCATCAGTCAATTAAGGAACTGCTTTATTAGCACGACCACTGGCTCAAGGTCCAATTAATTGGAGCACAAATGACATCCCTCAGACCAAGTAACACATTAATAAGTCATTCATCAACAAACTAATCATACGTGATACTGAAAGCACACACCGGACAGGCATTTTATATACTATTCACTTGAGCATTATAAACTAATGAAACAAATTGAATCCATGAGAAAAAGGATTGAGCTTTGCATCTCCCACATCAACTCATTGCATTCATCTAACATATCAGAGTACAGAACCAGATAAAATCAAAAGAAATCGACGAAGCCACTGTACTTTAATCATTGTTTACTACGTTATAGATTCTTCTATTTAACATTGATCGGGACTCCAGAATCATAAGCATATCATTGACTGAGCTTAAAAAAAGTATTAAACACAGTCGACGCGATGTTTCATAATCCCATTGCAATTCAAAAAGTATGAGAAATAAAATAAATCACACCTTCTCTTCCTAACCGTCAAAAGGAATGCTGCTTTGTCTATTCGAATTATAGAGGGAAAAACATTAAAAAACCTAATAGAAAACGAAATATTTCGATACTTGTGATCTGCAATCGAGTGCGATATCTGAGAGATAAACACTGTAGAGAAAGTGAGTAGAGCGATAGCAGATCATGTACCAGCTAAAATACGAGAATGAGATCAGCTGCAGTTTTTTGACGATTGGAGAAAACACAACCGGCGGCAAGGAGATTAGGCGTGTTTGGCGGGAAGGAAAACCGGCGAGAAAAGGCAAAGAAGTGATCGGCGAAGAGAGCTTTTCGGTTTCGGAGAGAAAAATGTTACGGAAGTGGTGTTTTGAAAAAATAAGAAAGCTGGCCAATAGAGAATGAAGTCATGAACGTCCCCCTCTCTCCACGTCATCGACTGCTGGTCGTAGAGGTATATTAATAAAATTTTTGGTTCCTTTAAATTATCTATTTAAAATAGTTTTTTGTCCCGACACAACACAACCCTAATTTTTTTTTAATAACATAAACAAATATGTTAACATAAATATATATAAATTAAATTAATTAAATTAATTTATATCTATTTAAAGGTTAAATTATGTTTATAATATCACAAATATGTTAATTAATTATATTTTAAAATATTATACATTTATTTACTTACTTATTTTTATTTATTTATATTAAATTGATAAAAATATTTTAAATATTTATTTATATAATTAAAATATAAGTTTTTTGTTTAATTTAAAAAATATAAATAAATTTTAAAAAATTTTAAAAATTATCAATTTATAAATTATAAATTATTTTGTAAAATTTATTAAATAAGATTTTATTTATTCAAATAAATTAATGAATCAAATAATTTTAAAAGATAGATTATAATTAATTGGTGAAGTGAATAATTTATAAATTAATTTATTTATTACATTAAATATATACGTATTATCCAAATATTCCAAAAATAATATCAAAGATAATTATATCGTTATCATATAAGAAAGCATACACTTTACTTATTTTTTTATTGTATGTGATTGTGCGAGCTTTATTATTAATAATACTACTACTAATAATAATAATAATAATAATGAATAACATAAAATTTAGTATTTTTTTTTGCACTGAATATTGTGTATTGATATTATCATTTAAATTCTTTTGATAAATTATTATCTTTTTAATATTTGAGATAATGTAAAAAATTATATGCTAGAAATCTATTTGGTAGGTCAATAATTTATTTTAATTATAAAAATATAAAATTAAATGACCTTTTTGTTGGATATGGAATAAAAATTAAAAGCTACAAACGAAAGCGAAACAGCGTCGTTTCATCCCTTAATAATAACAAGGGGGAAAAAATGTCGCATCCCGTCTTCGCATCGTTAAGCTGGAACCGGATGCTGAGCCCTGAGCCCTGAGCCACAACGAAAGCAGTTTTTTGAACGAAAGCTCTTTTGCGTTGCGCCACCAAATCGCACCGCAAACGGCTTCGAGCTAGTACGCCAGTCTTGGTATCGTTTTCTCGTTTTCCTTTCTTTTCTCTTAACTTCCCACACACCCTCAGCACCAACATCTTCTGCAAGATTTATGCTTCAAAGTCTAACATTTTTAATCCTCTCTTTTAATTTTCTTTGGGCTTTTAATTCCCGTTTCTATGCTGTCAGAATTACGTTTTTCTGCAAAACACCCCATAGTTATGGATTTGTTTAATTGATACATCTAGTGCATTTTTTATTACATTCTGATAGCTTCATCAGGTACCTTAGTTGTAGTTATTTGTGCTTCAGTGCAAATATATTTCTTTCTCTTTTTTGTAATTGCTTTAGACTGTTCTCATGACTGTAGCAATTCGGAAATTGAGGTTTCTGCTTTGATTTGTTTGAACGACCTCAAATTTCTCATTGGCATTGCACATTTTGAATCAATGCAAGTGATTGGTCAGATCTCTTTGATTTTGTAAGTAATTATCAGATAGAGATGAGTTGATTGGCATATTCAAAATGGATTGCGTAATTCAAATTTGAGGCTTGACTGTTAGTCATGCACATGATATCCATATATCACGCTGTCTTGGCTTCAATCCTTGAAGAAGCCCCGGCTTGACATCCTTCCTTCTGTGTTGTGTTTTGTGTATGTATGAAGTTTTGTTTAGAATTGCTGTAAAACATTGGATTATCGAGATGTGAGTCTGTGAGAAGTGATGCATTCTCTTAGATTTGATTAGATGCTGCGCTCTTATTTCCTTGATAATTTAAGTGGGTGTTTGGTCCACCGCACCTTAATCTTATTTTGTAATTTAGATGGCTTCTATGGTACTCCTATGCATTTGGTATTATAGGAGTGTGGCAAAATACAAACCGTTAGATGATATTAATAATTTTTATTAAGATTTTTTATTACATTTCTATAAGTACCAAACCCATAGAGGCACCATAGAATTTTTCTGTAATTTAAGATTTCATGGTATTTTGAATTGCAGAATACAGTGTTAGATGCAAATGTTTTTTCATATTGAGATCCCCTGTGTATACCACACTGTTCTGTCTCGAATGCGATCTGCTTTCCACCTTATTTGTGAGCTTTGTAAAGCAGGATCGAAGACAACGGACTCTTATGTCTCATTGATTTTTTTAAGCACCTCAAAAATTGGATTTGAGTGCATTTTCATTTGAAATTCTTACTATTTGGTCAAGAACGCAGCACTAGTTAATTTTTAATTTGAAGTTTTGCGTTTGTTTTTGAACTGCATAATACTGTGAAGACATTTGATTCTTTCAATTAATTGAAGCTATTTCCATGATATAAAATGCAGGACTTATTCATTCTTAATTTGAAGCCATGGATGAGAAAGCAGAACCCAACAGCGTGAAGAAAATAATGTCACCATGTGATGTTGAGGCTCTTAAAAGGTGCTTAGAAGAGAATAAAGGGGATTACGTCAAATGTCAATCTCAGATAGAGGCTTTCAAAACATCGTGTTCGCTGAAGAAACCCAATCAATCTCTTGGGTCTGCTCCTCCACTCAAGACAGGTGTTTGATATTGAACGACTACAAGAGAATAATAGCTTGAGGAAATAAAGTTCTCATATAAGCTGTAGTGGTAGTAGTGGTTGGGTTTGACGTTGTGACTGATTTTTTTTTTTTTTGGTAGGCAATAAAATTGCATACTAGATAATAAATTATTTTTTTCTCATGCAAATGAAATTATGAGTTTTTAAACAAAAATTGTTCGACGCTGTGCATGTTTTTGCAAATAAAATACTTTCCTGGTACTTTCTTTTGTGTCACTACTATTTCCCCCTAATCTGATTATTTTTTAACTGTATTAATAACATGCTTATTATCATTTGATCTTAATTTTGACCCAATTTCCTTTTCCTAGAACAACATGCTGTTGCAACTATGTTCCTAGTTTCCTATGTAATCACACATTGGAACCAGAATTGTCAGTGCATTTCAACTTATTTCATATATATTGGTTAGGCCCAAAAAAAAAAAAAACACAACAGAAAAATGATATTTCTGCTACCTGATAATCATCAGGCAGAAACCATAAACATTGAATTCACATTTGATATTGATGAATCTTCAAATTTCCAACTTACCATGGGCATTAATATAATGCTACAACAAAATATGTAGAATCTTAGAATCACAGCTCATGAAGGGGCTTGGATTGTAACGTGACAGTGGTATTGCATATTTTTCATACGTGCTTCTCAAAAGCTTGGGAGTAAAGTGGAAGATGATATTTATGGGATGAAAATAATTATATGAGCAGTATGTAATGTGGAAACTGAAATGTTGGTCAGCAAGCATTACAACTTTTTCTACATGTACCATAATAATCAGGAGAGCCAATCATGAATACTGGATTTCGTTCACACTCTCCGTCGGCTGCCCAAACGGGACAATTGTCATCCTCATCGGCACAATCACCTCCATCGGATGTGGATGCGACCTTTCGCCCACTAATTGGTTTTGGATAGAAGAATTTAACTGCAGACCACATCTCCCCCTTAAGGATAGGGCATCTAGCATACAAGCTACTCTTGTCAGGTGATGTGCTAGGCTGAAGAGAGAAAAAAAGAACTGCATTTCCTTTGACTGCTTTGAGGACCTCGCTGCTTTTTTCACAATCAGACAAGCTTTCACCCTTGAGCTGAGAAAGCATTCAATATGATTAAAGCACAAGGACAGATTCAGAACCGGATTAAAAATATAAAGTAATTAAAAGAAAAGCTCTGAAATGGCTCAATCACCAGTGAGTGAGGGAAGAAAATTTCACCCCCTTGAGTGACATTTGAGAGATATAAAATAACTGTTGCCATCAAAGGTCCATCCAAGTCCAATTTGGTTTTGTTTGAATAGTAATCGAAGTTTTGTCCAGCCTCTTCGAATCCATAATGCATGACCAGCAAAGGTCTGCTGTTCTCTGGCGAAAATTATTACAAAAGATCAAGTTAAGCAAACGCTATATTATGATGTGCATCAGACATAACATGCAGACAAATTCTGCCCAGGGACTGACAATAGATACCTTTAGGAAGGAGAGTCCAAACTGAAATTCTTTCTTCAATCCTTGCAACAATATCATCCTAGAAACCATGAAGAACATTATGGTAACAACATTCACAAAATAGAACCTAGAATAACAAGCAATTGCAATGCGGTTGTAAGTTGTAACTATCTCGTCATAACTATATAGCTCCAAATAAGATTGAAAATAACTTTGCAGCTGTCTTCATCAGAAGTCTCTTCTATTGGATAGCATCCAGAGCCAGGTAATCAGTAGTGATTGGATATCGAGACTCAATGGTAGTATCATGTGATAGTTGGGAGGATGAATCTTGTCAGGATGGCTTTTGCTAGGAACCTTCAAGAATATCCCCCCATTATTGAACTGGGTTCATAATTTTGTTTTGAGAAGTGAACATTCTAGAACAGTCCGTGTTAAAAGGCTAGTCATCATATCAAAAACTGTACAAAGAGTGCAAATTGCAATTACATTTTGGTAAGGCACCAAGCGAGGTCCAAATTACAGGTAGGAATGTGGAAAAAAATATATATATAATCTGAGAACTTTAAGACATAAAGGTCATTCAGCTAGGTGCAGAAATAGGGGGAACTCACTTCTATATTCAATGAAATTTCTGACGTAAGCATTCCATTTGCAGCAATGCTCTTCCCTGAAGACTTTTCTTCCAAAGTTTGTGCCTTAGAAAAAGTAAACAAATGAATTCGACAAACCAGTCCAAGTATATCATGAACAAATATGCAGAGTAAAGGAAAAGAATCATACCGCAGAACTAAGGTAGTCACATTCCTTGTCTGACAGAAATCCTTCGTATAAAAAGACCCTATGGTTCCATCAGAGTTTAGAGGCAAGACAGAGTCAAAAAGCAAACAAGCTAAAATACATAGAAGGTTAGCATATCTTAAATCAGTAGCAGAGCCAATTTCAAGAGATTATAAATCACAATATAGACAACTAGGGGAAAGTCTTTAGAAGTACCTGACCTTGGTCGCCAAGAGAGTTGGACAACACGTGAAGGGTCAATTCTGTTGGTTACAGAGTGGCCCAGGGGGGAGGCAGTTCGCTGGCTGAACTCCCCAGACCTTAATTCTTTCCGGCTGCTAACATAAACAATGAAAACAATATAACCTTGTAATTTGCGAAAATAAATTGTTCTCTTCACTGGCAATAGAAAGTATTATTCTTTCTGGAGGCAAGTCAGGAGGGACAAGCTCAACACGAATTGTCAACAAATCCTAAAAAACAAGGATACAAACTCTACACCACACAATCTAATAAGCAAAACAACTAAACCCAAACCAAATGAAGCATGGCATTTTCTGATACAATATATAACTCAGAATTTGTGTTCGTGTCTCAATCTGATCTGGCCAAGCATCTCTGTACGTATCTAGGATTTTAATTTTGGAACTCAATACTGTGATACTGACTTCACATGTTTTTCATTTTTAAATATAAAAACAAGTTGATGAGGGGAAAAAAATTTCACTTTGGGATGGTCACGTTTTCAATCTTACATACACATTGAATTTCGAGGAACTAATTGCTTGGAAGTTCCAAACCAATCAATTCCACTTTCCAGAATAGACTTCAAATATGCATGCAGAAGCAATGAAGATCTAGATACGCCTAACGTGTGAGAATTACGGAAACCGTTTATAATTAAAAATGCAAATACTGATGAAAGAGAGAAACAGGTGGATATTTCACCTTTCGGCAAAACGGGTCCTGGTAGAGAAAGCAAAGACCAAAACCACAAATACCGTGAAGAGAGACGCCATTTCTGATACTGAAGACGAAGTAGAAGAAACACTAGCCAGAATGCAGATCAGGATCAAACCCAACGCAGGTCCGAGAACTATTGTTCCCTTCGTTGCTCTATCTCCCTCCGCCAAATTCACTCGCACGTCGCACCCGTTCTGTTTTGGATGTGCACTCTATGGTACGATGATGCGCACCGAAATTGAAAACCGGAATGAATTATTAGTCCTAAACAGTATAATATTTACATAGGATTACAACTAATAAATCAGTTCCCCAAAAAGAATCTCGGCATTTGTCCCTCACGGATATTAAATTGCTATTTACAACCACAAATTATAATAAGTTCCTGTTTAGATGAATCAGCTTAAAGAATTTGCATAGTTAAGGGAGTTAATTAATATTACAAAAATTTTATGAACAACAAAAATGAAATTTAAATATGAATTTTACAAATCTACTTCATTATTCTGTATTTATTGATAATTATTAATTTACATTCAAAATTAATCAAAATTTAATTTTGAATCTTAATTTTATGACATTGCTATTAATACCAGGGCTCAACTCACTTCAACCAAAAATATTTTTCACAAGAAAGTATTATTTAAATATGTATTGACAAGTAAATGACATATTACTTATATTTATGATTAACAAAAAATAATACTTAGAAATATAATATTGAAGAAAAATATTTTTTTTAAAATAAAGGAATTTATTTTGCCCAAACTTTCATAAATAATATTAAAAAAATAAAATAAATTTTATTTTAATATTTTGTAACTATATTTTATAAAAAAAAAATTTCATTGATACAAATGAAGCCTAAAATTCTATCTAAACAAAATTAACATACTAAAACAGATATTTATCTAATTCTAGCTTGATAATCAAGAAGCCGCTAATTATTATAGTCAGAGATCCAGATTGCATGACAATCAAACAAAGCTACAACTGAAAAAATGAAAATTACAACTCGGATGTCACAGCTTGACTACTACAGAAGGTGGATGGTTGAATACAAAAGATGGGAATGGGATAAGCTACCTCTGCAGTGAACTAAAAGGATTACAACTAAACACGAAAAAAAATGAAAATCACAAAGCTAAAACTGAGACGTCTGATTCTCTCAATCAACAAAGCTACAACGTGAGACAAAAATTACAAAAGAATAAATGAATAGTGTTCCTGGACTCCAAATGGGCAATCATTCAATGAACAAATACTATGATCCTGCAGGAATGATATTTATTCCCTCTTCATGCGTTCTCAAAATCATAAAATCAATCATCCCTGTGTGATTTCTTCAACACCATGTGACCTTGCTCATCCTTATCAAACAGACGTTCGATTAATTCATCCCATGTTTCACTTGTTCTAGTCTTAGTAGTTGAGCCAACTGAAGACTCTCCCTCTGATCTTCTTGAACTCTCTTCCGGTTCATCAAAAGTACCATATTGTGATGGTGGTGTAAAGGCATGGGGCACATCTAATGTCTTGGCCCTCTGCAATGCTGCCTTGTATTCCTCACTGTGCCTTGCTATTGTCTCTTGCCGCTCCATTGTTTGCTTTGCAGGGACTTCCACTGTATGATCTTTTTCCCGCATCAACTGCAATCGGAGGAGAAAAACAATGGCAAATCATTGATTCAAGTTTAAGTGGTGAGCTAACTTAGTTATGAAATGAGATCAACTCAGGAACTTCGAACATTTAGAAGGATAAAGACTCACATCCAGAGCCCTTTGGGCTTCTCTCTCTATCCAAATGATTGCATGATCAGAGGTGGCGTTACACGAAAGGACGATGTGCTCAAACCTTCCATCTACCGGGACTGCTGTCCGCACAACTGGAGGAAACCTTCCCATTCTGCAAAGAAAACATTTTCATGTGAATCCAATTAAAGAGGTGGTATGAAATGAGTATCTCGTTTTTCTTGACTATGCTAAAATTCTTTAAATGAAAGAAACCAGAGTATGGACATGGTATGCAATCAGTAAGGACTCGTGCAGCTGATCCTGACTGCAGGTGACCCCTAGAAACAAAGCAAAATATCAGCATATGCTTTGCTTGGCATTTTCTAAGTATACCTGAAAGGCTTTCTCTCAACAATATGATAAAGGCGGCCAGGTGCATAGAGTCTCCTTGGATCTTTCAGCATCTTCTCCTCTGGTATACATGTATCCCTCATGCACCCAAGGCACAGTATGCAAGGCAAACTGCCAGCGAATGAAATAAAAAAAATGCTAATTAATACAATTGTCTTGCAAGAGAAACAAAAACTACACTAAATGATTGGTGCTAATTGTTGGTATTGCCCCATCATAGCCTAGGTCTCAGGCTCTCAGGTACTCGTAAAACCTTCTAAATAGAATTGCAAATATAGGATTTTCCTAACTATGATATCAATGAAATAAGCATCATCTTTTTCCTTTCATTTGGCCCACAAAAATACATTGAAAGGGAATGGAAACGGATTTGAGCATGCAGTTTAGACAAGCATACTAGAACACTCTCCAGCCTTGCATAACAATAGGATCACAAGGGAGGTACAATTGCAAAGGGTCCTTAGGATATACCAGAAAAGTGACTTGAATATATCTTCCAATGGAGTTGCTGTCCTTGGTAAAAAGTCATCCTGGTCAGTGCAAAAAGTAGTCAACTTCAAAGTAGCTGATTGAAAGTCCACTTAGATTTAGTATAAAGAGACAAGAAATAAACTTAATTGATGCAGCCATTACACATAATAACTTTTTAAGTGATTTTCTTATTTTGCTTTGAGCATCAACTGCCGTAAGAACAGATTATTTATTATTCCATCTAAAAATTTTATGCATATAGTTGTCCCTAACATATGGAAGTGTTCATTGATTTTTCTCACTGCAAGCTACTTGAAAAATAATACAACGCATCTTATAGTTTCCATAATCCATACATTTCATATAGTTATCCTACAGACAAAGTAAGTAAGCTGTAAATGGCATAAATTTTGAAATAAAACCTAAAAGCAAGAGTAATTTTCCAGGAAACAACTAGTATTCTTCTCATATCATGTTCCTTACCCAGCTACATATACTAATGCAACAATCAACTAGCATATGTTTATGCAAAATTATATCTACCTATGCCTACAAATTACTCTAGATAGCCAAGTAAAATATATGTTATAGTTGATCCTTTGAAACTTTGAGATTTTGAGACTCTATTTTCATACCCAGTTGTCAGTGCAAGTAGAACCGGAGGGCTTCAATCATGAAATTCACAACATTCAAAACTAGCACCCCATACATGACATAAGAACTTTGCATAAATACACACTGATATATGTCAATTTGAAGCAGACTGACTGCCTAAAGCCTTCTATAACCAACCAAAGCTTTAAATTCTCCCTCATTTATTACACAGGATGCAAAAGCAATCAGAAGGACATTGGAGTTCTTTCCATTCAACCAAAAAAGACAAATAAGATTCCGATGACTTGCCTGAAGTACAACAGAATTGATAACATCTGCATATCTGACTGCTAGATTCAGAGACATACACCTAGCAGGTGCAATAGCATAGCATCTGACCCTCCTCCTTTCAATATTTCCAAGTCTATCTAGATTCTGCACTGCCACCATGGTCAACATTGCTGCTACTCCTGACCCGAGGGAATGTCCAGCAAAAGTCAGGGTGTAATTTGGATGCTTCTCAACCAAATCCTTCAAAACTTCACATTCTGCATCCAATACCCATCCAGCAGCCTTCAATAGACCATTGTGAACATAGCCCCCATCAAATTTTCTCTTTCCCAATTTATTATCCAATAAAACTACATAGTCACTCTCTTTTGCCAAATTTAAACCCCTAAAGGCAAGAACTATATCAGCATGATCATGATCAATATAAAGTATATAAGCAGGGGCCTTCCCTTGTGTATCTTTATACGTCTTTTTAAGTATTATCCAGTCTGGGTTTATTCCATAGCCACCAGGAGGAGCCCAAAGAGGTTGCCGGAGATCATCTTCATATACAGCTAGAATATAGCGACAGATGCGAGGGACAGGCTCAAATTCTTCTGATGTGGAAAGGCCCCAAGTCTCACTGTCATGGCCAGCAGTATGAAGGCATCTTTTCCAAGCCCAGCGAGCACATGCCAGACAATATACACACTCAACAAGAGGCAGGCCACATATAATTGACATTGTACCAGGCTACAGCTTAGGCATGCTAAGTAAACTGGAAAACAACAAAGGTTTTGGAAACAAAAGGCAAGAGGAAATGACTTGATTGAGCAGTACAAAAAGGAACTTCAAATGTAGAGACTGAAGTAGCTTGAACAAATGGTAAAAGATAATTCTATGTTTGCCATAAAGAATTAAAAGGATTTGAATATTATTATAATGTGGATTTAATATGCTCGCGAAATTGTAACTCTGCAGCAGATGTATTGATTAAAATCAAATATGAACGATGGTGTGAGAGAAATCAACTGGGTAGATGATTGCAGGTAATTCCGTAGAAAAAATTAGAGAAATTGTCACAGTAATCAGCAAAGAACTACAGATTATGAAAAATCTGATATATAATAATAGTACTTTCTAGCTATAACCACCAATTACTCTCAACAGTGTACATCACCAAGGGATTGAACAAATTTACACGGTTTGATACTAAAATTAGCAGAGATGCATTTGGGGATGGCAAAAAGACTGAAGCTTGGCAACTGAAAAACCTTCTCCCAACGGTGGTCACAATTTCTACATCGGATTAGAGCAAGCCACTAATAAAAATATAGGAAAAAGGGAAGACACCCAGTACCAATTTTCAATGCTGATCAACAGAGCTCCAAAGCAATAACCAAGTAATTTGGCTGAAAAAAGACAGGAATTTTGACAGTATCACAAGCTTTCATTGCAGAAATACAACCCAGGGAGAACTTCTGTACTGCTTAGTTGTAAACTTAAGATATCGTATATAACTTTTGTATAAAATTTTGAAAAGGAAAGAAAAAAGAAGGGGGGTTTCAAAGCAAAGGGCTACACCTGCAAGTCAAAGTCCCACCCCCTTGGTTCCTATTGCTGCCTGTTTCATGGGTAGTTTAGTTGGGCGTGGACTGGGACAGCGGAGGATGACAAGCTGGACACGGTTAGAAATTAACAACAACGGGATGATTCTTGAATCTCACGTAGCGATCGGTATTACCGTAAATTAATGTTGAGTTTACCAGCAGCATTTATGGTTGAGGCCTGAGGGGGGTCAGTAGATCATTTTGTCTGCATCACGTGACCCACGTGCTTTGCACCAATGGCTGCTCCCCCTTGGCTTTGGTTTAAATTGTCGTCCTGAACCGAAGGGTTGCGTTGGGTTTTGCACTTTTAATTTAATTTATTTGTTTTAAAATTTCAAATTAGACAATTTAATAATTGTACAAGAAAGTTCAGTTCAAACACTCGACAAGTTGCATGCTTTCATCATTTAATAATTTATTTTATATCTCTTTTATCATTTAATAATTTATTTTCAGAGATAAAATAAATCAGTAAAATAAAAAATAAATTCAAAATAAATATATAATTTCAAATACTCTAATTATTTTCATTTTGTGAAAACACCCTAATTCATTTATCCGAGCATTTGGGAACACCCAATCCATTTGATTGTGATTTATGGTTGCAGTTTTCACCAAAGAGCGAAAATTGCTAGTTGGATCTTCTTTGTTATCCCCGAGAATAGCAACCTACTTAGAAATTGTTTGGTTAACACAAGAAATAATTTCTTATAAAAAATTAAATTTTTAAATAAATAATTTCCTGGATAAATGTTTTGAAAAGTATACAAAATTATTTAGTTAACATATAGGAAGTAATATTTCTTAAAAAATAATTTCTTATATTTTATTTAATTCAACTTTAAATATCCTAAGAAGTGTTAATAAAATGACTATTATATTCTTAATTTTATTATAATATAAATTAATAAATTTTAGCTATCATTAATTAAATTTAATGAGAATAATAATATCATTATATTCATAAATAATACAGAAAATAAAACTTACTTAAAGAGAAGATGGGTAAGTTATTTCTCATATTTTGTAAGAAGTAGAACTTTTCAAAAAAATTTATTTTCTCCATTTTGCTAGATAATAATTAATCAAACAACTTAATTCTTTCCTATTTCCTAAAAAATAGAACTCCTCGTATTGAGGCGAATCAAACTACTTATTAATTCAAGATTTAGTCCACAAAATTTTTCTAAACTTTTTGAAAATATTTTAAGTGAATATGAATCTTTTGATTTAAATTTTTTTAAAAAATATTTTTAAAAATTTTTAGAAATATAAATATTCTCAAAAATATTTTTGTTTAATATTTCTATAGGAGGATATGAATATCCTATATATTCATAATATAGAAATATTTAATTTATATAAAAAATACTATTTTATCTATTCCACCACTTACCATTATTTATTGCTAGTGATTACTGTCGACCACAATTCATTTCTAGTAATCATTGTCAATTACCACCTATTTGTAATGACCACCATCTATCATTATCCATCACTAATTATCATCACCATCATTAATTATCATTATCACTAGTTATTATCGTTGATTACTATCCATTATTAATGATTATTATCAACGATCATTTATTATTAGTAATTATCATTTACCATCATCTACCACTACCAATTATTAGTAATCACTATTCATTATCAATAATTATGACTGACTACTACTTATTATTAGTAACCATAATCGGTTGTTGTTTATTCTCGGTAACCACCATCCATTATTGGTAATTATCGTTTATCACCATTACTTACTATCAATGAACATCATTAATTATCACACACCACCTATAATTACATAATTTTTAATGAATTTTTTTGTAATTAAATAATATTTTTTAAAATATTTAAAATAATTAAATATATAATAGTGTAATATTCCTAGAAATATTTTTAATTGAACCAAATATAAGAATGTCATATTTTTAAGAATTAAATTTTCAAGAGTCACATTCTCAATAATATTAAGATTCCTAGTAATGTTTGATTCTACAAACTAAATGTCACTTAGATTCTTAGAATATGAAGAGAGTAAAGCTTTTAAAATAACATTAAATGTCATTATATTATTAACCCTCTATTTGTACTTAAAGAAAGAAAGTGACTAGTAAATAATATATTTTATTAGCTTGGTTGTAGGATAGAAAAAGAATGGAAGAAAAAAGAGGTAAAAAAAATGAAACTCATTAAAAAAATTTCTTAACACATTTGATTAAAAAAGAAATAAAAAAATGACTTATTACAATTTTGTTATTAATTTTTTTAACTCACTAATTTTTTGATTAATTTTTTCATCGTTAAGATTAATTATGTGGATATCTTTGTCATATATTTAAGCAATTATTCAAATAAGCATTGTATTATAATTTTATATAAATTAATATTGTATCTTTAATAATAAAATTAAAACTTTTCATAAAAATTTATAAAACATATAAAATAAACTTATAATTTTGTATAAAATTAAATTAAATACTTAAAAAATATCTAATAGAAAATTAACTACAATTACACAATTAAACTTTTAAATTTTAAAATTGATATTTATAATGTTAATTTTAGTCAAAAATAATTTTATTGAATTATGTGAAAAAGTACATTATTAAAATATAGATAAATGATGATAAAAAATGCTTATTAAATTCATATAAGATAAGATAGTAGATGTGAATCATAAATTAAATCATAATCTGCATTATAGGAATTATTGCTCCTATCAACCTTAGCCATTAACTAATATTTTAGGAGGAAAACTTTGTTACTAATGAGGAGTGAATAGAATAATATAGGATTTAGAAGTAACAATCTTTAATTATAAGTTAAAACAGTTAATAGATTGACCTATTATTAAGAATCACTCATTATCACATTAATGGATTAGATTGTCATTTAGAGTCAGACTACATAGTCACTTTAATATTGGATTAAATCATTTACATTTTATTTATTATCAAATTAATAAGTCTAAAATTAAAAAAATCTAACAATTCATACTTAGACCATATAATTCAATAATAATAGCCACTTTAAATAGAATATAAAAGTAAGTTATGATGTCTTTATATTTATTAGTCTAAATTGAAATCATAAGTATCTAGCAATATATAACATAGTATCTAATAGGAATACTAATGAAATATTCACTGTATACTTGCATCTTATTGATCAAATATAATATCTGATTAGGATATACATAATGAGATTGTGCTTAATAAGAATTATATAACAAATTGTGATAGCATATGTAAATTTTTACATATAGGGTCAAAACATTTGCCTAAATGCTAAATGAAAATCATAGTTCTCAGTACAATATTAAGACATGGTCTAAACGTCTTTATAAATATACTATAACAAAAAATATGCATAATATACAGTAAACATGAATATTTTATTTATATATATTTCAAGATAAATAATTTACATTACAATACTTTCACTAACCTAAAACATTAAAAAACTTAGTTAAACCTATATTGATTATATGATCATAATATATTTTTCTAGTTGAACTTTTGGTCAGTGGATCTACAAGTATATAATCCATGGAAATATGTTCAATACATGTGATATATTCATATACCTTTTATCGTAAAAACTAAACTTTTATTATTATAAGAGAAGTTTATAATGACAATATTATTACAATAAATGGTTAAAAGTCTAGAAATACTCTCAATAATCTCGAAACTAATCATAAAATTCCCTAAACATACAACTATACAAATAGCTACATAACATGCAACATATTTGCTTCTATAATAGAGATTGTTGTTATGGACTAGTTAACAATTTTCCATGACACAACTTTTTTTGCCATCAAGTGTACCCAAAAGTCGACTTATCATCATCTAGGTAATTGGTAAAATTTGAATTTAAGCAACTTATAATCATCAGATTTCCTAACCTTTTAAAATTCAACATATAGTCTCTTATACCTTACAAGTTCCTCATAACTTTTTTAACAATAGTCTAATATCTTTGATTAAGATTACTAAGGTACCTTCTTAATATACTAATAGAATAAGTTATGTCAAAACATGTATATACCTAAGCATACATTAGGCTACCAACAATCGATGCATGAGGGACATTTTTCATTCTTTTTGCTATAATATCATTTTGAGGACATTGGGATTTAAAGAAAATCTCCTATTTTAAAATGGGTATAGAAATTTGAAAGTATGTTGAGATATTAACCTTTTTTGTACTTTCTCAATATACATCTATTAATATAAACTAAACAAATCCCAAGATCTGTTACAATAGATTTATGTATCTAGAATATAAGAGGCATCTCCAATATCTTTCATATCAAAGTGTTTAAACAATATTTACTTTGTCTTAGTCCGTAGGTTTATATCATTGCTTACAAAGAGAATGTTAACCATATATGATAATAATATAATAAAATCACTCATACTCATTAGCATATGAATGTACTAATTTACTATATTCATTTTGAACATAAGAGAAGTTACTATATTATCAAAATGAAGGTCTTACTATCTAGAAATTTATTTTTAAGTTATATAAACTATTTTAAATTGACTCACAAGGTGTTCTTTTTCCTTTTTTTGGAAACCATCTAACTGAATCATATAAATAGTCTTCAATAAATCACCATTGAGGAAGATCTACATCCATCTAATGTAATTCTAAATTAAAGTGAGTCACCAATGTCATAATAACTTGAAATGAGTATTTGATTGAAACTAGCAAAAATGTTTCTTTATGCTTTATATCTTCCTTTTGAGTATAGCCTTTAACTACTAATTTGATCTTATATATCTTAATTTCATCTCGAGCATCCCTCTTGATCTTGAAGACCCATTTACATTTAACTAGCTTGCAACCCACAAATAGTTCTACTAGATTCTATACTTGATTCTTATGCATTAAAATCAGCTCATCCTTCATATCATTCATTTAATCAAAATAGTTTGAACTAGATATAGCTTAAGAAAAAGTTGTAAGATTAATATCATTATTAATGTCATACTTCTATTCCTATAAATACACACAATAATCATAAGAATCATTAATCTATGGATATAGCCTGAGAAAAAGTTATAAAATCAATATCATTATTAATGTCACACTTATGTTCTTGCAGATATACACGGTAATCATAGGAATTATTAATCTATGGACATAGCCTGAGAAAAATTTATAAGATCAATATCATTATTAATGTCATACTCATTTTCTTACAAATATACACGATAATCATTATGAATCACTAATCTATAAACTTTATAAAATCTCCTTAATGGAATTTCTCATTTATCTCAAATAATTCAATATTTTTTACTATTATTTGTATTGAATTAACTAGCGAAATAATAGAAGATGACTTTTCCAATATCAATGCTGGCAAAACAATTGTGTTATCTTTAGTGAAATTCGTGATTCACAATATTTAACTTCTACTATTCAACTTATCCTCAAAGAAAATAGCTCAGTTTGATTTTTAGTTATGTGAGTTAGCTAGTAAAATTTGCTTCCTCTTGAGTTACTGCAATAACCAATGAAATATCTATTAATAATTTTTGAATCAAGTTCCCTTGTAAATAGAATGTATAATTTTACATCAGCTTTACAATTTTAAACTCAAAAATACTTTAAACTAGGCTCTTTACTATATAATAACTCATAAGAGGTTTTAGGCATATACTTACTGAGACTATGATTGAGAACATATATTGCCATTTTCAATATGTCACCCCTACAAGAACTCTGGTAGTGAACTATAGGCCAACATATATCTTACCATCTCTTTTTTGTAATTTTATTTTGGTCCAATATTTTCAAGCATAATGTAACTTGCTTAAATTCCATATTCGTATAGGTATCTTATAAAAAGGCCAAAATTTTGCTTGTTTCATTATATTTACCATGATACTCACTACTTTTATTAAAATTAATATATTTTATCTATTTACCTTATTTGGATTCAATTACTACCTTGGACAACTTGAAAGCTCTTAATGATTTTGATTCTTCATTTAGCAGCTCTATCTAACCAAATCTAGAGTAGTCATTAATAAATGCAGTGAAGTATTTGTAACTTCCCATGACATTAAGTGTTATAAACCCACTGATGTCAGTGTAGATCAATTCTAAAATATTATCCTTTCTACTTCTCTTCCCTATTCTAGCTTTGGCTATAAATTTACCTTTAATGTAGTTTATAAAGGTTCCAAAATCTGAGAAATCTAAGTCATGAAGTACTTTATTCTTTACAAATCTTTGAATTCTTTCTTGAGAAATATATCCTGACTATCAATGCTATAACATTGAGGACTTTCCATTGATTCTATTTTTTTTCTTATTGACAATAGAATTTATCAAATTCACAAAATTAGGGTCTAAATCAATTCCATATAAACCATTATATGTAGAGCTAGTTCCCATAATAAAGGATTTATAAAGTAATCTAACTTTTTTCACTGCCAAAATAACAAGAATATCCAATAAAATTTAGAGTAATAATTGAAATTAAATTCTTTCTTACGGAAAGTAAATAAATTATATTATTTAATAATAACTTATATCTAAAATTCAAATTTAACTTTGTTAATCCTATATGTTCCACTTCAACTTTATCTCCATTTTGAGTTTGATAATCAACTCTCCTTCACTTGACTTTCTTAGATTTGTTAGTGCTTAAAAAAATTAATAACATGAATAGTCACATTAATATCTAATCACCAAGAGTTTGGTAACATATCAACAATATTCAATTTAAAATAAACTAAAGTTAGATGGTTACCTTTCTTTTTCTTTTTAACTTATTTCTTATACTTGAAATGATCTACATTTTTATGCCTATACTTCTTGTAAAATTAGCAGTCACCCTTAAATCTAACTTTATTGGGTTTATAATACTATTGCCTACTAGATTCATCATTTTCACCTTTCTTCCTTTTATAGTTATAGCAAACTTTGCTATCTTTCTGATTAACTCTTGTACCATAATATGAATTTATGCCATTTACTGTATAGTTTACTACTTAAGTTTTACCTTTCTTCATATTCTCCTTAACCTGTGTAATGTTGGAAATAAGATCATTAATGATCCATTTAGTATTTTAAGTGTTATAAAATGTCTTCAGAATGTCAAATTAATAAAGAAGAAACCTTGGCACATGCCAAGTTGGATAACTATCTTCTAAATAAATTTGTATAGTTTTTAACTAGTAATAATAGTCGATCAATCTCAAAATATACTATTTCACCCATCGTCGTGATTCTTAATTATAGATTGACCTACTACTTGTTACAACTTATAAATAAAGGTTAATACTCTTAAATCCTATATTGTTCTTTTCCCTACCCATCAATGATAGAGTTTTTCCCTAAAATATTAGTTGATGGGTAGGATTGATAGGAGCAATAATCATTGTTAGGTATTTGTGATTAGTGTAGATCGTGATTCAAATCGTAATTTACATCAACCATTTTATTTCATATGGATTGAGTAGGTATTTCTAATTATCATTTATTCTGTTTTAATAATGCATTTTTTTATATGATTCAATGGAATTATTTTTCACTAAAATTAACATGTAATGCTTAAAATTTGTTGTAAATACTTAATTAATAGTGTTTTCATATTTTTGTTTATTAAATACATATTTACAATATATATATATAAATAACTACCGTGAATTATGATAGTATTTATTGTAAGTCATAAAGAAAATTTTAAATAAACATATTTAATTAAAGAGTAAAATTATTATTCAATTAAATTTAATCTTTTTTGCTTTTACTTTCCTATCTAAAGAAGCAAAAGAAAATAATTTTTTCTCATTTTCTTATTTTTTGCACAATCAAATTGAAAAAGAGAAAAATTCTTTTCTTATAATTTTCTTCCATCTTAATCTTTTTCCCTTTTTTTCCATATCCAAACAAAGGATAAAAATGCCAACTAATAGTTGGATCTTTTAATATGGAGAAAGAACTGCATGAGAGTAAGCTATTGTAATAACTTTAGAAGTTGTTAAATTATTTGAAGCATGGATAATATGTAATGAGGACAATTATTCTCATATTCATTTCATTAAAATAGACATTTTATTTTCTGAATTAATGAACATTCAAAATTTATTTAACAATGTCTAAATATCATTAATTCTAATGAACTCACTAAAATCATTCCAAATAATTTAATCATTCTTCCAAAAATTACAAGGTTATAAACTTATATATCCCATGAATATATATATATATATATATATATATATATATATATATATATATATATATATATATGATTGCTAACCTCCAAAGGCAAAGTAAGAAGAAAAATTTTAAAGAGGCTAAAAATAATTTATTGAGAATTTTAATGAAAATGCTTAAATTTTTTTTGGAAGGTACATTCAAATTGCCTTTTAAAAAAGTTTAAAATCATATAGATATTTTTATAAATTTCCTCGTGTTTGGAGTGGCTACCCCAAACCATAACTACACTTGTTCCTAGTAACTTTCACTTATCTTTTATCTTTATATTCATAAGTGAAGGTTTATAACTTACACTTTTTTATTTAGATGAAAAAATTATACTACTAATTTAATAATAATAACATAATAAAGAGTATTATAGTCAAATTGCTACCATCACTAAATATTTTAATTAATGAGAGCATTTATTGTAAATATGAAATAGAATAAATATAGTTAACTAAAATATTCTAATGTAATAAAATTACTTATATGTCCCTTATTCTTTAATTATTAGTAAATTAAAAACTTGATTTTTTATTTTTTTAAATGAAAAAAATGAAGGTTACCAATTTCTATGAATAAATGTGAATATTAACAATTTCTTATTTATATACACATATGTGTGTGTGTGTGTGTGTGTGTGCGCAAACACATTTGAAATCATAAAAGCAAGCATAAATTTTAAATAAAGTTATTAGATGTTTTTCCCAAGGTTTTTAAACAAAATTTGAATAAATAAATTAATTATTTATATATTTTATTTGGACTCTACATTGGTCATAGCTAAGTAGATTTTGACATATTGCTCTCATGGAGGTTTATAGCATTAATTGGAAAAATGTGACAATTGGGGGAAAGGAGAAGGAGAACCTATTATAATTATGTATGGATAATTATGTGTAATCTATTTATTTTCACTAATTTTATTTTAATACTTATTAGTTAAGTCACGAGTTTATGTTTTACGATAAGTGGCCTTACTAAAGTATTCATAAATAAATGAAACTTTATTCATTTATTTTCTTAAAAATTTGTGTCATAATTTAGTCTTTACAAAAATAAAAATATTTATATTAGATTAAAGTTTGTATAGTCATTTAGATGGGCTAGTAAAACTAGTTAATGGGCTTTACATCGATTATAATCAAGGTAAAGCATGAAGTAATTGTATTTTTTATTTTTTTTCATAAAAATTAGTTGCAAGATATGTTTCAATGCATTTCAAGAAATAGGAATCAAATTTAACACTAAGAATAACTTAACAAAAATTGTATAAAAGTAGCATTAAGTTTTTAATACTAATGTGTGGCTTTATTTATCTTGGTAGAAAATATCTTCGTAATGAATATAGTTATAAATTTTTGAGATAATAGAAAATGGTTAATATGTTCAATGTTAAATATAATAAATTCAGTAAAAAATAAACTTTCTCCAAGGCTTTATTTTGTTTTTCGAAAGAAAATTTTCTACATATATAAATAAAGGAGTGTTATACATAATTATGCTTTATAATTAAAAAATAATACTTAGAGTTATGTTAGTAGAGGAAAACAACTTCTTTTTTGAAAAAGGAGAATTTGTTTTCTTACTAAAATCCTTACATTTAATATTGCACATTTAAATTATCTTGATATTTTATAATTATATTCATATGAAAAATATGTTCTATTAAAACAAATGAAATTTAAAGAAGAAGTTATTTTTTTATCATAGCTCTATGATCATTTTTTTTCTAATTATAAGATATATATACACATAATATTCCTTCACTCATATACAATGTAATAAAATTTTCTTGCGAAAATTATTTTTCATAAAACAAATGAAGTGATAAATTATTCCTTAGATAATTTAACCTAAATTTTATCCCAAAAAAATTCAATTATTTTAAATTCATGAATAAATGAAATTGTGTCATATGAATTGAATCATTTTAAGAATTATTTTTCTACAGATTCAAGGATGGAATTGGTAGATTGGGAGGTACAGGTGAAAAATGTTAAAATTTTTATTCAGAATAAAAAAGATTCAAAATGAGATTAACACCAAAAATTAGAATGGATCATTTGCCAAAAACTTAATGGGCCATGCTAGACCAGACCAGTCAAGCAATTGCGGCTGTGGGTAGCACACAAACCACAATAAGTGGATTCATAGGCCTAGATACCAGAATATATCGGGACCCGATTCATTACTCTTCCACTAACTTAATGCTTCATTATATAATGATCCCGGAAACCCTAGCTCTTCATCACCTCCCTCAGTTTGCTCTCAGACGCAACAACGCAGTGAGAGGTAAAGCTATTTCTCCTCGAATCTTTCGTTAGTTCTTTGAAACTGTTTGGTTGCTGAGAATTGTTAGAAAAATGAGAGAAATTTAGGATTTGAAGTTTTGTGCTTGAGCAACTAGTCTATGAAGTTGCTTCATTTTCTGTGCTGGTATAATGGCCAAAGTTGTTTCTAAGTTCACGGTGGTTCTATGGGTTTTTTAAGTCTGTTCACCAATTCCATTCATGTTTTGTTCACTGTTATCTAAGTTTTAAGAATCAAGTTTCAGTTTGAATTGCTCTTCCAATTTTCCTATTCTTGTTTCAATAATGAAAATGCGTGTTGATTTTGTTAAAGCATGCCGTGTTGTGTAACGAATCTGCTCTTTTGGCCGTTTGTTTGTCATTCGTTAGTATCGTTTTATACCAGCTGTTTTGTCCATCCTTATTTATAAATAGATGCAAAGGAGCTGAACTTGTTTATTGTTGTGGCTCAGGGAATGGCTCCTAAACAGCCAAGTACAGGATTGTTTGTTGGATTAAACAAGGGTCACATTGTGACCAAGAAGGAATTGACACCACGCCCCTCAGACCGCAAAGGGGTAATTTGACTTTGTATTAGTTGCATGTTGGCATTTCATGTACGTTCTGATTTTTCTGATATTAAAGCTTATACAAGTTTCGGGAGCAATTGTATGTTCAATATTTGTAGTTTGTGACTTTTTATGCTAGTTGGAGCAATTTGGAGTTCGTGCTTCCCAAGTTGTTGCAAATGAAATCACTTTTATTATGTTGATAGTGAAAAAGCCTGTCTTAGAATTTTCTTACATTAGTTGCCTTAGAACAATTAGATGGCACAATTTTTAACTGTCATGGGATATCTTCTCTTACCTTTGTTCCTTGAAATTATTTTGGCCCAAACAGAAAACCAGTAAGCGGGTACACTTTGTCAGGAACTTGATCCGTGAAGTTGCTGGGTTTGCTCCTTATGAGAAGAGGATCACTGAGCTTTTGAAGGTAGGAAAGGACAAGAGAGCACTTAAAGTTGCTAAGAGGAAGCTAGGTACTCACAAAAGGGCCAAGAAGAAGAGAGAGGAGATGTCCAACGTGCTCAGAAAGATGAGGTTGGTCCCATCCTCTTGTTTCGGAGTCCTTGTATTTCTGTTTGTGCATTCTATGGAATTTATTGGTGTGATTGTGTTATATTGAAGCTATACTTTTTGTCAACATTCTCTTATATTTTGTAAATATGCACAGGGCTGGTGGAGCTGGGGACAAGAAGAAGTGAGTCTTATGTTCTTAATTTCAGTCTCACAGGATCCATCATCGGTGGTGGATAAGCATCGAGTTTTGTTTGATTCAATATTTCAGTACCTAGACTCTTATTCTCTTTGAAAGTCGGTTTGTTTTTGACTAAGACATGAGAAATGGGAAGTAAGTTTAGCTTATTTTGTGTTTTACAGAATTTGGGCATGAGTTAATGTGAGTTAATATTGTTTCCAGTCTTTAACATTAGCATTGTTAACATGGAATGCTTGTTTTTACACCTGCTAATTTCTTGCTTTGATCTGCATTTTTAACCCTCTTCCATTGTTTCGGATGTCTGGTTGGCACCAAATTAGCATATAAGTTTTATAATTATCATGGTTTTTGCAATTCCATTAAGCTGCCTGACAATAAACTAAAAAGCTTACGGCAACCGGGGACAGGAAGGATTCCACATTTATATCTGGCTTACCTTCCCCCAATTCCATGTTTGGTATGGTTGGTTCAACTCAGATTTCTGAGTTAGAATTGCTCAACAATCTTGCCAGAATGTGTTAAGGTCTTCTTCGGCGCATCTATTTTGAATACTTGCCTGTATTTTTTTTTGAGTTTGTGTAAAAACATGCACTTGTAATTTTTCATGGGCATTTCAACATTACGAATTCAGTATATCGGAAAACATGAACAAAACATCGAAAAAAGGCCAAGCACTATACACAATTGGAATCTGTGGATAGTATGTGGAAGCCACTACATAAATTTTTGCACGAGGTGGTCAGTTGCCAACAAATTCTGGAAAGTAACTAGGCAGACCTAACGAGTAGTTCCGTAGCAGCTTACGCCTTTCGCAGGCGGTCTATATGTCAAATGGTTGCAGCAACAGAAGGAAGTTACTCATTGAAGTGAACGCCAAAAGGTTCAACATGTTTTTTCATCCTAAAATTCCGGTGGCACGGGGTTTTCCTACCCAATTTTGGATATAATTATGTATCTTTTTCTTCCTAAAATGCAGATGGCATAGGGTCTATCTTCTACCCACGTTTAATTATAATTATATTAGATGTTCTTTCAATAAGCCGTGCTGTTTACTCAATTTTAATAATAATAATTATATGTTTTCACTAAACCGAAACACGTCCCTGAGCACATTCTTAGCTCTAACAACGTGCAAGAATGGAGAGCTTATAAACTTCTATTCAGGGTTTTCCTAGGAGCAATGGATCAAGTTTGGGCGAAACCGACCTCGGGATGGAACTGGCTCGATTCAAGCCTATAAAGAAAGGACCTCAGGACCCATGAAACTGAATTCAGCAATCATACACATGACCGACAATGGAAATCAAAAGTGAGTTCTAAATAGAATTCAAGGGCATATATATGTAATTGGAAATCAAAAGTGAGTTCTAAATAGAATTCAAGGGATGTGATTAAATATTAGATGATAGGGCAAATTTATAAAATTCAATTCAATTGATGTAAAAAATTTGAAACTCAATTTTGAATTTCATTTTAGATATTCATAATATTTTCAAACTGAAGCAGGGTTAGATGAAAGGATTCAATTGATTCAATTTAATCCCATTAACAATCCATCGTTTCAGACCCATTAAAGATGAAGATCTATTAAAAATCCAACTAAAAGGATAAAATCCAATCTGTTTTGGACTCATTTTAAATAAAAAGTATAAGACAGAATTTTGTTTTACTGAAAATGAAAATTATAAAATTACTTTTTCTGTATAATAATAATCAGCTAGTTCTAAAGTATATTATGCAGATTTAATGAAATATTTAAAAAGAATCCAAGAATTGTATATTTAATAGTTAAACTCATCCAAATATTTACCTTGTAAATCTAATCTAAATCTAATATATTAGATAAATATTCATTAGTTTGTAAAGATCCACTGGATCCGGGTGTAATTACCATCCTCGTTCCCATGTTCATAACTTAATAATGTGGATGTTGATGCAGACAACAATTCTTTGGCCGTTGTAGATTATAACGAAACTATCTGGCAGTTACACAAATCACAATTTCGGCATGCAGCAAGCTTCAAAAAAGAAAGGGTCAATGTCAATTATTATAAAAACTCCTTCGGGGCAATTGTTTTACATGGCCAATTTTTATTGTCGACTGCCCAAATGAGTTGAGCCCCAAACATATCGAGCCATAAAAGCAAATATGACGAAACACCCCAGTTTATTGCTCCACTACGTTCCAAGAAGAGTCAATTACGCAAAAAGGACATGACTATGTCGTGATATACCCAAAAAAAAGTTCGCAGGCAGGCACTCTGCACGGTGTTTCTATTGACGAAAAGAAATGAAAAATGAAAGAAAATTGTATCTCTGGCCAATGATAGAGGTTGATAGCCCGAAATGACTCACATTGGGGGGGGGGGGGGAGATAGAGATCAGGTCTTGAACCTTTGAGTGAGCTTCTCCACTCCTTCCCTACAGTCACCCGCAACGCGCTTTGCTCCTTCTTTGACAGCAGAGCCAAATTCAAGGGCACTTTGTTGAAACTCTTGGGCTGATTTACCAGCCTTTGTGAAGGCAGCTTCTCTTAGTTGTTCAGCCTGTTTCCCAGTTTTGGATGCCCATTCCTGCAAGTTTGCTATGAAAAGGGAAATCATGTGGATGATCTTGTCAATTACCTCTCTAGATTTCCCTCCGACATCTGCTGCCATTTTTTTGAGCTTGTCTAGTAAACTCTCAGCTCTGTTAACTGTTCCTTGAAGTGATAGCTGCTTTCCAGCATTAAGCCATGTAACTTCAGCAGAAGCCTCCTCCCGGAGGTTATCATCCACAACCACTTTGATGCCATGCCTCTCCCAACGATCTCTAGCCTCCTCCAAGGCTTTTGCTTGTTCTCTTACTCGTTTGGCCTCATCCTCTGCCCAAGCCCTGAGTCATTGAATTTACATATGTCAAAATCAATTACTCCAATTACTGAGCTCGTAATAACAGTGTTAGTTGATTGGACAAAACGAGAGATGAAGTAATAGTTTCTAAATATTATTTTCATATCTGTAATTCCGATGTTACACAACATTTTCTAAATGTAATTGCAATGCCAGTGTTATAACTAAATACAGACAAGTTATGTGGAATTAAAATAACATGCCATTACGGAGTTGTTAAGAACTTAAGATAACTGATCTGGAATTCAGCTGTGATATAAGACTTATGTATATATAGCTCATGTCCTCATCAGTATGTATCTGCATGCAAGTATAAAACAGTTAATTACATGTAATCCTTGAATTCAAACAGCAAAAGTAGAAAAAATATACATCATCCGACCCTTCCCACATTATCTTTGGTTTGAACATTCTCATCAAGTCAAAGTAGAACAGTAACCAATCATAATTTAGTTTTCTTCAGAATTCCACAAATTTACCTGGCCATGGACAAGGCTTTTCTTTCAACCTCTAGCTCATACTGTAAACGGGCAATCTCCTTGTTTTCAATTTCTGCTTGTTCTCGAAGCTTACCAATCCTCTCTTTTTCATATGATATTTCTACCTTGTTATTTAAAAGGCTCTGTAATTGATCCTCAACCTCACGTCTCAATCTTGAGTAAACCTCCATTTCTGATTCAATAGCAGCACGTTCTTTCATCAAGGCAATATTATCTTCTTCTCTCTCAGCTCTTAACCTTTCCAACTCTTGTCTTGCCTCCTCGGCCATTTTTTCCACAGCATTGATTTTTTCCCTTTCTATGGAAAGCTCCTTTTCAAAACCTGCATTAATATCCTCCTCAACTTGAGCCACTAAAGCACTATGTGCAGCAACAGCATTTTCAGCCATAGATTCTGCTTCAATGCGGGCAAGCTCTTCACCTACAATGTCAGAAGAATCACCTGTTGCAAGGGCAACAGCTGCTTGGGCTTTTGTTACTGGTTTATCTGGCTGGAATAGTCGTGTATAACCTTACACCCCCGGAGGAAAAGAAAAGGAGAATAAGTTGAGGAAAAAGAAAATTGTTTTTACAGAAAATAATAAAATTTTATTACCAAACATATGGTGCTCAACATATTAGAAAGACTTGCACAAGAATGTAACTCACCAAATGCAAGAGCTATTATTCCCTGATCCCCAGCAGATAGGTCAGCTACAAGTGCAGGACAGGCATCCGGGTGTATTTTATCTGTGTCTATAAAACCAGAAAGGTGGTACAGCATCTGGCCACCAGTCAATGTATTTCATGAACAGAAGTTTATCAGTTATATTCCAACTTGAATAAGAGGATAATTTAAGTATGTGAGGCCAAACAACGATTAAAGCTACCTTTCTGTCTGCCTCTGGGAGCCGTCTTTTCTCTAAGGCCATTTTCCAACTAACAAGATCTTGGCGTGATAAAGGGCTGCAGAAAAAGAAATTCACAGTTGTAGCCTATGTGAAACCCAGATACATCTGAAAAAGAAGGCAATGCAACTAAACAATATATATGACAAGACAGGAAAGAAACCTTTTGAAAACTGGTCAAAAAAAAGTGAGAAAGCTGTATAACTGCATTGCCCGAATGAAAAAGGTAACTACATATCAGACATCTAGTAAATCACACCTTCCAGGGGAGAAATAAAATGGGCTGTGGTCTTCATCTGTAGACAACTGTGTATCACATCTTGAAAGTTTGCTAGCTATAAGTCCAGCTTCTGCCAAGCCTGAAGATCTGTATTGTTTAGTCTTGATATGCTAGAAAAGGAAAATCATGTATATTGACAGGCATTTTTGAAAATGTGAAAGTCATAGTATCTTTTACTCACCTTGGATGAAAGAAAAATCAGGATCTTCAGGTGTGATATCATCAAATGCAAGTTGAGTAACATTCTCAATGTACATGGCAGGATACACCTTTGAAATTGTGTTCCTTAACCAACCAAAATCAAACATGTATCGCATGTTCATTTCTTGTTATTCGCATTACAGTAACAGAAACAAGAAAAAGAAAAAAAAATGAAAAATGAAAAAACCAACCTTGAAAGAGCACTGCTAGCAGACACCAACCAGTGTGCATATTCACGACGTGTGCATAAATCACCAGGTTGAACATCAGGTTCAATGACCTGAGATTTCAGGAAATTGTAAGTGAACTGTAAACTCTTATTATCTTTGTGAATGACCAGAATAACATGAATCGATATTTATTTATTAGTATAGAAAACCAAAGTAAATTAATAAAATATGAACAATGATATAGCTAATATATAAAATGCATCAATCAGAGTTATTCAATCACATGCATTTTCCAGCCTAGTCACTAACAATCTCTTCACAATTGCTATCACTCTGACTTTGTTTTGTCCACACAATAACAATCACCACCAATTGCCATGGCTACTATCACTGACAGTCATCACAAACTATTTTTACATTACTGCTGCCACAACCTTCCCAAAACTCTACATCACTCCTGTCTAACTACTACCAACCCACCCCATTGCCATTATTTCTACCAACACCATCATCGACGTTATAGCTGATGATCCATGACTATTATTAGTCTACTAAGATTACCATCAATGTCACCATTGTTAATAATTTCATTGTATGAAGAAGCTTTTCTAAACATAAATTAAGGTCTGTCTGTACATCACATAACTTTATTTTAGTGAACTTAGGGCAGAAAGGAGCATCGCATGGTACCAGAACCCAAAAGAAAATGAAGGTGTCAACAATAACAGAATTTATTTTGCTACAGTACCAGTTATTTAGCCTCTACAAATTCTTCTGGATCAATCTTTCAACAACAAGCAATGAACAAAATGCAAAGAAGAAAAGGAATAACTAGAAATAAAACTTTAGAAGCCCATTAAATTCATCAAAATTATGACAGATGGAAAATAAAAACCTTTAAAACTTGTAATGCTGCCAGTGCTTGCCCCTGAACCTGATCAACAGCTGCAGGAACCAGAACCTTTCCAGGATGCGCCTGGACAGCTGCAGAAACTATGGACGGAGCAGGAATTCCAGGAGCAGAGAAAAAGGCTCCAGCATTGGGAGATTCAGACTTACTTCCATTCGTCTCAATATAAGTGTTTCTATCCTGTTTATCTACAAATGTAGTGTCTGATGGTGAGGCAGGGTTTTCTATCAGCATGCCACTGTCAGAAAGGTTTTTCTCTTCCAGGAACTTATCTCCTTCAGTAGAGACCTGTGACATTTTGCTGAGGCCAAGGTTTTCTTGGGCAGCAGTTGATGACACATTATCTGGGTTGTCTTTTGGAAATAACTCCATATCTGAATTTGTATTTGACTGTGGATTAACAAAAACTTCATTTGGTAAATTGGCATTTCCACTGCCACTTGAGCTAGTCGTTTCATCCTGCAGTTGTGATGGATTAGCATCAAAGCCAACCATGTTTCCTGGTTCAACACTGAATAGGTTCTCTTTAACTTTGGAAGTTGATTCTGCTGTATCCGCAGCAGGGCTGCTATCAAAATCTCTAAATCCAGGAGCATTAAAAGAATCACCAGCGTTTTTTGACTCAAGAATGTTAAGTTTTGAGCTTTCTGTGGGAACCACAAACTGGTCATCAATAGCAGACCCCTGTTGTAACTTTTGTTGATTGGATATGTCTCTGGTGGCATCAGAACCACTGGAGTCATGTTTAATAGCAACTAACTGGGATCCTATATTGGAATTATCATCAATTTTATAGTCACTACTAATCTTATCGATCTCAGTAGATGAAGAATCCTCAGATATACTTATCTGATCTTCTGTATTACCATGTTCTTGCTCCAGCTTGTTAATTGCATTCACATGTTCTGTAACTTTATCCTTGTGGTCATCAGAAGACAAAAGCACCTCCTGCTCTGTTGTCAGGGGTTCCAATTGTTGTCTAGATGCTGCATGCACACACACACACACACCCCCACCCGCCCCCACTAGTACGTTAAATATGCAAAAGGTAACACCCAACCTCCCCGTACGAGAAAACTTAATAATCATCACAAAAGGGGCAGATAAAGAATACTTACCAGAACCATTTCGTTTACTGAAAGATAAGGCAGTAAAAGTAAGCCCCGCGAGAAGAAGTACTCCAGCCACTCCAGCTCCCACAACTCCTGAAAGCAAGCTACTCCAAAAGTGTTAAGTGGTCTTTTACAATAGTAGACAGCTGAAACTGTGGAATTGTAAACGCTACAAAAAGCTTTATTTCAGCAACCAAGTCATATATCAGATCGTTAAACCCAGATACCACTGCTTTGCAGTTTAAACCAACCCAATTAAAAGGCAAGTTCAAGCTTGGATAAAATAGAAATTGCACTAAGGGGAACAATGCAAGTAACACTTCTAATGTAGTTGCATATCATTTTTCGTATTTTCCCTCGGATTACCTAGCATTAATGCTATAAATTCCAAATTGAAGCTCCATGGACACAATACAGACACACACAGAGTGCGGTTGTAGGATAAATAGTTCCAATTAACAAACAGTTTGACATTTTTGACACTCAATGAAGAAAACGATGGCCACTGCAAGTGCTCATTACTGATGTTCTCGGCTGCCAAAACAAGCTATGACGGCCAGAAATTCAAGTGCTATCCTCACCTCCGTAGTTTATCTTCTTCTTGGAATTGGTAGGCTGTTCCCCACCCTCCGAATTGGACCAACCAGATAACCCGTCAACCTTGGAGTCCGACCCAAGCCACGATCCCCCATTCGGAAGCCTCTCCAATTCACTCCCATTTCCTGCTCCGGCTCGAGATGCAACACGGAACAAAGGGACCCGACGATCCAACTTGAACACTCGTGGCTGCACAATGATTGGGAATTTCCTGCAATTAGCGCAATTGAAAGCTAATCGAAGCTGGAGAGAGCTCGGTGAGCACGCAGCCGCCACGGAAGCCATGATTCCCAATTTGCAAACGACGAATGCGTGAAATATTCAATTTTTGAAGCAGACGGAAAGTGGTGGGCTAGCGAGATACTACGGAGAGAGGAAATTAGTACCAAAAAAAAAAAAAATCCGTGGATAAATGGGAGGTTACAACAAGGCATAGTAATTTGTTGTGTACTACCGAATGGTAGCAGATTCTCTCTCCTTGTCGCTTTCTCTCAACTGCTTTTTCCGGTTAATTTTAAAGACACCGATGACCAAAAAAAAAAAAAAAAAAAAAAGAGCCAAAGACACTGTCAGTGTCTGAATGTAGTTGAAAATTATGTATTTAATATGCAATTTTATAATTATACTTGTATTGTAAATGAAATTTCTATAAAATTATATTTTATTGGGGAAAAAGTTGTGTGATTTATGGACAAAACTCTAACTCTTAGGTTAAATCTTTGTAAAATTTTGAAAACAGGCTGCAGACGCATTACCCAATTATCTCGGGTTTTCAACGGAAAAGTAAATATATAGGTTTTTCTTTTGTCTATTTTTCCTTGATTATGTATTTTAGGTTTTTGTAGTTTTTAAAATAAAAATGATTATTACTTAATATGCAAAATAATAAAATTAAAAAAAGATTTAATCTGTAAAATAATATCCTTTTTTAAAATCTATTGGGGGCCGGCAAAAAAAAACATGTTTAAAATCACAAGTATAATAAATCATTCATTTTTTCAAGTCACCAAATCAATCATGGTGATCTTTTCTTATGTGTGTGCTCTTTACGTTTCTTCGTTTTTGGTAACTTTTTACAAACATCACATCCATAAATGAGGATGCCCGCAGATGGAAGTTTAGCTCGCAGACTCAAATTAAAGTTGACAATTGAGACACTTATATAAATATATATATATATATATATATATATATTATGGATCACTGATAATTTAAGTCTCTTGACTCTCTTTGATTATAACAAGACTTCGGTTTCTATAATTTCTTCAATGTAAATTTATGAAAGATAAAATTATTAAATTTTGATTTAATTTCGCAAGAATAAATTATGCATTTCTTTCTCAGATACCAATGAAGAAATTATGCATTCCCCTCTAATAACTTGAGGAAAATTAAGAGAGATTGAAGCAGATTGGGGTCCCGATCGCAAGACTCGTTTGTTTCAATCTCTCTCAAGTACCTTAGATATATCTTTTAACACCTGACCACATCAATTTCATATATGCTGGCACACGTGGCTTAGGGGTCAGAAGAATCTTTGCATTTACTCAGGATATGTTCCTCACTTGAAAACACAATCACAAATTAACATTAATCTAGTGGTAAGATACTCAATTTGGACATACAAATAAAACCAAAAACCTATTTCTTCCCTACGATCGAAAAACTACAAGAATCTACCTAACTGATCACAAACTTAACATATATGCAGCCATTCCTTACTCCCCTGAGCTCCCGTAAGAGCTCCCAAGATTTGCAGCTATGTCATGAACCAAAAGCCTGATTATGTTACTGCCTGATGATCTTGAAATATCAATGCACTCTTGCAGGTCTGCATCACAGGCTATCAAAACCCATTCTTGATCATCATCCATGTACTTAACATCTAAAGTGCCCAACTCTAGTTTCAATCTCTTGGCCACTTCTTCTTTCAATTCCACAACGCCACAAGTCAAAGATATCCGGAATCTTATGATATCTTCTCCATAAGTTGCCTTTACAGTCACGCTCTTCATTTCTTTCCTAGCTGTGAGAGGTGACATTGTGTCAACAGGATTGTCCATGCATTGCCTGGGAGCCAAGTTTGAACATGGAGGATTCGTCCCACAGGCTTCAAGGACCTGATCCTCTAATATGGCATCTGCTACAGAAGGACAGAGATTCCTTAAGTCTATCGAACTGCCAGCATCCTCAATTAGGATTCCTCCAAACGCCTCTTCAGGTTCTGCGGCCACCAGCTGCAAAGTCAACTCTGGTGATCCCCCTACCCTAACAAATTGCTCATTGACGGATGCAACAAATATATCTTTTGCCGGTGAAGTTTCATTTGGGGGACTACCTTGGCATGAGCCTTGAGAAGTAGGATTTGCACTAACCTCACTCGAATCACTCCCCACAGACCTGGTTGGGCTTTTACTGAGCTCCTGAGCGGACTCTTCTTTGTCATGAATAACTTCGTTAGGACTTTCTACTCCAGCTGAGCTGTTTGTCATTGGTACTTTGAAGGCATCCAATTCATTATCTTTCATATGAGGTTCTGACGGCTTATTGCTTAATGATGCTTGTTGGCATAACTTGCTTAAACTAGAAGGCTCGGAATATGAGCAAACAGTAAATGGAGGTGGATTTGTGCTGAGAGAATTTAAACCAAATGCTCCTTCAGCGCCTTGGACAGATTCAATAACTCGCTTCAGCTTGGACAGGGAGCGGTTAACTTTGTTGATCTTTCGAGATGGCCAACGGGATATTCCATGTTGCCTACAGATGCGCTTCATTGTAGTTGGACAAACTGCAATGCAAAATTATACCTGAGAACAATATGCTTGACCTTGTAATAGTAACTCACAATCATTGCATGTCAAAATACATATTCTTTGAAAAAATAATTTAGACTTCATCTGATTCATAAGAACAACAGAAGCAAAAATACTTTATAACTATATTACAGAGTATTAACGTACCACCAAGGCTTTTAGCAGCATCTTTAAGACTTCCAGCAAAATATCGTTGCAAAACTTCAAAACTAATTGATTTTTCAGTTTTTCCACGTTTTCTCACTGATGTTTTTTTAATTTCTCTAGTTTCTAAATTGGAAAGTTGATCAATGTTCTCATCTGCATTATCAGCAGGAGTTCCTCCATCATTTATATCATTGAAGCACATCATTGTTTTCTGTTCTGATGAATCCGGGGGTATTATCTCTCCCGTATATAGTGAGGCATCAGGTCCAGGCAATGATCTTGTTGATTGGGTTATTAGAATAGATTCAACCCTTGAATAAACTCTTTCATTCGCTGCTTCAACAAATTCAATTAATCCATCCTCCTCAAGTTCAATACCGGCAGCAATTTTAAGACTCTGGAAATGCTGGTTCATTGTTGTCAGTATGGATCCCAACAAAGTCTTCTGTTCATAAAAGTCAGTGATCCTAGGAGGCAAAAAAAACTCTAATATGTAATCATCATTTCCAGTGTGAGTACTTTGTAAGCAGATTGCAAAACAACTGGTTAACCCAAACATAAGTGCATAGTGCACTAAAGGGTACTCAGTTTTGCAGAACTGGGTGATGTTTCCACTAAAGCACATGTTGTGGGACAAAAATGCCCTGCCAGCAACCCCTTGACCTTGTTGTAAGTGATGCTCAACACAAGCCTCACGGAAACCCCAAATGTGAGCATCTATAATATAGAACGCTACATCAGTTGTAGACATGCAAACTTTTCCCGTGCAGCTACCATCAAAGCTAGAGCAGCTTTTCTTTAGACCACCACCATGAGCCAGAACACTTCGATGACGGCAGGGAACCCATGTTTGAGCTAGAGGTAATTTATAAGTTTCACTCACCACAGTCAATATCTCCAAAATCTCCGCTAACGCATTCTGGCGACCTTCATTACAAATCTGGTTTAAAAGCATTGCCAAGTTATATCTGTGATAACAAAGTGGTAAGAAATAAAACACCACACATATCTAGCTTTCATATTATGCACCAGATTACAATGAATGGAAGTTGCAACTCACTTGTGTGTTTGGATGGTCTAAAATTTCTAAGCTCCTCAAATCTACTGCCTGCAACAAAATTGATAACAGGTGACTGAGGAATATTGAAAATAAAATGTCTACAGTCACAACATGCCATTAGCATGAGCAAAGTACTTTTATAGTTGATAAGATTTCTAAACCAACCTTGTTGAGTTATAAAAATCAAACGGTATTTAATAAACGTGAAAAATATATGAAAATTAACGTGAATAGCAAAGGTGAAAGAAACCAAACCTCAAGAGCTTTGCAGACTTTATCAACTTCTGGGGCATAATGGATCTTTTGTGAATTCATTATCAGCTCAAGTACACCAACACATGACTGTCCTGAAGTTTCAAACACAGGCAAAGCCAGGGTTCCATGAACATTGTATATTTGTGCATGATTTCGACGTGGATACTCTTTACTAGAATAATACTGAACATCAGGAGTCCATTCCGGTAACTTCTGCTGAAACACACGACCAGGAAGCCCCAAGTTTCCATCATTCTCCCCATCTACAGAAAACATGTACATAAGAGAGACTGTTCTATATTGATTCAGTCCATTACTATGCGGGTCAAGAACAAAGGGTTGCCCAGAAGTTGTGAGCACATAATGATTTCCATTCCTCACAGGTGCCCAAACCTGAGCCAGAACATTCTCTCCAGTCGACTCTTTAAAGTGACGAAGCGCTTGCGTCATCCTTTCCTTGATTAGATAACACCCATCTGGATTCTCTAATGGTGGCAGAGCCACAGGGGGTGAGAAAAGTCTTTTGTCATCTTCATTTTCTTTTGTCCCTTCAGTTACTGAATTTGAATTGCCTGAAAACCGTGACTTGAAAGTCAGAGGAAATTGCAGCTGCCAGATGAAACTACATACATCATTTGACACCAGACGGCATTACGTTAGCCAAATGGTCTTGGTAAAAACATCTCTTAGCGTCATAATTGTTGAGCTTGACACAAATTTCAATTGTTATCTATTAATGCTAGATTTCTATTGGAAGATATCTTCCTATTCAATTTAAGTTTTTGTATTAGAGTAAGTTTGTGAATACTTGTCAAGCAAATATTTGGAACTATATACATTTGTGTTTTACAAGGGTTTGAGGTATGGGAGAAATTTGGTTACATGGGAATATAAGTGTTTATGTTTTATTGTGCTGTTCTTTGTTTTATTGCCTGATGCTTGTTTATTTGAAGAGGGAATTATTTTCCTAACAATAATATATAGAAATTCTAAAATTAATAAATTCTTCAACAGTTCACTATCAAAAAACACCATTAAAACAAGGTAAAACAAGCAAGCGAAGTCATTAACTTTAGTTTCTCCAATTTAGAAGAGGAAAACAAAAAGATCAAACTACATTAAATTTGGAGGTGCGTGAGAAAATGGGCCAAACGTTCATTCATATATTATTTAACTTTATAATCAAGTTTCCCAGCGAGCAAATGGAGCTTCAGAAGAAGGGGACACTAAAGGAATGAAATATCCTTAAATTTACATAAATCTGGAACTAGGAGAAACAAAAATATCCAATCAACAAGGCTCCCAGGGTAATATAATTTTGATCTCTTTCACATTTTTAAATCAAGTAAAGACATGTCCATTGGTAACTGTTCAAGCTACGGTCAACAAACTATGAAAAATAAAAATGAAGTTATAAAAATTGGCTGTAAATCAAGTTCAATGATTGAACAAACTGCAAAAGCACGATTAAAAACGAATCAAAACATACAGGAGAACAATGGAAAGCAGTCAGAGAAGGCTGAGGCCGAAACTTTGGGATGGCTATCATCGTCTACATCTGAAAAAGCCCAGAGAGGAGATGAAGGATGCTCCGATGAAGTGTATATAAGAAAAGGAGACATTGGATTTGACACAAGGGGTATCTGATCCAATGGCCATGAACTCTCAAAATCGAGATCGAATTCCATCACAGACTCGGGTTCTTCCGGTGGCTTTGACTTGGGAGAAACTTCTGGATTTTCTTCTTTGGAATCAGACATTTTCTCTTCTGAAACTGCTATTGTCCGGGAAAATATTTTCGGGGTATGAGTTGAAAGAGATCAAGGGTAAGTTGAGAGCAGCAGTGACGGGTAAATAAGACAAGTAGTTGGATGATTCCACCCATGTAATAAACCAAGGACAGGCTTTGCCACTAGCAGGTTACAACGAAGTTTAAAATATTGGTGGGCAATAAAATATTTCTTTTTTTTAAAAATAAATTTTCCATCGAAGCACCAACTATCAAAGATGCGCACTCTAATCCGTCTCTCTCTCTCTCTTCTTTTTTTGGGACCATATTTTCAGCCACTGAACGAAAGTGATAGCAAACATACAAGGGAAAGAAAACAAGGAAAAAACCTGTGAAAATTTCAGACACAATAACATATTAATAATCATGTTATTATCCAAGTAGGATTTGACTTTAACATAACAAATAAATTAATTTATAATTTATTAATTTAATCAATAAATTACAAATTGGTTTCTAAAAATGTTTGATGTACAAGAAATTAGTAGTTTATAAATTCTAATTCAATAAATTTTATAAAATAACTTATAAGTAAGTAATTTTTTCAAATTTGCCCTCTTTTTTTAATTAAATGATAATCTATATTTTAATTATATATTTAATACATTCACATTAATTCAATATAAATAAAAATAAGTAAATAAACAAATATATAATATCATAAAATATGATTAATTGAATTTTAGGTTATTATATTATTATTTAAATAATAAAAATGAATAAAAAATATAATATCATGAACATAATTAATTAAAATTTAAATAAATATAATCTTATTTTGAATATTTTAACTATATTAATATAATTTAGTATTAAAATAAAAATAAATTAATTTAATTAATATATCTATTTATATTAATATATTCTTTTATGTTATTTTACATTTTTAACTAAATTTTCTCAAATACTTGTAATACGATTAGTTAATTTATCATTTATTAGTTACCAATTAACTTATTAATTATTAATTAATTTTTTAACTATCAGTAATTTATTAATTAATTATATTAACTAGAGTCATACTTTAGAGAGTAAGATGAATCATCAAATTATTATTAAGATTACAAGGAAGTGGATAATTGCGAATTAAAAAAATTTGATAACTTGTTATTTTAAAGCTTTGATTTTCTAATAGTTGTTATGGTTATATTTTTTTTCTCTTTTTTTAAGTTTTACTAAAAAATATTTCTATTATTTGTTATTTTAAAAAATAAAATTATATTTATTATCTTATTTCAAATATTGCTTTTATTATCTAAATAAATATTTAATAATTTTATTTATTAATTAATTTTTAATAAAAACATATTAATAAAAACATATTAATAAATTATAATTAAACTCTTTTAAAATTAATATCATTTATTATATTTTTAATTTTATATATTAACTTTAATCAAAACTTGAAATTTTTTTTGAAAAGAATACATTTTATTCTCTAGTGTACAAGGAAAACAACCAGCACCTTTTTTTATGCTTAAGATTTAGCTTAGGAGGTGAAGGATTAGTGTAAGGGACTTAAAAGAGAATAAGGTGGAAGAGAAGGTGAAAAAATAAATGAATAAGTTATTTCTTTTTTATTTAAAATTATAGATAGAAGAATAATAAAAAATTAAGTTAAAATGTATAGTTAGTTATAATATTTTTTTAATTTAAAATTTTAAAATTAATTTTTGAATGAGTATTAAAGATGATGAGTTAATATTATAAATTAAAATAATAAATTAAATAGAAAACTTGTTGTAAACTTAAATTGAGGAAGCACATTAAATAGAGGAAGGTTTTACAAGGTTAAAGGTAAACTACATTGACTCTTGATGTGAAATTATGTTGGATTTACCTTAATTTATATATAATTAAATAAAAAGAAAAGATATTTTCGTCATACTTTTGAAAAAAGAAAAAGAAAGAGATTTGAAGCAATAAGAAATGAAATTGATGCCATAAAAGTTAAATCTTCTTTGATAAGTTTTCAAGTTCTTACAAAAACTTTGATAAGAAATAGAACTTTGAAAAGAAACCCTTATAAGTAATTAGATAGCATTCATGTCAAAAGTCAAAATCTCTTTTAGTATAAGGAATAAGCCTCCTTATATAGTTCTTTAAAACCTTAATTGAAAAAAGCTCAAATGATACTAAATAGGCCTAAAATGCTCTAAAATGATCCAGCGCAAAATAAACATAAATTAAAAGTCTAAATGCTATGTTAAAGTCCAAAATACTAAATAATAGAAAAATAGGATGAAATGGTACTAATTAGGATTTGAGCTGATGTGACATTAATGTGATACCATCTCCTTGATGATGTAGTAGTGACGTGAATTATGTCTGACGTGGCATTGATGTGGCTCCATCTCTTTGATGATATGGTAGTGATGTGGCACAAACTTAATTATCATGGAGCAGAATTCAAATGTATTTGATCAATCTCCTTGACCTCCTTTAGAATCATATCACCATAAGCTAATTGTAAGGCTTTTTTAAGTTTTAAACTCTTTTTTTAAGCATATAAGCTTTTTGAATTAACTATTGAAGTTCTTCTTTGATTCTCTTAATTAGTTCTTTGTGATTGCCCCTTTTAAAATTATATCATCCCTCTTTTTTAGAAATGATTCGTCCTCAAACCGTTAAAACCTACATTAAGAGGGATAAAATTAGAAATACTAAAAGAATCACTCATATTAAACTTATTATGAGAATTCAAATTAGAAATATAGTTTTTGTTTCTTTAAGAACTTGGAATGAACCATTTCCACTTAGATATAACTTGGATTTCTTTGGATCTAAAAAACTTCCTTTTCCACTCACATTATCGACAAACAACTATTTGGATCAAATATAAAATAAGAACTAACAATTTCATGCAAGCATACCAACTTATCAATAGTAATATATTTTTCAATGAAAGTACATAGAACATAGTTCTTTATAAGTTTCCTGTAAAAGTTAATTAAATCATGAAAGCTCATAATTTTAGCAGTAGATTTAGATGGTAGCCATTGTTTAATTGCCTTTTCTTTAATCATTTCTATTGCATTGCCACACACAAGATCTTTTAAATATAATAGACTTCGTGCATAATGAACATTCTTTAAAATTATTATGCAAATTTTCATTTCTTAAAATTTGCACACATATTGCAAAGCTTCAAAATGCTCATCTACAACTTTGACATACACAAGAATTTTAACAAGATATGACAAACAATCTTTCCAATGCTTTAAATTCTTAAGCAACAACAAAATTCAACCTTTAAGTAGGGGTGCTTAATGAGTCTTTGGCCCGTGAGCCTAGCGGACTTGTCCGTAGGCTTTTTGCGGATCAAACTATTGCGATCCTAAATGAGCTTAGCCCGTGTAGGCCAACCTATAGGTTAAATGGGCTGGCTTATAGGCCAAAGCCGTTTATAAGGCAAAATTTGTGAATTTTGTGGATTTTTGTATGGATTGGACTAGTTAAAATAGGCTCGCATTTTAGCGAACTGGGCCTAAATGGGTCCAACCTATACAGGTTAGCCCGTTAAGCACCTCTACCTTTAAGCACATGAAAGCAATTTAAAAGAGTAACAATAAATTTATTCTTGGAAACATTCAAAACATGAAAGCAATAGAAACTTATAAAAACTTACAACTGAAAACACATAAACTTAGCACAAGAATCTTATCTAAATAAACCAAAATGCATTTATTAAAGGAAATATGCAAAACATGATTTAATAAGTTTATAGGAGTACTTGGTACAATAGATAAACTAAGTATCAAAGCTAACCATTGCTTTATTTTGAAAACATTTTTCCATGCATTCCTTATTCCAAAGCAAAGTGGATAAAATTCACCTATCAAACCATGCTTAGAAAACATATAAGGATCATGTAACACATCAAGCATATTATCTAAAGTTTTTTTATATCTAAAATGTTTTTTCAAATTAATTTTTTTTATGATAAAACTTCTAGAAAATATAAAAGAACTAGGCAACTTATCATGCAAATCCCCTAAAGTTTTTTTAACCTAAAATGCATTATCAAATCATAATCACAAGTTTCTCCAACAAACAAATCATTTAGAGAATTTTTAGGCATAAATAATTCATTTATTTCACATAAAATTTTATTATGCCTAAACATTTCTCTAAAAAGCATTTCTTCACAAACATTAACATTGGAAACAAATTCAACTTTTAAAGAAATAACAAAATTATGTGAAGAGATAGCACTATCATAATTATTTACATATAAATTCTTAATGTACTTAAGACTCAACAATATTATATATAAAGAGTCCTTATTATACTCAAAACTTAATGATTTATCATGGAAAGTAGGGATAAGAGTATACCTTTGAGCTAAAGCATTATCCACCATATTACTTTTACCTTATTTACATTGGATGATACATAGATATGTCTCATGAAATTCCTCATTCTTCGTATGTTTTTCAATCACATGATTTTTATAGGTTTGAGTTAAATTTCTAAAGATGGAGTCTACATAATGTTCTCCTCTCTTCAAAGGTAGTACTTCTTTGGAACTTTCTCTTGAAGGTGCTTGTTAATATTTCTGTAAAAGAAAATTAAAAGCATTTAGAAAAATAAATTCAACTTTGTTAGTATTTTCATAAGCTTCTTTGTATAAGATAATTGGTTTATAAATACATAAGGCATATCTCATAGCATTTGTTTTTGCAAATACACTCAATTTTTCTATTGCTTTCCTTGGCTCTTCACTTAATTCTTTCTCTTTCTTTCCTTCCTTATAATTACTCTTTGTTTTGTTAGAATTTTTATTTTTTTCAGTCAACCTTAGTTTTCTCTCCTCTTTTTCACAAGTACTCTATTTCTTTTCACTCACACTTTTATTCTTTTTATCTTTCTCATTTTGCTTTACCCTTTTTTTCTATTTTTCTTTCTCTTCTCTCTTCTATTATATCATCATTTGATTTTTATAAACTTGTTTTAGAGTTAAAAGCTTGAGAGAGAACTTCTTTCTATCTTTGACAAGCTTGTATTTGTTGAGAACAATATCATGAGTAACTATCAAATTGCCATAGTTTTCTAAGCAAAAGATGGTAAGCATACATGGAAACCATATTACAAAAAATTTCATCATGGTACCTCTTAATAGAGAAAGAAACTAACACTTGTTTATTCATTTTTAACTTCTTATTTTCATTTAACCATTATAGCATGTAAGGGATAAGATACTGTAGAGTGAGTAAATTCATCTTTTCAACTAAGGTAATGCTAGCCATATTAGCACAACTCCCACTATCAATGATAACTTAGGAAACCTTCCCTTAGATGTTACACCTAGTATGAAAAAAGTTTTCTCTTTGATTCTTGCTCTCCTCCTTTATTTACACATTTAAGACTCTCCCACTAACGCACCTCTATCAAAAGGATCCTCATTATTCACACTATCTTCATCAGATAACTTATTTTTTTCACATATAGAATCCCATTTTTTATTATCTTTGACCACTATAAATTTTTTATCTTTACAAGCATTTGAAACACTTAATGTTGGAATGTCTTTGATTCTCTTCAACTTTATTTTTACCTTTAGAAGACTCATCTTTTGATTTTGAAAAGAAATTGAACTTGAACTTGCTCCCTCTTTCTTCCTTTTTGTCACTCTTTTTTCCCCAAGATTTTCATGGAGAGCTTGATTGTGAGTTACATTTAGATGAGCTTCTCCTTTTGAGTTGCCTCTCCACTTTTATAGCTAAGTGTACCATCTCTTCCAAGATTACATAATGTTGTAATTATACCACATTAGCAATATCTTTATTCAATTAATAGAGAAATTTAGCTATAATTGCTTCTTGACTTTGCTTTAGATTGGCTTTAGTTATAGTAATTTCCATCTCATTGTGATAATTTTCAACACTATTGGCTTTTTAGATTAGACTTTGCAATTTTTGGTGTAAATTATTTTAGTAATAACTAGGGATGAATCTTCTTTCCATGACAAACTTCAAGTCTTTCTAAGTTCTAATGGATTTTTCATGCTTTCTCCTTACATTTATCATTAATTTATCCCACCAAGTAATGGTATAATAAGAGAATTCCATGATAGTAAGCTTTACCTTTTTTTCTTCTGAATAATTGTAGTAATAAAAAATTAACTCCATCTTCTTTTCCCACTTAAAGTATGTTTCTAGATCATTTTTTCTTTGTGATAATGGGATTTTCATCTTAATACTGCCAATATTAGTATCTACTCTTATGCTTTGCCTATCTCTTTCTTTTCTAAAGTTCCTCATTTCACCTTTTATTTTCTCTCCTTTATTTAAGTTATCTAATCTCTCACTTCCTTTCTTAATATTTTCAACTCCTTTATCTCTCACATGCCTATCATTTTGTCTTCTTTCTCTTTCCATCCCTTTAATCATTTCATCCATCTTGACAATTTGTGCATTCACTCTTTTAAAGCGTTGAAACATAACTTTTATAGTGAAATCTAGATTCTTAGGTTAGTAAGTATAGTTATCACTTCCTCTTGACATCTTTAATGTTTAAACCTGTAAGAAAGGTTAGATAAAAAGAAAAGTCCTCATAACAGTACACTTTGCACTTGATTTAGTCGTACTCATACTCGTGTTTATACTCTAATTTAGGCTTTTACTCTTAAATGAGCTTACACACTTTTACCTTTTTTCACTTTTTTCCTTTTCTCTTTTATGATTCTTTTAGAACTAAATGACACAATTAGCAAAAATTCAACAATTATGACTATCACTAACTCTAATTGAATGACAACACTAGGTGATAGCTCAACAATATCATGGTAGCTAGGAATTAATTCAATTAGACTCCAAGAAGGGAGTAACAAAAAAAAAGACTTAAGGATACAAAATAATAGAAAAAAACAATAAAAAATAATTAGAGGTATTGGTTTAAGAATTTAGATAATTGAAAGAGACAATGAGCAATTATTGTCAAAATGAAAAGTTCAAGTGTGATTAAAGCATATCAATAACTAACAATAATAAAAAGAAAATAACTTATTTTCTTTTGATTTTGTTTCACTTTGTTTTTCTTGCCCTTTCTTAGTAAGTTGCTTTTTAATTCACTTACTTAACTTGTTATCCTTAGTTTCTTGTTGTTTTTCTTCTTGTCACTTGTTTTTGCTTTCTAACTCACTATTACTCAGTACCAAAAATAAGTGACAAGAAGAAAGCATCATTCAACATTTGTTTTTTGAATTAACATAACTCACTTATTTTTCTTCTTGTCACTTATTTTTTTAACTTCAAACCCTGATTCACCATTCAATACTAGTTATGCTAATTGTAAGAGTATTGCACACAATTCAAACTTTATACTTTTTACTTTACTTTAATCAATTACTATATTCAATTATAATACTATAGTGTTGTGCTATTAGAATATGGCAATTGATTATTACAAGCTAAACTTTTTATTTTGAACTTTTAACAAACATGTTCAATGTACCTTCCATTCACTATATCAGTACTGATATTTGAACCAAATTTTAAGTTCAACGACAAGAAATAACATAAAACAAAGAAGGTAACTAAGTATTAAAATAAATTCAAATTCATAATGACTTGGACAAATTATCAAATACAAAAAGTATAGAATTGAAGAATAATTTAAATTTGACACAAAGATGAATTAAAACATAAAAATTTAACATAAACTAAATCATAGATGAAATAGATATAAAAATAAAATAAAAATAAGATAGAAATGAAGAATTATGATATGAATTGGTCAATAGTAGCGAGAATAATATGATGAACAATGCGCAAACATCATATGAATAGTGATAAGAAATTGAAAAAAATTAAACCTGAATTGGAAATCTTGCTCTAAATATCAAATAATATGAAATTATGTTAGATCTATCCTAATTCAGATATACTCAAAGAAAAAAGAAGGATATCCTTGCCATGCTTAAAAAAAATGAAAAGATTAGAAACAATAAGAGATGAAATTAACACCACAAAGGTTGAATCTCCTTTGATAAGCTTTCAAGTTCTTATAAGAACTTAGAAAGGAAACCCTCATAAGCAATTAGATTGCATTATATCAAAATTCAAAATTTCCTTTAATATAGGGTTTATGAACAAGTCTCCTTTTACAGCTCTCTAAAATCTTAATCGAAAATTAGGCTTAAATGACACTAAATAGTCCAAAATACTTTAAAATGATCCAATATAAAATAAATACAAATTAAAGACCTAAATGCTATATTAAAGTCCAAAATATTAAATAATAAAAAATGAGATGAAATAGTGTTAATTAGGATTATGATTGATGTGGCATTGACATAGCACCATCTTTCTGATGATGTGACAATGATGTGGATTATGATTAATATGACATTTATATGGCTCCACCTCTTTGATGATACGGCGCCAACTTAGTGATGATATGGTATAATTTAAATACACTTCATTAATCTCGTCTAAGCTTATCTCTTTGTAATTGACCTCCTTTAGAATCACATTGCTATATGGTGATTATATAGGGTGATTGTAAGACCTTTTCCAAGTTCTTTTTTTAAGTATACAAGCTATTTAAATTAATTATTGAAACTTTTCTTTAGTTCTCTTAATTGGTACTTTGTGGTTACCCCTTTTAAGATCACATTAACCTTTTTAAAGCTTAGGCTAAATATAGTTTCCTTCCTTTGATTTTCATTTTTGGCTTTAACCCTCCCTCCAAATTTCATCTTTCAAACATTCCCTTCCTTTGATAGTGATTTTCCATCCATCTCAGTAACGGAAGTGAGAGTCCACATTAACCAAATGTATGTTTTCAAAATTTAATATATCTTCAAGTATTTTAGAAAGAGCCAATATTCTATTATTTCACTGTCATAATTACCTTTAATGAAACTTGATATTTAAATCTTTTAGATAATAGCTATTTTAATTTAATACTTATCATTACAAGAAATTATTAAAAGATTTTCCCTATGTTATATCTTATCTTTCTTTTATTACTTTTTGATAATCATTTATTTATTATAAAGATAATCATAATTTAAAGAGTGTGATATTTTATATAATTGTTAATGTCTGTTTAATTTATTTTAACTAACTAGTAATTATTATAAATTTATAAGGATAATTCATAATAATATTTTTTTAAAAAAATCAAAGCGTTGAAATCCATAAAATACAAATATGAAATAAAATAAAATTACAAATTTGTTGTATTTTTCTTAAAAATTAAATTATCAGGATAATAATGTAACAAATTAACAATTCACTGGATACTAGAATAAGAATGGTAGGTTAATGATGAGCCTATCGATTATTGAAAGAAAAAAATGAAATATAAATCTAATAATTCTATAAAGGTATTTTATTTCACCATTTATTAACAATAACATAATAGTCATCACAAAAACACCAATGAAACACCAGAAAATTTATAGACAAGAAACAAAGAAAATATAATTACAAAACTACCAAAACATTGAAATAAATAATAAAATTATAGAAAAAAAATTTCAACTTTTTCAAAGGAATTTTTGCTCTTTTGAGAGTTTCGCCCACCCATCATTCTTCTTCTCCTTCTCCATTAAGATTTCACCTTTTCCCTCTTTTTCATTAATAATAAGGTTTCTCTTGGACCAAAATATTTTTAATCTTAAGGAAAAGGCTTTGATTTTCAAATCTCACCACTCACTTTTTCTATAAGGAAAGATAGTGAACTAACAATAAAAAATAAATTGAAATGTGATACAATCACTAAAAAAATGTACAAATTAGATGCAAAATTAACTAAAATTATAGTAAGCTCTCATTTTATTTAACAAATTGCGATCAAATCAACAAAAAATCAACAAATAAAAGTAACAAAATCACACCTTTACATGAGATAACTTAGAATAGGATCCATTTAAATATTTAAAAATTAACTCTCCAAATATGATGAAAAAGATACTCGAAAAATGGTGGCAAAATTAAGAAATTATTGTAACTCTTTCCAAGTATTGGGAAAAAAATAAAAACATAAATTGAAATAGAAAATTTTAAATTATTTATAGTGCCAAAATCACTGATAAAGAAAGAAGAACACTAAGATAAACTATCTAAGAGAGAAATGTTAAGAAAGAGATAGTAGAACCTATAGTTTTCTTGAAAATATAAGGATAAAAAGTAAGAAAATGAAGATAACTCTTCATTTAAATATTTTATAAGGGTATTTTTATTCATAAATATTGTTGTCTACTTCTGTCGGGAGTAAAGGCTAAAATTGAAAATAAAGGAAAGAGGAGTGTATTTAGGTCAAACCTAAATAGAAGTCAATGTAATTTACCTTAAGGTTAATCATAACCTTGTATTCTTTTCTTGTCTAAAAGCTCATAGACAAAGGTATTACCTTATAACCCTCCTCCTTTCTTCTCTTCCATTTTCCACAACTTATCTTTAATGTAGTGGTACTTGAGATTAAAAGGCAAATAATTTTTGGATAAACTTTTAATTTATTTAAATATTTTTAATTATATGAAGAAATTAATCAATTAATTTAAGTATTTAATAAATAATTATTTTAATTAGTTAATTAACTTTCAATTAATTATTTTAAAAAATTTGAAATCTTAACTTTTTAAAATGATTAATTTATATTTAGTGTAAAAAAGATACTCCTACCCATATTTATATAATTTTTTATGCTTTTGATAATAAGAAAATGTATAAATCAAAATTATTTATTCAATAAATTATGATTATTTATTTTAAATAAAAATTAAAAAAGTATGATAAATTATATTAAAACATATACATAATGATAAAAAATATATGAATATAATCATATTTTTTCTATTAAATTGTATAAAAAATAAGAGATAATAAATGTTTCATTTCATAGAGAATGATAAACAAACATATGGATAAATTCATTAATATTTTATCAAATAATGTCTTTGGAATTAGAAAATAATACATGTGAAGAAAAAATAGTGGCAAAAGATAAGTTGTCATACTTAAATGTGTAATTCATTAATATTCTTAATAACAAATATATAAATTTTAAATTTAATTTTAGAAATAATACCATTTTTGATAGCAAAACAAAATTCCTTGGCAAAAGCAAAGGTGATAAATAAAAATTTTATTCATGAAATGGCAGAATACTAATTTTAGACAATGATAAAATTCTACATAAAATTCCTTGATGAACACTAATTTTGCACAATGGCAAAACTTTGATAAAATTACTTGATAAGGATTGATTATGCACAACAATAAAATTCTGACTAGGGAAGATTTTGAATCTACATAATGACAAAATAAAATTCCTTAAGGCATAAAAGCCCAATAATCATCATAATTTGGCAATTATGAGAAGTTCCATGTGTAAGCATATTCAATTTTTAGTAAAATTTAGTGAAAAAAAAAATCAAGTATGTTAAGTAAGTTATGTGATTGAAATTTAGGTATAGTTACAATTTTTTTTTCAATTTTTTAAATATGGGTGTATTTTAATATTTTGATATGCTTTTGAGAATTTCAAAGAATTGGAAAAGTCTATGGTTGAGATTATCATATTTTTATCTTCATTTTGATATAAGATAAAGCTTATTTTGTCTTGGGTATGGAAAAAATATTTTATGTCAACTTACAAAAAATATTGTTTCAAAATATTTTTTAATGAGTGAAGTGTCAACGAATTCAAAGGAATAGTTTGACATTATACTTTAGGAATAAGTAGATTAATTTATAATTATTTTCTATGCACTTAAAATTATAAATTGAAATATATATATTAAATAAATAAAGTTATTCTTTTTCTTATTCAAAATTATTTGACTTATTGATTACATTTAAATATTATTTGCAACATGATAAATATGAGATTTTTTTCTATAAAAACCAAACATATTATAAAAGACTAATAAACATATAAGCAAAGTTTTACTTATAGCATTATTTATCATAAATGAAATAACATTTGAAAGGGGAAGGCATAATGTTCAAAACATAAGAACTATTTATAGTATTTTTTTTGTAATAAAATTAGCCACAAAACTTACCTCCCCCTATATATGCTTGACTTAAGGGGATCTTAGTTTAAATAACAATTCCTTGCGGTTTTTAACCAAGTTGTAGACATCAATAGTTAATGAGTTTGAATTTTATAATATGACCTTTACAATAGATAAAGAATCCAATTTTACTATTATTAGAAGTAGATTCTTATTATATGCTAATAGTAGGCCATCTTTCAAAATATATAATTTGGCCATATAATCTAAACCTACACCTAATCCTTTACTAAATCCAACCACCCATTTCCTAGTACTATCTCTAATAATTGCTAAGCATGCTACTAGTCCTGAGTTATTTTTTTATAGCACCATAAGTATTAAGCTTGAAATAAGGAGGAGGTTTCCATCCATTCTCCCTAACTAATTGTTGAATTTGTATCTTGTTAGATGTCATAATGGCCGAAAATTCGATGGCTTTTGACACAATAGGTTCATTATATCATGATTTCCTTAGTTATCATTGAAAACTTTCTTATTTCTATTTAACTATAAATGTCAGATTCCAAAGGAGAAAATAGTAGCCTAAAGGACTTTAAGGTTTGGACACCAATAGATAAAGACAAATTGTATTTTTAACTAAACAAGAAAATCAAAATGGAAAGAACTAAGACATGGCCCTGGAATTTGAAGGCTATCTTAAAATTTCATGGCCACTATACAAAATATAAGTGATAGATTCAATACCACCTATATAGAGTAAACAAAACAATGTGAAATTTATGCCTTTACTAAGTAAAAGGTTTCTTATTGGATTTTTATTTAAAATAGTTAGCCATAAGAAAATTGTATTTTAAGAAGAGTAGGAACTTTCCAAATTCACATGAATTTCATATTAGGAAAAGGGGAATTTGTTGCCTTTAAAAAATTATAAATACTTTTAATAGTACATTCTCTTGATTTAAACATTCTCCATATCAATTTATTTTCTTTATCAATCATACTAAAATGAGTTTTGAATATACCCACAATAATCTCTTTTGTCAAAATAAAAGATAAATCATTTATATCCTAAGTCCCCTATCTAATGAGATCTTTAACATTTAAGCTATTTTCCCTAATAAACATAGGGCCTTGAATATATTTTCTCAAAGGTTCTAGTGCTATCTAATTGTCATGCCAAAAGTGTATTTTATGACTGTAACCTATTAACCATCTTAAATTAGTTGAGATAACATTCTTTATGCACTTTAATGCTTTCCATTTTTTAGAACAAGTAGCATTCCTTTTTATTACATCATTCAACTTGATAGGAAGGTATTTTTCCTTTAAAACTTAAACCTACAAGGCTTGATGACCATTAATGAATTGCCAGACTAGTTTTCTTGGCATAGCAATATTTACTTCAAAAAATTGATAAATACTCAAGCCACCTAACCTTTTTGGAAAGGGCACCACGTCTTACCTAACTAAAGCCATTTTTCTATTTGTGGATCTTCCTCATAAATTTTTTTGGACAATTTAGTCCAGTTTTACATTAATATTTCTTGGAATTCTAGTACAAAATATATGATATAGAGGAAGGGTAGATAAAACTAATTTAATGAGCACTACTTTCCTTACTAAAGATAGATGTCTAGAGCTCCAACCTTGAATTCTTTCCTGAAGATTATTAAGCAGAAAATCAAAATCTAATGCCTTATAATTTGCTTTTATATTTATTCCCAAGTACTTACATAAATTATGACTATATTTAATACCTAATTTATTACTAATAGCTTCTTTAAAAGGAGGTTGATTATTTTTTGAAAATATACTCTTAATTTTGCAAAATTAACTTTTAATCCTGATATGTTAGCAAAAGTATTCAAAACATTTTTATTTGTCAAACAATTTTTCAAATTAGCTCTAGTAAAGAAAATGACATCATTTGCATAAAAAAGATGGGAATATTGTAATCTATATTTGCTTGATTTAATATGATCCTAATTTTTAGACACACGTTAACCAAAATTTAGTAAGAAACTCCAGAACAATACTTATGATTAAAGACATGCATTGAGGCATATTTAACACCATTTTTATAGAAAACAAAATTCCTTAGGGCATCCCTAGCAAGAGTTGCGCGTTAGACAATCAAAGAATAGTGTTAGTGGTCTCAGCCTTTCCCAAGCCTCTTGTCCTTACTAAGCCACAATCAATCACAACCGCTCAATAATACCCACAAACTTTTCTTCATCGGAACCATATTGTTATTTTCCTTTTGTTTTCACGCAAATTATTATTTACGCTGTATTTCATAAAATATAATTTTAACTGTTCAAATTATATAAATACGTACTTTTACCATTTCATTAAGAAAAAAAGCTTGATATACTATTAAAATAGAAATATATATATATATATTCTGAAGAGTGGAGTTTACAAAGAAACTCCCCATGCAATTTATTAAAAATAATGACTCCTACGTGTCCTCAGAAGAGTACATATTTGTTAATGGTTGCAATCTTGCATAGAGCTATATAAACAAAATTAGAACAGACAAGTTCTAAACAAAATGAAATGGTACACGGCCTAGTATGCAAAAGCACAAGGAAAAAGAATCTATCCATCAGAGAGAATCCAAATTAAGTTGGTGGAGAAAAATATTCCATTCCATAGTCATAAACGATCAACGAAGATGTCAAGTTCCCAGTAATATATACGCACTCCACCATTAGCTGTTTGGCAAACATCTACGTATTACACATTTATGAACTTGCATTATTATACAGTAATAATGCCAGAATTAACAGTATTTGTTAAAAAATTCAGGGTATTTCACATAATTTCAGGGAAAAAAAAATCCTTAAAAGAGGAAGTTTCGTTCATGGCATAATCTGCTTAAGTAAGTTAGCGGTTCAAATTAATTACTTGCACCATCACCTCGATTAGATCAATTTGACAAAACAAAAATTGTGGTCGAAACAGCATAATTAAAAAGAGAAGCTGCTAGGCGAAGACATGGAGTATAAATCTATAGGTAATCGTATTCGGATTACGACGTAGATGCAGACAAGAAGACTAGTATTGAAAGAGTGAGGGAATTATGTTCGTATTCTTGTTGAACTACGTACATACGGACCTATATAGGACAGATCATCATCGAAATGGGAACCACCAAATTGGCCAATAAATAATAATAGAAATGCTGAAGTTCCAGACACAACCTGGCCTGGATGTTGCCACCCCCAGATTCACAACCAACTGGCTGTTCTTTTGATGGTTTCAGACTGTACGATGTAGAATGAGCAGGAAAAAGTTGCTTCTACTTTAATCGATGATTAAAATTCTATTTTATTCTCCCCTGATATATATCACTTTTACTTTGAAATACAATTTATACTAATTTAATTTTTTAAAATTTAAATTTATATAAAATTTTAATTTTTTATAAGAATTAAATTGATATAAATTTTACTTTAAAAATAAAATTGATACAACTTAAATATTTTAAAAATTAAAATAAAATTTTAAGCACAATATCAAAAAGTTCAACCTATGAAGTGCAGATATAGTATGGATATCAAATATGATGCGATACGAGTGCAAAATGTAATAATTTTAGAAAAAATTAGATCATGAATATGGCTGAGATACATACAAAATAAATTTTATATAGAAACACTAATATTCAAAAAATAAAATATACATATTTATCATTAATGTGTAAAAGGAAATAGCAAATATACATGATGATGTTTCAATTTTAGGAATAATAAAGATTGATTTTGTGATATATTTATACTCAATTAAATTTGAAAAATTAAGCAAAAGGATTTTATTTTTAGTGTTCTCACAAAATACATTTTTTTACAAAAAAAAAATAATAAATTACATCTAAAATAAAACTGTTGATTCCTAATAAAGAAATTGAATTTCAGATAATCGGAATTACACTCAAATTTTAAGAGAAAAAAAAAATTTAAGATTTTCATTCTTTTCTATTATGTACCGGGAAGTATTTACCGAATGTCGATGTCAAATGTCTGCTGACACAAGTGCTAACAAAATAACGGTGCTTAATCAATGATGACGAATGGCTGACACAAGTATTGGGGCTGATAGGCATATATCCATATGCTTAATTTAAGACCAATGACCATAATGATTATAAATTGCTTTATCCATTTTGCTGTCTTCTAATATGGAATATCAAGAGAAAATGCAATTGAAAAAGGTTAATGTGCTCCAAAATCACAGGAGGCATGCATCCAAACCTTAACTATTTTTGCCGGCAACTATATCAAGAACTTTAATGTAAAATTTCTTGGTGAGGCTCACAAGTCACAGAGATAGAAAGAACCTCAGTTTATTTACGGCTCTTTGATTGGCTATAACCAAGAAAATAGATTAAACTTGTATTTGGCCAGTTTGATCATTGAGATTTGCAACGATTCCTTCCCACAACTCCATTAGATCCTTTCTTACCCAAGACATGATTATTACAGGTCCTAAAGTAGAAGGCACCTACATCAGTCAATATAGGGAACTGTGTTGGTGAAACAGTCAATTTATGGAGCCCCCATAATACATGAAGCCACAAAGACACATGGATAGTATATGTAAATCATCCACCAAGATGCCCAGAAAGCAACAATTAAATCGGAAAGAATTTGCAGGTAGTGTAGTTATAATAGGTCTCCAAATAATGCATTCAAAAGTTACAGAAAATTATAGGGTACATATTCTAAAAATTTGTGGGAAAGTTGACAAGATAAGTTACCAGATAAAGAAGTGCAGGTTGAGGTGATTCAGTGAAGATGCCAGCTGCCACAGCAGTTACCAGACCAATCGGGAGAGCATACCATTTCTTTGTGCCCCTTTGAGGAATTGTTGTCTCACGTTTATTGAAATCATTAATGGCTAGGTCAAACAAGTACCGTGATGATGAATAAAACATGAGTACTAAATGGGGTCTATACACATGCTAGAGAGTAAATAAAATTATATTATAATCGGTTCACCGGAAAAGATGTAGGAAAATCAAAATGCCACCAATACAAGGGAAAGTCTTGCAAAAGTTAAGATATTTGTTTCTGATAGCTAGAATTTTTGGGGTTGAATTTGTATAAGGGGGGATAAGAGTCTGATATATGTAGGATTCTTTTAACGTAGCAGAAGGAAAAATTGCAGAGAGATACTTATTTATAGGTTTACAATCTAATGTAAACATTAGAAAAAAAAATCCTCAACAGAATGCAGACTTATTTGCAACAATTAGTTAACTTATTGATCAAACAAATGATAAACTCAAGGAACTAAAAAATAATTAATAGACCAAGTCAACAACGTGGGTTTTACAAGGTCTTTCACGTTGTCAACTTTTAATCACATGTCAACACTTCCCCTTGATTCAAAGTTGCATACTCCTAACTGTGATTTGAGATAAATATACTTTTGAGCAGGAAGTAATTTTGTGAATATATCAGCCACTTGTTCTTCAGAGTTGCATTGCTTCAAGGTGATTAAACCATTAGCTACCAATTCTTTTATGAAATGAAATTAAATATCGATATGCTTAGTTCTCCCATGCTAAATGGGATTTTTAGCTATTGCAATGGTTGATCTATTATCATAAAAAATTTATGTAACTTCTATTTGTTCTTGCCCCATATCAACTAGCAATCTCCTTAACCAAATAGCTTGACAAGCAGTAGATGCAACAACCACATATTCTTACTCTGTGGTGGACAGTGCTGTAATTCTCTACTTCTCTGAGCTCCACGTTACAGCACTAGAACTAAAATTAAAAACATTGCCTAAGGTGCTTTTCCCATCATCCAATGAGCCTACCCAATCATTATTAATAAATCCATACAATTTAAAATTAGTGACATGAGAATACCAAATGCCATAATCAAGAGTACAACATAATGTAGAATTCTTTTCATAGCTCCATAATGTTGCTTTGAGGGACTATACATAAGTCTTGAAACAACACTAACCAAGAATGTAATGTTAGGTCTGGTGTGAGCTAAATAAATTACCCACCAACCAGACTTTGAAACCTACTTGCATTTGCCTTCTTAGTGCCATCTTCTAGTTGCAATTTCTCATTCAAATTCATGGGAGTAATTGCCTTTTTCGCAATTTAACATATTGAAACATTTAAGTAGATTTTCTACATATTTCCTTGGTGAAACAAACACTCCATATTCTCCTTGTTTAACTTCCAAACCAAGGAAATCATGCAGTAAACCTAAGTTAATCATCTCAAACATATTCATCATGCCTTTCTTAAATTCATCAATTAAAGAATGAGATGAATTCATATAAATTATGTCATTAACATAAAGACAAACTAGCAGTAGGTCAGAATCACCTTGCCTCTTCAAATACAATGTTAGCTCACATTCATTTCTTTGAAAATTATTTTGTTGAAAGTAGTGATCAATCTATTATACCAGGCTTGAGAGCTTGCTTTAATTCATATAAGGCTTTCTTCAACATATAAACTTTATCTTCACAACCTTTAACTACAAATCCTTTAAGTTATTCAACATAAACCTCTTTTTCCAATTCCTTATTTAAAAACGTAGATTTCACATCAAATTGATAAGTTAGTCATTTAAATTATGTATCCAATGCAAAGACTATTCTCATAGTCTCAAACCTTGCAACTAGTGAAAATGTTTCTTCAAAATCAACTCTTTTTCTATTATGAATACCTTTTTACAACTAAAGGAGCCTTGTGCTTTTAAATACTACCATCAGCATTATATTTTGTTTTAAAGATCCATTTTAGGCCAATTATGTTCTTGCCTTTTGGTAGATATGTTGGTTCCCATGTTTCATCCCTCTGAATTGCCAAGATTTCTTCCTTTATTGCATTCTAACATTCCTCAGCTTTTGCAACTTCTTTATATGTTGTTAAATCTACAACCACAAGAGCATAGGCACAAGATTCATAAATTTCTCTCAAGGACTTGAACTTCCTTTGAGGTGATTCATCCGATAACTCATTCATTAAAGATGAGCTGCTGCTTCTTGGTTCTATGCTTAGTAAGCTTGTTGGACTACTTCTCTAGACATTGTAGGAATTATGTTTATTGGTGTTGGGTCTGCTACTGCTTCCAATGGGACTTTAAATTGCTATTCTTCATTGCTACTTCAATTCCAGCTAACATCTCCATTGAATATAACATTCCTACTAAAAATCACCTTGCTACTAGAAGGGTTATATAGGCTATATATGTTGGATTCAATGCAATAACCAATGAAAATGCATTTTGTAAACTTTTTATCTAACTTTTGAAGATTTTGAGAATTGACCAAAGCATAAGCTATACAACCAAACAATTTTAAGTGGCTTATTAAGGACTTTCTACCTTTCTAAGCTTCAAATGGTGTCTAGTTAAGTACTGCTTTTGTAAGGGAAAGGTTTAACAAGTACATTGCAATTACTACCATTTCTACCCAGAATTTATTTGGAAAGTCTCTCTCTCCCTTTCAACAAGCTTCTTGCTTTTTCAACAACCATGTGGTTCTTCCTTTTTGCCATAATATTTTGCTTAGGTGTGTAGGGTGTTGTGAGCTCTCTATGAATGCCATGTTCTTCACAAAAATTATTGAATTCATTAGACAAAAATTCTACAACTTTATCAATCCTTAAGGTCTTAATATAGCAACCACTTTGTTTCTCAACTATGGCCTTGAATTTTTTGAAGTAATCAAAACCTTGTGACTTGAACTTGAGAAAGTAAACCCAATTCATGTGACTAAAATCATTAATGAAAACTAAGAAATAACGACTTCCTCCAAATGATTCAATGTGCATAGGTCTACACAAATCTGCATGAACTAATTCAAAATAAATGGATACCTTTCTAGCTTTCCTAGTAGGGAAAGATTTTCTAGTTTGCTTTCCATATATGCACCCTTCACATAAGTCTAGATACTTAGTCTTTGGTAATCCTTAAACCATCTCTTTATGACTTAACAACTTTAACTTTTTAATGTTAAGGTATCCATATCATAAATGCCACAACTTGGAGCTATTTTGTTCATTAACAATTAGACTAAAATTTTTCACATTTGATGCTTCATATGGAAACATTTTGTTCTTGATAATTTAAACTCCAACCATCTACTGCCCTATATTTTTATCTTTAATAACACATGCTTCATCATCAAATAAAACTAAATAACTACTAGCCATTAATTGATTAACAATTAGCAGATTGTGAGCAAGGTTAGGAATAAATTACACATTATGTAAAAGTTTTACCTTGCATTGGCTAGTTACGATTATCATGGTGCCCTTGCCTTCAACTTGGATTTCTTTATTATCATTAAGTTTAACTTTCATCCAACTTCTTGAACAATATCTTGTGGCTTGTCATATGGTTGGAGTAACCATTATCTACAAACCACATATCACTTACAACATCATTAGTATCATAATGAGCCACAAAAGGTTACTCATTTCTTTACTTTCTTTTGCTAGATCTACTTGCTTTTCTTTAGCCCAATAATCTGCTTTCATGTGCCCATATTTCTTGCAATTGTGGCACTGAATATTACCTTTATAACTTTTTTGTTCATTGGAAGAATGCCTCTGATATAAATTTCTTCATCTACTTCTGCCACGACTCCTTCTTCTAAATTTACCTCTACCTTGTCCTCTACTAGTCCTTTTATTTGCTTCCTTTAATTAAGATGTCTCCCCTTTCAGTTGAAATTCCTTTTCTTTATTTTTCTTTACTAACTCATTGATCCTTGCTTCATATGCTTGCAAGGACCCCATTAACTTATCGAGTGTAAGGCTTGACAAGTCTTTTGATTCTTCAATTGCAGCCACTACATGATTAAACTTAGGATTTAAACTTCTTAACACTTTTGCAATAACAATTTGATTAGTAATTTGATCTCCATATGCCCTTATCTGATTTATGATTACCATTACCCTTGATAAAAGATCCTACATGGATTTATTACCTCTCATGTGCAAGGTTTCAAACTTATGCCTTAGAGTTTGAAGTTTTACTATAATCACCTTGGAAGAGCTTTAAAACTCACTTTGAAAGATAGCCTATGCCTGCTTGGATGTGGTTGCTACTGTAATCCTTGAAAAAATAGTCTTATGCATTACTTATTGGATGAAAAATAATGCCTTTGAATCTTTCCTCTTATTTTTCTTAACCTATTCTCCTTATTTGGATCAACATATCCATTTTCCACCAAGTCCCACAAATCTTGAGACTTAAATAAGGTCTTCATTTTTATGCTCCAAAATTCATAGTAGTATTCTTTGAAGACAGGTATAGAGGGTTAAGAAACACTCACTATGTTGCCATTAGTTGCCATAGGTCACATGCATTTTCTATGATCAAACACATTTTTCACACACTCATGTTGTTATCTAACACAGTTTTTACACGTCCATGTTGTTGTTGAACACAGCCTTTGCACGGCCTTCCTTGGTCAAGCCAAGCTTTGAGGGTTGAAAATGTTAGGAATGAGTCTGTATAAGAGGGGATAAGAGTCTAATATATATAGGACTCCTTTAATAGCAAAAGGAAAAAATTGTAGAGGAAAATATGCTACATTATTTAATATTAACAATAGGAAGAGATGCTTATTTATAGGCTTACAATCTAACGTAGACATAAAAAAAATCTCAACAAAATGCAAATTTATCTATAATAACTAGATAATTTATTAATTAAACAAATAAAAAACTTAAGGAAATAAAAAATAAGTAATAGACCAAGTCAGCAACATGGGTTTTACAAAGTCTTCCATGTTAGCAACTTTTAATCACATATCAACAAGAATGAGCTAAGGAATTCATTACAAGAGTGATTGTTATTTGGGGAATTTTTCCCATGAATTTCCCATGGTTTCCAACACTTTTTCCCATTTCTTATAGATTTGCCATGGATTACGAATCCCTGGGAATCAGATGTGTGGGAAATGCCTTCCCACAACATTTTCCCTTGGCTCTTTGGCATAGTTTTCATGTGAATTTCCCCATGAGACTTTCACACGAATTTCATATGGAGTTACCCACAGGTTTTTTCCTGTGGATTTGTATTTAAATTTTTAGCGATTTTTCCCATAGCCATGAATATAATTTTAAAAAAATATCATATGTATATATAATTTTCATCTGTGGGTAATTCGCGAGAAATTCATAGGAAGGTATATATTTCGTGATTATTACTGGGTAGAAATGTTATAGATTCAGAAGGAAGGTGAGTTATGAAGGGCTCATTTTCTTATGGTTTTAACTATGTGAAAGCTGCAGGAAATTGATATTTTGTCGAAAAAATAAGAAGTTGGTAAATTCAAAATTCATAGGTTATTCGTGTGATGAAAAGCCTAATATTCCAAATTTAAATTTCATTAACAAATCTAATAATATTCAAATCTAAATAATAATAGATCCTACATTAAGTTAATATCAAAACATTCATACAAATATAATATTATTAAAATGAAACTACTACTAAATGTCTTCTTCTGAATCATCATCCATATTATGGTGATACTAAATACCATGTTGCTGGTGTCCTCCTTACTGTTGTGTAAGATTGTTGGAACCATGAAAAGGTGGTAGAGGTATAGGAATAAGTAAGGTTAATCCGGTGCGATCATATAGAAACTTTAGTACCAACTCGTATTGGCTTAATTAACTTTGCCACTTAACTTTCAATGTAGCAACTCTATTTTCCATTTCTTGCTGAACTTTATTTTCCACTTCTTGTTGAACTCTATTTTCCATTTCTTGTTGCCATAGTGGTTGTGAACTTGAGGATTGCCTATTGCTACTTTCACCATGTTTAACTTCATATGCTTATGATCTAAGCTCATAAATTCTGCTCTTATTACTCCCTCCAACAATGTTTATCCAATCAGATAATTTAAATGTTAGATTGACTTGTGAATTAGCAAGTTGAGATTCAGTCCTCATTTTTTGAAATAATCCTTTAATGTCAAATAATTTAAAATGTTAAATATTATCTTATATGTCAATTATTTAAACAACAAACAAAGAAGTAAATGGTTATATGATATATCTTACATAAGTTTGTTTACTTCTTTCATTAACCCAAGAAGTATCTTTTTTTTGGTGGATACAAGTAAATAACTCAAGTTAAGTAGGAGGCCTCCTGAGCTCTCTTTTCTAAATACAAAAACATTATCAATTAACAACACATATTAATATGCTTTCAGATATCAACACATTAAATGCTTTGAAAATGGTAATCATCTTACCAATCACCTTTTATGTTCAATAATTAGAATTGAACCTCTAGTATGAAGTGATACCCCACTACCACTAGCTGAATTTGTTTTATTTTGGGTAAATTCTTTTTGAAAGCCTTCATTATCCCAATAATCTACCATTGTCTTCCAAGATGCCTTAGATACCTAGGGTGGTTTTATGCCAAATTTTCTTAATCTCTTATTATATTTTTGAAGCGATTAGCCCCTTTATGCATGAAGTTTTTCTTCATTATCGCTTCATATTAGAGATCCCACCTGAACTTTTCTTATAAAACACATAAAAATAGTAGTGTATAAACTAATATGGTTATCTCAAGAAGCAAAACAAGATAAAATAACATATAGGAGAGAACCAAGGGTGATACGTTTAATTTTTCACTGAAGATATTTGCATATTTTTAGATTCAATTTCTCTTCAAATTCAGAATAGGAAAACCTTTCTTGACAATGTTATTGGAGATAGTCAAGTTTATTTATCATTTGTAAACTACCATAATAATCTAGAACCTAACAACCTATAATTACTCAAATGAGCACCACATAAAAAGCCACTTTATGTTCAATGTCAGTATTCTTTTATCTATTTTTAGCCTACTTATATTACATAGTATATTGACAGCACCCACTTCATAATTGTTATTCTCTGCAATAAATTAATAAATCACTTTCACAAAACTGACATAAGAAAAATATTCCAAAATTTCAAACATGAGAAAATGTTTCATTTGTCCTAATGAGAGTAGTTCATTTGTCAAACGAGTCCTCTGTGTTCTAAAACAAACTAACACAAGAAAAATATCCTAGAATTTCTAATATGTTGACTTTCAAAGGCATTATTTTCATTTTGTCCACATTCATGAAGTTGGCATGTTTTCTTGTCTAGCTATAATCTTTTCTTAATTCACACTTTTGGATATGCAATAGTAGTTTTATTTCTCTAAAATGGATATGGATATGCCATTGCAATATTGGGTGGGTTATTAGGAGAAGCAAGGAAGACTTTCCTAAAGAACTTATCTTCCATATCAACTATCTTGGTGCTGATCAACCCACATTCACCTTTAACTTCTCTAAAGGTAATATTATACAATTTTTCATGTATGTATTTTTTTAAGAGGCTAAACACTTTAATTATCAATTACTTGTTCTATAATATATGATTTTGATTTCTTCATTTTGATCTCCTTGTAAAATAGATAATTTAACACTCAAACACTTGACATTCCAAAAAAATTATTCTTTTTAGAAACACTCCAAAATTACTTCCTCTCTCACAAGGGTAGGTTCTAAATTTTCATATAGAATCTGCCTCTATAGGAAAGAGTAACAATGATTTCCTATGTCACTTTATTACAAGCATGATTATGTAATCTACTTTGCCTCTTTTGATGTAACTTCACACTATTATATCTTGATATATTACATTCTATCTATATGCAGGTTCTAATCAAATTATTGCTCAATACTACCAATTAATGAGGTAATACAACTAAGAACTAATGCTTTTTATTTTTTTAGGACATTTTTTATATGAAAATTTTATTTCTTTATACATAAATGAAACTGTATATATGTATTTACATATTGCAAGTGCAAAAATGATACATAAAGTGGTAGTATTAGAAAAAAACTACTTTTTCTTTAAAAATGAAGTTATCTTACATTAAACTCCTTATATTTAACATTCAATTTATTTTTTACCATTTTAATATTTTGTAATTAATTTCTACTATGTATTCCAACAAAAGAATTTGAACCAAAATTTCAAACCCACTTCAAATTAACCTTCTTAAATCTAGCATATCCGTATCCACCAAGTATTCTTTGCTTCTCCAAATAACAAGCAATGGCATACAGGCATGATAAATGGATATGGATATATGCTTGAGATTTACTTTTGAATTTAGTTAATTAATAGTATTTTTCATTTAAGAGTTATCATAATATTTATTTTCTTTTTTAATTTCTCTAATAATAGTAGTTTTATTTCTCATTTTTATCTATAGAGAAATAAATTAAAATTAATTATTTATATAATTTAATTTTATACTTCTTTAATTTTTTTTATTATTGATTTATATTAACACGCTACTCCATATTATCCATCATTAGAAAATTTTCCAACACCATATATGCTTAAGGAATTAGTAGCAGCTTTTCCTTTTCAACATCAACTCCAAAAGCACTAAACTTTCCCACCTACCTATTACCAGAGCCAATGTAATTCTTGGGCACAAATGGCTAAGATAATATGACTTGTTAATAGAGATTATAGGTTTGCAGTTGCTTGTATGTGTAAATAATATATATACATATATATATATATATATATATATATATATATATATATATATATATATATATATATATATATCACATTCAGAGTTGTGAAGCTTTTATTTGTCTTACGAATAGTGGGAATGATAGTCATGCTAGTGTTCTGTGTAGGGCCTTTGAGTATATTCTATGAAGGTGGTTATTTTTAGAATTAAGGATGTTAGATCTTTGTTTAGGTCACTTTTGGAGGCTATATTGTACAATATGTTGAGTGCATGGTGAGTTGGTTCTCTGATATGTGATTTGAAGCTAGGTTTTAGAACTTAGAAGTGCTGTTTAGGTTGTATATTTAAACTAATGATAGAGCATAGAAATTGTGCAATCCCATTGTAGGGGAAAGAAAGAAAGATATTAGTTATATAATAAATAAGGTTGTTCCTTGTTGTTAAGTACTTGGATTATTATTATTATTTTGGCATTCCTAATATACTCTGGTGAGGATTATCCACTATTAAAGGTTGAAACCTTCGCTAATGATTAGAGCATACTTGCCTGGTTACACTGACCCATCCTTTGATATTTTGAGTGGAGACAAGTCATTGAACTCTTGATTTGGTTCTGGAATAAAATGAGAGATTTTGTATATTATTAAAGTAGAAGTATATTAGTACACTATTAAATTTGATTGCATATTAATTTTACCTTCCTTTTTAGTCAAATTTTGCATGTTATGTAATGACATATCAATAATCACATTGAATGGTGCATGGTATACTATTGTATTAATAGTATATCATACATCTTCTCAATAAATAATACTTGTTTAATGACTTAAACTTTTGGTGAGTATTAGTACATTGAGTGGGTGTAAATGCAAAGTTATATGAATCTTGACCTAACAATTTGGGGTTAGAAATTTTGAAAGGCCAAAGAATCTATATAAGAATTTCAATTTTTTTAATATAATTTCATAATATTAATATATAATTTTCAAAATTTTGGAAGGGGTAAGGCCACTATTTTTCTTACAAGCCCTACCACCTGTTAAGGGCATATTTGTTTAAATAGAAAAAATTCTTTTGTACAAATAATTTTATGTAATTATGTTGATAGTTATCTATGATAGCATAAATAATTTTCTTCAAAGATGCATTGTGAAAATATTTACTATTTAAAAAAAAGATTTATGACTAATATGATAGCATACTATATTTTGTTAATACAATATACATAAATAGCATAAAACTATTTTAATTTTGATTATATAAAAAATTAATTTTTTAATTAAAAATATCATTCTAACGCTACCCTATATCTACTTCTATCAACTCTTGTTTAATTTCTTAATATTTACTTTATTATTTTGTTAAAAAATTACTATTTTTAATTTTTTAGATTATTAACTTTTTTGGTTTACTATCCTAGTCAGAGTAATTCATTTGTCAAACCATTCATCTGTGTTCCAAAACACAATACATGAACATTACCCAATACTTAGAAACTTGATATATCTTTGACTCTTTTTATGACATCAACTGGTATATTTGTTTTCCACAGTTTTGAATCTCTGCCATTATCATGAATATACCTTTTAAAGATACATGCATGCGAGAAGAAGCTTGTGTAATATTTTAATTAGTCAAATTTGTTATGTTTTCCTTTCTTGCATGCATGAAGTTTCTAATCCTGGGAAATTATGTTTCTCGTTCTCAATTTATTTTTTTCATAAAATCTACTCGAATACTTAAAATTGATTAATGGACTTAAGTCAGGTTAATTGCAAGAAACCCAATTAATCACAGGGTTTAGTCTTGTGTTATTTTAAAAATTCATGTCGAATTCAATAATTTAAGTTGTATACATTTTAATTTTTTTTTTGCTATTTTTATATCTTTATTTAAATTTGTTTCTTTCTATTTTTAATTTAGAAATATATTCTTATGTAAAATTTATACTATTTGTAATTAAATTTACTACTTCCAATCCAATATGCATTATTCTGAATGTTTTTATAGTATTCTTATTTTCTATCCTTTTTTTTAACTATATTCCCTTTTTTTAAACAAATTTATAAGTCTTAAGTTACCTTTTATTCTAATATTTCAAAACAGCTGAACATTCAAATCATCTTGGACCTCTCCATTCAAAGCTTGAAAAAAAATAACTCCATACTTGTTGTAGATAAGGTAACCAGTGAAATAAGTTATTTAAGCGTATAATAATAGTGAACTTATACGTTATTTAAGCAAATAATTAACCATATAATTATTTTATATTTCATAATTTTTTTTCATACACTTACAACTAAATAAATAATGTGATTAAATGTATATGAGTAGGGGATCACATCTTTGGTTCACGACTATGGTATTCCACAGTTTTTACCTTTTAATATTTCAATTACAAATTTGAATCATATAACTCATACTTGTTTTTCACAGTTTTACGCTGTACAATTATTTCAGAAAAGGTCATTTTTATATTAAATAGAGAAATATGCATGTGTATGTTTCATTGAAATCATACCAAGATACTTATTACTATTCACAATTTAATACCAAAATAAAGGAGAAAGCCTAAGATAAATAACATCACTAAAGAGGACATATATACCTTGAACATACCCTGCCATATTTCTTTTCTATTTTTGTCAATCCTCGACCATTTCATCCAGGCTTCTTCAAATTTACTTTCAATAATAGCCCATATTTGATGGGTAACTTTAGTTAGTAGCTTAAATCTATGCACAAAAAGAATCATAAAAGAAAAGATTCATTCAAATATAATAATTAATTAAATATTAAAAATTAACTAGCATTGAAGTTATATTTGGTTATACTCAAGTGTGTCCATCAGGTTCTATCCATTTGTGTGTATTTACTTGGTTAGTGGATGTTGGACTAGGTGTAGATGAAGTTAATTGTAATGTGTTTAAACTAGATGTTGAAAAATGCTGCAGGTTAGGATAGTTTAGTGGTATAGGGAGCTAGCCAAATTGTGGTAAAAAGGGCTGCCTAGGTGGTGGCACACATGGATGGCTAGGTTCGTGTATTGAAAGCTAGTCTTGTGAGGGTCGGTTAGATATTTCAAGTTTTGGAATAGATGGGAGAAGCCTATTTTCTATTGTTCCTCGTCGTCATAAATGATTCATTCTAGCATAACCTTTACTGTATCTTCTTGTCATTTGAATAGTAGGAAAAATTTAATTCTAAATATAATATAGTTTCTAAGATAAACATTGGTCATCTCACAGCATAAGTTAACAGAACTGAATAATTTAGCACATTTCACTTTCAAAATCAGCCCATTTTTCTATTTCACTTTATACTTTGTAGGCCTAGACTAAGAAGGAAGCAAATATAAACTGAAATTAAAGATTCAATATACTTATAAGGTAGAAAAAGAAAATAATGATTCTAATGCCCAAATATATAATAGATAATAAAGAAGTTTGAGTAATAAATATATAATACAGATTTTATATAAGAAATTCTTTGAATATAATGATTGAAATGAAAGCAGGCAAAGACCCAAATATATAATATATAATAAAGAAATTGTGCCTGTTGCAACTCTGGCTTAAGATTGTGTAACTCTTTGTAAATATTCTTTCTGCTCAAAAATTCATTGGAAGAAATCCACTCGTAACGACTCATATTGATTGATTTTCTCTGTGTAAAAAATCATAAAGGAAACGCATAGGGTAGTGATAACTGACAGAGTGACATGCATATTTTTTGCCCATCTCATTCATTGTTAAGGTGAAAGCAAAGGCGAAGGGATTGTTTCCTGTTGCTACCATTAACATATCATTATCGCACAGACCAAAGAAAGAGAAAAAGCATTCCATACATGGCATATCACATCATATTCACACTTATTGCATCCGTTGCTTTCACCTCGTAATTACGTAAATCCTCCTAGCGACTCATATCAACAAACGCTATTACTACTTTATCTAAGTTATCAAAGGGAACTCCATTACTTTGGCCTAAAGTCACTTGCATTATAACATTGAAGGGGCAATAAAGTTAGCCTTTCATGGCAAAGCATACTTGCACAAAGAGTACAAGTTAGTGACGCTTCATTCTAATACACTCCACTTACTATTATACAGTGAAATGTGTTTAAAAATTGAATTATTAATTAAATATTGTAAAATCTTTGCCTTAAATGAAGTTACTTTTCAAAACATGAGATTATCACCAAAACAGAACATAGTATATGACTCGTAGGCCTAGATCAAGAAGGAAGCAAATATAAACTGAAATTAAAGATTCAATATACTTATAAGGTAGAAAAAGAAAATAATGATTCTAACGCCTAAATATATAATATATAATAAAGAAGTTTAAGTAATAAATATATAATACATATTTTATATAAGAAATTTTTTAAATATAATCATTGAAATGGAATACGAGTAATATAACTTAATATCATTGACTGTGTATTAGAATATAAGTTAATATGGATTACGAGTAATATAAATATGATGGGAGAGGCCAGAGTTGCAAGAACAATATGACATTTACGTGACAATAGAGTGAAAGTTAGGCCTTAACTATAAAATTAGTTGCTGGATTTAAAAGAAAATATTCACGTCTAAGTGCTTAAGATTATTAACTGTGTAACAGATTTATTAAATAGAAGAAGAAGACACACAAGCAGGATTAATACTACGGACAATACAAATCCTATCAAGCTAGTTAGTTATTAATGGTAAATTTGAACCAACAAACAAAATTTAAAGAGATGCATATTTTGAAGTCATAAAAGATCAAGCAGTATGTTTGATACTTAAAAATAAGTGTAGAAACTTATAAAGTTCTTTTTTTCTAAATATTAATGTAAGACAAAGACACCCCATAATTCTATTATTATTGTCAGCTAAGAGGCTCCATACCAGTCAGTTTCATATGGCGAAAACTCCTACTAGATTGTGTTAAAATATTATCATTATTTCTTTCAATGAACTAACAAACGACGCATCAAGCATATATGAGAAGTTTCATTTCAAAATGTTCATAGATCCAACACTCTAAACTTGAAGATATTCAATTATGGTTAGTGACAACTTACATTAAAGAGATTGCAACCCGAAGACATACCGTTAAAGGAGGAACTAAATAAATTGATGAATTTATGACTGAGAAATTGTGTATTGTTAACAGAAGACCTTCTGTTTTTACTCTTGTCCGAAAATAGGGGACAAGAGATGATAACTCCAAAGAAAACCCAATACTGAAACTATCGCTTTAATTGTTCATAGAAGAATGAGATATATAATATTAAAAAAATAAAAAATTGGAAAATTACCTCAAGATGAAGAACACATCCCTCGACTATACCCTGCAACGTACTTATCGAAGTCTTTAAAGATGAGGCAGATGAATGTGTGCTTTGGTGGGAATGGGAGTAGTAAGACCGAGATTAACTAAAAAAGTGAAAGTGAAGAGGTTAGGGTACGGTACTTGCAAATGAAAATTTAAGAAAGTGGTAGAAGGAAATTGGGGAAAACTGATGTACAAAATTACATTTCAGGAAAGAGAAACATTAAAGTGGGGGGGAGGGGGGGGGTTAAAAAATAACACTCCATTTGTCACAAGAAAGGCTTGAACCCCGAACCTCTCAGCTTATAAAGGATCTAGACACCAACAATCCAATTTTCAATATGCTTGACATTTTTTGCAATGTTTTTGTATATATATGACATATCTAATTCATATATAACCATCACATCTACAATAATTTATATACTTTACATGTTATATCATCAGTTACTTGTGTAATCTCTTTTATTACCATCAATCTCCTCATCAACAAAATCATTTTCTTCATCATTATCATTAGAATAGTTATCATCACCCTCATCCTATTCATTTTCATTCCTAAAATAATCATCTTCATCACCCTTACTCTCTATTTCATTAGCAATAAGTTGGCATGCAAGGTTAATATATAGCTCGGTTTCCTCAAAACCCCCATCAATGTCTCGAATTGTGTCAATTTGACCATCATCAACAACTTGGTTTGTAAAACACATTTCTTTGTCTTGGTATGCAACCTTTAATTGATGGCTATGATCAACTAGACCTCTTAATTTTGTCTTAATGATAACCCACCAATCTTACTTATCCTTCACTAGTGTAGGATATGGTGCATAATAAACCTAAATAGCTTGTTGAACAAAAATGAAAGGATCATACTTAGTATATCTTATTGTATGTATTATCTTAACTATTCCATATAATGGATGTACTTTCATTACCACGGTTGATTATAGGATCGAATTAATTATAACAAAAAAAGACCAATTTCTTATCATTTTGACCAGGATACTTTAACTCAATGATCTTATTGAGGATGCTATAAAAGTCATTCTCGTTAGAGTTTACATTCCTTGTACCTTTCATAAAAATCTCAAAGTTAGTAGTTTTTTTCCCTTCACTCCATGACTTAGCATGGAACTTGTACCCATTCACAAAGTACATTGACTATGTTTTCATTTCCTGTAATGAACCCCATGCAAGATTATGTAAATGAGCACAATATTCTACACCGCTAGAGTTATGCACTTGTAAAATGCAAAACACTATCAATTCAGTTAATAATCAAGAAACTTAAGCTAAAATATAAGAAAGATAGAGACACACATAATTTTGAAATCAAATGGCAAATTTATCTTCAATCATCTTCTCAACATCTTGATCTGTGATATCTGGCAAAGCCTGTTGCACTTGATTAATGAATACACTTACATGAATTGCCATAAGATAGGAAACTAAACTAATCAATATGACACAATTATTAGCTCTTTGAACTCATACTCTTACTTCAAGTATGGTTGAACTTTATCATAATTCAACAAAATATATAATGTTGTTATCAATAGTTCTTGGTTTGTCAAAAATCTATGAACACATTTCTTAGATGGTCGGCCAGGTTGGTTAAAAATTGATAGAGTTGGTACACTAAGTTCTCCATACTAATCCATGTTTTGACCTAATTGAGTACTTTAAGTTGGGACATCTAATAAAAAATAATATTAATAAAATTGTGCTATTTCTTCAATTAGATATGCTTCACATATATTCCCTTTCTACATGTACCTTATTTCTTACCTTCTTCTTAAGTTTATTGAGAAACCTACAATAAAGTAATAATTAGGGATACATCCACCTATATTATACAGGGCCACAAACTCTTGCCTCATATGGTAAGTGAACAGGTAAATGTTCCATATAATAAAAAAATTCAGGTGAAAAATTTTGTTCTAATTTGCACAATATTAACAAGATGTTATGTTCCATTTTGATAAGCTTACTCTTTCACAATATTGTAGAGCATAGTTCCTTAAAAATTAACTTAGTTCAGTAATTAGGCCCTATAAAGGGTTGGGTAAGTCACTAAATGCTATAGGGAAGATGTTCCATAAATACATGATAATTATAACTTTGCATATCGAACAATCTGCCTATAGAAATATTAACATGCTTGTCTAATTTAACAGTATAATTATTTAGCATCTTTAACTTTTTTACCCATTCACATATTATTTTCTTCTGCTCATTAGTAAAGGTAAACATTGCTTTTAGGTTTATAAATCTTACTATTGCCAACACCATAAGTTCTAAGTCCTTTCGCCTATAATATTCCTTCAGATCTATCCTTACCTTTGCATTGTCTTTACTTTTACCTTTAATGTCCATAATAGTGTTGAAAAGATTATCAAAAATATTTTTCTTAATATGCATAACATCTAAATTATGTTGAATCAAGTTTATTTTCCAATATAGCAATTCTAAAAATATGTTTTGTTTTGTCCAATTATGGTCTTTTTCGTACCCAGACAACTTGATAGGCCAACTATCCATGACATTTGAAATCATCCATATCCTTTCCCAAACTTCAACACTTATCAACCTAAGAGGGAGTGGTCTTTTTTCAACTTTATTTTTTAGGAATGCATCCTTATTCCTCTTATATATGTGATCATTTTTCAAAAAGCATTTATGACAATCAAACCAGGATTGTTTCCCTCCATTTTTCAATGTAAATTGTTCTTGTGTTTTTTATACATATTGGACATACTAATTTTCTAGTAGTGGACTATCCAGATAACATATCATATGTTGAAAAATCATTAATTATCCACATCAATGCTGCTCTAAACAAAAATTTTATTTTTCTAGAAATATTGTATGTAAGGACATTATCATTCTATAAGATCTGTAACTTATCAATCAATGGTTGCAAATATACATTTATTCTATTTTTAGGATTACATGGCTCGAGAATGATCAAGGTTAAGAACATATAAGGTCAGGTCATCCATTTTAGGTGGTAGATTATATGGTGTAATAATAACTAGCCAACAAGAATATGGGACAACAAATTAGGTGAATGGATTGAACCCATGAGAACATAAACTAAGGCGAACATTTAGAGGTTCAAGAGCAAAATCAGGGTATGTTATATCAAAATGCTTCTATGCTTCTCCATTAGATGGGTGACAAAACATACCTTCCTCCCATCGATTCTCATGATGCCACTTCATATGTTCAACTGATTTTTTAGAAACATATAATCTTTGAATCCTAGGTATCAGTGGCAAGAAATATATTCTCTTCAAAGATATTTCTTTATATCTCCCTTTTCCAATTTATGGTTTGGTGTATTGAGGTGTCATACAAAATTTACAATGTTTTTTGTCTTCATTATCTTTATAATACAACATGCACTCATTATCATAACAATTTATCTTCTTGTGTCCAAAATCAAGCTTTGAAACTACCTTTTTAGTCTGATATAGGTTTTTTGGTACAAGATTTCTAACTAAGTTAGTTTCTTTTAACAACTTCATCATTTCATTGAAACAACCTTGAGGCATGTTATAATTAGATTTAATGCTCATCATCCTCACAACAACAAACAACTCTGTGTGACTATTACAATTCATCCATAATGGATGTTGGGCAAAGTTTAACATTTCATAAAACTCTTGTACATTAGGGTTACGGGCTTTTTCCAAGTTATAGTTATATTCATTTTCAAAGTTAGGCCCAACAGTATAAAAAATCATATTCTCAAGATAGTTGACTTCATTGAGGTTGTTCTCATTCATAAAAGTCCCTGTGTTATCATCTTCCTAGTATGAAGACAATTCCTTGCCATGACAAATGCCAACACAAATATTCAAGCATAAAACCTTTTATATAAAGATGCATTCTTATGTCATCTAGAATCACATATTTTCTATTCTAACACTTTAAATAGGGGCACCTAATTACACCCTCTAAAGATTTCTTGTTGATAAGGAAATGTAATAAAAAAAATCCACTTCTAACAAAAATTCATCAGTATATCCTCTTTTACAAAGAGTTAATCTATTATACATCCATTTTTTATGCTTTGGAATATTCATTTATCAAGTAAATCAAAACCTACAACATATCACATAAATTCAAATTAATGTAGTGAACAACAAATGTAAATTTTAATTTTTTTTAACCATTTATTATTCAGCATCAAGATGAAATTCATCCCATTATCAATAATTAAAAAAATTTCCCTATACTGGTATTCTTAAAGAAATAAAAACAATTAAATTTTTTATTCAGAAAAAATTCAAATTTTTTAAATAATATAATATGTGAGATACTATATTTGCTAATTTTCCTCCATCAAAGCATGAAAACCTTATCAAAACTTACTTCAAGAGCATTTATTTAGGGTTAATGTATAACTTTCATTTTTTATATGATTTATTTACATATGTCAATTTATAACTATTTTTTATTAAATAAATACTACATAAAATCAGCTACAAGTATATGTTCAAGCATTAATTTTTTTTATAATTCATAAATCTAATGTATAAAAAAAGTTCACACATTTTTACAATACTTTATTCAAAATCAGAACCAATTTGAACAAAAAGTTAAAATACAATAACTATAAATACAATAACTATAAAATCATCATTAAACTCTTATTTTCAACAATTATTAGAGGTTTTCAATAATTTACACAACAAATCGAATAAATAGACTACCAATTGATGAACCAAAATTTGAAAAAAAACTAAAAAATATAAACATAAACTTATTGCTAAGAAGTGAATATATGTTGTCACTAAGAAGTTAAAGCTAGCAAAGGGATTGCTTGGATAATGATTGGAAGAATTTGGGATGGTGAAGAAGGATTAAGAAGAGAGGAAGAAATTAGATAGTGTAGAAATAAGCTCTTGAACAGACTTGATTTTAATTTGGTTGGTGATTTGGGGTGGTCCTCCTTGACTAAAACTAATTATCTTTCCTTTTTGAGTAGCATGCATGTTAGGTGGGTGCATTAAAAAATTCTATTTGAGGTGGCTAAAGCCGCTCTAAAATATAAAAATTTAGATTTGTGTCTTTTTTGTTTAGGGACCGTAAAAAGCTAACTTCCCGCGGCAACCAAACTTGAGCGAGTCCCTTTTGTAATTTCCCACGGAATTTTCAGGCGGCTTTAGCCACCTCAAAAGCGACCCAGCTTTAAAAGGTCATTTCCCTCGGCAATTTGGGGCGGCATTTCCTGCAACGCCGTACATTCATTCATAAGGATGTCATACCATGTCTCTAAACCAAGCATCATGAAGTCTGCGGCATTCTCGCCCGCAACACCTCGACTTAGTAAACTTGTCGGAAAAACAATCTTCAGGGCAATTCAATTTCCTTGTTATTGGCTGTGAGCCGGGAAGACTTCAATTATCAGCAACTGCGTGAACAGTTTCGGTGCTTGCTGTGTTGCCGCTGATGCCATTACTTTTGCCCCAAAAAATCTTTCAGAGAAGAAAAGCCAGAAAAATGTCATGTACCAAAAAACACAGAAGGAGCGCTACACATATTTGGATGTTTGGGAGGTGCACATGGCTTGCAACTGAAATACAAATAGATATTCCCAATAGATTGTTCAATATTTAATGACGGGAAACAAGCCAAGCAGTCACTGTGACAGAGCATAATAGCTAAAGCAATCCTGGAAGCCTGGTGAATGATTTGGAGCAACAACATGAAATAAATGGGTCTGGTAGACCAAACTGGGACTTCACGTAAGGAGACAGGTAGAAGAACAGGGACGATGCAGAAACAATCGCCATGAATGCTATGAGAAGATGACAGACAGATGATAACAAGTAGAACATCAGAACCAGATGCTAATGTCACAGGTACCGTAACGATACGGATGCAGACTTAAGCCCCAAAAAAAAAAAAAATTGAAGTTTCAAAGGTGACCCCATCTTGAAGTGTGAATAGAGATCCATAGAACAAGACAAAACTTAAGTAAAACCTATTAGAAGTTTTATTTTGATAAAATAATTATTTTGAAATTTAGTTATGCTCGTCATCATGACAAATATTAACGGGGACCAGTGTTGATTGAAATTTTAAAAAGGTCAAAGTTAGATTAGGAGAGAATTATGCATCGAAAGAGTCTTGATTAAGAATTACGTTTTTTTCCCCCTTTTTGGTATTACGCAGAGGGCCCTCCGCTTGAAGTCTTAAAATATTTAGAGAGAATGTGTGCTCCATTCACTTTTTCAGCTGAAGTTCTGACTTTTGGGAAGTTGAAATCTTTGAATAATCCATATTTTTGTATTCTAAGTTATGTAAATATAAAATTCTATTAATTTTTAATTTATGATGTAAGAAGTTTAAAATTTATGATTATTATATGATAAAAAATATTTAACATTCTATAATATAAATTTTATCATTCTATATTAATATATCAGTTGTATCTCTGAATTTAATAGATGAAAAATTAAATTAGTAATTATTATTTGTGAAGTAATATACATATTTATATATAAAACTTATTAAGCTATCATGTGATATATTAGTGGTGAGAGACTTGAATATAAGCTGAAAGTTCTAAATTTAAGTTGCCTCATTATAAATATAATAAATATATATAAAATTTACCAAAATATATTAGAGTATGGGTCTTGGTTTTATTTGATTTAGACGATTTGGCGCAGTTTAAAATGAGTTGGCATTTTTTTTAAGTATACCACTAAATTAATTCTTAAAAGATAAATATTACATCAAATTTATTTTTTAAAAATTTATAATGAAAATATGATGTAATATCTATCTTTTTATGATATATTTAATATAGAAATTAGAGATTTATACACTTACATGCTATAAAATAATTTTTTTAGAAAAATCTTATGTAATCTTTATCTTTTAGGATATAATTTGGTAGTTTACTCTTTATTTTTTAAGTCAAATCAGTTTCTTCCTTAGTTACTAGCCATTATCTGGTGCATAAATATAATTTTTTTTATTTAAAATTGTGGATTTCAATAAAAAAAATAGTGAGGCCCAAAATGATTGTATTTTTATGTCTTCAAAAATAATAAAAAATGATAAAAAAAAGAGAGTATCCTCATTCTTTGACATAATATAAGGTAAACTTTTGTTTGACAGTGATTAGTTTTAGTTTTACTGTCTTCTTAAAAGTTTATTTTCTAAAGAATTAAAAAAAAGAGAAATTTTAAGTGAAATTTTATAAGTATTTGTTGTAAAATTTTCAATCATAATTTCACATGTGTAATATTTTCCCCCAACTAATTGAGTAACTAAAAAGTATCACACAAATAAAATTATGATTAAAAATTTTACAACAAACACCTATGAAATTTTATCTAAATTTCCCCTCAAAAAACATATCAATGAAAGTATACTATAGGGAGATAATAAGGGGGAATATGCCTTTAATAATATTAGTAAATATTTATGATTTTTAATAATAATTTTTTTTGCTTAGAGTAAGAGAGACTACTTTTACATTAATAAATATTAATTAGATAACAAAGTATACTATTAGGAAACAATAAGGGAAGGGTTGTCCATTTTATAATCTTTTTTTTTATTAAAACAATGGAGCCGAAGTTAGAAGCCTAGAGAGAGAGAGAGAGAGAGAGAGAGAGAGAGAGAGAGAAGAAACAACAATCTATATCAAATAGATTTTGATTTGCTTTCACGCGTAATCTTCCTTTTATAGATTGCTTCGCTTTAAAATAATAATATATATGATTTTAAATAAATATTTATGAGATAACGTGTTATCATATAACTGTCAACTATTAAATTTATCTTAAAATGTATAATCATTTTTTTCTAAAATAAAATTGCAAGATACACTTTAAAAGTTCAAATTTGTGTGACTTGATCCAAGTTCAAAAACATCAATGTTGAATTTATAAAATTAGGATTAGGAAGTGATTTCAAAACATCTGATTAAATAAAAAAGTGTGAAAACTCGATTCTAATTTTTTAAATTATATAATTAAATTTATCAAGAATTTTTGACTAAATGATATATAATGTTATTTGAAAATATTATTTTTCTTCATATCCTAGTTTAAATCTTAAAATTATGTGGATATATATTTAGTAATTTAATTATTTTTATTATTAAAAAATTATATAAATTTAATTAAATTTTGAATGAAACCATGAAAGTATTATATTGATTAATTTTATTTCCTTTCCTAGCAAAATTAATTTAAATCTTGAGGTAGCATTTGGTTTATGTGATCTTACATTCTCAAGAAAGTGTGCATTCTCAGGAATATGATTCTTGAAAATTTAATTAACAGTAATATAACATTCTTATATTTGATTTACTATAAATTTTTCTGAAAATATTTTAATATCACATTTTCATTACATGGGAATATGAGATACCCACCTCTCCCTATGAGAATATTTTTGAAGAATGTTAGGTTAAAAAGATTCTTGAGAATGTGACATTCCTAGAATTTTTTTTTTTCAAACTTTGAATCAAATATGGGAATATAATATTTCCTTAAAACATTCCTAAAAATATTGAAAATATTTCGTTAACCAAACCTCACCTAAAAGAAAGTGTAATCGTACTTGTAGTAGAGACTTAGAGACAAGTAAAAAGATGGCTAGTTGATTGATTGAGAAGGCAAATGAAGAAAGATTAGAGAGAACCTTCCTTGAGTGGAAGGCAGCCGTTGAAGAGGGCATTTGTTGAAAAGATTTAAAAAAAAAAACACATACACTCACACAAAATAGAAATGGAAGAGGGGTGCTTCATAGGCTCAAATCTGTGGATTTGGTGGATTGGTTTCTGGATATTTTGTGAGGTGGATTTATAAAAAATAGGTTAAAAAAAAAGAATCAAAACAAATTGTGTTTGTACAAATTTCAAGCAAATTATGGTTCCATGAATCAACTACTTTTTTAAAATAAAATAGGTCCGTTGCATGCTTATAATACAGACTTATTTAAAATGCAAGTTTTAATAGGTTAGACCCAAATGGTCCGAACTCATACAGACTTTGATTCAATCCAATTTATGAAACTCATTTAGCATCCTTAAGATTGGGAGACATCCACAGATAACAAATGAACCAGAGTGAATAGGCTTAATATTGGAGCACTTTAACGTTTTAATAGAATTTAATATTATTTTAAAACTTTTATCTTTTATTTTATTTATGTATATCTTAAATAAACTATTGCTTCTATTTATATATTTCTTTAAATTTTTTTCATCTACACCTTTTCCTCCCAAAAACAACTTTAAAAAAATTCATATTAAATATAAGTTAATTCACTTTCTCACCCAAAATAGTTAGAACATTTATTGCTATATCTATCATTTTTATATTTTATTATACTAATTTAATTTATTTTTAAATTTAATATATTATAATTATTTATTTTTCTTATCTCCTTTTAAATAAATAAAAAAATTCACAATCAAATAATAAATCATATTTAATATTTATTTTAAAAATTTTATAATTTTTTATTTTTTATTCAAATGTATTTTATATTCTTAATGAATTATTCATATATGCCCATATTATAAATTGTTCTAATACTCTGACATATTTACCTAATATTACTATAACTATAATGCTCATATAAGCATCTATTTTATATTTGTTATCATTTTATTTTACTAAAATTAATTTAATTTTGGTAAATATATATCTAATATTTATATTATAAATATATTTTAAAAATATTTTATTTATAATACTATCTTTTTATACGTTTAGTTTAATTTAATAATAATTATAATTATAATAGATTTCTCATTATATGTTTAAATTGTATTGAACTTTAAATTGTTAACATTATAATTTCATTAATATTTTTATTAGTTGATATTCAAACACATCAAAATTTTAAATTATTTTTAAGTAGAATATTTGTGTAATGTAAAATAATTATTTCCTATTTAAATGTATTTTAGATTCTTAATGAATAATTTGTATATATTCATATTATAATATTGTAAATTGTTTTAATGCTTATGCATAATAAGTCATAATATGTTTATTGATAAAAATAATGACTATTATATTTTTAAATTAATTTTAAAATATCTAGATTTGATAATATTGAATATTTGATCTTTCAAACTTTTATTTTTTATTTAATTATTGATTTTAGTATTTTGAATCAAATTTTTTATAACATAAAAATTTTTTATAAAAAAATTAAATAATAAGAGTAATGAGCGTATTTAAATATGTATATATTTTTATATTTCTAATTATAATTTTTTAACTATATAAATTATATTAATCTTATAATAAATTCTTGATAATATTTATTTATGAAATATATATATATATATATTAATTTTGATTCAAAAAGAAATTCTGTGAAGCCGAATTAGTTATTATTAAAATATATGGTTAGCATTCTTAATTTCTTATCACTATCTAAATACTAATCCAACATTTTTTGTGAACCTCTGCTATTACTATTTTTTGCCATGTGTCAGCCTCTGGTGCAATTTTTTCCCGCCAAAATTGATGTCCCATTTCGGCCCCGTAGTTGTGTGCCACTAAAGGGTAAATGGATCCTTTTCTGTTGATTTTTTTGGGACACGTCTTTTAATATAATATAATTTTGTAGGATAAAATATTTTAAATAATAAATAATTTAAAATTTTCATTTAATAAATTAATTTGTTTTATGATATATTTTATTATTAACTCTTATTACTTTATAATATAGATATTATTTCTTTTCTTTTTTTTATCCAATTTTATATTTTTCTGTATTTTGTTTATTTTTATTATTTATAATTTAGATATTAATGTCACTGAACAGTATATATAGAATAATATGTATTTTATATTTAAATTATTAATAATAATTTAAATAAATTAAAATTTTTGTATTTAAATATTATTTTTTAATACAATACCCAAAGATTAAAATTAAATTTATTTATTTAAATTTTGTTAGTATTTTCTTAATATTTTAGGCACTATATCTCAAATTAAATACATATCTATTAAGATTTTGTCAATGTTTTATACTTTATGTATTATTTTTTATACTCTTTTTTCCTTTTTACTTATATTATTTACAACTCAAATATTATTAAGGAATATAAATTCATTACAATATAATTTTTTACAGTAAAATAATTTAAATGGGAAAAATATTTATTTAATTAAACTAATTTATTTTACTATATATTTTATTTTTAACTATTATTGTTTATTAGTTTAGATATTATTTCTCTTTTTTTGTTTGCTCTATACATTTTTTTCATTTTTTTATGTCCACTTATATTGCATATAATTAAATAGAGTAGATCTAATATTATATTTTATATTCAAATTTTTATGAATATTTTAAATAAATTAAAATTTTTTCTATACAAATTATTAAATAAATAAATTATATATTTTATTTTTTAAATATAATCCTTTAAGAAAAAATAAAATTTAAATAATATTTCTTGATATCAAATTTTAAGTACCATATATCAAATTATATATAATTAATTCAGATTTTTCCAAAATTTTATATTTCATGTACTATTTTTCATACTTTTTTCTTTTTACTTTCAAACATTATTGAGTAATATAAATTTATCATAGGTTAACTTTTTATTTTTACAAAAATATTTTATTAAAATTTTTATTTAATTAAATTAATTTATTTTACTCTATATTTTATTTTTATCTTTTATTATTTATTAATTTAGACATTATTTCTTTAATTTTTATTTGCTCTATTTATACCTTTTTCCAATTTTTATGTCTACTTAAATTACTTATGATTGAGATATTAATATCATTGAGTAGTATAGATATAGCATTGTACATTTTATTTTTAATTTTTATAAATATTTTAAATAAATTAAAATTTTAGTATGAAATTATTAATTCAATCAATTAAATACATGTTATTTTTTAACAATAATAATTGAATATCAAAATTAAATTTATTTAAGTAAATTTTGTAAATATTTTTAAGTACTATTTTTGAAATTAAATATATATTAATCTAGATTTTATCAAGATTTTATATTTCATAAACTATTTTTCATACTTTTTTCTTTTCAATTGTATTATTCATAACTCAAATACCATTGAATAATATAAATTTATCATAGTATAATTTTTTATGGTGAAAATATATTAAATACGTTGAAACTTTCATTTAATTAAATTATCTTATCTTACTATATGTTTTATTTTTAACTCTTCTTATTTATTAGTTCAAATGTTGTTTTTCTTCTTTTTTATTTGCTCTATTCATGTTTTTCATCTTTTATGTCTACTTATATTACTTATAACCGAAACATTAATATTATTGAGAAGCATAAATATATAACATTATATATTATTTTTAAAAATTTTATATATATTTTAAGTAAATTAAAATTTTAGTATAAAAATTATTAATTGAATCAATTAATTGCATATTATATTTTTAATAAAATATTTGAATATTAAAATTAAATTTATTCAATTAAATTTTGTCAACATTTTTTATATTAATTTTTAAGTACTATATGCAAAAATAAATATATATCAATAGGAAGGGTTTTGGAAAGGCTTTATATTTCATGTATTACTTCTATTCATTCTAACTATTGCATGTTTTATTTTTAACTTTTCTTACTTTGCACATCATGCATTATTTCTCTTATTTTAATTTATTTTGTTAAGCATTTTTTCTTTTTTTTATGTTCACTTATATTATTTACAAACATTAAGATTGTTGAATAGTATAAATCTATCATGATATATTTTATTTTTACTACAAAATATTTTAAATAAGTTAATTCTATAGAAAGTGTTAATTGAATTAATTATTTACACATCCCATTTTTAATAAAAATATTTAAAATTTTTTATTTATTTAAATTTTATCAATATTTTCTTCACATTAAATTTCAAATACCATATTTCAAATTAAATATACATTAATGAAATTTTATATATATTTTATAATCCACATACTATTTTTCTTTCTTTTATCTACTGCATTATAAGATATATTTAATTTGGAGTGATTTATATAGAATTTTTTTAATGATAGAATAATATCTAATAGTTTTTACTTTGGTGAAAGTTATTTATTAAAATATATAATTCAAACAGTAATAAATATAATTGAAAAATATTAATTAGTTATTAGGATCATAGTTTATATTAACTCTATTAGACATGTATTATTCTTTATGCTATCAATGAATAATTTATTCACATTTGTTAGAGAAGGTCTTTTTAAATCAAAATTTTCTTTAAATATAATTTATAAATAATTTTTATCATAAAAATATTTTAAATAAGTAAAAATTTTGATATAAGATATATAAATTAAATGAGTCAATTAGATTCTCTATTTTAAAAAAAAATCTAAAAATTAAAATTAATTTTTTAATATTTTCTTGATTTATATGTTGCCTCTCTACATATGTTGAAAAAAGTTTCTTTAAATATGATTTATAAATACATTTTTCATAAAAATATTTTTAATAATTTATAATTAATTTATTATTTTATTTTTATCAAAGAGAGAGGTGAACTTATCAATACAAAAGTGGTAAAAAATTATAAAATAAATGAATAAAAAATTTACTAAAATATTTTATACAATTTTTTACTTTTAAATTTAAATTTTTTTGGATGTAAAATTTAAAGAATATATATTGAAATGCGCTGATATAAAAATACCTATAAATAATATAGATTTAATAGATTAGATAATGTTATGTATGTTTAAATTAATTTAACTTATTGTGAATTAAAAATAATTTATATTATTAATAACTATAAGGATATTATGCTATAAAAAATAAATACATTACAAATTTTGATAAAAATTAAAAAAATTAAAAATTCTCTTACAACGTAATCTATATCTATACTATCTACATTACATTAAGAAAGAAACATTTTACTATCTACATTACATTAAGAAAGAAACATGTTGTGGCCCTTTTTGTTGAGACACATTTTGGGATATGGGAAAAAATTTTGCCTCCCAATATTGTCCAAGATTTTTTTTTATTTTTATGCTTTTTTATGATTTCTATTCATTTTTAATAATTGAATTAATTTATATATTTTATTTTAACTCTTATTACTTTATAGTACACAAATTATTTCTCTTTTTCTAATTTGTTTTCTTTCTTTTTTTCACTCATATTATTTATAACTTAAATACTAAGATTACTAAATAGTATAAATATAATATGATGTATTTTATTTTTATTATAAAATATTTTAATAATTTATGTGAAAATAGAGTAATATTAACAACTTATTATTTATTTTACTGTTAGAATTATTAGAATTATGTCCAAAGAAATTAGTTGATATTAAATTAAAAAATATTGTTATTTATTAGGTACTAAAATTATATTTTTAAATAAAAATTATACTTTATTATTTAATATATTATTATATATTATTAATATTTAATTCTCTATAAAATTATGAAAATATTTTTTATTTTATTTTTAATCTCTCTCTCATTCTTGTTTTTTATCTTTTTATTATTATATATTTATATAATTAATTTACTTATAATAAAATTTAAAATAATAGAAACATCTAATTTATTTTTAAAATTTTATTTTTACATATTAAATAATATAATTTAATATGTAAATGAATTATTATATATTTTTCTAAAAAATTATTTTATTAAATACTTATCCGTGAGTAGCACAAGCTTAAAAACTAGTTATTTACTAAAAGAATGTGCTTAAGACATATTACAATTTTTTTAAAAAAAATACAGAAATGATGAGCTAAAAATAGGGAATGGAGATTTTGGGTTTGTTTATTTTCTATTTTTAAAAATAATTTTTTATTTTTAAAAATAAAAAACTTGTTTACCAATTTATTTTTAAAAATTATTTTTTAAATATGTAACTTAAAAATAAAAATAAAATAATTTTTAATTATTTTTTGAACTTATTTTCTTCTTTTAAATATTAGTTTTATAATTAAATGAAATATTTTCTTATTTATAACACCAACTATTTTATATTTTATTATTTTTATTCAATTCAAAAATAATTTTTAAAAATAAAAAAATAGTTTTTTAAAAACAATTTTTAAAAATACGAACATAAAAATATATCTAAACACACATTTTATTTTCCAACTGGATCTAGTAGCTGGTTGTTTAAGGGCCTCCACATTCTCAGTGGGCCAACGTTATTGAGTTCTCAAAAATCATAATTAAAAATTTGTTTTGATCTTTATAAAATTAAATTTTTATCATTTTTATTCTTGTTAAAAAACTATCTAATGGAACTCCTAAATCATGGGATGTAATATGAATCAACTGGGATTTATTCATTTTAGATTCCCCTGATCATCCCCGGTGGGTAGCAATCAATTCTAAATTTATGGTCATTATCACTTTAAAGATTTCTCCAATATCATTAATGAAAAAGAAACGAAGAGGGATACAGGTAACCTGATTTTACAATCAAGAAATTGTTAAATTCACATGAAAAATAAGTTTTCATAGAAGTTAAAATTTTTAGGAGATAATTTTTTAACAAATTTCTCAGAGTATATTTAAAATTATTTGATTAACACAAAAATTAATTTTTCTTAATAAATAATTTTTAATATTTTATTTAATTTAATTATAAACTTTTAAAAATATTATTAAATTGATGTAACATTCAAAATTTTAATATAAAAAAATTAATATCAAGAAATTTTAACTAGCTCTTTTTTTAAATGTAATCCCTTTTTATTATAAATTTTTTAAATTTATAATTTTTATTTTTAATTTATTATAAAAAGTAAAATAAATTTATATAAAAAAATTAAGATGTCATATATATATATTAAATTATATTAATATAATTAAAATTGAGGAGTTGTTTGATTTGCAAAGGAAGTTACTTCCTATAAAAAATTAAATTTTCTAAAAATAACTTCCTATATGAACTTCTTGAGAAGTATTCAAAATTAATTAATTGATATATAAGAAATGACACTTTTTAAAAAGTAACTTTTTATATTTTATTTAGTTCAACTTTAAATATTTTATAATATAATAATAAAATAACTACTATATCCTCACTATTATTATAGTATAAATTAATAAATTTTTGTTATTATTAATTAAATTTAATAAAAATAATATTGTCATTATATTCATAAATAGTATAGAAAGTAAAACTTACTTAAGGAGGAAGTAGGCATGCAAATTTTTATATGTTGTGATAAGTAGGACTTCGATTTCTCAGGAAATTATATTTTCTCCAATTTGTTAGATAAAGGTTAACTAAACAACCCATATTTTTCTTATTTCTAGTGAAATAAAACTTCTCATACTATTAAATTTAAATATCTTAAGATGCATTAATAAAATAACTATTATATCCTCAATATTATTATAGTATAAATTAATAAATTTTAGTTATTATTAATTAAATTTAATGAGAATAATTTTGTTATTATATTCATAAATAGTATAGAAAGTAAAATTTATTTAAGGAAGAGATAGATAAGCAATTTTTTATATGCTATGATAAGTAGCACTTCTTAGAAAATTATATTTTTTTAATTTATTAGATAATAGTCAACCAAAAAATCCATCCTTTTTCTATTTATAGTGAATATTTATAGTGAAATAGAACTTCTTATACTATTAAGGTGAATCAAATAACCTTTGAATATAATTTGAGTGAAGGAAATTTATTTGTTAAATAATATCTAATACAATAAATAATTAATTCTATTAAATTTATATAAAAATAGATAATAAATACATAATTTTTATTTTTTATAATTGGATATTAACATAAAAATATAATATAATATAACATAATATATACTTGATAAATATAATTCAATTTAGAATTATATTTATATTTATGATGTAATATTTTTTATTTATTTCAAATAATTTTATATAATACTCAAGCTATTTATTATTTAATTAATAAAATATTTATATTTGTATTTTATATTTAATAAATTATATTTATTGTAGTTTTTAAATGATAAAAAATGTCAAAATGATCATTAATTAAATAAATAGACAAATTAAATAAGATAATTTTGTATTTCTATTTATAAATGACATAGAAAGTTCTTCTTACTAAATGAAGTATGGATAAATAACTTTTTATAATGAATGAAAAATAAAACTTTTTGAGAAGTTCTATTTTTTTTTATTTTAAGAGTTAGTGACTAACTACATAGTCCAAGCATTCCCTACTTTTTGTTTTTATTTTACTTTTACCAGTCAAACTACTTCAAAATACAAATTGTAAGCTTGCTTTGAAAGCTAGCATATTTGTGTATTTTAATTAAAAAACTAATGAATTTGGAGAAGGAAAATGTTCAATTCTTGATTCTCCTTGCAAAGATTTACGGTGCACCACTTTTTTAGTGGTGTAACTATGATATAACTAATTTAAAAATAGTAATAAATTCCACCTAAAATTAATTAAATCATTATAATTAATCTTGTAATATGTAAATGTAAATAACATAAAAGTAATTTTGCATATCTAACTAAAAGTTTTCTATACATTTATAAGAACTTCCCACACTTTTATAAGAAGCGAAATTTTTTGGAAAATCCTAATTCCTTCATTTTAATAATTTGTAACTCAACTAAGTAATTGTTTATTTCTTACTTCCTTGGAAATTGCACTAAAGAATATCGAAGTTCTCTTCCATTTCTTTTTATCTGATCTTGGGGGAATTTCCTTCTATCCATCATTGAAGGTTACAAGAAAGCAAATAGCTTCAATATTAGAAAGAAGGAGTTACGTTTTACTAAGTTAGTTTTTATAAAAATGTTAATTGGTGTGTTAAGTGATTGGACAAAAGTAACTGAAATATAATAAATACATATTTATTTATTTTTTAAATTTCAGATTACGGATAGGAAGGTATAGGCTAAAATATACTTCTTATTCTCCAATGTTATCTAAAGTTTTGATTTGGTCACTTTCTTTTTAAATTGAAAATGTTATCATTTCATTTTTCTAAAAGTTAGAATTGGATCCTTCCATCCACCATCTGTCTAAAAGTGGATGAAAAATGTTGATGTGATTCTTTTTTAAATGATATGATAATTGATGGCTCACATATAAGCTGATTATATATTTTTTAGATTTTTAAATTTTTTACTTGTTATTTATTTATAAATAAATTATTTTTTGTTGTTTTTACTCATTCTTGTCTTTTCAAATCGTGCCTTAAATTGAAAATGCACAATCACCCAATATAAGGCAACTGCTTGTCACATCGTTTAAAAAAAGAGAGGTTATGTTAGTATTTTTTATGCTAGTGATGAAAGGATCTAATTTTAATGTTCAAAAAAATTAAGTGTAACATTGTTCAAATTAAAAAGAAAGTAACCATATTAAAATTTTAAACAAAATTGGGGGACAAAAATGTATTTTAGCCAAAATGATAAAGTGTACCCTAGGATTCTATCCAAGAGCGGGTAAACTGAATTTTAGAATTTTACATCTTTTTAAAACAAAATCAATTTTTCAAAAGAGTTTTCAATCAGTTAACACTTGGAAACACTAAATAACCAATTTGCCTTGGAAGCAATCAATTCTTAGACAAGCAAATCAACAAATTCAGCACACATCATACATAAACCAATAAAAAATAATGCACAAAATTAAAGAGATAGGGTTGAGAAGATCAAACATAATAATTTATAATAATTCAACCTTAAAAATTCAACACTCACAGGATTACATTCATTACCAAATTTACTTAACTTAAATTTTATTAATTCATTATCTTTTTAAGTTTAATTCAGATACTTGAAGAAGCCTCTTATAATATTTTTCTTAATTACAAGCAATTCCCTTTGAGTTTCCTCACCCAAAGCACACATTACCCAAGAGATACCACACTTTTGGAAATTTTAAGGATACCTCACTCTAAAATACAAAAAATTTAAGTTCACAAATTCTCAAGAATTGATTACACAATAAAAAATTAAAAGAGAAAATTTGAATCTAGAAGATTCAAAGGATTTTGATCATTAGAGAATAAAGAGATGAAGATCTTTCGTAAATATAATTCTTATATTTTAAAATCAAGTTCTAGGCTTTATAGATAGGGGTTGGAATCCTTGAAGGGTTATTAATGCTATGTTAAACATTGAAGAATCAATTCATTAGGCCTAAGATTTTAGATTTCCATGGGGCCAAATTGATTGTAAAATTAATTCACTCTACATGCAATGACTTCTAGACCTGTTGAATTGCATGTAAAATTGATTTAGGAAAGACCTTTTCATAAAAAGTAAGGGATGGGAGAATTGATTGGAAAATCAATTCACCCTATCCAAAATGTTATTAGAAGGTATGAATCGATTCATAATCCTTGAAATTTCATTTTTGAGATCAAAACATTTTTAAAACTTATTTTTGTACTTTTCAAAACTTAATTTTGCTCTGATTTTAGTACCAACTCTTAAAGTCATATTTTAACACAAGAATTGATTTTGTAAGTCATTTTCTCCAATTTGAAATGAATCCATTGTACCTAATTTTTTCTTTTAAAATTAAACCTAATTAAGTAAAAGATTCTATTTTAAGAATCTTTAATAGTTTTCGAGCATTATCTTAAATTCAATACAATAAGTGATCTTAAGTTATAATTAACTAAATCAAAATATGTTATTATCATCAAAATTTAGATTCAAATGTACTAAGACCAACATAAAGGAGTTGATAAAATTAGGCGGTGCCATAATGATAAAGGAGTTGATATAGTGGAATAATTAGCTAGAAATTGGTCATGAATCTATGTTGTCACAAATGAAAATTTGTTTTCCACAATTGCGTTATTGACTTATAATGCAAGAAGTTGAAGAGCTGCAAGCCAATCGTTTTTCTCTAATTAATTTCTTCCCTGATCACCTGTGTATCCAACTGCGCATGTTTTCTGAACTTAAAGTGTGGGATCTCTTTTTTTCAAATACATGATCAGAAAAGATACAGATGAGGAAAATAGCTTCTAAGCTTGGTCCTAATTCGCTAACTTTAATAAGTACCGCAGCAGTTTTATCGATTATCATGTGAAACAGATCAGAATGCAATAATTAATCAAGGTAAAAAATACACACCCAAGCATCAGCAGTTGACACTATTATTTTTTGAAAATACAGCTTTCCATCCCAAAGGACCCAGTAAGTCAAAATAGATTGGCATTCCATGGCTAAGGTATGTTAATTTTTATTTATCCAATTTTGTTTATTACGGCATCCGAAAATTTTAGTCAAATTTTATTATTTGAGACGTCTGAATAAATAAAAATAAACATAGGTGAGAATGTGAAATTATGAATGTTACTTCCACTTCCTTTTTGAAAAGAAAAATGAACATTATTCGCAACATTCTTAGAGATGCAATCAACGTTATTGGCAGATGCTTGGCACTTTTAAAAGGCAAACCACTCACCCTAAAGTAATTAGGCTACTGGATTTGTATTGCAATTTACAAAGGGCGACTTTAAAGTGTTCGCGATCTCCCATTTTTTATTTCTAAAGTATTAGTAGTATTTATTTCGTAAGGTGATGTATTCAAATAGGAGTTTTTAATTAGTGTAAAACCTAACCTAAAATGTATGTGGATTAGTTAGAGTATTGTTTTCCATGGACAATGAATATGAGAGGACCCAGAATTTTTTTAATAGACGTATACATTGTATATATATGTAAATAATAATTATTATTATATATTATTAGTTATCATAGAGTTTGACCAAAATTTAAGTGATTAAATAAAACTCAACGTTAAATAAGTTTAAATCATCTCATTAAGTATAGGTTTTATGTATAAAGACCCAAAAGTCTTATTTTTTATTTATAATGGATAAATTAGGAATAAGAAAAATAAAAAAATAAACAAGTAGTTATAGTCCTCAAATTATGTGCAACAATTTTTTTTTGATATTTGATTATTAGAAAATAAAGAGATATTTTTTTCTAAAAATTAATATGCATCAATTTAAAATATCAAGAATGGTAAAACTACAATCCTGTTAATTTTTATGAATTTAAGTGTACTTTCGCATCTAGTAATATAATTTTTTAATAATTAAATATGAAAGATCAAAATTTTAATAATAAATTTTATAATTATAATTAAAATTTTTCATTAATTAATATCAGAACCTTCATGTTAAATTATTAAAAAAATTATTAATTTAACTTGCAATTTAATTATTGTTATCTGGACAAATTTTGAACTGCATACTGTCATTGATATTTGAATCGCAACCGGTTATTGGGGTTTAATGTTACTCTGGTTTTAATATATATGGATTGATATACGTGTTTAATCCCTTTTAAATTGTGATGGAATAATTATATATATCCAGCATCTGTTGGATACGTAATATATAAAGCCTGTTTTGCCAAAAAAAAACCCTCTGAATTGCGATTATATGTTTTACTAATTTATGGATTCAGACGATTGGTATATACTATATACACTAACATACGGTTTCAGATAAAGCTTAACGTCATAAACATATATGTTGATATGTCGTTTGGAATCATGTATATACATATAGATATTCGGGTATATATATGTTATGATGATGTCAGTGATATTCAATTTTTAGATTTAATATAAATGATGTTAGTATAATTTTCACGAATTCAAATTGATAGATTATATGTTTATGGATTCAAATTCAAATTTTAGTATTTTTTATTCTTTATTTTTAGATGTTTGATATTTTAAATTAATTGATTGAAATAACATATTATTAAAATAACATCTCTTATGTAGATTGATTAATTTAAAATATTAAGATAATTGTATATTTGGATTTTCATGTGGATAAAAACTGGTCTAGAAGAAGGTTGCTATTTGATCGAAATTCAAACATACTTATGGTGATAAGTATGTGAAGTATGTGACAATTATCAAATTTTTCATGTGAATATTAAGTCAATCCAAAGAAAGAGTTATTATTTGAAAAAAATTTATTGTCAATATTTGATTATTACACCAAGAGTACCACTTATAAGTTAATTTTTCTATTGAAAGACTAAATATCAACATTGTGCTAAGCATCTTGTAATGGGATTTGTCATTATTTAAATTTGTTATTCATATTGAATTCAAATTTTAATTGTGAATTTGTTGCTTTATTTGTTTTCTTCTAGATTTTGTGAATACTTCTATTGCTTTAAGTATTTACAAATATTAACTCTATTCCTACACTTAATGGCAAAAACTTTAAAGATTGGAAAGAGAACTTCATAATTATTCTTAGTTGCATGGATCTAGATTTTGCTTTTCAAATTAAGTGATTCCCTACTCTCATGGATGTAAGTTTCTTCAATGCTAAGAGAGATTTAGAAAAGTGGGAATACTTAAATTGTATGAGTCTTATCATTACAACAAAAAAGACTTTTAGCAGCGACATTTGTTGTCGCTAAAAAGTATTCGGTCGTCGCTAAAAATATCGTCGGTATAGGTTCGTCTCTGAAAAGGTCATTAGTGACGACAATTTGTCGTCACTAAAAGTCCGACCTTTTGTAACGACAATGTCGTTGCAGAAAATAATTTCAAAATTTAAAAAATTTTGAAATTTGATTTTTAGCGGCGACACTTGTCGTCGCTATAGGGAAAGAAGTCATTGCTGAAGATCTGACTTTTAACAACGACAAAGTCGTCGCTGAAAGTCTGATCTTCAGCGACGACATTTTGCCTATAGCGACGACAAGTGTCGCCGCAAAAGGTTTTTTAAAAATTTTTTAAAAAATTTTAATTTAAATTATCGTATATTTCAAATAATATATTATCGAAAATATTCTTTATTTTAATTAACTTGAATTGTTTAATATTTTTTTAAAATTTAATTTAATATAAATTATACAATTACAATATATCAGTAATATTATTAATAATGTCTAACAATTTGATTCAACATAAAAAATTAATACTCATAAAGCAATGGTAAAAATAATACGGACTTCTTAGTTGTAAATTATATTTACAAATTTTATGCTAAGTTAAATTTAAATAAATAAATTTAAAATTTACAATATAAAAAATTAAATAATATAAAATTTCATATTAAATTAAACATACTATCAATTCTATTAATTTATTGTAAATTATTTGAGTAAATTAAATATATTATTACAAAAAAAAATATTATAACTTTTTATTCACATACCTCAATAGTAAAAATCTACTGATCAACTTTGAATACTCTCCATGAACTAAGTTAAGTGCTAATAATAACTAACAAATTAAAAGATACAACATACAAAATTAATACATATCAACATATATAAAAAATAAATATATTAAAATAAAAAAATTTAAAAGAAAGAGAAAGTTCAGAAACTTATCTCAGGTCCAAAAATTTCCAACACGCAAATGAAGAGGGAGGAGACGCCGCAAATAAATAGCCAAAACTTTCATTGATGACTAAAAAATTTCAGTCGTCGATGAAGGCTTTAGCGTCGACCGAAGGACTTTCAGCGATGACAATGTCGTCGCTAAAGCCTTGTCTTAGAATTTGGAATTAGGCTTTTAGCGGCGACGAAAGTCATCGCTAAAAGCCTAAAAAAATTTTGGCGGTAAAATTTGGCCTTCAGCGGCAACACTGTCGTCGCTGAAAGCCTAAAAAATTCAAGACTTTCAGCGACGACACTGTCGTCACTGAAGGGGGGACCATCAGCAACGACAGTGTCGTCGCTGAAAGTCTTGGCTTTCAGCAGCGATAATTGTCGTCGCTGAATATTCAAGACTTTCAGCAACGACAGTATCGTCGCTGATGGTCCCCCTTTCAGCGATGATACTGTCATCGCTGATAGTCCCCCCTTCAGCGACAATAGTGTCGTCGCTGAAAGTCTTGAATCTTCAGCGATGACAATTGTCGCTGCTGAAAGCTAAGACTTTCAACGACGACACTGTCGTCGCTGAAGGGGGGACCATCAGCGACGACAATTGTCGCCGCTAAAGGCCAAATTTTATCGCCGAAAATTTTTTAGGCTTTTAGCGATGACTTTTGTCACCGCTAAAAGCCTAATTCCTTCCCGCCTAACTTTCTGATTCCCTCTAAAAAGTCACGTCATTTTTACCGACGACAATGTCGCCGGAAATACCTTTGGCGATGACCGAAATTTTATCGCCGCTAAAAGTGTCGTCGTTGTTGCTTCTTTTTCTTGTAGTGTATGATTATGCAATGTGCAATTCTGGAAACTTTTAGGAGCACAATATTTGAAAAAAATAATGCTAAATGCTAAATTGTTTCTTAAAGAACTTGAGAATTGTTTTGTCAAAAATGAAAAGGTGGAGACAAGTACCCTTCTAAGGATTCTTATTTTCATGAGGTATAAAGGCAAAAGGAACATCAAGGAGAAGATTTTAGAAATGTCTTATCTTATATCAAAACTTAAAGCATTAAAGTTAGAGCTGTCTAAGAACTTATTTATGCATTTAGTTTTGATCTCTCTCCTTATACAATTTAGTCAATTCAAGCCTAGTTATAATTGTCAAAAGAAATGGACTCTTAATAAGCTCATTCAATATAGTGTACAAGAAGAAGAGAGGTTGAAGTAAGAAAAGATTGAAAGTGCTCATTTGGTTTCAATCTTTAAAGATAATAACAAGAAAAGGAAAAAAGAATAAGGAAGTTGCAGTTGCTCTATCATAGAAAAAGCAACATAAAGAATATAAAAGGCAAACTAAGGAATTTGTTTGCTATTTATGCAAAAATACTTCTCATAAGAAGAAACAATATACTAAATATCATGCTTGACATGTAAAGAAAGGTATGCTTCTTAATTTAGTTTGTTCTAAGGTTAATTGGACTTTAGTGCTTGGACATACTTGGTAGATGTCTTTCGATACTACTACTCATATAAGTGTGTCTATTCAAGGTTTCTTGAGTTGCTAAAGGCTAAGTGATGTTAAAATATACATCTATATAAGAAATGGCAAGTTAGTTAAAGTTGCGGCAATTGAGACTTTTAGGTTATTATTAAATATTGGATTTTATTTGAATTTGAATCATATTTATGTTGTACCGTCATTTAGATAGAATCCGATTTTTATTTTTGTATTAAATAAATTTGGTTACTTTTCTTCTTTTAGAAATAGTTAACTTTTTTTATGATTAAAAACTTGTTGGTTTTAATTCTTTATTTGGATATGATAACTTTTATATGCTTGATACAACTGTATTATTTAATGAAACCTTATATGTTAATTCATGTGGTACTAAAAGGAAATTAACTAATAAGAATTCTACATTAATTTGGTATAAGCATTTAGGACATATCTCTAAACAAGAAATTAAAAGACTTATGTCAAGTGGAATTCTTGATCCTCTTAACTTGTTAGACTTTGAAGTTTATAATAGGTACATTAAGGGGGAAACAAACAAATAGAAGAAGATTATATGCTAAAAGATCTTCAAACATCTTAAAACTAATACATACAAATATTTGTGGGTTGTTCCTTACAACTTCTTAGAATGGTTAATAATATTTTATTACATTTGCATATAATTTTTCATATTACAAATACTTTTATTTCATTTATAAGAAGTTTCAAGCATTAGATATGTTCAAGGTTTTTAAAGTTGAAGTTGAGAATTAACTTCACAAAAAGATTAAAGGCATCAAGTCTGATTGTGGTGGTGAATATTGTGATAGATATGGCGGATTAGGTGAACAATATCCATGACAATTTGCTAAATTCTTGGAGGAGTGTAGTATTATCTTATAGTATACCATGCTAGAAAGCCCTAACATGAATGATATTACTAAAAGATGAAATAAAATCCTAAAGGATATGGTTAGGAGTATGATTAATTATACTACCCTATAGATTCACTCTGGGAAAAGGCCTTAAAGACACAACTTACATCCTTAATAAAATTCCAACTATGGCAGCAATCAAAACCCTGTATACATTATGGATAGGTAAGAAGCCTAACATAAAACATTACATGTTTGGTGTTGTCCAATTGATGTTAGGCCTTATAGGCAAAATGAAAAGAAACTAAACTCAAGAATAGTCGGCAACTATTTCATTGGGCACTTTGAATGGTCCTAGGAACATAAGTTTTATAATCTCACAATTAAGTCATTTTTTTAAGATAAGAACCAAATTCTCTAACAATATTGAAGAGAAATAAGGTTAAAACTTTTGTTTTAAAAGAGAAATTTGTTTCTCTTCTTATGATTGTCATTAACCATGGTCAAGTTTCTATTCTTGAATTACTTAAGAAGAAACTCGAAAACTAACAAACAATGTTAAAAATCTTCCTAATTAAGATCAATAGATTATTCTTGAAGAACAAACTTAATAACCTTAAAAACAAATACCATTAAGAAAATTCATTACAGAGAAGAGAAATATGGTTCTAGATGATTACATCATCTTTCTCTAAGAACACAAGGTGGACATTGGAATAGTGAAAGATGATTCAATCAACTTTTGTCAGGCCATTGAAATTCTTAACTCTAAAGTGAAGAAATCAATTTATGCACTTAAGCAAGCTTCCCATTAATAGTATTATAAGTTTCATCAAACTGTCATCTTTTTTTGTTTTCAAATAAATTCAGTTAATGATTATATATACCATAAGTTCAATGGGAGTTTGATGTATACTCAGGTTTGTATACATCCAAACATTGCATACATTGTTAGGATGTTAGGTAAATACTTGAGTAATTTAAAAATGGATCATTGCAAAGTAGCCAAAAGGGTCATGCAATATCTCTTGAGAATAAAAGACTATATCTTCACATATAAAAGATTGGATTGCTTAGAGATCATTACATATTTTGACTCCTATTTTGTAAGATGTTAAAATAATCATAAATCCACTTTAGGCTATATCTACTTGCATGTTGGAGAAGCTATTTTTTTGGAAGAGTGCTAAGTAAACACTCATAGCTTCTTTTACCATGGTAGTTGAATTTATGGCATGTTATAAGGTATCCAATCTTGGGATATAATTGTAAAATTTTGTTATGGATGCTATAGAAATATCATTAAAGTTATTTTATGACAATAAGTTAGCAGTGCTATATTCTAATAACAATAGGATTTTGTCAAAGTCAAAGCACATGGACATTAAATTCCTAATTGTTAAAGAAAGAGTTCAAAGTGGTTAGATATCTATAGAGTACATTAGGATAAATTCCATGATTGTGAATTAGCTTACTAAAGGTTTACCACTCAAGATTTTTCATAAGCATACTACTCATATAGGTGTGGCATCACTTCATAATATGTAGTTTAGTACAAATTTATATTTATCAGTGCTCTTATCTATAGATATGTTTTATGAATATTTTATAGTTATTTACTATAGTATAAGAATTTTGTATAGTGACACTTTGATTTTGTTTGGTTTGATCTCACTAAGGAATAAGGTGGATTAATTGGAAATAGGCATATTAAGATCACATTACATGTAATTTCCATACTACACATCTATGCTTGATTCATTTCATTGATTATATCAATATATGTGACCATTAATAGATTTAGTTATGATAATTGTACCAAAAATCACTTAGATTCTATATTAATATGATTGATGGACTAGATTAATTAGAGATGATTTTGATAATAATAGCATTTTTTGAGTTCATAAGGTTGTATTATAATGTGCTATGTATGTGTGTGTGTGTGTATGTATACACACACACATATGTAATCCAAGTGAGAGATTATTGGATTTTTCTAATAGACATATACATTATGTGTGTGTGTGTGTAGATAACAATAATAATTATATACTATTAGGTATGATCCTAAATTAAAATGATAAAATAAAGTTTAAGGTTAAATGAATCTAAATCATCTCACTAGGTGGGGGTTTTTATATGTGGAGACTTAAAAGTTTTATTTCTTATTTATGATAGGCAAATTAAAAATAAAAAAATAAAAGAAAATAAATAAGAGGTTATGATCCTCAAATTGTGTGTAAGGATTTTATTTTTTAATATTTTATTATTAAAAAATAAAGAGAGGTTTTTTTTTCTAAAAAATTGATACATATCAATTTAAATGACCAAGAACCATGAAACTACAATCCTGTTAAGTTTTATGGATTTAGGTATGCTTCTGCATTTAATAATGTATTCTTCTTGATAATTAAATATAAAAAAATTGGGTTTTAATAATGAATTTTATGTAATTAAAAATTTCCAACACCAACATACTTACTTCCTCCTTCGATCCTTCCAAATTCAAATGGTAAACACCTTACATTAATGTTCTTGTACCCATCAATGCCACCTGCCTATTTTATCGTATATAGCCATCAAAGATTTCTCTTATAATATAAAAGCAACGTTGATTAGTATTACCATCATTATTATTAATTCTTATGAATTTTCGTACCATTCTTTATATTATTTTTCCGAAATTAAACTGAACAACTTCAACTCCTTAAGTAGACTCGTGCATATATGACGATGCACAGGCACGGCGCGCTTGACCATCAAACTATGACCTATAAGACCAAACAAATCACCATTATATATTATGATTCCTTTTTCCCTTAATTAAGTATACTCTCATTCACATTCGTTTGGTAAAATACCTATGGTTATTTCTTTTTATTGAATCAAACAATCCTTAGTTCATTATCAGCTTGGATGGATCCAGCCAACATCATAGACTAAAATTATAGCTCTGTATTAGCTACAATTTCTTTCTATAGGAAACTGTTACCATTCATTCCTTTTAATATGTTTAAATAATTTTGTAAATTTAATAGTATTTTAAATAAATAGGAGGAGAGAGATAAATTCAATAAATAAATACTGGACATTTAAATTTGTGGAACATACGTATTTTCAATTTTTAAATGCAAATGTATCTCTTACATAAAATATTTTAAATTGAAAAAATAAATATAAAGCTAGTAACTTAACAGATTATCTAGGTAGAATTTTGTGATTAAAAATATCTGTTATATTAGTTGTAATTTTAGGATTATCATGGGATACTTTTTCTTTTTCAAATTGTATTCATTGGGATCTCATAATTTGCAAAGCTAGTTTTTCACAGTTGTTTTGTAATTAAGCCTAGGCTCTAAGTTAGAACTAGGGTTTTAATGAGTGTTACTTGAGTGGCAAGGCTGAATTATAATGACCTATTAACTAATTTATGTAGACCAACCTTTTTAACTATTCATTGTTGACACAATCTTTTGGGGATACACCATTCTCACTTTCCAAGATAGATATATATTAGCGGTTTCAAAGTCAAGGATTTCAGTATATTAGCATTCCTATAAACTCAAGCGCTTGATTATCATATTGAATTTAAGAATTGAAAAAAATTCAAAACGGTCCCATCTTACATATCTTTTCCCACGAAAATTAGTAAGGCAGAAACATGCACTTTTGTGTGAGGAAGAGAAAATGTTTGCAACTAGTAAAATCAAAATGCACTAAGATTTAATAACTAGCCAAAGGCATTAATGGTAGGTCTGGCTTGTCTCATAATGATAATAACATTTGATATTTAACGGTTCTAACTCTAGGGTTTCGATTCAACTTGTGACTACAGAACACCGATGGGGTCGGAGGTGTGCTTGGTGCTATAGTGTCAATCACTGTCGTATATTGTAGGAGGCAATTATGGTGCATCACTTGATGAATCATTAAATTTAATTATTAATATATTATAGTGTAGTATGCTAATTTTATTATAAATAAATAAATATAATATATAATTAAAATTAATAATATATTGATATACTACTATATTAGTGATATATCATAATTTTTTTCTATTTGATATTAGTGATAACTTTTATGATTGTTTTAAAGGATTCATATTTCATGGCTGCTTGATTGATATATAGAACTTAACACAGAGAATATATCAGGATAGGATTATGGTTTTAAACAATTAGTAGAATTAATTAGAAATACATACCAGAATGCATCTAGTGGCTCATAACTTATTAACAAGACCAATCCTTGTAGGTTAAAATCTTATATTCATGCATGCATCGAAAAAATTGTGACCAATCCTAGTAGGTTAAAATCTTATATATCATATCAGCATACAACCTAGTGCATCCTCAGAAGGATATATTATGAAGCAAGGGAAAAGTAAAACATAGAGACTAGCTAGATCTTGTAATTAAAGTAGCTAATAATGAAGTAATTAAAGCTCTAAAGAGGCTCAACTATGAGAGGAAGTCCATAAGCAGGCCTCAGAGAGAGCATAATAGAAGGCGAATGACGATACTGGGGTGAAACCTTAAAACTAAACCTAGAAAGAAGCAGCGTTAACACAATCTTATACTCCATAAAGGTTAAGTTTCTGCCAACACACATTCTGCCGCCAAATCCGAAAGGCAGATACCCCATCTTGTGGTTGCAGCCACCGTTCACATCATCTCGGAACCTCTCTGGTCTGAACTCATTCACATCCTTTCCCCACAGTTCTGGATCGTGATGCATCGCCACCACATCTATCCACATGTTGGTTCCATTAGGCACCGTTAAATTATTAACATGAATTTGTTCTCTTGCTTGCCTCTGCACATTCGGTGCTGGTGGATACAGTCTAAGCACTTCATTCATCACCCACTTCATCTGCAAATATATTAAAGGGGGATTTTACACATGATCGTTAATAATTTAATATGTCACTTTACCATGACTGTGCAGAAAAAAAGGTTCAAAGGACAATATTAGATATGCACTATTAAGAATGTGGACAACGTTAAATTATACATAGTAATTATATATAATTATCGCAATTATTTGTCAAAGTTTATGTCTAATTTGCAAGTTATTGTAGTCAAACTCTAACATGCAGTAATTCTTTTTGAAATTTTCTGCGTGTTTATATTAAGTCGGTACTAACTATGGGGTAATACAAGTTCTTAGTCATTTGGTTCCTCTAAGCACAGTAATTAGAACGTTGAATTAAATAAGGGGTTGGGAAAGAAAAGGTTCTAAAGTCAATCCATTTACCTTGATTGAGCCAACAGTCAGAGAGACAATGTGCAGGTACCCAAAAGGGGAACTTTGTTTTTCGTTGTTCAATTTATTCGGATCAGATTAGGCCACCATAGGAATCACATGCTCCACCTTCAGACACGCTTTGTCACGTGATCGGGCCATCAAAATTTTGTTTTAATTATTAATTTTTCGTGGACTGTGGACCCGGTCCAGCACAAACTTAAGAATCTCATGTATGAATTTTGACCACGTAAATATTAAACCGTGCTTCAGCACCTAACACGTACTAAACGAAAAACTTAATATTCAAATTCTTCTCAAACTATTAAATATATTTTTATTTATGAAAGCAGAGACTAAAACAAAAAATCTGCATGAACTCCATAAACCGTGCATGAGGCAAGTGAAACTGTACATGAGAATATCATATAAATTATAACCTTACCTTCGTTAGGCCGGCAAGCATGTTGATATCAATCTCTTGATAAACATCACCGACTACTTCTCTTATCTCGTCTCGAAGCTGGGTTTGCCAATCTTCATGCATAGCCAAAAGCATCAAAGTCCAAGTGATAGCCAGTGCTGTTGTCTCATGACCCCCAAAGAAGAATGTCTTGCACTCATCAACCAGTTCTCGTGTAGTTAGTGTCTTTCCCAACTGGCCATCCACCTGATGATTTCCCTGCAGCAAGAACCCTAATAAATCTTGCTGAGATTGCCTTTTCATCGACTTCTTTCGAGCTTCGATGGCAGACAACAAGATCTTGTCGATTTCTTTCCCGAGTTTCTTGGCCTCTAGGGTTTTGTTTACGTTGAAACACTTGCCGAATGGAACCCCTACATATCGTGTAGTCTTGAAAAGAGTCATCTGCAAAGATCTTAATTTTTCAAACACCTCGCGTGCATTTTCATCTTGCATGCCGAAACTTGTCCTTGCGATGATCTCTCCGGCGGTGGCTATAACCTCGTTTTCCACGTTGATTTCAGGGTTGCCGGAGTTTATTTGAGTGTTCCACCTTTCCATCATTTGTTTTGTGGACTCTACCATCATGCTTCCCATAGCCTAAACACAAAAGTAATGTAATCTAATTAGAATATTTTTAGGGGAAAGTTTAAAACAACATATATCAACTTTTGATTTGCTTGACAAATGTAATTACTCATGATAGCATCAAGGAAAGTTTTGCCCAGCTAGTTGGGCTGCCCATGGAATAATTAAAGAAGGGAAATAATTTTCTAATCAACCCTCCAATGGGATTTGTTTGGCGGGCTGTTTCTTATCAACCCTCTATCACATAGTTGTTAATGTTATAATGAGTAGCTGGAAAGTTAAAACATTTAGCCATTATCAATTTCCATCTTTGTTATATCTAGCCGATGAAATTTATATATATCCTTACGTGCCATTTCCAGATATATGGATCCATGGTTTTCAAAATCCACCGGACCACCATGATGATGTATGTAGAAATATTTGCTTAAAAACCGCAATGGTCTAACATACATGTACAATGATGTTTGAAATTGCAGCCATGTGATGAAATTCTTCCACTAGCTATGGGTTTGTGTGTCTCACAAGTTGGAGACAACCCAAAATCTTTTTTATTTTGTTTATGAAATAAATCTATTTTTTTTTTTTAACCCAAACACCAGTGAGACTCTTGTTTCAGAATGAGAACCTTATTTTATCATTTAGATTTTGGATATAGTCGCGATGCAGAAAATTAGAAAATATTTAAAAAAATATAGTTATTGTAATACAAAATTGCATAAAATTATCATTGTAGTATAGTTTGATACAATAATATTATAGTCGCAGATTTCAATTTAAAGTTTCGTGAATATAGTTTTTCTCTTCGAAGAGAAGAAAAACACACCTTCAAGTTAAGGGGAGAGAATGCAGGGGCAACAATGTGGCGATGACGAACCCATTCGTTACCTTCCACCATTATCAAACCATTTCCAAACATGGGATCTCTGTCATTCTTAAACACATCGGGTTTCCCCCAGCTCTTGGCTATGACCTCTGAAGACATTTTCTTCAAGAATTCTGGGTCTGCAATGTACAAAAATGGCTCGGTCCCCAGCCAGTACACGAAGATTTTCCCTGTAAAACAATCAAATGTTATGCGTATACATAATCAAATTCGATTGTTTTATTTGCAACAAGAAGTACAAAGATAGAGCTGTGAACTCTAAAATTACAAAAATGGTCGTGCATGTGTTGGAAATGGAAAATTACCATGAGAGTTCTGCCAGCGAGAGAAATAGGGGAAGACAGTGGGGTGTATGTCGTTGGTTATAAGTTGTGAAGAAGAAGAATTGATGCAATTCTTCTTTTTCATCTCTTTAATGTTTCCAAGTGGAAAACTTGGGGTTGGCCCTCGAAGTCCACATCGCTTGAGCTCGAGAAGTGTTACGATTGGCCAAACCCACCAGGAAAATAGTAGTTTCAAAAACAAGAGAAGGCAGAAAGACATGAAGGCAGAACCAGCAGGTAGCCCTAAAAACTCCATGACTCTCTCAGCTTATAAAGAGCTAAACTTTGTAAGTTGGTTATGGAAAAGCAACAACGCCAAATGGGTATTTATAGGAAAATAATTAGGTTTAAAGAATTTGACCCTGAAAATGACCAGTAGCTACTTTGTACACTTTCGGTTTCGGATTTGTTGAACCTTTAGATCTAACCATCTTAGGAGTCATTTATTTCTGAAAAAAGTTCAATTTCTTAACAAAATAAAAATAAAAAAGTGAGTTAATTGATTAATTATTATCTATTGGGAGAAATAAGATTTTTCAAAGAGTTTAACTTTCTATAAGTATAAAAAGTTGTTTATCTGTTTGCTTTTGGAAGTTCTATTTTTTGTGTTCTTTATGAATAAAAAGATAAAATTATTTTTATTAAATTTAATTGATAATAATTAAAATATATTAATATATATTATAATAATATTAAATATATAATAATTATTTTATTAATATTTTTTAAAAAATTAAAATTAAACTAAATAAAATGAAAAAATTATTTTTTGAAAGGTGTCATTTCATTAATATCAATTAAACAACTTTTAAAATTTTCTGAAAACTTTATATAATAAATTATTTCCTAAAAAATTAGAACTCACTTTCTGTATCAATTAAACTATTCCTGATTTTGAAGCCATGCCCTTTTTTTCAGTCGTACTTCATTTTCTAACGAAATGTTTTGGTCGGAACTCTTTATTTACGCTATAACTATATATTAGACTTGTATTTTAGATATGACAAGTGCTAACAACTTTGAAATTATTATTACGTATTAAATTAAATATATATTTCTAACTAATTAAACTAAATGTTTTATTTTTAGTAGCATAATAAATGATAATATATTAAATACTTTATTAAAATAAAAATAAAATATTAAATTTGATTATATTATTAATTATTTTATCATCTATTGTATTATAAAGATAAAAATAAAATATTTGATTTGATTAGTCAAGAATATGCATTTAATGCTTAATAATAATCCTGAGATTATTATTAACATTTACCTTCATATAGAATGGGTATACTTGTGTTTACATTAATGTCACGTATTTCATGTTTTTTTTTTAATGATTTTTAAGTGCAATGAGATGAGACGTGCTTATAAGAAAATATGAAATATGTGATATAATATTCTATTTGTTACTGATTTAAATTAAACTGGTTAATTAATATAGTGTTTGAATTTAACTCATCATTAATGTAAAATATTATTATTATTATTATTAAATGAGAATATGGCACGTCATTAGTAAAAATAAAATGAATTAAATTTTTTTAATAAAAATAAAAATTTTAATAATTTTTATTTACATAATAACATAAAGTTAATATACATTTATAATAAATTAAATTTAGATCCGTTAATATGTGTATTGTAAATCCATATGTTTTGTAGGCGCAATTATATATTTAGCTTTTCTTAACGATGTACTTGTATGTCTAAAAAAATGTTATCAACGACGCTATCAAACTCATCGGCGTTTCCCTCAAAAGAGAAAATATTAGTTCATCATGTATATTTGTGTCCTACATGCATAATTACAAGGCCATAATTATAATGGTCACTTCATTACTTTTCAATGGATTACTCAAATCGATTGTCCACACCCTGCCATATGCTGTCCTATCATTTTAATTTCCGTAAAGGCTGACTAATTTAATTATGAAAAAAAAGATTACATAATTTCCTATGAAAATTAAAATAAATCATATGCTTTTGGAAATAAATCAATGTTTGCGATCCATGTATAATGATTTACACAAATTGCTACATGTTTTTTGCTACATCTAATAATTTGACTGATTATATTATCACATTTAGAGTTTTAAGAAGGATTTAAATTTAGTTTACAATAACTTTCAATCAATTTCAACGGGAGTGGCCAGTCTAATGTGCTTAAATCCTCAAATAATCCCATTTTGGTTCATTTAAAGGCTTGAGGCCTTGAACCGACCTCCGGATGGAATACTTGCAAAAGGATGAATGCTTTTATAATTATTGTCATGGAACACTGTATGTCTCTTTTGCTTGCTTATGCAGTTACCATTCATATGTTCATATCTATTCGCCAGAATTGACCAGTGGTTTTGTTTTGATATTACGCTTAAAATTTAATATAACATTATGAATTATGTTCTTTTAACTGTCATTTCATATTCATGCAGAGAAAGTCTTTTTCTCAAATTCATAATGTTGTGATGGACAATATTTCACTCGTGAATTGTAATTATGGTTTCCTTTGTTTTAGCGGAAATTATGAAACATAATTCTCCGTTAACGGTGAAGAATTTGTGTCGCAACAATGTCGAATTTTGATACTTGACTGATGCTTTCCAGTTCGTATCAGATAAGAATCAAATCAGTGATTTTTTTTTATTTTTTTTTTAATTTCAAATGTTAGGTGCAGCATGAATTCTTCTTGGTTCATGCAAGGTACATTTCCAATTCACTTTCATTTTGTGTGACAAGTATCCATTACAAAATTGGATTTTGATTTTTTTAAAAGGAAGCAACATGTTATTAACAGAAAGAAATATAATCTAATCAATTTTTTACGCATTTAAAATCAATCAGACATCAACTACCGATTTATCATCAAATTTTTCATTCCTATTCTTATTTTTTAAAAATATTTTTGTTTCCTTCTTTAAAAATCAAATGTAGCATACATAGAGAGCATAATTGCTCGCCATTTTATTTACTTTGTTACTTCAAGTTATGACTTTAACTTATGACTTCCAATTTAATTACGTGATATAATTCTTAAGGATATAGAAATTTACATACTAAAATAGATCAAAATTCAAACTTTTTTTAGTACATTTTTTTTTCTTTATGAACTAATTTCAATCTTTACTAGTTGTTGCCGGTTCTGGGGGGGGGGGGGGATTCTTGGCCTGTATTGCTTAAAAAACAAATCCTGGCACCTGATTGCCTTTCCTCCTGACAAAGACAATTAAGCCATAAATTAAACACCAGAAAAGTAAGTATAATATAAACGGAGGCAGCTGGCCCTGGAAAAAATCAATATGATCTCTGTACCCATTGGAGCGAAATTTCCTATTTCATTTTTTTAAGGATATATTAAAAATAACTTTGAAAACATGTGTTTTTACTTTGATTTTGCATACTCAGGGAAAATACATTTTGACACGACTTTTGCTATAAGTAAATATTATTATTGTTCATAAGTTATAAATAGTCTGCGCATCATACGGATATTGTTTGCGTGTAATGAGAGATGAGGATAAAGTCTATTTAACTGTAGTTTCATCTTAAAAAGTTGACAAATTTTTGTCCATTTCAAGGGGTGGAATTTAACCAGCTTATTTATCAACGATAACAATGTTCGCATTGGAAATATTGAAAATGAAATTCCAAAGATAATATATATAAAGAGGGAGATTGTTGACTTCCATATTTATAACTATACATAGAGATTAATTAACAATCTTCACTCTTATCTAATACTATTAATTTAATAATAATGAAATAATAAAAGTATTATAGTTAATTTATTATCATCACCAATTAATTTAATTAATAAATTTATTTATTGTGAAGATGATAAAGAATAAATGAAACTGATTTAAATATTTTAAAATTAATATTTTTTTGAATTATTTAAATAATTGTTATTATTTTATTATTATTAAATTAATAATATTTTTTTTTTCAACTAAAAAAATAAAAATTGTTAACTTCAACACATAAACAGATCAATTTGCTCGGCCAAAACGGGCCTAGATTTAGAAGAAAGGTAATTATATTTTCCGTAAGACGTAAGCTAATGTGGAAATAATAGAGTAGCGCGGACGGCAATGGGGTAATGCGTAGATGATATGCTGAGATCATGCATTGATTGTGAATATTGTCATCATAGTTCTTTTAATATTGTTGTGCAGTAAAAGGGGTAACTACAGACAGTTCATATATACTGCCCCCTCCCAAAAAAAGAAAAAAAAAACACAAAAGCTGGTAAAAAATGAATGGGGATTTTTCCTTTTAAGAAAATAAAGTCAAAGTTGAGCTCCTTTGCTTCATTTTTCATTTTTTAGAAAATATATGTTGTTTAGTCATCTTAATCCAAGTTAATTAATGGGATGAGGAGGAAGACAATTGTGAATGTTCTATGGACCAACTTTACTAAAGTGCGAAATGACCCATTATTATAAAAAGTAATCATACTACTGTAAAGAGGGGTTGGCTGGTTTTAACTGAGATTAATTTAAGAGAACCATCTCGCTGAAATTCGAGTTTGAAAGAAAAACCACCTCCCTCTCTCTCTCTCTCAAATAATAAGCTTACATATATGCATACGTCATCAACTAGTTAATTAATTAACTTATTATTTGTGATAATTTATGTGGATGAAAATTAGCCGTCATTAGCTTTACAATATTATATACATACATATATGTGTGTGTGGCCGCACGTGTGTCTGGTACATAAACTCTTTGAAGTTTAAAATTTTATTGATTTATATAAAGTTGTGTATATAAAATCTCTCTTTGAATAATTAATTAACTTATTATTTGTGATAATTTATGTAGATGAAAATCAGCCGTCATTAGCTTTACAATATTATATACATATATGTGTGTGTGGCCGCACGGGTGTCTGATACATAAACTCCTTGAAATTTAAAATTTTATTGATTTATATAAAGTTGTGTATATAAAATCTCTCTTTGAATTTTCCGGGGGGAACTCATATTGGGCTTGATAAAAATACTGAGATGTTAAAGTTCTGCACACAATTCGCAATCGAATTGCAAAGAGAGAATTTTATTAAGTTTCTATAGATAAAAAATAATAATTAATAGTTATTTCAAAAATAAATATAAAATTTGTATAATAATATTTATATTGGTTAAATTTAAAATATTAAATTTAATAATTTAAATTATTTACTTATAATATTTAAATAATTTATAAATCCTATCTATTTATTATTAAATAAAATATTTAATTTATAAAATTTAAACTTTTTAATAATTAAATTATCATCTTTAATTTCCAATCCCACGAATTTTTTCTTTGAGTTCTCCGAGACAAGGATGTGTTTAGAAGAGTGGAAACGACGAAAAGAAAGAACATTTTCACGATAATATACAGAAAGAATAATAAAATATATGCACATGTGAACAAAGTATAGAAATTAACAAGAGAAAATATTTTTATGTGAGTGATGGGAAAAAAATTATAATTATTAAATTAGACATACATACATACATATATATATATATATATATATATATATATATATATATATATATATATATATAAAAGAATAGTTTTATATAAGATATCAGAAGAAAAGTTATGGCCATCAAATGTTAATTTTAACTCTTTAATGTAAAATTTAATTGTTACATCCATAATTTACTTATCTTACTTGATACATTCAATGCACATATATATATAAAATTATTAAACTTTCCATCTATACACGAATGTTAACAATTTCTGCTCTCTATAAAAAGATTATATTATTAATTTAAAGATAATAAAATAATAAAAAATATTCATATAATTTTAATAAAAATATATTAATTTAAAATATTTTAATTAATTTCACTTGTGCTTTCTTTTTTTATGATAAATATATTTATTAAATTAAAAAATTAGTGGTGGTGGTAGCGGTGGCAAAGTAATTACTCTTTCTATTACTTATTATTTATCATATTTTAAATAAATATTTTTATTTATTATTTTAAAATTCTAATAAAATATTAAATATACTTTTTTAATTTTACCTTTTTATTTCACTAATAAATATTTCATTATCCTTCTTAAAATATTTTAATATATTTATTTTATCATATTTCTCTTTTTATTTTCAATTGCTTTAGATTTTGTGCATAATAAAAGATCAAAGGATAGTTTTAAAAATTTATTAAGAATGAACAAATTGAACTATTTTTTTAATATTTATGAAATTAATTAATTATTATAGATAATAAAAAAATGAAAAGAATATAATATATTTTATTATTTTATTAATATGAATAAGAAAGTTAACAATTTTTGTATATAAATTATAACTACTATAGTAAAATAACTATCAACATTAAACTATTTGGTAACATTAAGGGGGTGACAATTCAAATTTATATATTGAATTTGTATTGTATTAAATAGTAATAATAACTAGAATAATCTCAACACATATCTGATTCAAATAATAATTATTTTATGTTAAGTCAACTCCGTTAACTAATTTAATCTGTTTAATAGTTTTAATTAATAAAATTTATTTATTAAATTTAATTATTTATTATTTTTTATCATTTTATTATAAAAAATTATTTTTTCATTATATATAATTATTTATAAATTAGTTATTAATTAATTTTAAATAATATTTTAAAATTTTAATATAAAATCTTAAATGAATTAACATATCAACTTATCTAATTTTAAACCAACCTTAATTTGAATTATTCATCATTCTTATGCAAATAAATCTATTTACAATTAGAATTTGCATGATCTCAGAACAATATAAACTGCCTTGTATTCATAATGGAGTAAAGTCTCATCTCAAAAATTGCCACCTAGATAATATGAAGACAATATTTTCTTAAAAGTCATGAATTATCGTAAGTGAACTACGAGATTTTTATTATTTCATCTCAAAGCTATGGATCTAACAAATAAAGAAGGGTATAAATTGGTGATCAATGAAGAGCGAAGAGTCATTAAAACTTATATAGTATAATAAAGCGTTTTATTTCTGCACAAAAAAGTCTGGAACACATATAAGTTGTAATGACCATGTTGCTCTTATGCTTAACTCAAAACATACCTTTTTTCTTTTTTTAATCTTAACTTAAAACATCTTACCCAGCTATTTGTTATCTGGGCCTAAAAAAACTATTTTTTATCTAACAACAAGAAACTATTTTCCCTAACTACATAAAATAGATTTTTTTTTTTTTGGTTGTGGTTTTGATAGATCTATGGAAGCAAACTCACAAAACTAGACAACATTTCAAATTAAATTCTTGCAGATTTGTTTCTATTTTTACAATCCCAAATAGGAAATTGGTAATAGTATGATCCATGATGTATATAAAGTTATGTCTCAGTAAAATTCCTGCTTTTTTATTTTTAAAATAAATATACGATTTTATATGTGAAGTTATAATTTTTGTATCTTAAAACTTTTAAAATATGGAATTAGCAGCGTATCATTACTCATATATATTCATCGAATGTGCACTTAAAGCTACAATGCTACAACATAAAGTCTTAATGCCTTGGGTCGGTTTCCCAAATTGTAATGTGAGTTCTCTGGTTTGTATTAGAAATGTGCTTCTTATTTTGCTCGTGTCCGACAAAACGATCAAAAAATGCTTCTAAACTTTATCTTCTTTAGGCTATTCCTGCACAGATCCTATGAATCTAGCTAGTTAATTCAGGGCTCTCTCTTGGCATCAATTCAAAGCACGTAAGCAAGTAGCTAAGAATCACGCAATTTTTTTTTTTTAGTTTTTTAATCATAATTTTTTTAAAAAATTCAAAAACAATACTTTGAGCATACATTTTTAACGATGTACTGACACATTTATTATTACTTTTGAACTTTCTTTTTTCATATTCTGAGTTTAATTTAATATATTACATATGCGTATTAAATAATTTATTATTTCTGTTATAGGAAAAATTCAACTTTCATTGTTTAGCTATCATGAACTAAATTGCAATATGATTCTAAACTAAAAATCTGTTATAATAGAAAAACTACATATAGCACCCCTTTTTTTTTTCCTTTTTCAATCAATAAGATGAGATGTGTTCTAATTACACTTTAGATTGTTTCTCTTAATATATTTTACCATGAATATCATTGCATACAAATTCTTCGACTTTATGTATAGAAAGAATGAATAGTAAGTTTTGGAGCTTTTGCAAGAAAATTTTGTCACCTTCATTTTGATCAAAATCCTTAAAACTTGAATCATAGTCGATGAACTGGTCCACTTCTATGAACTATAATTGAATCATTGATAATTTGTTAGGGAAAGATATATCGTAGTAAAAGGCGTCGTAGGTCCGCAGTGGACGAAGCCTTAATTTGCTCTTCTAAACTTGTGAAGGAAACATCATAGTTTTTCATTAAAAAAATCAAGTTACAAATTAGAAAATTTTAATTTATTATTTATTAAATCTTAAGCTCTTAATTTTATTGTCAAAAGTTATAATGTTTTATTTTATTTTCTAAATTACATCTTACACCATAAAGGAATTTACATAGAACAGAAAGGAAACTTCTAAATGATCCCAAAAGTTCTCAAACAATAAGTGTGTGTGTGTGTACGACAGTTACTAATATTTACATCCAGAGGATTAATAATTTTTATTTTTTATTTGGGTAAAAAATTATACTATTAGTTTAATGATAATAAAAAATATTTAAATAATTTTAATAAAAATATTAATTTAAAATATTTAAATTAGCTCTACTTATTCTCTTTCATCTTTATTATAAATTTACTTATTAATTTAAAAATTGTTGATAATAAAAAATTAATTATATATTTTTTATTATTTTATATCTTTATATTAATCATATCTTTATTTTTTTTTTGGTTCAAATGAAAGTATGGACCGCTAACCTTAGTAACTTCCACTTGTTTATTTGGATAAAAAATTATATTATAAATTAATGATAATAAAATAATAAAAAATATTTTAATAATTTTAATAAAAAAATATTAATTTAAAATATTTAAGTCAAATTTATTTTTAGAATAAATACACTCATTAAATTAAAAAACATATGAAAATGACAATTTAATTATAATATTTTTATTAATTTATTATTATCAAATTAGTGATATAATTTTTTATTCAATTAAAAAGGTAAAAGTCATTGATCCCTGAGCATATAATTATAAAGTTACCACTGTAACAAAATAGCCGGTGAAAAATAACCATTAGAGAATTTCAAATAATTTAACTTTTATAATAAAATAAAATAAATATTTTCTTTGATATATAATTTAATCTTAATTTACAGGATCAGACTTCAGACAGGACCCGCAAGATACAGACGGGCAATAGGATAGTCAAACTTTCACACTTAATTTAGTTATAGAATAAGAACTCAAAATCTTTGACAATTTAAATTTGGAATTCTGACAAACAAACAAACAAATATTGATGAAAAAGCCAATTAATTTTATGACAACAAATTAATTAAAATATTACTCATTTGTTAGTAGCTTCATATATTGATGTGCATGTATGTCGAACAATTAAGGCATATAAATAGTAATCAAACACACCTTAAAACGTTGACTTGAAAATATAGAAGTTGTGGATTTATATTTGGGAGGTGCTACTTTTTACATCTATATATAGAAGGTGTAGAAGTTACTATCTTCATTTTTTTTTTGTAGGCACCCAAAGAGAACGAGCTAAAAGAAGCTATACATGAAATTATAATATCCTAAGACATTTGTAGCGATTCATTGACAGCAGGCAGCAGCAGGAGGTTCATATAGGAGTATAGTACCATGGGAATCATCATGCACTAATTTAGCTAATTTGTCGGTAATATATAGATGTAAAAGTTAATAATCTTTTTTGTATTTATGATTATATGCCTTAATTAATTTTTTTTGGTAACGATCGGATTAGTTAAATTACTAAATACAATCAAAATTAAATTTTAAATATGGAGAAAATTTTAAAACTTTTAAAAATATATTAAATACCATCTAAATCAAAACATCTGAATTAATACCTTGAAATGTTGAATGTGCACATCAATGGTCTTAAAATGTTAAATGCATGAATGCAACTATCAATTTAAATTTAAATTTATTTATTTATTCTATCACCTTACATATGCATCAATCAAAATTATATTTAGAACGCAATTCTAATAATCATCTCAAACTTTTTTATTTTCGAAAATTAAAAATACTATTTTAGAATTAAGCATCAATCAAAATTAAATATTTTACGTAACCGATTATTCTATGAAATCAGGAAAATGCACGAGAATTCAAGATAAACACAGACTTGAGAAAGCAATACATAATCAATTATATGTAGAATAATACAATTCTAATAATCATATCAAATTCTTTTTTTAAATTAAATAGATAAAAGATTCGATTGTCCTCTTGGTCTCTACAGTTTTACATTTTTCTCAACGGGTCCTCAGAGTTCAAGTATTTTGAATTAGGTATATATACTTTTATTTAATTTTAAATCTTTATTATTATTTTATCATTAATTTTAAATAATGTGACAGATAGTTTATTGACTAGATTTAGAATATGTCAACATTAAGCTGCCACATAAGTCATTTTACAAACGCACCTTAAGTTCTTATAATTTCATAAATTTTCTAAATAGATTAAAAATAATAATAAAGTATAGGATTTTAAATAATAATTAAAAAAAGTATAGGATTTTATTTGAAAATTTATAAAACTATAAGTACATATGGTGTATTTGCTAAGTTTATGTGGCAGTTTTAAGTTGGTATAGTTTAAATTCAGTCAGCAAATCATTTGTTACATCATTTAAAATTAATGACAAACTAATGATTGGGATCCTATTAGAAATTAAGTAAAAGTTTAATTATCCAATTCAAAAATTTTAAATTATGAGATTGAATTTAAAAAATAAAAAATTATAGAGACATAAAATATAATTTTACCTCAATAAAATTATGAAAATGAACCAATCATTCGCATTCCTTTGTTGACACAAGATATTTTCCCTCTCCACTCTAAATTCATAAAAAAGAAAAAATTAATTAGAAAAGTATTAACAAGAAACTTAATTGATAGGATAATGAGGGTGTTTGGAAGATAACTTTTAATTTAATTGAGTGTCTTCAACTATTTAATCAAATTAATGAATTAATTTAAGCATTTAATAAATAATTTTTTTAATCAATTTATTGATCCTCAAACAGGCATTTTAAAAAAGTTAAAAATAATAATTCTTGAAACAGTTGATTCGTATATAGTAAAAAAAGTCTTTGCCCATAATTATAAATAAGAAAATACTAAATTATATTTATTTATTTCTTAAAGAATAATACATACAATAAATTATAAATATATCTTTTCTATTAAATTATATATGCTTCATTTCATAGAAAATAATAGAAAATATATTGAGAAAATTATTAATCTTCTATCAAATAATATCTTTTGAATTAAAGAACAATATATATTAAGAAAAAAAAAAGAAATAATAGATTGATCTTATTTTTGGAAGTTATGTTTTTATATTTAAAATCTATAATTAATCAATATTCTTAATGATAAACATATGAATTTTAAATTTAATATTAAAAGTAATTATAAAATAAATTTTTATAGTTATTACATCTATCAAAATATTATAATTATCCATTTTTAAAAGAAAATCAAATAAGTATAATAAATTATAATAATATAATTTTTTAAAAAAATAATATATTATAATCTTAAATATTATTCAAGAAAAGAATATTTAAATAATTCATAAAATATACACATATTCTTATATATCATTTTACATATAAATAGTTAATTTATTAGACATCCTTATATAAACAGCTATTGCTATTAATTGATCTAATTAACTAATAATTAATTTAATTAACTAACAATTAACATAATCAGCCCATAGCAAATAGGGCCAATAAATAAAAGATTTTCGAAAACTCATCTAACAGGGCATTTGTTCTTAAGGTTGCTTAAACTGTAAATGTCTGGTGATTTTGGGAAGTGAATGTGAATTCTATGATATTTCATAAATTTCAAAATTCAATGTGCTAAATTTAAAAATTATTAAATTAAATTATTTAATAATATTTATTAAAAATAAATAATTATAATTGAATAATCTCATTTTAATATTTTCAGAACTTATTACACCATCCGAATTTTTCAAGGTAACATAACAAGCACCTTTAAGAGAGAAGAAGAACCTTTTGAATTATTCCAAAAGTTTTCATACGGTAAGTATTTTTAGGAGGAATAATATAGGGTGTATTTAAATATGTTTTTTTATCTTCTTGTTTTTTAAAAAAATTTTTTGGAATTTGTTTTTAAAAATTAATTTTTTAATTTTTTTGAAATTTGAAGAAAATAAAAAATAAAGGATGTTTGGTGAATCAAATAAGAAAAAATTTTATTTAATAACAAAACTATCATTAAAAATAAAAAAGAAAAAAAAACTAAGAAAACATATATAAATTATTTATATTTTTATTTTTAAGTTAGACATTGAAATTTATAATTTTTAAAAATATATTATAAAAATAATTATTGAATAAAAACTTTTTAGTTTTAAAATATAAAAATAAATGTTATTTTTAAAAGCAATAAAGAAACAGACCCATAATCTTTGTAAAGTTGGTATTATAACCTAGTGTTTGGAGAATCTCAAATAAACAAAATTTCATAATAAAATAGAAATAATATTTTCTTGGAAATTTATACAATCAAAACTTGGTTCTAACCCTCACAAAATACTCACTTGTGCTGGGGCAATGCCCAATTTTCACACCAAAAAGTCAATAATAAAGCGCGGTTATACGGAGAGGTTTCAAGGAGTGCAACGCAGGCTTCAACAACAGGACAATCTCTCGCCATAGTGGGCTTCCTCGAAATATAAACCCACCAAAGTAGTCTTCGACCAACACGGCTGGTTGCTGCCTCTCTCGCAACAAGTTCGTGGCCCAAATCAAGTGGTTTAATAGTCCAAAACGAACTGTAACCAACAAGTTCTTTCTTCTAGTTTTCAACACACTGGCACTGCCAAAGGAATTATAATTCGCACGTGCAATAGTTCCTAATTTGAGTTAAATTTTCGTTATTTATTTTAATCAAATTTAAATTAAAGAGATTTATAACTAATTATTTCATATTGATAAACCATATTAAATCAAATTATTCAATTTAAAACAATTCATAATAATTTATTTTAATTAGGATATTACTTTTTGTTAGTTTCAATTTTTTTTGGTATCCATACATAGTATGCATTATATATTTCCATTCTCCACTACACTCATTTCAATTACATGTTTGTAATTATCATTACTGCCACTTATTTAAGTCATATAACATTAAATATACTTAAACAAACTTTAATTTTTTGAATGATTTATCATTTTATATTAGAGATCATTATAATATTAACTACAACATTGAACATATTTATGTATATTCAAAAATAAAAAAAATATGTAATACTTAATAAATGTGTATATAATATATTTAAATCAATTTTGATTTAATAAGAATTGTATAATATAAAATTATAATTGATTGACATCAATCAAAATTATTAATTTTTTAAACTAACTTGTTTATATTTTTAAATTAATTGAAATCAATCAAATTTAAAATGGTTTAATCGTTTAAATTGATTGATGTAATTTTGGACATTCTTATTCACGGGTAACAGCATAACTTTAATACACTGAGCAGGTCTTAAAGAATTAAAAATTGTAATTTGATCACTATGAATTTAGAACTCTACAAAAGTTAGTTTTTTATTTTAATTGTATAAGTAATAATTTATTTAATATATATGTAAGATCGAGCATTTAAGAAAAGAGTAAAATTATAAAAATAATATCAAATGCGATTATATCATTATAGATATCGAGTCCCCAAAGTTACTATTTATAACATGGAAATGGGGAGAAAATTTTCATGTAAGAAGGGGGATGGGCAACAGTTTATCTCGTTCTAGATTTTGGAACGGGTAGAAAAAAAAATATAGTTCTCATCCTGTCCCGCCATGAAATTCGTATATAGTAAAAAATATTTTTTTTTATAATATAGAGAGAATGAGAATGAAAAAGAGAATAACTCAAAAATATATTTCCTCAATATTACAAAATGGAAATCGTCATTCTTTAAAAATAGAGAATAATTATTTCATCAAATGATAGAATATCCATTTTATAGTAAAAATAATAAAATAGTTCATTCCTTTATTTAAAGATTGAAGTTTTAACAATATTATTCTTATTAAATTTTTAAAATTTTAAAATTATTTTTTTATATAATAATGTAGTTAAAGCATTGCATTTTTTAAAAATTTTTGTTACTTTTATTATAAGTGTGAAAATATTTTAAATTTCTGGATGAGTATATTATATTTAATTTTTTAACAACATACAATATTAATCAATATAAAATAACATCAAGTCATCTATATTTTCTTTTAACAATTTATAATTTTTAATAATGTTATAGTTATAGTATAAATGAATATAACATGCTCATTCATATTTTATTAATTGAATATAATATAATCTTAAATTAAATTTATTTTAGTAATTTAACATATATAAATTAACCAATTTAAAGTAAATTATTTATATTTTTAAATATAAAAAATTATAAATAAATAAAAATAATATTATTTCTTCATATAAAAATATACTAATTTTTACACCTTCTTTTATTTTTAATTTGAAGGTAATATTGTCATTGATTATTTTTTATTCAATTTTATCAAAATTTTATTATATTAAATATAAAAATGGAACGTAGTGCAGATCTCATTTCTTATTATGTGGAACATAATTATAAAATAATTATTTCATTTCACTCCTATTCTATTTTATTCTATCCAGTAAAATATACCGTAAAAAGTTATCCAATAAAACATGCGTAAAAAGTTTAGCTTCCAGTAATATTACCGATACATATACCATTCAATTTATATATATTAACTTATGTTTGATATACACTTACATACGAACACAATAAGAAGCTTGCGTTAAACAATTATAACGGACTAAACAAGAGGGGATCATTCTTCTGTGAAGCTAAGCCGTCGTTCCAGTTCCACAAGCAGCAGCCCCAACCTTCAAAGGAGACTGTCATGTAAGAAATTTTTAGGATGCATAAAATAATTTAATATTCATACAACCATAAATTTATAAAGAGGAATACAATAATTGCACAAATAAAATAAAGAGTTTTCGAATTACCTGACCTTCCTGCTGCATCCATGATGTTTGATTGTAGAATTGGTTAGATCACTGTCACTCTTTCTCAGGTGAATCTCAAAGAGAATATTTGGAATTATAAACTGTAATATGATGGGAGACTGCAGCTCACCTTATAAGGAGGTAGATAGGGATCCTAACCCAATTAGGAATTAATTGACTCATCACAATTAATCTAGAATAGGGTATATGCACACACTTTAGAGTTTTAATATAACACAAAGTCTAGGACATTATTATTATATTAATGACATTGAATTAATATTAATTCAATTATATATTAAAATATGTTTAGTCCATTATTTTACAATCTCCCACTTGGACAAACACATTTTAATGTATAATTTGAATTACAATATGTGGTCACTTTTAAACAATGTCATTAATACAATTCATACCATTACAACTATAGGTCAAATATGAGATTTCATTAAATGCATACCTGATCATCCGATAAGGTTGAAAAAGTATACATATATGAAATACACATTCTAAAAGACCAAATAATATAAAATGTGCGCATAATCAAAATATACAAAATGATCCGTACATCCGCCCAAGATGCTTTTCAATAATTTAAGATAGGGTCTTAATGTCTCCTTATATTGCCATAATACGATAAGTGCATTTTTTCAATATAATAAAATGACAATATTATAAAATCTCGAGATCAACATAATTTCAGTTTCAAAATACATAAATACTCTCACTAACCTAAAATATCAAAAGAATTAATAAGGCCCATATTCAATACATGTCTTTTAAATATTCCTACAACTAGGCCTTTGGTTAATTGGTCTGCAAGCATACAATCTGTCGAAATATGCTCAATATGAGCAAGATGCTCGCGTATCTTCTCTCTTATAAATTGAAATTTCACATCAAAGTGCTTTGTATGGGCAGAGCTTTTATTGTTTTGAGAGAAACTAACAGCAGCAGTATTGTCGCAATAAATGGTTAAGGGTTTCAAAATGCTTTCAACTAAGCATAATTCAGAGATAAAATTCCTTAATCATATAACCTTTCGAGTGGCTTCATAACAAACGACATACTCTGCTTCCATAGTGGAGGTTGCTATTAAAGATTATTTGACACTTTTCCACAATACAGCTCCTCCTGCAAGCATAAAGATATATCCAGATGTTGACTTCTTATCATCTCAGATGTTGACTTTTTATCATCTGGACAGCCAGCAAAGTCAAAGTCTGAATAGCCTGTACAAATCAAATCACTAGATCTTCTATAGGTCAACATATAATTCTTTGTACCCTGTAGGTACCTCATGACTTTCTTGGCTGTTATCCAGTGTCTTTGACCAGGATTACTTAAGTACCTCCCAAGCACACCAATTGTAAAAGCAATATCTGGGCGTGTACACACCTGGGCATACATCAAGCTACCAACAGTGGAAGCATATGGGACCATACTCATTTTAGATTTCTCATCATCATTTTGAGGACACTGGGCTTTGGAAAATACTTCACCCTTTTGAATGGGCGTAGCACTATGTAAGCATGAAGCCATATTAAATCTTTTAAGCACTTTATCTATATATGCCTTTTGAGACAAACCAAGCAAACCCCGGGATCTGTCACGATGGATCTCTATGCCAAGTACAAAAGACGCATTTTCAAGATCTTTCATATCAAAATTCTGTGACAGTACTAATTTTGTCTCGTTCAAAAAATTTATATCATTACTCGCAAGGAGAATGTCGTCAACATACAACACCAAGATCATAAAATTGCCCGTGCTTATCATATAATAGATGCACTGATCCACTGCATTCTCCTTAAATCCAAGAGATGACATAATCTCATGAAATTTGAGATACCATTGCCTGGATGCTTGTTTCAGGCCATATATCGACTTATTCAACTTACACACTAAGTGCTCTTTTCCATTCTCTTGGAAATCATTTGGTTGTTTCATATAAACTGTTTTCGACAAGTCACCATTAAGAAAGGCAGTCTTCACATCCATTTGATGTAGCTCGAGATCAAGATGAGCTACCAAAGCCATTATAACTCAAAATGAGTCTTTGGTCGAGACTGGTGAGAAGGTCTCCTTATAATCAATTCCTTCCTTCTGTGTATAACCTTTAGCTACTAATCTGGCTTTATATCTTTCAATTTCACCTTTAAAAGTTCGTTTGATTTTGAAAATCCACTTGTAACCAACTAGTTTACATCCTTCAGGTAGTTCCACCAAATCCCATACATTATTCTTGTACATTGAATTTATTTCGTCCTCCATGGCATGAATCCATTCTGAGGAATTAGAACTCAAAATAGCTTCTGAAAAGTTAATAAGATCAGAATTGTCATTCACATCAAACTCATGTTCTTGTAAATAAACAACGTAATCATTTAAAATTGCCTAACGCCAAGTTCTTTGTGATCTTCTTAGGGGAACTTCCTCAATTTCTTCATTTTGTTCATTCACCAGTTGGATCGGTTTAATTATGGGTTGGACTGGATCAATTTGTGGTTCTATGTGAGATGATTCTTTAGAAGGCACTATCAAAGGAATGACACTATACTTATCAAGTGTTTGGGAGACATTGCTTTACACTTCTCCTAGGGAGATCTAAAGTGATTTTCTCCCACTGTCCAACTCATCCTCGAAGTAGACGACACGATCAGATTCAACAACTCTCGATGAATGAGATGAGCAATAAAACCTACTTTCTTTTAAACCAATACAATAGCCAATGAAATACCCACTAATTGTTCTTGCTTCAAGCTTCTTAGTATGTGGGTTATAAGGTCTAACTTCAGCTTTGCATCCCCAAACATGAAAATGTTGCAGGCTAGGTTTCTTATCATATATCAGCTCATATGGGGTCTTTGGTACAGATTTGCTTGGAACTTGATTTAACACATATGCAGCTGTTCTCAAGGCATCACCCTATAAAAATTCTGGTAAAGTGCAATGATTCATCATACATCATACCATCTCCATGAGTGTTCTATTCCTCCGCTCTACGATTCCATTCTGCTCTGGTGTGCCAGGCATATTATAACTAGCTTATATTCCACACTCTTGCAAATATTTTGCAAAAGGACTAGGGTTTCTTCCAGTTTCATCATATCTGCCATAAAATTCACCACCTCTGTCTGAGTGTACACATTTAATTTTCTTTCCTAGTTTCAAATCAATTGCAACCTTAAACCTTTTGAAGGCTTCTAATGCTTTAGACTTTTCAGAAAGAAGTTCTACCCATCCAAATCTTGAATAATCATAAGTAAAGGTGATAAAATACTTGAAGCCTCCCATTGCACTGGGTGAGATGGGTTCACACACATCAGTATGGATTAACTCCAAAATATTCTCTTTCTTTATCCTTTTCCCTTTTCTAGCTCTAGCTGTTAATTTTCCTTTGATACAGTCTATACAAACGCTAAAATCTGAGAAGTCAAGATTAGGTAAAACTCCTTCTTTTATCAATCATTCCATTCTTTCTTTGGAGATGTGGCTTAATCTTCTATGCCAAAGTATTGAAGAAGTTTCATTTAACCTTGATCTTTTATTTCCAACAACTGAGTTGATGAAATTTTCAAAAGTATTATCTAAATTAATTTTATATAAGCCACTATTCAAAGTACCAGTTCCAACAACACAGGAGTCGTAATATATTTTAAAATTATTATTTCTAAATAAACATGAATATCCATCTTGGTCTAAATAAGTAATAGAAATCAAATTCCTTCTCATGGAAGGTACAAAAATAACATTTTTTAATTCTAAAATATGACCAGTAGACAGATGTAAAGAAACAACTCCTATTTGTTGAACTTGTACTTTATCTCCATTTTCTAATCTTAAAGCTGTTTCACCCTCACTTGGCCTCCTCAGATGTCTCGGCACTAGCAAGCAATTAGTGACATGGATAGTGGCACCAGTATCTAGCCACCAAGTGTTAGAAGGAACTTCAACACTCTTAGATTCAAAACAAACTAAAGCTAAAGGGTTACCTTTCTTCTTCTTTTCAAGCCACTTCTTAAATTTGAAGTAGTCTACCCTTTTGTGCCCATACTTCTTGCAAAATTTACAGTTTCCTTTGAACTTGGCTTTCTTAGGCTTATGTTGTTGCTCCTTCACATCATTTTTCTTCCTTTCATGATTAGATTTTCCCTTATTATCCTTCTGGAAAGGCCTATTTGCTTGTCCAGAACTCGAACCATGAGAGACGAAGTTTGCCACTTGCATTTTTGTCTTTTTCATATCCTCTTCTGCTTGAGTCACTATGGAAATCATCTCATTAATAGTCTATTCTCCCTTCTGAGTGCTGTAAGATGTTTTCAACACATCAAATTGAGGAGGAAGCGACTCTAGGGCTCGCTAAATTAAGTAATTATCTCCCAGATCAACATTCATGCTCTTCAATCGACTGTAATAATGCACTAATTTCATTATATGCTCCCGAACACCATTCACTCCATCATACACAGTCTTCTCCAATAAGGACAGAAAATGTCCTTTTTCAGCTTTATCAAACTTAACATATTTTTCAGCCACTGAATCCAGGAACATTTTTGCCTTCTGACTATCAGGAATACTTTACCTAATGGTCTTATCCATAGTGTACTTTATCACCATTAAACAGACTCTATTGGAATGAGTCCATTTTTTATGATGGGCTCTTTAAGCAGGAGTTGACTGCTCATTGATCTCTGGTTCCTCTTTACGTAAAGCTAGATCAAGGTTAGAGACCTGTCAGATACAGTCTCAAGAATTCCACCCAGTTCTCATGATTAGTCCCATTTAAAATTTTCACAGAAGTTAGTTGCATAGGAACAGAAGCTGAAGAAAATTATTAAAATTTATGAAATTAATCATAAATTAACAACATTGCATGTTTGAACAATAATCATGCTTAAAATTTTTCTCTCAAAATATACAACTATTTACAGTATAATGTTATGATACTTAGTACTGATGGGGTATAAGTATTATAACATAATACAAGAACTATATGCTAAAATTCTAAAACCTAACACCGATAGGATATTTAAAATTTTAGAAAATTAACATATAGTCCTAATACTCATATTATCACCTACAAACTATATTAATAGAATTATATTGATAGGGTATAATTTTCATTAATATAGTACTCTCCTAATTTTAATTATTCTAAAATTAAATTATCATAACAGTAATTTAATCAACAATATTACATAAAATAGTACAAAAATCTCATGCAATTAACCCACGATAGGTGAGTATAATTACATAAAATTCAAAGGCAAAATATGAGCAATTATAATTTTTATATAAATTAAACAATTAACTGCATATTAATGATAAAATTATGAAAATATGCATACAATATGTAAATCATTCAGAAAAATTTTGTACAGTATACAATTATACAAAGATTATATACAAAAAAATTTAGGTTAGAATTCAATAAAAATCATACTAAAAAATAAAAATAAAAATTAGTCAAAAAATTTTTATTTCCAAAAAATTATGAAAAAATTACCAAAAATTGGGCTCAATGTAGCACAACCGTATATATATAACATAAAACACAACCATATATATATACAACATAAAATACAAAAGTATATATATATATAACATAAAACACAATCATATATATATAATGTAAAACACGGAAGTAAATATATATATGAGACGTTATATATATATATATATATGAAGCGTTAGAAAGTATGTATATATATATACCATAAAACACAGAAGTGCTAAGCGTCAAAGACATAAAAAAAAAGGCAAATTAAAATTATATATATTAAATTGTGTGCCACAGTGTGTGTGTGTGTGTGTGTGTGTGTGTATATATATATATGAAAAGATGCTGAACATAATTACATATAGAAAACTGTTTCACCTCCTTCTTTGCCTGATTCAATTTTCGGGTTTCTGAAAATTTTATTCTGGGTCTGGGAAAAAACTACCATTTAATCCCACCCGAAAAAACTAATGGGTTTTTAATCCTAATTTAATTTACAACATTGTGCAACAATAAATTTCATAAAATTATTCATATATCACGTATTTAATTTTTTTTCCAAAAAAATTTTGGGTTTCTTTTTCTTTCAACATTAGGATCTATTTAAAGCTTATGATTCAGATCAATTTCAGAGCTTTTATTCACTAATATATTTTTAATTTTTTTGTGATTCCAATTTTCCATATTTCAATAAAAAATTCAACAATTTTTAGAAATTCAATAGTTCTGGATTTACCGAAATAGATCGAAAAATTATAAAATTTTAATCTCAATTTAAGTCAATAACATACTAATTAAAATAAATAATAAATAATAAATTCAAAATAATATTGTCATAATTTTATTTTGGTATATTATGGCTAGAAACATACAAGGATTCATATTGGGTAAAATAAAAAATAGCAACATGCAATTGTACAATTTGACTCATCAATATGGATTTTTAAGCTCTGATACCAATTGCAAGAAATTTTTAGGATTCACAAAATAATTTAATATTCATACAACCATAAATTCATAAAGAGGAGTACAATAATTGCACAAATAAAATAAAGAGTTTTCGAATTACCTGACCCTCCTACTGCATCCATGATGTCTGATTGTACAATTGGTTGGATCACTGCCCACTCTTCCTCAGGTGAGTCTTAGAGAGAATATTTGAAATTAGAAATTGCAATGTGATGGGAGACTGCAGCTCACCTTATAAAGAGGTGGATAGGGATCCTAACCCTAACCCAACTAGGATTAATTGACTTATCACAATTAATCTAGAATAGGATATATGCACACACTTTAAAATTTTAATATAACACAAAGTTTAGGCATTATTATTATATTAATGACATTGAATTAATATTAATTCAATTATGTATTAAAATATGTTTAGTCCATTATTTTACATGTCATTAATATTTAAATTAAAAAAATGACTAATAGTATTTATCTAAAGAGGGACTACGTTGCAAAGTTACTGGCGATTTTGGCGCCAGTGCCAGGCCCCCATATTTTTCACAGTTCACTGTGGTAGACGCAGACTGAGTGGAGAATGGGAGAATGAAAACATTTTACCAGTTAATATATTAATACAGAAAATAATTAAAATATGGGTTCATGGCCCAATTGTGGAGCATTTGATTGAGATCATCGGTTCGAACTTAATTGGGCCCTTAGTAGTTTTAATTTTTCATTTTTTTTTTCGTTTGGCGCTTTCTAGGGTGTAATTGGTGAAATATGATGCACCAAAATAAATGGGGCGTGCCAATTTTGTATTGATCCCCATGAGCAATGTGTTGAACCTGCACAATATTTAAATAGATCCAAAATTTATTGAAATAATAAAACTTTCCCCTATATATTAATGCAATGTCACATCGGATCGATGAGTTGGAAATGAAATTTAACTCATCTCCACAGGGGTAATGAGGAAGACATGAAATGGTGTTCCCCTTTTAGCTTCTCGTGGAAGTTTGTCCGAGCAAAAGCCTTAAGTTAGGCTTTACGCCGTTTGCGAAGGGAATGTTGCTCAAATCATCCAACACCACGAAGTGTGAAGAGTTGCCGTCATTTGGTCCGAAAACGCATGGTGTGGAGACTGTTGTGGGAGGGGTTATTGAATGAACAGCAAACAAATATAGAAGGGGCATGCACAAAAATTGAGCTAAGCAAGGAAGCAAAGAGTGTTTATCAGATCGGACGTGAATCTCAGGGCTCTAGATGGACTTTAATCTGCAAAGTCTTTGCACAAAAATGATTGGGTGGCATCAGAATATAATGTCGAAATAGTAGCGTGTAAACTCAGAAGAATAAAGTGTTGAATTGGGATTTTTGTTAATGGCTTCAAGTGCATGCCAAGTTGGTTGCATTCTGAGCAAATTAATTTTTAGCCAAAAGTATTGTTTCGGTGTGAGGAGTTGTTGTCATTTAGTTTCAAACAGCTGCGGCAATCACTGCCGACTTCAACTGGAGCTCTGGATGTCACTATTGCAATGTCCTCCCGACGTCTCCCCATCTTTCCCTTGTCACTGATCCATAATATGGCACCGTCGTCGACGGTAAACCACACCCGTTATACGTCACCTTCCATCACCTTGCTGGTTGGCAATTTTTTATGACACGGCTAAGTACCAATTCTTTACACGAAGCCCTGATGTTAAATTGCAAACATATGGGTCACTTTTGGAATTTACCCATTTTCCCAATGGTGCTTTCTGCGATCTATGGTATATATGTCCCGGTTGCAAATCCAACGGTATAGATAATGCCACCTCACCCACTGGACCCATGCATGATAGAGAAAGCCTTTTCGTTTTTCAAATACAAACGAAATCCATTTTTCATACAGGATATAAATAGGAATTAATGTTATAAAAGAATTTTACATCGACTTAAAGGAATTTAAACAGAAAATTATCAAATATTCCGGATCAAATAATTGAAAGAAACCCCAAATGTAACATGAATTCTAGTTATATGTATACATTGGTTGTGTTAGCATGTGGCCGCGTCGTGCAGGCATGCACGTATGAATGAACTCTAACAACAATTTTTGTGTATCCTATTATATAGTCCGTTGATTCATCCGTGAATAGCTTATAATTTAATTTACAAAGGAATTAAGTAAATAAATTAATAATACGAATTGATTGGACTTATTTATTTTAATTTAAATTTATTTACTTAGAATTTTAATTCATTTCAAATCAAATAAATCAAGCTGAACAATTAATAAATTTAATTCGAATTAAATGTGAATGAGAAATTATAATTCATTTAAATAGGAGTTATATTTTGAAATAAACTAAATTTATCTGAATCGAGAAGCATTGATTGACAGTAGGACGAAACTCAACTCCTACTTTCCTAAATCTACGGTTGGTGAATTCTAGAATGTTGAAGTGATTGCTATAGTCAAAGCGCGTTGGAGACGATTGGTAATTTGTGGAAGTAAGGCACTCAACTGTTGGGAGGAAGAAACACAAGCCATCAAAGCAAAAGTCATTGGGCCAAAAATAAAAAATAAAAATAAAAAGCAACAGTCAAACAATTGAAAACACTTTGGGAATTGTGGGCTATATATATTTATTATTTCTAAAAATAATTTTATATTTAAAAACAAAAATTCTTAATTGATAAATTATTTTATAATTATAATTTCAAATATACAAATTAAAAACAAAAAAGATAAATTTTTAATATTTTCTTAATTAATTATTTTGTTCATAATATCAATCTTATAATTAAATAAAATATTTTTTTAATTCAAATACCTTTTATTTATTATTTTTAAATTTTAAAAATAATTTTTAAAAACAATACCTAAAAAATCCAAATATATGAACTACAGATTTATATTTTTGTCGGTCTCAAGAAGTTTTGGTGTACTGAAAAGCTACAAATTCGACCCAAAAAAAAAAAAGACAGGAAGAAAGAAAAGCTCCAAATTCAGCTCCCTGATTATGGGAACCGAGTGATGCACGCGAAAGCTTTACGGTTAATAGACAAACCAACTCCGCCGCCGCATTCTATGCCTCCAAAGTCTAAAGTCCTACGCGAACGACGGAGGAAATTAATCACCACATATTAAAGATTTAATGTTATAGGCTTCGTTGTTTGATCGGAAATTCTTTTTATAAAAAATAATTATAAAATATTAAAAAAATATTTTATTTATTTAATATTAAATATTATAAATTAAAAAAAAAATTACTTCATTTTAAAGAGGAATTACTTCTTTTCATTTCAAAATTTTCAAGTATCATTTTTATTAATCATTATTATAAATGACTTATCACTCTTTCTTTAATATATATTTAAATAATTTTTTATAAAAAATAATTTTTAATAAAACAAACAAAATTATAATTTTATTTTAGTATCTATAAATATGAAGAATCGAATCTAGGTAATTGCAAATTGGTTTTATAAAACTGAATAAATGCAATGTAATTTAAATTATTATTATTTTTTCTAAATTTTAATTAAAAACTAATTTCATATAAATTTTATTATATAAATTAGATAGATATAATTTAAATTTTAAATGAACAACACGAAAAGTAAGGAAGCAAAATAAAGAAATATTTTTACTAATAAAAACTTATTTTTTTAATTCTCGAAGTCTATTAAACATATAAAAAGTAAAAACCGGCTCTGCCATAGCTATTTAGTTTTTTTGGATTAAATGTAATTTCAATCCCTTTAAAATGTGATATTGATCTTTTTAATTTAAAATATTTTATTTTGATCTTTTAAGTATTTAATTAATAAAATTTTCATCATTTTACTTGATTTCGTCAATTAGTATCAATTTTCATTAATTTTTGCGTGATCATTACGCGCTTATTTTATTATTTTTCAAATAAATTATTATTTTAATTTAAAGGTAATAAACTCTAAAAATTATTCTTTTAATTTTACTAGATCATGTAATTTTGTTGAAAAATTTTCCATATTCAAACAAAAATTCCCTTCGGATTCACGTAAAAATTATTTTATATTAATATAAAGGTAGCGAAGGCTGCGGAGATGACTTAGTGAAGTTGCAGAATTGACAGAAATCAAATGGGGGCAAAAATTACATTAATTAAATACTTAGAGAGAATAAAATAAATTATTTTAAATTAAAAATTAAAATTACATAATTTTATGTTATGAAGGTCAAAATTATATTTAATTCTATTTTTTTTTTTGAATTTGACAAACATACAGAAAAGCCATTTCAAAATCTCGTTTGTTTATTTGTTTCGAATGCTTTAGCAAGAATTTTTTATTGAATTTATATTTTATGTATTAACAATGTAATTATATTTACACTAATAATACAAAAAATAATGTCACCTATCTCATAAATAACTTAATTTTTGTGAAAAGCCGATTAAATACTTTCATATAGAATAATTTGATAATAACTTATAACAGAAAAATAGAGATCATATCATATTACATACTATAGCATAAAGACAATGTTAGTTACACACTCTCAACTTCTTTTTTAAATGATAAAAAATGGATTTATTGATTTGTAAAAGAAATGATTGAATCTACAAATTTTTACTTATTTAAAGAAAAAATTAGAGCAAAATAAATAAATGAAAATATATAAAATTATAAGTGAGTTGAGAGTTTTTAATTTTAGTAACATTTAATGTACGTATTTTATGTGGCATTTAGAATTCAATTTTTAATTTTTATTTATATATATCTAATGATTTAATCACTCTTATTATTATAAAATAAAATTACAACATCAATTAGAAGATACTACATCAAAAATGTAATTTCAATGGGGGTCCTTTTTTGTACGTCCCAACAAAAATGCTATATAAATTAAAAAATAATATTCAAAATTAGAATTTCGGATCTTCTTTTATTCAATTAAATTTTAGATATTTATTTTATTATTTTTATTTAATAAAAACTCTTAATGTGTATTTAATACTCAATTTTAAATTTCATCCTCATGCATGTTACTGATGATTCAACGGAGTGTTGTTGGGTTTTCTCTCTCTCTCTCTCTCTCTCTCTCTCTCTCTCTCATTTTTCCAATGGAAAAATGGGTGTGGCACACTAGGAGTGGTGGATGCAGGTTGAAGAACCGCCACTGATTGCGGAATTGTTTGATTCATACCATAGAGCTAATTTGGTCTACGGGTCATCGAACCCCGTTAGCACGGCTCGACCATGTGCATGTTTCGTATTTAAGGCTTCCATGAGACTAAGACCATAAAGCAAGAGTCCTTTCCCGCCCACGTTGAATAGTCTACCCGAAACTGCACTTCAGCACACCAACATTTTAGATGGAAAATTCTAGCAGACTAAAAATTTGAATATTGAATTTTGATTTTGTGATAAATTAAGACTCGTTAGATTTTAATAATATAAAAAATTGAAAGACTAAGATTCATAGTCAGAAGACTTGTTTAATATGTGAAAAATTGATAATATAATATTTTTATTTTGAATCATAAATTTTTTTAATTTTAGATTTACCATATTATTGATATTAATTTATATGTATATTTTTTATACCTCTTTATTATGTGATAAATATAATTTAATGATTATTAACTCATATTTATTTATAATATGTTATAATTTAAAAGCTTTCAAAATAAAATATTTTCAAAAAATTATCACATAATCATTTTAAAATAAAATATAGTTACTAGTTAAAAATTAAAAATCTAAACTTTAATTTATGAAACTATTTTCTATTTTTTCTTCTCTCTTTCTCTTTTTTTAAATAATCTCCTTTACTTATTTCTTAAATATACATAATAAAATATTTTAAAATACTCGCTTTAATAATAAAATTTATTATTTCTTACATGTATCCAGAATTAAGTTTTATAGACTTGTTTAAAATATATTAAGCAAGTTTTACTTAAAAATTAAAATGTTATATATACACTTATAAAAATATAACATGTGTGTTTTTCCTTACTTTTCTCATCTTATAAATTATATTAAATACAAACTTTTTCAAGGTACATACTATGATTTTCAAATAAAATACTTATTTTATTAATTTAATTTATTTTTATTAATTATTTTTATAAATAAAATAAAATAAAATAATAAAAATAAATAAGATAAAGTTATTTTTCTCTTTATAATGTGTGAATTATAAAGAAAATATAGATTAACATCAAGAAAGAAAATACAAATAACAATTTAATGTATCAAGTTTGAAAATTGTCTATTTGTATTAGGTTAAAATTATAATAACAAATTACTTATATTTTATAGTCTTTAATTTTAAGTGGAACATATTTGTACATGTATAGGTAAGTATGTCCGTGTGTATCTTAGTTATTTACTAACAATTTTTTGATATTGTTTGATTTTATATACAAACCTAGATAATTTAAAAGAAGATAAGTGAAAAATATTACATTATATTAAAAAGAACAATAGCATGATTTCTATTAAAAATTTTGTTAGTTTAAAAAAATTGAAATTATTTGGACATAATACATTAATATTGTATTGTATATAACAATATTTTCTTTAACAAATTTACAGCAAATAAAGATGTTATTGTTGAAAGAATAATATTACCAATAAAATAATTAAAATAAAGTTTTTAAGAATATAGTATATAGCTTTTTTCAATTTTAAAATAAATAAGAATTTTCTTCATTTAATATAGAAGTACCAAGTTTTATATATGTTTACTTCAATATAAATGAGTGGTTTTAAATAGTGAAAAGTAATTTTTTTATTTCATACAATATTTAAATAATGAATAGTAATTTTAATTAATTTTTTAAAATATTTAATATATTATTTTTTAATAAAATAATAATTTTGTTACCTAGTTTTAAGATTAAGTACAAATATGAATTTTAAAAATATGTGTGTATGAAGTAAAGAGAGAGAAAAAAGAAACATTTGAAACAAGAAATTTTTAAATTTGTATAAAGAAAAAGATTTTGCTTTACTTTTTATTTAACTATTAATTTGTTATAAAAAACTTGAGACCAAAATAAAATTAAAATAAATTTAAAGTCTAAATTAAAAGATTTATAATGAAATAATTGACCTAAAAACTTTTATACAATTATTGTATCATCATTTCATTGGTTTGTCAATCAAGATATTAATACTTATAATTTTAGTTTAGGTATGGAAGAATTTTTCATTTTAAAAATTTTAAAAATGGTGAAGGTTAATGGTTAATCTTTATTTATTAGATGTACTTAAGAATAAATTAACTATAAAAAGTATAATTAAAGTATATAAGAATTTCTTTTTCTTATAAATACTTTAAGTTGCTCTGCCCACCCACGGGGCTTCACAACATTCCTCCGAGAACAAAGCACAAAGTTTCCACCGACCTATTCCAATCTCCCTAGCTCATTTTGGCCATTTTCAGTTTCTAGCATCGATCATCTCCATCATGGCCTCTAACATTAGTTTGAGAAGTTTGGTTATGGTTGCATTTGCATTTTGTCTCACCGTGCAAGGCACTCTTGGTAAGTATCATATTCTAAACATCGTTAAAACTCTTTAAAGTATAACATGGCCTTAATTCGAGCAAAGTTCATAGGCATTAGTATCTAATCAACACGTACTATGTTGTGGGGGTCGCAGGAGGGATAGAATGTGAGCATCTCGGGCAAGACACGTGCTCATTTGCAGTATCATCTGCAGGAAAGCGTTGTGTCCTGGAGAAGCACGTAAAGAGGTGCGGCGAGGAATCCTACACATGCAGAACATCAGAGATTGAAGCTGACAAAATCAAAGACCACATTGAAACCGACCACTGCATTAAAGCTTGTAGTTTGGACAGAAAGTCCCTCGGAATCTCATCGGACTCTCTTCTGGAATCTCGCTTCACACAAAAGCTCTGCTCCCCTCAGTGCTACGACAGCTGCCCTAACGTTGTTGACCTGTACTTCAATCTGGCTGCCGGTGAAGGTATATACTTCCACTTGAGTACTTATCATTTATTTCTGTTCGCCCTGCTACAATTTAATTTAAACTGTTCTCCCGTTTACTGGTTACATAGATCCTAGAGGTTGTGCACATACTCAAGTGTATCTAACATTTTCTTACACAAGTACACGTACGCTATGCTGCTGGTTCTGTAGTTTGAATGAGTGATACTGAGCATTGGTTTTTTTGTATTTGAATAGGTGTCTTTCTTCCAAAGTTATGCGAGGAAGAAGGAGCAAAGGGGCGTCGAAGAATGGCGGAGCTCAGAAGCTCTGGTATCGTGGCAGCACCAGGACCTGCGCACTCAGGCGAGTTCACTGCTGTTGCTCCAGAACCTTATAACTCTGTGGCGTTGACAGATGAACCAGCGGTTACCCCAGCATTGGCACCATATTAATAGCTAAATTAATTAGTTTTCAAAACCCAAGAACGGAATATACAAAGTCCTTTGGGACTCTTGGAGACTTGGATGCTTAGTTGTAATAATGAAGTTTAGCCAAGAGCTGCGGTTATTAATTTTGAATGCACTCTTTTATTTTTATTTATCGGTAGTTATTAACTAACTTCATACATATTAAAAAAATAATTTAATTTATTTATTATTAATAAATTTTACAAGATTATCCTTTATGTACAAATTTTAAATTAATTAAAAATAGAGAGCGAAATGTAAAGGAAAATATGCAAGTGAGTTAATAATATAAAATAATAAAATATTTATTAATAAAAAAATAAATTTAAAAAATATTAAGAAAGTAATTTAATTTATTTATTATTAGTAAACTTTACAAGATTATCATTCATGTACAAAATTTAAAATAATTAAAAATAGAGAACGAAATGTAAAGGAATAAATACAAGTGGATTAATAATATAGAATAACAAAATATTTATTAATGAAAAAGAAGGATAAATTTAAAAAAAATATTTAATACTTTATTAGAATTCTAAAGTGATAAATAATTTTTTTTAAAAAAAATATGACAGATAAAAAGAAATAAAATAAATATAATTTAAGAGATATTTGGAAGGTTGTATTTAAGAAGTTCTACTTTGAGTAAAATATAGAAAATTATTTATCCATCTTTCTTCTAGATAAGTTATATCTTCTATATTATATATGAATACAATAATTAAATTATTATTATTAAATTTAATTAATAATAATTAAAATTTATTAATTTATATTATAATAATATTAAAAATATAATAATTATTTTATTAATATTTTTTAAAATATTAAAAATTAAATTAAATAAAATATAGAAAGTTGTTTGTTAAAAAATATTACTTCTTATATGTCAACCAAATAATTGAAAGTATTTCTTAGGAAATTAATATAAAAATTTATTTTTTAAAAAATTTAATTTCTTTATTTTTTGTATAAATCAAACAACTAAATTATAAATCCTAAATCCCAAAGCAAACAACTTCTAAGTGATTGGGAGGCAGTGTTAAGCTTGATAGCAAATAAATTAATAATACAATTTGATTTGATTTATCTATTTTAATTCAAATTCACTTAGTTAAAATTTTATTTCATTTGAAATCAAATAAATTATCAGAACGAGTTGAGTAATTAATAAATTTGATTCGAATTAAATCTGAATGAGAAATTATAATTTACTTAAACACGAGTTATATTTTGAAATAAACTAAATTTGTCTGAATCATGCAGAATTGGTTGACAGTTGGACGAAACTCAACTCGTAGTTTCCCAAAGCTTCGCTTTCTGGAACGTTGAAGTGATTGCTACAGTAAAGCGCGTTGGAGATGTTTGTTAATTTGTCAAAGTACAGCACTTAATTGTTGGGAGGCAGAGACACAAGCCATTAAAGCAAAAGTCATTCGGCCAAATATAAAAAATAAAAATAAAAAGCAACAGTCAAACAATTGAAAAAGGTTATGGTAATTGTGGGTTATATTTATTTATTATTTTTAAAAATAAAAATTTTTACTTTTAAAAATAAAAAAAATTATTTGATAAATTATTTTTATAATTTTAATTTCAAATATATAAATTAAAAATTAAAAATATATTTTTAATTATTTTTTATAATATTAATTTTATGATTAAATAAAATATTTTCTTAATTTATATATTTTTATTTATTAATTTTTTAAAATTCAAAAATAATTTTTATAAAAATACTTAAAAAAATATATCCAAATATATGAACTACACATTTATATTTTTGTCGGTCTTAAGAAGTTTTGGTGTATAGAAAAGCTCCAAATTCCGCTCCCTAATTATGGGAACCGAGTGATGCCCCCGAAAGCTGTACGGTAGACAAACCAACTTCGCCGCCGCATTCTAAGCCTTAGTATTTAATATATCAGCCTAAATTCCTCCGCGAACAACGGAGGAAATTAATCACCACAGATTAAAGTTACAGTTTCGCTTTGATATTTGTAAACATGAAGAATCGGATCATAAGTAGGTAATTGCAAATTGATTTTATAAAACTGAATAAATGCATTGTATAATTAAATTATTATTATTTTTTCTAAATTTTAATTAAGAACTAATTTTAGATAAATTTTAATTATATAAATTAGACAGATATAATTTAAATTTTAAATGAACAATAAAAAAAGTAAGGAAGGAAAATAAATAAATATTTTTACTAATAAAAAACTGATTTGTTTAATTTTCAAAGTCTATTAAACACATAACAATTAAAAATCGGCACTGCTATAGCTATTTCGCTTTTTGGATTAAACGTAATTTCTATTCTTTTAAGATGTGATTCTAATCTCTTTAATTTAACATATTTTATCTTGATCTCCTAAATATTTAATTAGTAAAATTTTAGTCATTTTTTTTATTTTCATCAATTAGCATTAACTTTCATCAATTTTCCTGTAATCATTAAGCACTCATTGTATTGTTTCTCAAATAAATCATATTTTTTAAAATTTAAAAGATATAAAAATTTTAAAAAAATTAAAATTTTTAATGTAATTCATTAATTTTGTTCAAAATTTTCAATATTCAAATAGAAAATTTCCATCGGACTCACAAAAATTCTTTCAAATTAATACAAAAGGTAACATTGGGCATGGAAATGATTTAGTGAAGTCATGGAATTGATAGAAATCAAATAGGAGGGAAAAATTATATTAATTAAATATTTATAGGAATTAAAATATATTATTTTAAATTAGAAGTCAAAATTACATAATTTTTATTTTATGAAGATCAAAATTGTTTTTTTTTTTTGAATTTGACAATCATATATAAAAGCCATTTCACAATCTCGTTTGTTTATTTGTTTCGAATGTTTTAACAAGAATTTTTTAATTGAATTTATATTTTATGTATTAACAATGTAATTATATTTGCACTAATAATACAAAAATTAATGTCACCTATCTCATAAATAACTTAATTTTTGCGCAAATTCGATTAAATACTCTCGTATAGAATAATTTGATAATGCTTTCGTTTGGCAGACAGCGTTTTTCGGTCAAACAGCTTCGGTCAAACAGCTGTTTGACCGAAAAACGCTGCCTTTGCCAACGTTTTAAAATAACGGTTTGGCACGAGTTAAACCACTATTTTTTAGTCAAAAACGCCAAACGCTGGCGAAAATACTGTTTGCCAAACGAAGCCATTAACTTATAACAGAAAAATAGAAATCATATCATATTACATACTATAGCATAAAGATAATGTTATTTACACACTCTCAACCTCTTCTTTAAATTATAAAAAAAGGATTTATTTATTTGTAAAAGAAATGATTGAATTTACAAATTTTTACTTATTTAAAAGAAAAAATTAGCATGAAATAAGCATATGAAAATATATAAAATTGCAATGTGAGTCAACAATTTTCAATTTAAGTAGTATTTAATATCTCTTAAAGATTTTGTGCCTTTTACTGCATTTGAAATTTAGTTTTTAATCTTTGTATGTGTACATTTAATAATGTAATCACTCACACCATTAAAAAAATAAAATTGCTTCATAAATTAGAAGATAAAATATCAAAAAAGTAATTTTGATGGGAGTTTTCTTTGCATGACCCAACAAAAATGCCGTATGCATCGGAAATAGGATTCGAAAATGAGTTTTAAATCTTTTATTTTAATGGATTGAATTTTACAAATTTATTACTTTCATTCTGTATTTAATGATAGTTTTTTATTTGTATTAATTACTCAATTTTGAATTTCATTTTAAATGTATAATACTAATGATTCAAGAGAGTGCCTTTTTTTTTTTTTTTTTGGCATACTAGGAGTGGTGGATGCAGGTTGAAGACCCACAGGTCCGCCACGGACAGCGGAATTGTTTGATTCATACCATAATCAAAGCTAATTGGGTCTGTCGGTGATGGAACCCCGTTAGCACGGCTCAACCATGTGCATGTTACGCTTCCATAAGACCAAGACCATAAAGCAAGGTCCTTTTCCCATTAGTTCTTTTTCTTACTCGCCCCAAGGTGCACTTTGGCAAACCTATATTTTAGAAATTTTTAATGTTTCAATTATAACACTTAACTTTATTCCTACTTGATCAATAAAAACCTGCTTTTTTTCCAATTTTAAAGACTTTAGAAATGGTAGAGGTTGACAATTAACCTTTACTTACTGGATGCCATTAACAATAAATTAAGGACAAAGATTATAATTAGAGCATTCAAGAACTTCTCCCATATAAATACCCCTAGTTGCTCTGCCCACCCATAGAGCTTCACAACATTCCTCCAAGAAAAAAGCACGAAGTTTCCACCGACCTATTCCAATCTCCCTAGCTCATTTTGGCCATTTTCATTATCTAGCATCATCATCATTAATCATGGCCTCTAACATTAGTTTGAGGAGTTTGATTATAGTTGCATTTGCATTTTCTCTCACCGTGCAAACCACTCTTGGTAAGTATCATATTCTAAACATTCTTAAAACTCTTTGAAGTATAACACGGCCTTAATTTGAGCAAAGCTCATAGACCTTGGTATCTAATCAACACGTACTATGTTGTGGGAGTCGCAGGAGGGATAGAATGTGAGCATCTGGGGCAAGACACGTGTTCATTTGCAGTGTCATCTGCCGGAAAGCGCTGTGTCCTGGAGAAGCACGTAAAGAGGAGCGGCGAAGAAGCCTACACATGCAGAACATCGGAGATTGAAGCTGACAAAATCAAGGACCACATTGAAACCGACCACTGCATTAAAGCTTGTAGTTTGGACAGAAAGTCACTCGGAATCTCATCGGACTCTCTTCTGGAATCTCGCTTCACACAAAAGCTCTGCTCCCCTCAGTGCTACGACAGCTGCCCTAACGTTGTTGACCTGTACTTCAATCTGGCTGCCGGTGAAGGTATACACTTCCACTCGAGTATTCATCATTTATTTCTGTTCGCCCTGCTACAATTTAAGTAAAAGTGTTCTCACGTTTGCTGGTTTCATAGATCCTAGAGGTTGTGCATATACTTGAGTGTATCTAACACATTCTTACACAAATACACGCTACGCTGCTGGTTCTGTAGTTCGAATTAGTGTTTTTTTTTCCCCATTAATTTTAAGAATGATGATGTATTTAATACATACATACACATCCATAAGATTGAGAATTTGAACTCATTAAAGATAATATTAAATGCTATTGTACTACTAATAACACCGGCAATTTGAAGGAGTGATATCGAGCATTGGTTTTTATGTATTTGAATAGGTGTGTATCTTCCAATGTTATGTGAGGAAGAAGGAGCAAAGGGACGTCGAAGAATGGTGGAGCTCAGAAGCTCTGGTATTGTGGCAGCACCAGGACCTATGAACGCAGAGGCGTTCACTTCTATTGCTCCAGCACCGATGGCAGATGAACCAGCGGTTGCCCCTGGATCAGCGGTTACCCCAGCATCGCCACCATATTAATACCTAAATTAATTAGTTTTCAAAACACAAGAACGTAATATATGAAGTACTTTTGGACTCTTGGAGGCTTGGGATGTTTAGTTGTAATAATGAAGTTTAACCAAGAGCTGCGGTTATTAATTTGAATGTATGATCTAAGTGATAGGGAGTGTTAAGCTTGATAGCAAATATACAAGGCATTTATTATTGCGTTGCATGATTTGGCAGCTAAACTTGTTTGGGTTATTAATAGCTAGCTGCATACATTTAATCGTGTTTTTGCTTCCAAAAGTTTGAGTTTAGAGCTTCAAATCATGAAACTGTTATTTAAATAAAGCTAGGATACCGAGTTTTCCATCCTAAATCATTGCAATTTGCTTTTGTCAAAGTCTGGGCCACAGATGACTAATCATCCCCATAAAAAGCGGCCGAAAGGAAAGCGTACTAATCCAAGGAGAACCATAAATCTCGGATCAAGACTGATAGATTTATTAATCTTGTTTAATCAATTATTCGTGCTTGTTCGAGGATCGATGTTACTGCAGCAGCTTTAAACCTGACATTTTAGAAAAGAAAATTTCTCGAATGCTCCAACTATAACACTTGTCTCCTATTTATTTGGTATGACTAAAATGCGCACAATTCAGGGAAACTGTTCTTTCTCTGCTTTCCTAACTGTGAGCCAAATAAACTACATAAAAGTTCAAAGCAAAACAACTAAACATAGTACGGACCACAAATTATCATGAAAGAAACTAAATTTAAGAGGTAATAACTCTCAATTGGACCATTAATTTGATGTTTTATTTCTAAATGATGTAAACTCAGAATCAACCATCGTTAATACATCCCATAAACTCCATCATCTAAAAAATTTGAGTCCATATTGGTATGCTTCATCAGTATGTATTATTTAGATCGATTTCAAATAGGGAACTTGTTTTCGGGAAATTATGTAATTTAATGTACTTCTCTGAGCAAATTTGTTTTTTTTTTTTCTTTTCCCTATCAAGCATTTCAATTTTCTTTAAGCAAAGACTAATAATTTTCAAAGAAGACGATTTCTATGCCCCCTATTGGCCAAAAAAGGAAAAAAAAAGAAACTTATTTGTTTGGTGTTTGGGCAAGAATTTGTCATATGCAGTGGAGAATTAGGAATCATGACGCCTTTGATAATTTGTCTCTAAGCTTAGCAGGCCTAATTTAGCTTTCTTAATTAATTTGGTTCTAACAGAATCAGGCAGCACTAGCTTTACTAGAGGAGGGTGGTATATTGTTCATCTTTTTCCATCTCAAATTGATAACATTCATCTTCTTTCTTTCACACACATTTCCTCTTTCTTCTTTCTTTGGTTGCAGAGTCCCTCTGCAACTATATTGGCATTCTGAGATTCCTAGCTGACTGATTAATTAGTTTTGGAGACGCTGGTGTGCAGCATATTTCAAATGAGAATTATGCACGAGCAATACAAGTTCGTTCCTTGGAAGTAGATCGAGTCTAAGTATTTCAATAGTAAAATATTTTGAATTCAGATATTTTTATTAAAAGAGATTTACTTTTATTTTGTTTCTATTCCAAACAGATAGTAATCTCTTACCAGTAAAAAGAAGGTGGCAATATCCTGTGGGTGTAAATAAATAAATAAATAAGAAGATGTACAAAATACAGCCTCTAGCTTGAGCCCTAGCTACGGCATTAATATATAAATATTGAAATTTCTGGCGTGCATTGCGTTTTGTTTCCCATCAGGTAACAACGTAGTGAGATGTTGACAATCCAAATTGTAGTGTTTCGAATCTGAAATGTGAACAAAACATATGATGATCTACCTTTTTTATGTTCAAATAATTAAGAGAGTAGAAATTGAATCCTTGAGCTTTTTAATGGAACATGTTTTAAATTTTATATTAAAATCCTATTTGCCGTATATATTTAGTCCTTCAATAAAAATTTATATTAATTTGATTTTTGTAATGTGAATTCCATGTTAAATTTTAATTTTTTATATAATAATTTATTAATTTCATTTTATATAAATAAAAACTAAAATTTAAATAAAATCAATCTTGAAAGAATTAAATTAATATAAACTCATTTTTATAAAAAAATAAAATAGAATTTTAATCTAAATCCTGATACCGTATCATTAGTGTTAGTTAATTCTGAAAGCATTTGTGGCATTCATGCACTAACAGACATTTCACCAAGATGCGGATTACATCACAATTAATTAGATAATGCACTTTTCTCAGAAAAATTGGCTTTGGGCCTAAGAACCAAATAATTTTATTATCATGACGTATACAGGTCACTAATCTTATAATAAATATTGTGGGATATGGGCCAAGACACCCGTGCTTTCCGCAAGAATACGTTGAGGCTGATAAATTGAAGGATGTGAAATTGTTGAATGCTTTTGTTATTTTTAGTCATAATTAATAAATAAAGATTAATCATTAATATTTATATATATTAAAATTTTAATTTTTAAATATTAAAAATTATATAAATTAATAATTATTTATTTTTATTAATTATGATTAAAGGCACATGATATAATTAAAAAAAAAATCTCCCGGAGGATCTATTGAAACAGACCAATGCATTAAAGGCCGTGGATTAGACAGAAAATCCCTCGGAACATCATCGAATTCTCTCCTTCAATCCCACTTCCCACACTTCTAGAACTCACGAGTAACAAGCCCATTTTTTAGTATCGGAAACAAGTTAGAAACTGATTATATTGAATCTTTCATGCGTGTAATGTATTTTTAATATTTTTATTATATGATACTTTAGTTGTATAGATGCCCCCACCTCCCCTTCTGAAATTTTGTAATTTTTAAGAAAAAATCATATTCAACAGAATCAACTTTGAAAAGTACAAGTGTTAATTGGGTCAGAGTAAAGAATGAGGTGGTCAGCTGGCTCGCAATTCTCTGTTCATTTTAGATCTTTATTTTTGCTCCGTGGAAAAACAGAACAAAAACGAAACGCAAACAGTGCAAAGCATTGCAAAGTCTCCAAAAGCAAATTTGCTTTTCATTTGAAGAGATCATGTGCCTCGCCCGTCTACCTTTGAACACAATATTATCAAAAAGTCAAGCCGTCTCCCGTATTCCTCACCGATATATATTTTATTGCAATAATAAATTATGAAAGGAGGAGCTTATAGTATACTAATATATTATTAAATTAATTTGTACATTAAATTAATAATTTCTTAAAATATATTATAAAATAATATATTAATAATTAAATTTAATAGTATATTGATATATTATTATATAAATAACGCCTTTTATGTATTTCCACAAATTAGCGTGGGCCTTCTGCTAGCTTGAGCATCTTTATTCTACCTTACCATTTTGATGATTACCAATCGTATCAGATTAGTAAAAGAAGAAGTGCCAAACAGTGGTAGAAGGATCTGCAATTATATATGAGATTTGAGGGCTTAGTTTTTGGTTGGAACGCAAGAATGGTGGTAATTTCAGTAAACTATACCGATAACAAGTTAACAACAAGCGGAAACACAAGTAAAATTAGTTAATAACTTTATTATTGATAGAATAAAATAATGTGTAAAATATTATCTATATTATTTTCTTTTCTTAAAATGTTAATTTAAAAGAATTAATTTTATTTTGTGATTGAATAATGACTTTACAATATTATTAAATTATTTTATTAATGTTAAATTTTAATATTATTTTAAATTTTTGTTAAGTTATAAGAGTCTAAATTGAGTAATCTTTATAATGTTAAAAAGTTAAGAGAAAATTTTAAAATTTTGTGTTTTGGTCGGAACTCAATTCTAATAAATGAAAAATTAAATTTAATCATGAAAATGAAACAATATTTCTATCCAATTTAACCTAATCATGATTTTTGTGATATATTTGGAATCTCAAAAATCTAATTGAAGTGAAATTAGTGCCTATAATCAACTTAGACCTAATTCAACAACTTTCATGTATGAAATCAATAAAATTACATCATTTTAATAGTCAAACATTAATTAGAAGTTGACCTACAAGATTTCATTGTTTAACTATCGTTAATAATTTGGGTTATAACTAAAATTTTAGACTTCCAAATTAAGCAAAACGATATTCTGTATAACTTAAAAGACATTAACTTTACCCATTAGATTTTCTAGATTAGGAGATTTGATTGATTTAGATTTTGTGTTTTTAAATGCAACATTCATTCAAGAAATAGCAAACTCTTCTTCTAGTTTTTTTTTAGTATAAACCACCATAAGTGACTTACCTTCTTCAATTAGTTCAAGGGATTTTCAATTTGAAGTCGGTTTGATTTCAAGACTCTATCTTATTGAGCTACTTTTAATTTAATTATTTTTTAATTTTTTTAAAGTTCATAATTACTTTAGATAATTTACTAATTATGGCTCTTTAGTTGATTATTTATTGTGTTTTATTGTCAAAAAATTAAATTAATTAATTATGATATTGGACTATAATTAATTGATGAATGAGTAATAATTAAGCTTTAATAATTTGACATTTGAGTAAATCATTAATTAAATAAGAGAACTAGAATCCGAATTAATGATTCGATGTTGGGTTGAGTTGTTAATTTAATTTTAACAACTTTCTAAATTTTAAGGCTATTATTTGTGTGTTGAACTTGAATAATAAGGAATTAATCTAGGTGTTGGGTTTAGGTTAGTTAATTAAGAAATATTAAGGATGATGTTAAAATATTTTAAGACTAATTAATCAAATTAGAGTAATTATGTGAGAGTTGTCTAAAATAAATCAACCAATTGAGGTCCAAAATGCCTCTTTAAGTGGGTAATTTTATTTATTATAATTTTATTATTAATTATTAGATTTGAATTTGTTTAATTGCTTTTACAAAAATTCCCTTTTTTTAATTTTATGCCATCTATTAATCATCCAATCACTTGGATTTGATTTGAACTTGCTTTATTTTTCATGTGAAATAATGCATATTATAAAGCAAAAATGAAACTAGAAATTATTAAATTTTTATTTATTTCTATGATCAAATCATACTTAAATGAATAACTTTCATATTTTTACTAATTACATAATAATTTTTTTCTCCACAAGATGTTATTATTATGCATATACTTAAGTTTATATCTAACATATTCTTACACAACCGCTATACTGCTGATTTTGTGATTTGAATGAGTGATATATATTTTTTTTCTAATAATTTTAAAAATAATAATTTATTTAACGCATGCACATAAGATGATGGGTTTTAACTCACGAGAAGAATAAAGCTCTTAAGATAATGTTGAGTATTATTGTCCTACTAATAATGCCGGCAATTTGAAGGAGTGATATTGAGCATTGGTTTTTATGTATTCGAATAGATGTATTTCTTCCAAAGTTATGCGAGGAAGAAGGAGCAAAGGGGCGTCAGAGAATCGCGGAGCTCAGAAGCTCTGGTGTTGTGGCAGCACCAGGACCTGCGCACTCAGGGGAGTTAACTGCTATTGCTAAAGAACCGTTGGCAGATGAACCAGTGGAAGGCCTAGGATCAGCACCATATTAGTAGCTAAATTAATTAGTTTTCAAAGCACAAGAACATAATACATAGAGTACTTTTGGACTCTTGGACACTTGGGATGTTTAGTTGTAATTATGAAATTCAACCAAGAGCTGCGCTTATTAATTTGAATGTATGATTTAAGTGATTGAGAGTGTTGAGCTTGACAGCAAATATATAAGGCTTTTATGATGGCGTTGCATCGTTTGGCTGCTAAGCTTGTTTTGAGTTAGTAATGGCTAGCTGCATACATTTAATCGTGTTTTTGCTTCCAAAAGTTTGAGTTCAGAGCTTCAAATCATGAAACTTTTATTTAAATAAAGCTAGGATACCGAGTTTTCCATCCTAAATCATTGCAATTTGCTTTTCTCAGTCTGGTCCACAGATAACTAACACGGCCACCATATTATGCCATAACCCAACCAGCCATCCCCGTGACAAGCGGCCGGAAGGAAAGCCTGCTAATTCAAGGAGAACCATAAGTCTCGGATCAAGACTGATAGATTTTTAATCTTGTTTGGTCAATTATTCTTGCTTGTTTGAGGATCGAGTGTTACTGCAACAACCTTAAAACCTAATATTTCAGAAAAGAAAGATTCTCGAATGCTCTAACTATAACAATTGTCTACTATTTATTAAGTACGACTAAAATGCGCACAAGAATTTCTATTCGGAGAAACTGTTCTTTCTCTGCTTTCCTAACTGTCTGACTATGCCAAGCCCAATAGAGTACACAAAAATTCAAAGCATGACAATTAAACATAGTACAGATCATAAATTGTCAAGGAGGAAACTAAATTTAAGAGGTCACTCTCAATTAGAGAATTAGTTTGATGCTTTTATTTCAAAATGATGTAAAGGCCGTATTTCTGTTGTCAATCAATCATCGCTAATACATCACATAAACCCTATCATCTAAAAAATTTGAGTCCATATTGGTATGCTTCATCGGTATGTATTATTTAGATCGATTTCAAAAAGGGAAGTTATTTTCCGTAAATTATGTAATTTCATGTACTTTTCCGAGCAAATTTGACTTTTTATTTTTCTCCCTATCGAGCATTTCAATATTTTTTAAGCAAAGACTAATAATTTTGAAAGAAGACGGCTTCTATGCTCCCATTGGGGGGAAAAAACTCGTTTGGTGTTTGGGCAATAATTTTTCGTATGCAGTGAACAATTACAAGTCATGACGCCTTTGATAATTTGTCTTTAAGCTTAGCAGGCCTAATTTAGCCTTTTTAATTAATTTGGTTCAATCAGAATCGGACAGCACTAGCTTTACTAGAGGAGGAATTATCTTATCGTCTTTTTCCATCTCAAATTGAAAACATTTATCTTCTTTCTTTCACACACATTTCCTCTTTCTTCTTCCTTTGGTTGCAGAGTCCCTCAAGCAAGCAGGTTGAGTCTTTTAAGTATTTCAATTGTAAAATATTTCGAATCCAATATTTAAAGATATTTTTATTAAAAAAAGATTTTTTGTTCTTTGGTTTCTATTCCAAACAGATAGTAATCTCTTACCCAGTAAGAAGGAGGTGGCAATATCCCATGGGTGTAAATAAATAAATAAATAAAAAGATGTACAAACTACAGCATCAAACATTTGCTTGAGCGCTAGCTACATTAATCTATAAATATCGAAATTTCTGGCTTGCATTGCGTTATGTTTTCCGTCAAGTAACAATGTAGACAGATATTGACAATCCAAATTGTAGTGTTTCGAATCTGCAACGTGAACAAAACATATGATGATCTACCGCTTTCATGTTAAAATAATTAAGAGAATAGAAATTGAGTCCTTGAGCTTTTAAATGAATACGTTTTAAATTTTGTTTTAAAATCCTATTTAACTTTATATAAGTTTGAATTTATATTAATTTAGTCCTTCAATAAAAATTTGTGTTAATTTAATCTTTCAATAAAAACTTATATTAATTTGGTTTCTTTAAGATTAATTTCACATTAATTTTAATTTTTTATGTAATAATTTAATAATTCCATCTCATATAAATAGAAACTAAAATTTAAATGGAATCAATCTTACAATAATTAAATTAATATAAACTCATTTTTATAAAAATTAAAATAGAATTTTAGTTTAAATTTTAATGCCGTATCACTAGTGTCAGTTAATTCTGAAAACATTTGTAGCATTTATGCAATAACAGACATTTCATCGACATGCGGATCACATCACAATTAATTAGATATTGCACTTTGCTCAGAAAAATTGGCTTTGGGCCTAAAACCCAAATAATTTGATTATCATGACCTAGACAGGCCATTAACCTTATCTTATAATAAATATCGTGGGCTGCAATGCAGGGGCAATAGTTTGTGAACATATGGGCCAAGACAACCATGCCTTCCACAAGAATACGTTGAAGCTGATAAACTGAAGGATGTGAAATTGTTGAATGCTTTCCTTATTTTTTGTCATAATTAATAAATGAAAATTAATTATAAATATTTATGTATTAAAAATTATGAAAATTAATAATTATCTTTAATCTATTAATTATAATTAAGAGCATGTGATATAATTAAAAAAAAAACTCTCCTGAAGAGGATCCAGTGAAACAGACCAATGCATTAAAGGTTGTGGATTAGACAGAAAATCCCTCGGAATATCACCGGATTCTCTCCTACAATCCCACTTCACACACTTCTAGAACTCATGAGTAACAAGCCCATTTTTCAATATTGGAAGCAAGTTAGAAACTGATTATATTGAATCTTTCACGCGTTTAACATATTTTTAATATTTTATTATATGATACTTTTAGTTGTATAGATGCCCCCACCTCACCTTCTGAAATTTTGTAATTTATAAGAAAAAAATCATATCCAACAGAATCAACTTTGACTCAATTGGCTGCAACTTATTAATTAAGGTTTTAAACAGGGATTTGAAATGTTAATTGGGTCAAAGTAAAGAATGAGGTGGTGAGCTGACTTGCAGTTGTCTGTTCATTTCAGATCTTTATTTTTCCCTATTGGAAAAACGGAACAAAAACGAAACGCGATTAGTGCAAAGCATTGCAAAGTCTCCAAAGGCAAATTTGCTTTTCTTTTGAAGAAATTATGTGCTTCGCCCGTCTACTTTTGAACATAATATTATGAAAAAGTCAAGCCATCTTCCTTATTCCTCAATGATATTTCTTTCATTGCAATAATAAATTATGAAAGGGGGAGTTCATAGTATAGCAATATATTATTAAATTTAATCATGCATTAAATTATTAATCCTTTAAAATATATTATATAATAATATATTAATAATTAAATTTGATAATATATCAATATATTATTATATAAATAGTTTACTATATATATTTCCATAAATTAACACGGGCCTCGTACTAGGTTGAGTAACTTTGTTCTACCTTATCATTTTGATGAGTCCCAGTAGTATTAGTAAAAGAAATAGTGCCACTGTGGTAGATGGATCTGCGAGACTTGAGGGCTTAGTTTTTTGTTGGAATGCAAGAACGGCGGTAACTTTATTAAACTATACCGATAAGTTAAAAATAAGTGGTAACACAAGTAAAATTTGTTAATAACTTCATTATTGATAGAATAAAGCAATGTATAAAATATTGTTTATATTAAATTCTTCTCTTAAAATATTAATTTAATAGAATTAATTTTATTTTGTGATTGGATTATGATTTTATAATATTATTAAATTATTTTATTAACATTAAATTTTAATACTATTTTAAGTTTTTGTTGAGTTCTAAGAGTTTAAATTGGATAATCTTTATAACATTGTAAAGTTAAGAAAAAGTTTTAAAATTTTTGTGTTTTGATCAAAACTCAATTCCATTATATGAAAAATCAAATTTGATCATGAGGATAAATGACGTTTATATCAAATTTGACTTAATCATGATCTTTGAGTTATATCTAGAGTTTGAGAAATTTAATTAAAGCAAAACCAATGTATATAATCAACTAATTCAACAACTTCCATATATAGGATTAGTGAAATTACATCATTTTAATAATTAAACAATAGTTAAAAGTTGACTTATAAGATTTTATTGTTGTAATATCATTAGTAATTTGAGTTGTAAATTAAATTTTAGACTTCTAAATTAAGCAAAATCATATTCTCTATAGTCGAAAAAACATTATCTTTACCTGTCGTAATGTGCCTCGCAGTGGAATCCGATAGAGGCGAGTGGGTTTCCATGCTTTATCAAAAATGTGATGGTGTAGTGTGAAGAAAAATAAATGAAGTTGCTACCAATCATTTTTTATAGTGTGGTGTGATTGAAATACCAAAAATGGTCTGCATTTCAAAAGTTTAGATTCGGGAGTTTGTTTGTATAGGAAAGATGTTAGCACCCTAAAACGTCCATTCAAAAAATATTTGCTCATTTATTCTAATTTTATCTTATTAATTGAATTATGATAACACTTATTGTATTACATGTAGGTTTTCCTGAGAATATGATTTTAATTTTAATTATTTTTATTGGTTTGATTATCCAATTTCATGGCAAATTTGAATAAAATAAAATGCTTCAATAATATTAAGAACTGTCATGATCATACTTATAATTGGATTACTTAATTTCAATACGTCATAGGTATAGATTTTATATTTTATATTTTTAAAAAAAATTTAAATAATTTGTTCATTTGATTATTAAATCCTTTCGACTTCATAACAAGATTTGAACAAAATAAAATGCATCAATAATGTTAAGTACTATTATAATCGTACCTACAATTAGATTACTTAACTTTAGTACTTTACAAGTACAAATTTTATCATTTGAATGATTTTTTTATTATATTTGAAAATATTTTTAGAGGATTTTTATTTTATAATTGATGAATTATTATTTTATCTTTTTATAAAAAAATTTATTTTATTATTTTTGAAATATTTTTAATAAAATGATTGTGATATAATTTTTTAAAAAAATATTTTTAGTAATTTTATTTATTCATTTATTTTAAAAGTATCATATTGATTATTTTTATTTAAGATTATCAAATTTGTCTAACTTCATAATCAAATCTAAAGTAAAAATTTAGAAGAATTGAAATTATAATTTTAATATTATTTTGCATTTTAAAGTATCAAATTTGTTAACTTCATGGCTAAATTTAAATACATAACTGCTCAAAAAAATTGAAATCATAATTCAATATTTTTTTTCATAATTTTTGAAATGTCAAACTTGCTCAAATTCATGATCAAATTTGAATAAAGAATTGCTTAGAAAAATTAAAATTATATTTGTTGCATCTACAACTAATTTCAATATTATTCTGTCATTACAAAAATATATATAAATCATAAGAGCACGTGATGAATATAATTTTTATGTACAACAATATTAAAAAATTTTAGTTTAATCAACTCATTGGATTTAATTTTAAAATATCTCTAACCTCAAAAATATTAGATAGTTTGAACCTTTCAAACTATTTTATTTTATTCAGTCATAGGGAATGCACAAAATAATATCTTAATAAATACAATGAATTAACTAAAGTTTTTTCCTTTTTTTACAATATAGAAGAGTATGTTAAATAAATATTAGTTAATTAAATTTAAAAAAATAATAATAAAAATGAATTTGGCTAACCGTCCCACCTTTTTATAAAGAGGACATCCCTTCCCATAAGAGTGGCAGGGACGTCCTTTGTATGTGTGTGTGTGTGTGTCTATATATATATATATATATATATATATATATTATAATTTAAGTTTTATTATTATTTTCTTCTAAAGAAACATTGAGATAAAATATTTTCAAATATGTGATTTTTATTACAATTTTATTTTTATTTGAGACTCAAAATCTTGCTCATCTTTATTTCCCATTTATTTCTCTCATCCTCTCCCAGGAGTTCAAAATCATATGTCACAGAGGTGAAGGTTTTTTTTATACAAATATATTTTTTGAACTAGTAACAATTTTTATTTTAATGTATGTAATCACGATTTACTTCCTATTTTAAAACACTAATTCTAAAACAAAAAGAGTTTTGAGTATTTGAAATACAAAATTAAAAAGAGTAAAAGAAAGTGTACCTGATGAAAAAGAATTTTCTTTTAATAAGTTCTTTCTACTACCCTCTTCCTCCTTTTTTTTTTAGCTCCCATTTGCTCTTTTTGCTATGCTTCTCTTCTCCTTCAGAAATTCTTTCAAGAAAACACCTTTTTTTCATCTTTTCTAAATTTTTCTCTATCTTTTTTCTTTAACGAAATTACTTTGGCTTTTATAAGGAAAGTTTCAACAATTACATTTGCATTTAGCATATATTTGATTTGCATTTAACCTAAACATTGTCAGTAGGTTAAGAATTTAACAACAAACCTTATTATTTTTTCAACATTGGCTACTACTATATAATTTTTTTTTCCTTTCTAACTATGAAAATAGTGATGAGTTAGCAATGAGTTCGTGATTGGTGGTGTTGACAACTCTTTGTCTATTATTCTCATCTTATAAAAATTTTATTTATTTAAATTATTTTTTTTAATTTTTCATTTTAGCTATATTATTACCTAAATAAAATTGGGTGTCAATAACTATCCCCTATTTACTCATCCTTTTAGGATTAAGAGATAAGAAAAGACGTTGACACACAATTACATTTGAAGCTACACTAATTTGTCATAACAAATGAAAATAATTATAAAGTCATTGTACTAATTATAACCGCTTGGGGTTCTATCTAGCAATTATTTCTTTACAACAATAGCCAACAAAAGTAACAATTTGGTTACAGTTGTCTTATCAATTAACATTGCTCGATCATTCTATTCAAAGTTCTATCTGGCAATTAATTTCTTACAGTAATAAAGAATATTAGTAGCAACATGATCACAATTGATATAACAATCAACACTACCTGAACATTCACAAAACGAGGATTTATAATTCATTTTTAAGAAAAAAAAGTAAAGCATCCTTTGTTGATCAAATCCTAACCACAAGTAACCATTATATTACCACAGATCACAAATCACTACATAAGCTAAAGCTACAACCTAGAGGATAATGACCAAAATATATAATTTCTATATCACGGTGTCCCTCTTTCAAATTCTTGCAAGATTGATAAGTCTTCAAATTTACAACATCTCTATTTTATTTTGAAGCAAAGGAAACTAAGTTGAAGAGAGGCAAAAGAATCAGGTGATAGAAGTTAGTAGAAGTTAAGGGAATAGTGATAGGGAAACCGATAAGAAATTGAAGAGATGCAAATGATGGAGGCTAATAGAAAGTAATGAATTGTGATAAAAAAACCAATTTGAAAAAGATGCTGAGAGATTAGATAATGAAGGAATTGAAATGAGGATGAAAGAATAATAAAAGTTGGTGAGAAAAGATGAAAAGTGATTGGGTGGTAGAGATTTTAAAGATAAAAGAATAGGATAAGCTACAATGAAGGAATAAGGAAAAAGAAGCATTGTGCTAAGAAAAAGGGATATTTTTTTGTATAAGGATCATGGTATAAAGCAAAACTAAAAGGATCAAGAGTACGATTCAGCCCTACAAACACTAGATTAAGAAGGATAAATCTGCTTCACAAGTGCACCCTAAATTAACTAGACTAATTTTGATATAATAACCAAAATGAGATAAGTTTGACCCAAATTGATTAGGTTCAAAGAAATAACTCAGATAAACATAGGCTTGACCTAACTTAGGTGCATTAAAATGTAAGGAGTTTAACCCAACTTAATTAGCTCAATTGAACAAGATAAAGGAAAATGACCTGAATTGATATAAGCTCAACCTAACCTGATTGAGTTCGATTTAATGATGAAAGGTAAAATAATCTGGATTGATACAAGCTTAACCTAACTTAATTAAGTTTGATTTAACAATGAAAAAGAAATATGACTTGGATTAATGTAGGCTTAACCTAGCTTGACTAAGTTCGTTCTGATGATAAAAAGTAAAATGACTTGAATTGACGCAAGTTTGATTCAACTTATTTGAGTTTGATTTAACCATAAAAAGAAAAATAGCCTGAATTGATGCAGGCTTAACCTAACTTAATTGGATTCAATTTAACAATAAAAGATAAAATGACTTAAATTAAAACAGGCTCAACTCAACTTTATTGAGTTCAATTTTATAAAGAAAAGTAAAATGACCTGGATTGACACAAGCTTAACCTAATTTGATTAAGTTCAATTTAATAATAAAAAGTAAAATGATCTAAATAGACACAAGCTCGACCTAACTTGATTGATTTTAATTTAACAATGAAAAGTAAAATTATTCGATTTAACGATAAAAAGTAAAATGACTTGAATTGATGTAGGCTCAACCCAACTTGATTAGGTTCGAATTGATGGTAAAAGGTAAAATTACCTGAATTGATGCATACTCAACTCAGCTTGACTAAGTTTAATTTAATGATAAAAAGTAAAATAACCTAGATTGACATAGACTTAACTCAACTTGATTGAGTTCCATTTAATAATAAAAAGTAAAATGACCTAGATTAACGTAGGCTCGACCAAATTTGATTGAGTTTAATTTAGTGATAAAAAGTAAAATAACTTGGATTGATGCAGGCTTAACTTAACTTGATTAAGTTTGATTTAACGAAGAAAAGTAAAATGACCTAGATTGATACAAACTCGAGTTAACTTAACTAGGTTCGATTTAACAATAAAAGGCAAAATGACTTGGATTAACTTAATTAACTTAATTGAGTTTAATTTAATGATGAAAAGTAAAATAACATGAATTGATGCAAGCTCGACCTAACTTGATTGGGTTCGATTTAATAATAAAAGATAAAAAGACCTAGATTAACACAGGCTCGACCTAACTTAATTGGATTTGATTTAATGGTAAAAGGTAAAATAACCTAGATTGATACAGGCTCGACTCAATTTAATTGAGTTTGATTTAAAGATGAAGAGTAAAATAACTTAGATTAATGCAAGCTCGACTTAACTTGATTAGATTCAATTTAATGGTAAAAGGTAAAATGACTTAGATTAGCGTAGGCTCAACCTAACTTGATTGAGTTTGTCTTAACATGATAATGAAAAAAATGAATTAAATTGATACAAGCTTGACTTGACTTGATCAAGTTCAATTTAACAAGATAAAGGAAAATGACCTGGATTGACCAAGTTTGATTTAAAAGGTAAATGATGTAAGAATGCGATGTATGTTGTGATGACCTAATTGTTTCTCAGAAAAGTTGCTTACTTTATTCTTTTAAGGACTTTTTCCTAAGAAGATGTTATTTGGAGAGTGTTGAAGTTTGCTATTTCCATTATGCACATTTCCTCTTTGTTTAGCTTTAATCTTTCCATTAACATTACCCCCTATTTTGTATCTAGTAAAATTGAGACAATCCTAATGCTTTGCATTATTGATTTCATGAGACACATTCAGAGAGGCATAACATCTTATAGTGTTCCAATACATACTTACCATATGAAAATGCATGATATTTTCACAAAGAACAAAGGGGTGACATAATAATGATTATTATCATTGCAATAAAGACTAGGTGCAAAACATGGATTAGTAATACACATCATTTGCAATAAAGTTTATAAAGAATTCTGATCTTTTCACAATATGATGATAATGTCAATTACCTTTTGCATATGGTTCAATAATCGCAAAATATGAAACCAATCACGATAAGTCTCATTAAAAAAAACCTTTTTCATATCATATGATCCTTCCAACTTATGTTCACTTCAATCCTCAAAGTTGGCTATGGCATAATGCAAACAATTCTAATTCTTCGGCTTTTCCTAATGGCAATAGCTTAACCTAATTTCACAAAATATGAATTGTTTAACTCAATAATAATTTTAAGAAAAACTTAAGAATGAAGTAATGGAAATTGGTTTCATAAAACTTTCCCATACTTAGTTTTGCACGTCTTGAGAAAACATAAAAACATCAATTTTTATTGAAGTCAAGAATGCAAAGTCATAAGCAGGAAAGTCATTACAGTGTAAAGAGATTATAACATTCATGAATCAATAATGCATGTCATCTAGAATAAAAAAATATGGCAACTTTATTTAAGAAAGAAAAAATCGAATGAATACTATTTGACAAGTTATACTTTCAATCTCTCAAGTGTTTAAGGATAAATGTCTCACTCAAGCTCAACTTATTAAGAATTTTACTATTATAAGTTTGCTTAAATTCTTAATCTCCATTACCTAATTCACATATATAAAGCAAATCAAAAGGACTTATGAAAGGTTGTAACAAGGGTAAAAGGTAAGTAATAATATGGAAAAAGAAGTTATTAACTAAAAAGATTAAAAGAATATTAATGAATGGATCAAAACAGTAAGCAATCACAAAGGCATGCAATTGGAATTGTAGTTACTCTAATGATATATCATCCTTTCCTTTTTTTATTTTGCTTCCCTTATTTTTGTTTCCTTTTTTGTTTTTTCTTTTTTTTAATGAACTTTTCCTTTTCAAATATTTGATATACTTCCATACTTATTTAGGAACTCATCCTTTTGTTGATTTAATACTTTTCTAGCTTCTAAGGTTACATAAAAAAATTTTAAGACTTGAAATAAGTTAAAAACAAGAAAATGTAAATTAGACACAAATAGGGTATTTAATAGACATGCAAAAGTTAGCTATTTAGCTACAAGTGGTTTATTCAAAGAAAAATACCTTAATCATATTTGCTCATGTATGTGAAAATGTAATCTCAATAAGAATTAAAGTAAGTTCTAGAATGATAACCTAATAAATAAATCTCTCATACAAGAAAGATAGTCATAATTAGTTAAATAGGCTCAAAGTCTCATGATTAAAAGCTGTTAAACTCAATTCTTTTAATTTAAAAATGCCTTAATCATATTTGCTCATGTATGTGAAAATGTAATCTCAATAAGAATTAAAAGAAAGATAATTATAATTAGTAAAATAGGCTCAAAGTCTCATGATTAAAGGCTATCAAACTTATTTATTTCAATTTAAAATTTTTTACCAAACTTATCAATTTCAAAAAGCAAAATAATTGTTAACCATGTTATAAAACCTTTAAATCCAATTAACTCATGCTCACGACTCATACAATTCGTAAAATCAGTGAAAAGCATCCGAATAAGCAAGAAGACTTAGAACATTTCAAATGGAATTTTAAAAATAAACCTTTTCTGTCTTTTTTTTAAATAAGGATAGATCATAAATAAAAATATGATGCTAATGGGATGCGTATCAAGAACCAAAAATTTCTCTTTACTCAACCATCTTTTACATACATGATTAGTCTAATGGTTTCACTAACAAAAGATTTTTTTAAAAAAATGAGGATAAATCATGAAGAAAATATGTTACCAATGAGATGTGTATCACTCAACTATCATCAATGGTGGAGACAAGGGGCTATGATGGGCCTTAGGCCCCCCTTGCCTCTAATTTTTAGTATAATATATACTACTAAAACTTACATTGGCCCCTCCAACTTTTATAATGTTATATTTTTTTCCCTCCTAATTTGAAATTTTTCCTTCCACCACTAGTTATCATTTGCACATACAATTAGTTTGAATGTTTCATTAACAAAAGATTTTTTTTTTGAAATGAGAATACATCAAAAAGAAAAACATGTTACTAATGGGATGTATATCAAAAACTAAAAATTTTTCTTTACTCAGCCATCATTTACACGCATAATTATTCTAAAGGTTTAATTAACAAAAGAATTTTTTTTCTTCTAAAGTGAGGACACATCAGGAAGAAAAATATTTTACCAATAGGATGTGTATTAGGAGTTAAAAATGACTCTTTACTCAACTATCATTTACACACATAGTTAATTTAATGGTTTAACCAACAATTTTTTTTATTTTGAAATGAGAATAAATCATGAAGGAAAAGCATATTACTAAAGGGATGCATATTAAGAGTTAAAATAACTCTTTACTCTGCTATTCTTTATACACATTCCTTTTCCTAATCTAAGTTGGGCATCGTCTCCAATATCTTTATAAATGAGGATATTTGTAGAAAAGAACGATGAAAACATAACAAAAAAATAGAAGTAAAACCATAAAAGTGGAGAAGGTTACAATTAAAAAGCGGTGTCTAACTTGCGCTCCTCAGTGCTATCCTAAGCTTGCCAATTTACTTAATTTATTAATGGGTCATATTCAAGTACAAAAATTTACAATTGGTCAATTAGCTAATTAGTAATTGAGGTAGACATTATGGAGCTATGAGTCACTTAGGAAATGAATCCTTATTCTACAACTTAATCTAAGAAAAATAATAAACTATCATAAAAATTATTAATATTTAACAATCCTAATGGCTTTTTATGAAAATATAGTTTAGCCTAATGTACAATATTAGAAATTACTTCAAATGTTTCCAAACCATCAGGTAATGTGATAAAAGCTTTAGCATTATGAAGCATGTATCCACAACGCTTAAGCAAGCTTAAAACCTTTAACATAGTACACAAGGCATAATTAGTGATAATCTTATTATCCAAACCCTTCATAGTAATACTCAAGACTCTATTTTCCCTAATAAGTGTAGATGTTGCCTTAGATCCCCTTAAACCTTGGATTCCTTCTCCATACACAAGGTTGATATTTCTAGTGGCTAATATTTTACCAAGCTCATTTGCCACTTTCACAAACTCTTCATCTTTCCCCCAACTGGATCTATCAAAGATACAGATTAATTTAAATATGCATATTAATAGTCCTTCCATTTTTTTTTACCTCGGAACGAGCTATATGTGCATTAACAAATGTAAATATCTATATTTATACAACAAAAATAAGTGGTAAAAAGATCATGCAAATTAATTATTATCAAAAAAATTTGAAATTTGAGGAATCAAACAAAATAATTTTTAGAAAATGGTGGGAAAATATATGAAAAAATTGAAAAAGTTCATATGAATTAATTATTGTCAAAAAATTTAAAACTCAAAGAGGAAAAAGGTCAAAAGTAGATCTTAGGTGTAGTAATAATATAGAAAAAGTAAATATAATTACACAAAAAAGTAAAAATTGACTGAAAAGTTAAAAAGAAAAGATATACACATGAACAATAGTTGTGATTCTGGCTCACATCTTCCTCTGATTTTGCATCTAGTAACAGCGTAAACACCTTTTATGAGTCAAGAATTTGATTACCATCCAGTTTTCTTATAAATTGCAAAATAAGGTCTTTTAACGTTAGATTCCTAAGACGATAATGTCTTTTTTTCTTATGGCATGGATCTACCAAATCGAGAAAAACCTTATAAACTTCTCCGCTATGATGCATCTCAAGAGTTTGAAAGATATTATCCAATGACTCTTTATTCAATCCATCCTTTATGAACTTAATTTTATCTTCCCAATTTTAGGAAACCATTCCAATGTTCCTGCAATATGCATTAAATATCCACCTTGCACACTTGTAACAGACTCTTATTCTTTTAGCTCTCTGTTTCTTAGCATAAGAACTTTTTCCCATTCCCAGTATATGTTTAACAAATGAATCATGGCATTCACCCGTTAGACATACCTTAGTATTAATAATCTAGCGCACATCTTCAGGAAGATCTAGATGCATAAGCACTTTTATTCTTTCAAGTCAACATTTGTAGATTTTCCTAAGTAAATCCCTAAGAAAAGCAGGGAACCTGATTCTAAGTTTTGTGAGGGTTTTCTCTATATTTTCTATGATCTTTTGTCGAAAGCAAGATAAAAGTGAGGTTTCTTTAATGAGATGAGTTGTTTTGATGGGTGAATGTATGAATATTTATAAAAAAAAATGATATTACTAAAAATCATTCATTCATTTTAAAAAAAAATGACTTCATGACTTATTTACAACCACTTATAATCATAGGCTTCCATTTTTTTTAATGATTTAAAGCTCATAATTAATGGTTGATGAGTTCAAATGAAATAAATAACTTTTAGTGATATCTATGTCCGATGAAATGATAGATGCTAGAGGTCAAGGAACAGCCATGTTCAATTAAGTAGGAATAAGATATAAGATAAACCATTTAAATTTAATTTTTAAAAAATGAAGGTAAGCCACCCAGTTTAACTAACATATGGCTTAATTATCATTTTTGGGTAAACTTACATAACTTAAAAATTTAGTCATAGAAGAGCTCCCTCATGTGTTCTACAAGTATTTTTCCTAGGCTTAGAAATTTCCTCATATGATAAACTTTTCTCAAATAGAATGGTTTTAAATTTATTCTGATTTGTGCCTGACTTAGGTTTTATGACACTTAATTAATGAAAGGTCCCAAAATTGTCCTTATTGTGGTTACCAGAGGCTAGTAAGACCCCAATCCTCACCCATGATAGGCTACAAATGGAAAGGTTCAATTTAAATAGAGGTGTCTCACTAGCTTGCATGGAGATAGACAATCTCATGAAAGTATAATTACTTTACTCCTTAACTAATCCTAAAAAGTAATCTAAAGCCCAGGTAAAAGGCTCATCATATGTGTCTGGGATCCATTATGTGTAGTGTGTGAAAGGAAAAATTAACCATTCTAAAAATCTTCACATAATTAATTTACCATAAAATGAAGATAGTTATAATAATAAACACATATATAAAGAAAACATTGAACCACATGTAGACTAAGAAAATCCAATGTTAAAATAGAAATTTAATAAACAAAATAGCCTTACTCTGATTCAATCCCTAATGGAGTTGTCAAGCTGTCGCGACATATTCCACAGCAAAATTCAAAGGAGGCATGAGGTAAGTAAGTTTTCACGCCTCCTTGGAAATCTGATGGTGTGTATGAATAAAAACAAAATAAAGTCATCATCAATCATTTTTTATAATGTGATTAGAATACCAAAAATGGTCTGCATTCCTAAAGTTCAAATATAAGAATTGGTTACATATAGAGAAGGTGTTAACACCTTGCAACATCTATTCAAAAAATGAATACCTATTTATTCTAATTCTATCTTATGAATTGAATTATGATGATTCTTATTATATTACATGTGTATTTTCTTGAGAATGTAATTTTAATTTTAATTTTAATTATTTTTATTGGTTTAGTAATCCTACCATAAAGTTGGATAGATTTAAATGAAATAAAGTACCTCAATTAACTTCGATATAAGAGTTGGTTACACATAGAGAAGGTGTTAACACCTTGCAACATCTATTCAAAGAATGAATACCTATTTATTCTAATTCTATCTTATGAATTGAATTATGATGATCCTTATTGTATTACATGCGTATTTTCTTGAGAATGTAATTTTAATTTTAATTTTAATTATTTTTATTGGTTTAGTAATCCTGCCATAAAGTTAGATAGATTTAAATGAAATAAAGTACCTCAATTAACTTCGATATGTCATAGATATAGATTTTATTATTTTTGAAGAATTTTTATATTTTATATTTTTAAAATATTTTTAAATAATTTATCGATTTGATTTTTAAATCCTTTCAACTTAATGATAGGATTTGAACAAAATAAAATGTCTCAATAATATTAAGTATCATCATTATCGCACTTACAATTAGATTACTTAATTTTGATACGTCATAGACAGAAATTTTATCATTTGAATTATTTTTTATTTATTATATTTAAAAATATTTTTTTAAAAAAATATTTTATAATTGATAAATTATTATTATTTTATATTTTTATAAAGATTTTTATTTCATCATTTTTAGAATATTTTTTATAAAATGATTGTAATATATTTTTTAAAAAATATTTTTAGTAATTGTATTTATTTATTTATTTAAAAAGTATCATATTGATTATTTTTGTTTAAAATTATCAAATTTATCCAACTTTATGACCAAATCTAAAATAAAAATTTAGAAGAATTAAAATTATAATTTTAATATTATTTCATAATTTTAAAGTAACAAATTTGTCAACTTCATGATCAAATATGAATACATAACTACTCAAAAAAAGTAAAATCAAAATTCAATATCTTTTATAATTTTTTAAATGTCAAATTTACCTAACTTTATGATCAAATTTGAATAAAAAATTATTTAAAAAAATTAAAATTATATTTGTTGCATCTACAATTAATTTCAATATTATTCTGTTATCACAAAAATATATATAAATCATAAGAGCGCATAATAAATATAATTTTTATGTGTAATAATATTAAAAAAATTTAGATTAATCAGTTCATTCGATTTAATTTTAAAATATCTCTTATCTCAAAAATATTAAATAATTTTAAATTTTAAATTATTTTATTTTATTCTATTATAGGAAATGTCCAAAATAATATCTTAATAAATACAAAGAATTAACTAAAGTTCTTTTCCCTTTTTTATGATACATAAGAGTATATTAAATAAATATTAAGTAATTAACTTTAAAAAAATAATAATAAAAATGAATTTAGCAAGACAGTACGGATAAAAATCATCCCACCTTTTTATAAAGAGGATGTCCCTTCCTCTGGGAAAGGAAGGGACATCATTTATATATATTTATATTTATAATTTAAGTTTTATTATTATTTTTAATAAAAAATAATGAGATAAAATATTTTTAAATGTGTGGTTTTTATTATAACATTATTTTTATTTCAAACTTGGAATCTTACTCATCTTTATTTCTCATTCATATCTCTCATTCTCTCCCAAGAGTTTAAGACCATAAGTTACACGAGTAAGTTTTTTTTTATTTTTTTACACATATATTTTTTTGAACTAGTAACAATTTTTATTTTAATATATGTAATAACAATTTACTTCCTACTTTAAAACACTAATTCTAACACAAAGAGAGCTTTGAGTTTTTCAAATACGAAATTAAAGAGAGTAAAAGAAATTATACCTAATGAAGAAGAATTTTCTTTTAACAAGTTCTCTCTACTATCTTTATCCTTTTTTTTTTACTGCTTCTCTTTACTCCTTTTGCTATGCTTCTCTTCTCCTTTAGAAATTCTTTTAAGAAAATACCTTTTTTTATATTTTTTGAATTTTTCTTTATCTTTTTTCTTTAATGAAAATGCTTTGGTTTTTATAAAGAGAGTTTCAGCAATTACATTTACATTTAGCATGCATTTAATTTGCATTTTTCCTAAGTATTTTCAGTAGATTAAAAATTCAACAACAAAACTTATTGTTTTTTCAACATTGGCTACCACCGTGTGAAACTTTCTTCCTTTTCAATTATGAAGATGGTGATGAGCTTGTAACGAGATCACGATTAGTGGTGTCGACAGCCCTTTATGTGTTATTCTTATCTTATAAAAATTTTATTTTTTTATTTTTTAAAAATTTGATTTATTTTTTAATTTTTTATTTTAGTTATATTATTACTTGAAAAAAATTAGATGTCAACATTATCCATTAGATTTTCTAGCTTAGTAGATTTTATTTATTTAAATTTTGTGCCTTTCAAAGCAACATACATTCAAAAAATAGCAAACTTTTCTTCTATTCTTCTTTATAAACCATTATAAGTGACTTGCTTTCTTCAATCAAGGATTTCCAACTAGAATTCAATTTGTTTTTTAGACTCTATTTTTTTAAGTTGCTTCTAATTTAATTATCCTTTATTTTTTAAAAACTTATAATTACTTTAGATAATTTACTAATTAGAACTTTTTAGTTGATTATCTATTGTATTCTATTGTTAAAAATCAAATTAATTATAATATTGGATCGTAATTATAATTATTTTAAAGTTCATGGGATTTCCAACTTGAATTCAATTTGTTTTTTAGACTCTATTTTATTAAGTTACTTCTAATTTAATTATCTTTTATTTTTTTAAAGTTTATAATTACTTTAGATAATTTACTAATTAAAACTTTTTAATTGATTATCTATTGTATTATGTTGTTAAAAAATTAAATTAATTATAATATTGGATTGTAATTTATTGATGAATGAATAATAATTAAGCTTTAATGATTTGATATTGGGTGACTTATTAATTACATAAGAGAATGAAAAATTTTATGGTACAACACTGACATAGTAGTGTACCGGTACACCACCAAATCTAATTGTTAATTAAGCATACGAAATTAAACTTTTTAAAAAAGTAAATGTAATTAACGGTTAAATCTAGTAGTGTAGCATAACCTCTTCTTAAGAGAATTTGAATTTGAATTTGAATTGATGATTTAATATTGGATTGAGTTGTTAATTTGATTTTAACTATTTTTTAAATCTTAATGCTATTGTTTGAGTATTGGATTTAAATAATAAGGAATCAATCTAAATGTTAGGTTTAGGTGAATTAATTAAGAAGCATTAAAAGTAATGCCAGAATATTCCAATATTGATTAATTAATTTATAGCAATTCTCTGAGAGTTATCTAAGATAAATTAACCAATTGAGATTCAAAATATCTCTTTAAAGTTTATCTTTGTTTAGTTTTATTATTAATTATTACATTCAAATTTGTTTAACTGTTTTTACAAAACTTCTTTCTTTTTTGTTTTATGCCATCTATCAACCATTCAATCACTTGGATTCCACTTGAACTCGCTCTATTTTTAATGTGAAATAATGCACATCATATAGCAAAAATGAAACTAGAAATTATTAGATTTTTATTAATCATATTTTACTAATAACATGATATATAATCGAAACATAGAACTTAGTGACTAAAATCAGTACCGTACACAAGGAATCACAAGAAACGACTATTATGCTTCACTTTTATAGTAATATAAAGTTACATCATTAAATTAATAATTATGATTTAATTAAACCCGATTTTACCAATTAAACCCGATTAGTAAAAGTAATAATTATGATTTAATCGGGTTTAATTAATTAATTTAATTTTTTAACAATAAATATATTATTATAAAAAGTAATAGTAATTAAAATTTTTTATCATTATTATGAAAATTTTAACTATTTTTTAATAATGTGCCAATATATGTATAAATGATAGAGTAAAATTATTTTACAGTAATAATAATTTAAATTAAATCTGCAGGAAAACTATTCTTTTTAATTATTTTTTAACTACACACATAATATAACAAAAGTTAGATTGATTTTAGGATCTGTTGGAAAAAAACTTTTTATGTAAAATAAAATTATAAAATATTAGATTAAAGCAAAATATTTTATTTAATAAATATTTCTTTAAAGTGAAATTATAAAATATTAAAATGAAATAAAATATTTTATATATTTGATATTAAATATAAAGGTTATAAGAAAAGCTTCCCTCTTTTTAAGAAAAAATTGCTTTTTTCTATTAATGTAAATTTAAGTATTTTTTATTATAAATATAAATAATATATCACTATTTTATTAATATATATAAATAATATTTTCTATTAAAAATATTTTTGAACAAAATAAAGAGCCGACAGCTGTATAGTTGAACTGGTAGACAAAGGGCTGGGAACCACTTTTTGTGAACAACCTTAAATAGCCAAAGAAAGCAAAACCAGCGGCAAAAAGTTATATTATTAAAATATTTTTACTTTAGATAAAAATATTTTATCTAAATTACTTTAGATAATTTACTAATTAGAACTTTTTAGTTGATTATCTATTATATTCTATTGTTAAAAAATTAAATTAATTAATTATGATATTGAATTATAATTAATTGGTGAATGAGTAATAATTAAGCTTTAATGATTTGGCCTTGGGTGAATTATTAATTATGTAAGAGAATTAGAATCTGAATTAATGATTTAATATTGGGTTTGAGTTGTTAATTTGATTTTAACTGCTTTGTAAATCTTAATGCTATTGTTTAGGTATTGAACTTAAATAATAAGGAATTAATCTAAATGTTAGGTTTAGGTCGATTAATTAAGAAGCATAAAAAATGATGCTAGAATATTTCAAAACTGACAAATTGAATTAGAGCAATTCTATGAGAGTTATTTAAGATAAATCAACCAATTAAAATTCAAAATATCTCTTTGAACTTTATCTTTTTTTAAATTTTATTATTAATTATTACATTCAGATTTGTTTAACTGCTTTTTCAAAACTTCTTTCTTTTTTGTTTTATGCCATCTATTAATCATTCCATCACTTGGATTCCACTTGAATTCGCTCTATTTTTAACGTGAAATAATGCACATCATATAGCAAAAATGAAACTAGAAATTATTAGATTTTTATTGATCATATTTTACTAATAACATGATATATAATCGAAACATAGAACTTAGTGACTAAAATCAGTACCGTACGCAAGGAATCACAAGAAACGACTATTATGCTTCACTTTATAGTAATATAAAGTTACATCATTAAATTAATAATTATGATTTAATTAACATCAAAACAATAATAAATTCTGTTTAAAATTGATTAAATTATGATAATTAATTTTAAAAAAATTTAAATGATCCTTTTAAATTTTGAGGTAATTAAATTTTGTTTCTTTCAAACTTGAAAACTTGAAAAATCACATTTTTAAATTTTACAAAATTTGAAAATATCACTCATTTTTTACCTAATTATTTATTTTATTAAATTATATAATTTTTAATAAAACATTTAGACAAGAATTAAAATATTATAAAATATTAATTTACTTTATTATTTTTATATTAATTTTGCACCTTATATACAAGTATTTAATTAAAATTTTTATACATAATTTCCTTTTTATTAATTATATAATATAAAAATTATTTATGAAAGAATAACTAAAAATTTAATATAATATATTTTAATTATTATTTAAAATTTTTATAAAAAAGTATATAATTAAATAAAATAATTAATTAAGTAAAAGATAAATATTATTTTTAAATTTTATAAGATTTTAAAAAATAATTTTTCAATTTTTAAAATTATAAAAAATAAAATTTAATTACTTTAAAATTGAAGAACATAATTTATATTTTTAATGATATAAATCTAGAGCATATTGGACACCACAAATATAATTATTCTTCTTGCATACTTTAACACCGTCATTGTTTTGTCTCATCCTGTCCGCGGCTAAAGAGCTCACGCCTGCAGGACCAACCTAAAAGTTGAAGCCTAACGCTCTGTTTGGAATAGGGGGAAGGAGGGGGGAAAGCAAATGAGCGGGTGAAATGGGCGGTGAAAAGGTGAATTTCACTTGTTTGGCTCCTGGGTAAAATGGTGAGGGAGCGTAAATTGGATGGGAAAAAAAGGTGGGACCCAGCGTAATTTCCCACCCCCCAAAACAAAGTGAAATTGCGGTGAAATGACTTGCTCCATTCACATTTCCAATCCTGCCCTTATGTAGAGTGTCTCCTCACCCCACGCCCCCACCATCTGATTCTGTCAATCCATAATTAGGTCAATATAATTGTAATTTTTTAAATTAAAGATTTTAAAAATAAAATATTTCAAAATTATGATATATCAAAATAAATTAGAAATTGGAACCGGCACAAAATTTGTTTTTCATTTTTTGTATTTTAAAAATAAAATATTTCAAAATTATGATATATCAAAATTATAATGCAAATTTCATAAAATTTATTAATTATATGAAATTTAGAATTATAAATATAAATATATTAATAATAAGAAAAAAATTAGCATAATTTTATTTATCTGTAAATAATTTTTTATTTAATTTTATTACATAATAATATAACTACCTCAACATAACATAACAAAAAGATATTTTAGTCATTTTATTTATTCATATTTCCTTCCCCCTCTATTTTCACCCATTACAAACAAAAGAAATTTATTTCACCCCTATTTACTTCCCCTCCCATTTTCACCCATTCCAAACAACCTAAATGAAATTATTTTCACCTCCATTTCCTCCCCCCTCTATTTCCACCCCCTCCATTTACACCCCCTCCCATTTTCACTTCCAGCCAAACAAACCATAAGCCTATTTAAGAGGTGCTTGTTACGACATCAGAGATTTCAAAATTGGGATGACGTGGTACAATACAAGTTATTGGATGAAATTATTAAGAATTTTGATATTCTCATCCAATGATTCATAATGCACCACATCACTCCAAATTTAAAACTTTGAGGGTACCGTAAAATTCTCCTATTTAAGATTATTGTTGGACAAAGAAGTGGATGCCAACTTTCCAGAAACCAAGGCTGCGTCTCCCCCGATTAGTAAATTAATAATAGTAACGCCTTCCCACCTTCCCCGGTAGTCACTTGGGAAAAAGTAAAGATGAGAAACAATGTATGGACGTGGGAAGGGGAAGTACCCTCCCCAGTTTCCAAAATTCGACAAAGCAAGACTTCTTTTCTGGTTCATTGTCATGAATTACGAAACGCTCAGATTGGATTCCACGTATCCAAATTGGATTGTGCTGCCAACCGAACAAGAATATTTTTTCGAGGCATCAAGCCCATCTAAAAATTCAAATATCAATAAATTTCTTTTTATTAATAAAAATTACTTTTAAAATACAAATTTCTACTTATAAATGAATAAAATTCATTTGAAATTAACGTATTTTTTATTAAATTAATATTTTAATAATAAAAAATTTTTAATTCAAGTAATATTTAATATTTTTTAAAAATTATATACTTTTTATTATATTTAAAATTTAATTTTTAATTCATATATATATATATATGTATTTAGTAATTTAACCACTTCTATAATTATAAAAAAAATATTTTAATGATAGGAGAGATTATTTTTTGTTGCAAACCTACTAGCTTAGAGGGAAAAAAAAAGGGGGGGGGGGGGGGGCAACTTAAGAATACTCTCAACGTGAAATTAAGCTTGTCTTGCTCGGTGACTAGGCCTTACACGGGAACACAGCAAGCAGTACATGAACACTGTTCTTTCACTTTCCAACTGTAGGGCGGGGATCTAAGAGAGAAATGCATAGAAAATATTTTTTTACATAAATACTAAATCTTAATAAAAAAATTATGGAACCAAAAATTAAAAAAAAAAAGGTATCTTTTATTCTATTAAATCGGAAGAAATTGACGAGGAAGAATTGAAACAAAGTGACTTTACAAATTGGTTGGCCTGCAAAGAACAATCGTATTTAATCCGCAATCGCCTTTTAGCACTTTCTTTTTTTTCTTAAATGTGCAATGGTTCTATTCAATTACACCAATAGCGAGATCATAGAGGTAGCAACTACTGTCATTTAATGGAGTGATACTGGCATTTCAGCCACAATTGCTCTTTCGTAGACTTACAGTTTCAGTTCTTCTCCCTCTTAGATAAAAATTAATTTAGTGAACTATATGTTAGCCAATTTATAGATTTGTGTTTTTTTTTTTTTTTAAATCTATGCCGTTTCTTTGAGTTGCAAGGTCCTAGTTCCAATTATTTTAAAAAAAAAGATAAATTATGAATAATTAATATTAACTATCCTTTTTGAAAATATATAATGACTCAATACTATAAAATTAACCACCTTAATGATCAATTCTTAAGGTATTACATATAGTACCATTTAATTTTGTCAAATGTGGAAGCAAATGATTTACAAATCGGCCAGAACCTTAAGTTTATTGTTGCTCATCTTCTTCCAGCTTAATTTAACAGCCATCTCATGCACATAAATGTCAAAAAATTAATATGAAATATGCTATTTATGCATGATACTCTCGTCTCTTGTAATACATTCCATCATTTCTTTTTTAATTTCAATGAACTTTTCCATTTAGAAACAAAATTTATAACCACTATAATGTAGAGTGTGTCTGTCATATTCAATAAGTTAATTTATAAGTTATAAACTTAAGGGGTTGGATACTACTATAATTCCATTTTATATAAATAGTTAATAAATTAATTAATAATTGATAATTCATAAGTTAGCTAATTTTTTATGTAGTTCAATAAAAGTAATTATTAAACTAACTAAAATTATAAAATGACGTAAAAAGATATATTAGTAAAAATATATAATTAAAATAATTTATATTTATCTAAAAATTAAATTATATTAATACGATTGAGAAGTTTAAAATATAATATAATATTTAATGTTTAATTAATTATATTTTATATGCTTATATATTTATTTACTTACATCATTTTTATTTTATTATTTATAAAAATATAATATAATTATGATATTATTTACATATTTTTATATATTTATAATTTAAATTATAAATAATTATGTTAAAATTAAGTTAATTATATTTTATAAAAAAATTATATTTATGTTATAAATGGCATGTCTTGTAAATTAAAAAAAAATAAAGATAGATTTTGAAAAAATTTAAAGAGATAATAACTTATAAATCATAAGTTACTCCAGATAACTTAATAAATTAGAATTTATTTTTTTGATATGTTAGTGCAAAAAATATTTTAAAGACTAACTTGTAACTTATTATTTAAGTTAATAAATTATAAATCAACTTATTTATTATGCAAAATAGAACCTATATAAAAAAAGACTTTATTTTGACAAGTTTCATCAAATCATTTATAATTTATAACTTCTCAATTTTTTTTCTCAAATTTACCTTTCTTCTTTTACTTAATTTACAACTTATATCTTATTTATGTATATCATACTTTTTTTTTTTTTGCTAAAAATCACCTACGCGTCATTAATGCATATTTAGCCAAGACCTATTAATTCAATATAAATAAGTACATAATATGATAAATATAATTAATTAAATTATAGGTGATTATAATCTTATTTTAAATATCTTAATTATATCCATATAATTTGACTAAAAAGCAAATATATGTAAATTAATTAATTTAATATATTTTGATATTAACAAATTTTTATGTTATTTATATTTATCAAATGATTCAATAATTAATTTTATAAAAAAATTTAATACAACCAATAATTCAACGATTTTTAATTGTTAGGTTTCTTTCAACTAACAGATAACAAGTGTGGAACATATAACCGCGAATTGCTCAGAACAAAGCCTCTTAAATGATGCATTTGCGTTTTATATCTCATATAACTCAATTACATCAACAAGTATTTTCCTCGAAGCAAATGACGCTATTAACCTTATTAAATGAGGAAAACACCTTTATATTATTATATTCTCAATTCTCAATTAGAGTTTATTAGGAGAATTTTTCTTCCTTCCTCGTGTAAAGTGATCCCTATTTCCCTCCCTCTTCTTAGGTCATTAATGACTTGGTGAATAATTCATGTTATTCACTTAAATAATCCCTCATGTCGTGCTTGTTTCCGATGGTTCATATTAAAAATGTTATAATTAAGATAAAATTTGAAATTAAATTTTATAAATTTATTTTACTATTTTATCCTTAATAACAATCCTTGATACATATTAAAAATTTAATTTTAAATTTTATTTTTGATACAATATTAGATTCATATGTGTGTGTGTGTGATTTTGTTAGAATGGCAAAAGTGCCCTGAGGTTAAAATGTAATTTGATCTTCCATACTTTCGCATTTATTTGACCATAACTATGGCCCGTTGGCCAAATTCATGCAAATGTAAGCAAATAATTATTATCAGTCGGGGTATGATCCCTTGCTCGGTGTCATAAAATGAGTAATCTGTAAAATCTATAAACATACGCTTCTTTCTTTCTTAAATTTAGCATAAAAATCCATTTAGAATTTATTTAATACAAAACTTGATTAATGAAATTTATTCACTCACAATTATCATTGAATATAAGAAAAAAAAAGAAAAATGTAAAATATTCTCATAAATTTTTGGTGATTATATTTTGCCTATTTTATTTTGAAAACTTAGAAATCACCCTAGAATTTTACAAAATATGAAATCAACATCTATTATTGAACTAATTAATCATTTTATTAAATTATATATTTTTTAACTTTTTTAAAAAAATTACAATATTATAGTATATTAATTTTTTCATCATTTTCCACATATAATTTTGTAGCATATTATTTATTATTTAATTAAAATTTTATATATCTAATTTAATTTTTATTAATTATACAATATAAAATTTATTTATAAGAAATAGTAAGATAAATTTAAATACTATAATATTATAATTATTGTTTAAAAAATTATATAATTTAATCAAAGGATAAGTTAAATTGGCAGCAATATTAATTTTTAAGTTTTGTATAATTTAATAGGGCTGATTTTCAAATTTACAAGAGTGAAAGTTGTATTTCATATTTTTTTTCTAAGAAAAATGTATAAAATTCTTATAAAGTTTTTATTGAACGATGAATTAAGAAAAGGCCTGTGCATCACACGCATCTCATGCTAGTTGATTAACCAACGGATCTCCATCACAATGCCTTGCCCACTCTATATAAGAACCCCTTCATTCACGTCATGCACTCCGCTAATCTATCAGCATCAGTCCATAGAAAAGAATGGATGCTCTCACACTCACCGGATTGTTGCATCAGATCATCGGGAGGTTCCCATCTCGACGTGCCATCTCCTTTTCGGGAAGGTTTGATCTTACTTATTCTGGCCTCCATGAACTCATCGAACGTGCCGCTTCTCGTTTGATTGATGCCGGAATCAAACCCGGCGATGTGGTCGCTCTCACCTTTCCTAACACAGTCGAGGTTTGCTTCTCATTCCCTGTTCTGTGTCTTTGATTCTTTATGACTACATGTTTGGCCAGTAAGAAAATGAAAGAATATAAAACAAAACTTCTCTTCATGTAGTTCTCTACCTTCTTCGATTGTTTCATCGTTACACGAAACTCCTCTACATTTTGTTTGTATGATAAACTCTGCGTGGCAGATGAGAAGATGATAAAACTGGAAGCAAATCTTTTTTTCTGAATTTTAATTAGCCATTTTATTGATTTTTTTTCCCATGACATTTCAGTTTGTGATATTGTTCTTGGCGGTAATTCGAGCGCGAGCCACGGCGGCGCCACTGAACGCAGCTTACACAGAGGAGGAGTTTGAGTTCTACTTATCAGACTCGGAATCCAAGCTCTTGTTAACGCCCCAAGAAGGAAACAAACCGGCTCAAGCCGCGGCTTCCAAGCTGAACATCCATCACGCTACGGCTTTGCTATCCAAAGCGGACGACTTCGAGCTCCAGTTGTCATTGATTCAATCCGGGTCAATCGCCAACTTGGCCGCCGAGGTCGTAAACGACCCTAACGACGTAGCTCTCTTCCTCCACACCTCCGGAACCACGAGCCGACCCAAAGGGGTGCCACTAACTCAGCTCAATTTGGCCGCTTCAGTTCAGAACATAAAATCGGTTTACAAACTCACTGAGTCTGACTCGTGCGTGATTGTTCTACCATTATTTCATGTGCACGGATTGCTCGCCGGATTACTGAGTTCACTCGCTGCCGGATCCGCGGTGGCGCTTCCGGCGGCGGGTCGTTTCTCCGCTTCAACTTTTTGGGGGGATATGATAAAGTATAAAGCCACGTGGTATACGGCAGTTCCCACAATCCATCAGATCATCCTGGAACGCCACCTAAGCAACCCGGAACCGGTATACCCGAATCTCCGGTTCATTCGAAGCTGTAGTGCCTCGCTTGCACCGTCCATATTGGCTCGACTGGAGGAGGCATTCGGGGCCCCGGTTTTGGAGGCATATGCAATGACAGAGGCTACCCATTTGATGTCCTCCAACCCATTACCGGAGAACGGCCCACGTAAGCCCGGGTCGGTTGGAAAACCCGTGGGTCAAGAGATGGCAATACTTAATGAAAAGGGTGAAGTACAAAAGGAAAATGTTAATGGCGAGGTTTGTATTAGGGGCCAAAATGTGACAAAAGGGTACAAAAATAACCTTGAAGCTAATAAGGCAGCGTTTCAGCTCGGTTGGTTTCACACAGGAGATCTTGGATATTTTGATTCGGATGGGTATTTGTACCTTGTGGGTCGCATCAAGGAACTCATAAATCGGGGAGGTAAAATTTTCCTATTGACCAGTCAAATAGTTGGTTCAATTGTCCATACCTGCATGATATCTTTTTCCACGAACTTGTTCAATGAAATAGTTTATTTGAAAATTTCCATACAGGGCTACTTCGTTTCTATGATGATTAAGATAATATTTCTAGAAGGCTTATTAGGAAGCAAACACAATTCTCATCCCGTGTATGTCTGATTATCATGATCACTTGGAATGCATGAGATGCCAAAGAAAAATCAATGAACAATTAAACTTGAACCTTTTTTTCTTTAAATTTTTTTTAAACTGTCTCTAAAATTAAGGGTAACTTTGTGTGGGTTGCTGATATGCTTTTGCATTTCAGGGGAGAAAATATCACCAATAGAAGTGGATGCAATCCTTTTATCCCATCCAGATGTTGCTCAAGCTGTTGCTTTTGGAGTTCCGGATGACAAATATGGAGAAGAGGTATTTTCATTCTTCAAACTTGAAAGCATGGTAGATGCACATAATTACATTCCATCATTATAGATACGTGTGGTTTCGAATTTTCGTTTTTCGTCACTCCTTGACACTTGACCTCAAAATAACAATCGTGTGTCCCAAAAAGCCATATGAGGCGTATACGAAAGGACAATACTAATAATATTTCATTAATTGACATTAAGAAAACAGGTATGAACAACATGATTTAAGTTAAGAGGACACCTAATTCTATTGTTATATGTATAATAAGCGGAAGTGTGAAATACAATAAAGTGAAACTGGTCTTCCGATAAGAAAACCACGATTGTGCGAGGAAATCTACATCTAGTACATACCTTTAGCTCTTAAGCGCATAAGTTGATTCAATTTTTGATAATGAAGAATTTTTAACCTTGTTTCTCACAGCTTTTAAGGACTATTTGATGTAACTCCAGGAATTTTATTAGATAACTTCTTTAGCTGAAAGGGAACACAAACTCCCGAATGTAACGTAAGGTTTCAATCCATTGCTGTTCCTTTTAAAATGAATTTGATAACATATTTTCACCTCTTAACAGATAAATTGTGCCATTATCCCAAGAGAAGGATCAAATATTGATGAGGCAGAGATGCAAAGATTTTGCAAGAAGAATCTTGCATCCTTTAAAGTACCCAAAAAGGTTTTCATCACTGATTCTCTGCCAAAGACTGCTACAGGCAAGATTCTAAGGCGTCTTGTAGCGGAGCACTTTGTTTCTCAAAAATGAACTGCTGAACCACTGCCACTGAAGCCTAGGTAACTGGGAAGGAACAGTAAGGGAAGACTGGTTTCTGGAGGAAGCTGTTCTAACAACTGGTCTTGGCAACGGCACAAAAACAAGAATAATTCTGGATGATACTAATCTTCAGTGTAATAAAGTAGTTTTTTCATTTAGTTTTAATAAAAGATAGATGATTTTTAATCATTCCTTTGACAAGATACACAGATCTTCCAGCACAAAAAACTTAAAAAAGGTAGCTGTGGAACACAACTATCGTGACACCAGCAAGCATGATCCCTGCCATGTTTAGAAATTCTTCTGTCAGACAAAGCAGACAAACCCTATTGATCAAAGACAGGAACAGGAAGACAAAGGGACAAAGAAGAATCAATTTACCTGGCATGTCTAGAAAATCTATTATATTACATTGCTCAATCTAATCCGTCTAATCCAAAGGAACAAAAATTGGATTTTTGTGCTGTAACCTGTCCGCCTAAGCAGAGCCACAAATTACAAGGTCCTGCGCTGTGAATCTAATATTTGGAATGCAAGAATTGGGTTCTCAAAGTAGCTGCCAAAATACCCGTTTGGGACTCTTAATTTACAAGCTAACAGACCAGCCAAACTGAATGAAGTTGATTTTCTTCGCAGAATATTTGAGACCTTAAGATCCCCATCCTATCTCGAATCTAGCCTTTGTGCATTGTTTATGTAATTGGATTGTGTTATGCTTGGTTTTAGGCCACAATGTTGACACTAGGGAAAAAGTGTGAGATTATAAATGTGCAAATAAATACAAAGATAATGAAAAAAATAAAAAAGGAGAATATGAATAATTAAATTATAACTTTGCTTCCTTTATTTAAATATTTAAAAATCCTCCAGATTAAAAAAAATAAAAAAATAATGCGTAATAGAAAATGTTTAAGAACTTTGAAAGATTAGCCACAAATTCTCAATCTCTACTCAAGTAAAACTTCCAAACAATGCTATAAATATGTAAAACCTTCTAAATTTCATAATTGACAAGATAAAATGTAAAAAATTATGGCATGTTTGAAAGTTGAAAAAAGGGAAGAGAGATAACAAAATAATAGAAGGCAAGAGAAGAAAATGAATAATGAAATTATAATTCCCCTTTTCCCCGGATATTCAAATTTTTCTCTAAATTATAGAAAACATTATACTTTATTATATTACATTTTATAATAAAAAATTTGATAAAAATATTTTTGAAACAATTTAATAATTCTTAAAAATATTAAATATAAACCAAACATAATAATATAATATACCTAAAAATTTGATAATATTTCTTAAAAAAAATTAGAATGAATCAAATATAAAAATATTACACTCTTATTAATTAAATTTTCAAAAATCACATTTTTTAAAATGCACACTTGCCACAAATCAAACCCCACCCAAAGGACTTAAAAATTAATTATAAGCCCCCCAAATCCGTTCTCCTTAATCAACACTCTCAAGGGAAAATTATAATATAATCTTTTCTTCCCTCCATTCTACCCTTGTATAAATATATAATTCGGAGCAAGAAAGATGTATCAATATTAAAAGCAAGCTATCATCTAGGATTACAACCTACCGCAGTCCATATAAGCACATTTCAATGATGCAATCATGCTTAGAAACAACTCTACACTAACAAAACCACAATTCAAGAGGCAAAGCCACACAACAATCAAACCCCCGACAAAGATATTCAAGCAGAGGGAGAAAGACAACATTAACAACAGTATCACATGCAAAGGTAAAACAGTTCAAATACTATTTAAACCTCCTCCTGGGCTTCTTCCTCATCTTCATAGTCATAGCCCTCCTCATCGGCAGTTGCATCTTGGTACTGCTGGTATTCAGAGACTAAATCATTCATGTTACTCTCAGCCTCGGTGAACTCCATCTCATCCATACCCTCACCAGTGTACCAATGCAAGAAAGCCTTTCTGCGGAACATTGCTGTGAACTGCTCACTCACCCTACGGAACATCTCTTGAATGGAAGTAGAGTTGCCAATAAACGTTGATGCCATCTTCAGACCAGTTGGAGGGATATCACACACAGTTGATTTGACGTTGTTGGGGATCCACTCCACAAAGTAAGAAGAATTCTTGTTTTGAACATTAATCATCTGCTCGTCAACCTCCTTAGTGCTCATCTTGCCACGGAACATGGCAGATGCAGTCAGATAACGGCCATGTCTGGGATCAGCGGCACACATCATGTTCTTAGCATCCCACATCTGTTGTGTCAGTTCAGGCACAGTGAGGGCCCTGTACTGCTGTGACCCACGGGAAGTGAGTGGAGCAAAGCCGACCATGAAGAAATGCAACCTGGGGAAGGGAATGAGGTTAACAGCAAGCTTGCGGAGATCTGAGTTGAGCTGACCAGGGAAGCGCAGACAGCATGTGACACCACTCATGGTGGCTGAAATCAGATGGTTCAAGTCTCCAACTGCAACACATAAATGCCAGCACAGGTTTAGTTGAACATCATTTTGCATAAAATCAAAAAGTCAACCTTAGAAGGCGACATAAGACCAAAGATACCCACAGCTTGGAGTGGTAAGCTTTAGCGTTCTGAAGCAAATATCATAGAGAGCTTCATTATCCAAAACCATGCATTCATCTGCGTTTTCAACAAGCTGGTGAACAGAAAGCGTTGCATTGTAAGGCTCAACAACTGTGTCAGACACCTTTGGGGATGGGAATACAGAGAAAGTAAGCATCATTCGATCTGGGTATTCTTCTCTGATCTTAGAGATTAGAAGTGTTCCCATTCCTGAACCAGTTCCTCCACCCAAGGAATGGCAAACCTGAAAACCTGAAGTAATATAACAAATATTAGTTCCTGACTTAGTGACCCACAAAGACAAACAAGGACTTTCACTCTTCAGATTGGAATCAAAACACAAAAAACAATAGTCAAACTACAAACCAAAATGCGGAAAATCTATATAGAAAGCTGCAAATAGTCATCCCACAAAACGATGAACGGACAAAAAACGAATTACCTCACATTCCTAAACAATACATGTCAACAAGAGAAATGAATAAGAATTTGCAGATGAGAACAGGACTACACAGGCTAACCGTTAGTCACCCTAACTTATCTTAAAAGTATAACAAATCAAGAATGCTATACATGAACAATAGCTTGCCAACAATCAGAAACAAACAAATGGAGAAAAAAAATTAGAAATGGCTATGGAAACGAAGCAGAGGCATCTTCATAAAGAAATAATGTCATAACAGGGGTTTAATAGAAAGCACAGAAACTCCCACCCCCCCACCCCAAAAAAAAAAATCGGCATAATCCAATTAAACCGCGTCCGAAAGTGTTTCAAAATGAGATACCTTGAAGACAGTCACAGTTCTCAGCTTCCTTCCTCACAACATCAAGCACTGAATCAATCAATTCAGCACCCTCCGTATAATGACCCTTAGCCCAGTTGTTTCCTGCCCCAGACTGCCCGAAGACGAAGTTATCAGGACGGAAAATCTGCCCGTACGGCCCAGATCTGACACTGTCCATGGTTCCCGGTTCCAGATCCATGAGCACAGCCCTGGGAACGAATCGGCCACAACTAGCTTCGTTATAGTAAACATTGACTCGCTCCAGTTGCAAATCGTCGTTCCCTTGGTACCTTCCAGTCGGGTCGATGCCGTGCTCGGCGCACACCACCTCCCAAAACTTGGCTCCGATCTGATTGCCACATTGACCACCTTGGATGTGAAGAATCTCGCGCATTTTCGCTACTAGCTCGAGAATGCGAGTTCTGGAAAAAGAAATGAGAGTGAGCTTTAGAGAGGGAGAGTAGCGAAGCAGGTAAGACCGTGCGAGGGTTTTGGTCTGGAGTGGGAAAGAAGAAGAGAGTTTATATAGGTGGGAGATGACGGATTTGCAACGGCGTCAATTGGGGCCTGGCGGTTAACGCGAGAGTTAACGGTGCCGTTGGGTTTAAGGGGGAATTTAAATTTTGAAAAGCGAACCAAAATTTTAAAGTTCATCGGCAATGTTAATATGCAACTCTTTCTATGATTGAACGGCGTTTTGATCCGCTGATTTTTTTTATGTTCTATGTGGCAATACACGTGGGTGGTTCTGATTTCGTCAAGTTTCAGCCGTCTTCGAATCAGATGCCTGTGACACGTTGGACCTGAAGGAAAGATTTGGGAATGTTGTGCCACGCGATGGCGGGAGAGAGTGCAGTGCACGCGGCAGGTGCATGTGGGTCAAGTGGGATTTTGTGGTAACGGCAGATGAAAGTTGGTAACAGTTGCACGTGATTCTGAGGGACTGGATCATGTGTGTGCCTCGGTGGCACTTCCTCGGGAAGCATACTCTTCGGTCTTCGGGCAAGAAATTTAAATATGTTAAAAATATTGGGTTCGAGTCATCTGATTCTAAATTTATTTTAAATTTTGAAGAAGTATAGCCTTAAAAAATGGAAAGACTTGTTTATGTTAAATACATTCAAATTTTATGCATTAAATTAACCGGAAGATTATTAAATTATCAAATGAAAAAGGGAAAGAAAAAGTGATGTGTCATTTTTTTTTTCTTACACACAATTCAAATATACAAAATGTAATATAATATAACTACTTTTGGATTGATTCAATTGATAAATTTTATTGTCTTTGATTATCTATATTTTTAAATTTAATTTTTCATTTTCAATTAACTCAATAAATTAAATAATTTATAAATATTATTATAAATTTTCAAAAAAAAAATCGATATTCTAATTTTAAAGTGGAGTAATTTATCATCCCTTAAACCTTGGTATAAAACAGAAATATACAGAATATAATATAACCAGAAGTTTCTCTTTATTAGAGATCTAAGGCCTTAATTGTTTGAACATTTTAGTTTTCTTGTAAAATGATGCAAAAGCTGATTTACGTGATTCGCTGTACTTTGACTTAAGAAGTAATGAATTCTTTATTCCAAAATCTCACGGTTCAGCAGCAACTAATTGGATGTTTGTTGTTTAAGCATTCCTTGATTAATGATTAGCAGCTTTAAGCAATTTCTTTTCCTTCATCTTTACACATTTTATAATCCATAATAATGCAGCAACCGTGATTGTGCATTAAACATTAACCGTGGAGCTCAAAGTTCAACAATTTATGCTTTCATGGTTTGTGCAACTATGACTATGACATATGGTTTCAACAGAGAACAGCATGAAAGCAAGAATCCACCATAAGTTAGTAATAATCCCATTAACCAACTTTTGAAAATTAGTTCTACAAATTCTTATATTTAATTTATGTTTGATTACTTAGGGTTCATTTATTTGGATGGAAAGTATTTTTTATAAAATCTACTTATAAAATATTGAGATAGAAGAAATTTTTTATTATTATTAAATATGAAAAATTTAAGAAAATTAATTTCTCTCATTTAAAAAAATTGTTTTTTTCCTTATTATGCCTCTAAGGATAATTTTTTGTTTAAATTATCAATATAAGTGATACATCACTACTTCATTAATAAATATTTAAGTGATATTTTTTATAAAAAATACTTTTTGACAAAATAAATAAACTTTATTTCATAATTCCATTAACAAAGGAAGTCAATCTAAGACAAATTTCTACTCCTTTATTTAGAATCTCAATAAAATTAGAATTTAATTTATTTGAAGTTAGAACTTGTTTAATACAAAGATGAAAATATAATTTATTATTGATTAATTGTAGTGTATAATAATCATGATTTTTCTCTTATGGAGGTATGACTTTTAATAATAATCATTTTTCTCGAAAGATGATTATTTGATAACTTATTATTTAGTCGTGATTTTTTTTTCTTATTAAAAGTCTTTACACTAATTATCCTCCAAAAATATCAATTATTATTAAAAATTTGGTGAAAAAAAAATATGATTATTACACACTATAATCAATAATAATCAATTATATTTTTATCATTATACTAAATAAGCCCTTAGACTTATAAATAATTTGACACATAAAATTATTTAAAAATGAATAAAGTTTTATTTTTTTTAATTATTCCAGACAAGGTTATCATTGTTTTGCTGAAATTACTAACCATGTAATAATTCTTACAAACACGATGGCACAATTAGTCCATCTACTATTTAAATGTGAAAACACAAAAACAAGATTTGGATGTGTACTTTTTGCTCTGCTTCCAACTGTGATTAAAAATGGCAGTTAACATGAGGCAGTGTCCAATGGCTGGCTGTACAGACTTTTCTTTCACTCTAGCCAAAGGCCTGTGTAATGGTGGACCATAGAGGAAGCCGTAAAGAAAACAAGTTGGACCCATCTTTCTCCAAGGACAGAAATAGAAGCAAAGAAGTCATCCAAAAGTGACATCAAGTGAGAGCAGAGGTAGTCATCACACCACCCTTCGTGACAAAGCTAACACCTTCGGTCTTCCTTTTGATGGATCCAATGCCCACCTATAAACAAACAATGATTATAATGAGAAGTTATTTGTCATTAATGGTGCTAAGTTACTCGGTAACATTCTTCCTTATTCTTCTAAATCTTTTTTATGATTATCCTTAGCCTACAAATGAAATCAAAGATAAAGTTGGAGAAATTGAGGTGAAAATGCAGGTGCACTTGCTCATCGAGAGGTGTGGGACATTACTTGTAATTATGGGCATCTGTGTACGCTAGTGCTGACAAAAAAGGTACGCCGCTATGCTCCCATATCAAGCAACCCAAGGAATTTCCGAATAAGTAACGGGCCTAATGGTAAATTCCGTAAAAAAGGAGTAACGCAATCTTATTAAATTAATTTAATTTAATGAATAAAAATTATACGTGAGATAAGTTTTAAATTGAGTTTTATAGCATTACTCTCAACCTTAATTTGAGGTCGATTTATGCCAGGCAATCTTTGATAAATTTTACAATTCATTATAAATTATTATTATATCACTTATTTATTTACTATTAATTAAAATAGGTACAAATATTTTATTAATTAAATTTATAATATATATATATATAAATATATCACTATTTTACTGTAATAGTAATAATTTTTCACTCTAATTAATATATTTATTTAATTTTAATAGTTATTTTATCTATGCTTAGTTATAATAATTTTTTATGTAATTTTTATTAATTTTTAGGTTTTATGAATTCCTCACATAATTTCATTAATTTTTAAGTTTAATGTAATCATTTATTTTAATAGCTTTGTGTAATATATATTAACAATATTAAATATATAAATTTATTAATTTTAATATTAAATATTTTATTTTAATTTAATTATTTATTTTGATAAACATATGTAATGTATGTTAATAATATTAAATATATAAATGTAATAATTTTAACATTAATAATTATTTAATATTAACCATATATATAATTTTAATATATATATATATATGTACACATATTCATAAATTAATTATTTATTATTTACTAATATTACACAAGTTAACCTATTAGCCTAACAAAATTAGGTTAACCAATAACTCACAAGCTAATACTTACTAATCTCAATCATTTATTAAGTTAGACTAATCAGTCTTAATCTATTACTAGGTCAAATCATTATTATCATTTTTCATATAAATTTCAGTTTCATACTAGATAAAATTATACTAATTTGAAATTAATCTATTAAACCTAATCTATTTTTATACCTTTTCTAATAGTTATTTCAATTCATATGAATCAGTTTGTTTAAAGTCATGAAAAAAAATTAAATTTTAGGTGGTTCAATTCAATCCATGCTCATGGTTCATTTCATGAATTTGCATATTTTAATTGTAAGCTCATGGACTAGTCTATATAAGCTTGGGAAAAAATATGCCAATTTTTGAATAAGTCAATTCATATAATCTTCCAAAAAAATGGCCTAAATTTTAAATTATTCAATCCACTGAGATTTACAAATCACAATCTATTTTATAGATCTACTAATATACTAATGGCATTGTACATAATATCCAATCAAGTGATAGCCACACTATACTTTACACAATACTACATTCACTCATTTTTTTTCATTTACTATATATATATACACACACTTGAATGAAGGAGAATGGATGAAGAGGAAAGGGAAAGAAAGGTTATAACTTTCTCCTTTTTTGAAAGTTTTAATTAAGGAAGCAATAGATTAGGTGTTTGTGACTAATCCTTTAAAGTATTCTAAATCATTTTACTATTAACTATTTTGTGATATTTTAGTTTAAAAACTTTTCTAAATATATAAATAAGAGGAGAAAAACTCATAACTTAACATCCTATTCACATCAATTTTCTTCTTCTTCATTTTTTACCAGTGTCTCTCATTCTCTTCCTATTCCAAACATATCATTAATATCTTGAGTTATTTTATTATGAAATATTACTAATACAAGTTACTTGCTATTTGTTGAAAAAGTTATTATCAAGTCACCAAACCAATATTTTAAAATCAAGCCCAACCATTGATCATGTAAAGCAATTTGTTGAAAAAGTTATTATCAAGTTATCAAATCAATATTTTAAAATCAAGCCCAAGCAGAAACCATTGACCTAGTAAGGCAAATAGATTAATATTGAACTAGTTTAGCCAATCAAATTGAATATTTGAACCAATTACTATATTTTACTATTTTTATATATAGTAAATTGTATGTTACATATATGTATATAAAAGACAAATAACAAAATATAAATAAATATTAATCTTACTACAATTATAATAATCATCTAATATAATTTTGATTCAAATAAAAGGCAAATGATAAAAATTGTCTTTATAGGAAAATTAGTATCATAAACCTCCAAGGTAGCTTAAGTATAATATTTTCTATTCAAATTGAAAAGTTATTATGTGTTTGAAATTTATTTTTTAGTGGATTCAACTTGAAATATACTAGTAGAAACTACCTCTAATATATACTATAATATAAAGTAAATATAATAGCAATTCATACTATAATAAACAAATGATAAATTTATAGCCCTTAAAATTTTAAAAAAATAAGCACTACCTCTTATATATACACTATTATAAAGTAAATATAATAATTATATTAGATTTTTGGATTATACTTTGTCAAATGCAAAAAAAAAAAAGAGCAAAACAAGTCAATCAAATGCTAATTCAATCGATTTTGATCGAACTAATCCAAGTTTTTACCCAAAGCAAATGTGTGGCTAATTTAGTCTATTTTTAAGCTTAGGTGCTGGTTTAGTAAGTTAAACTAGTCTCAGTTTAAAAACATTTTACCAAATTACTCACATATTTTAAAAAAAAAATTATTACTCATTAAAATGTAGTGTGTTTGGTAATGTATGCTTAAATGTATAACTACCATTATCAGGAAGTATGCAACTTACCTTAAGATTTAAAATATTTTTTTTTAATTCTGATAATGTATATTACGTTATAGAAATAGGTAAAAAAATATCTTAATATTTCTGCATATAAAATTTTATGTTTTAGTGTGAAAAATATCATATCTATTTCTTATCAATGTCACATTGTAAGATTAAAGTTAAATAAAAAATAAAATTATAGTTTTTTTAAGATTAAAAACAAAATGAAAGAAGATGAAAAAATAATTTTCTAATTTTAGTTTGTGTTTAAAAAGATATTGTCATAAATCCCTTTTTGAATCTTCCACAAATCAGCATAGTTTTCACAATTAATTCATATATTGATTTGACCTAATCAAATTTTGTGCATCTGTCATGTTTTATTGGGATAAAAAGTTTATGCAAGGCAATAACTAGAGGTATAAATAGGTTATATTGGGCTAGGCTTTATCTTAAATAAACCAAGCTTATTTTTCAAATTATTAGCACTAGCCAGTCTATTAGCCTGTATAAGATTAAAATTCAAGTTTAAACTATCCTATTAAAGAAGTTTAACTTAACCTATCAGCCTACTTAAAAGTTTACTTGTACTAATGGGTTTTTAAATTTATCAATAGGTTAAAGCCTTTTTAAGATTCAAAATTATCTAATGGCTTAATTAGGCTTATGTATATATAAATATATATATATATATTAAAATATTTATAGTATTCATATATATAATATATATTATTTATAAATATATTAATAATCAAATAGGTCCTCCCTAGTAGGTTTATGAGCTAAGGCTAAAGAAAAAAAGTCTGACTTATGTAACTAAATAGGTTAATTTATTAGCCTTAACTTGATTTATTTAAATAAATAAATTAGACAAGGTTAAGCCATAAGCCTTTAATTAGCCATCTGACCTATTTGCACCCTTAGTTATATCCTCTCTAAAATTCTAAAATGTGAATATAGGGATATGGGTTAAAGTATTGCACATGTCCTCATAATAAAGATTCGATCCTTCATGCAATTAATGATTGTATTAATGTTATTACTATGTGGAAAGACATTATACCTAGCAAATTATATACTCAATTCATTATTTAAGGGTTGGAAGAATATATTGATATTAATCATTACCAGAAATGCTTCCACTAGTTTGATTTATCTTAGATTGAGGCATGAGTTACTACTTATTAGTTTACTTGGAGTTAGAGAAATAAAGAATTACATCAGAAAAACTTCTCCAAGCCTTATAATGTGGAACATATTATTTTAAGATACGTTGTTAGAAATTTTAACATAAGCATCACTTTAATTAATAAATAATAATTAGTGTTAATTTTTAATTATGTTTACTTAAAATAAAAATGGTAATTTGTATCAAGCCCCATATGGTATTATGGCCTAATATGGGTTAATTAGGTATAAATCTTATAATAAGTAGGATCCATGGCCTAATTTAGTTATTTTAAATGAGGTCCCCTACCTCTAATAATTAACCCTAGTCTAATTGTCCCATCATTATGTAGACTCTATTCATTTCATCTAAGAAAGTGTTTTAGATGGTTTTATTAGAAGAAAACTAGACCTCATAATAGAGTTTTTTTTTGTTTTAGGAATATTTATGAATGAAAGGCTAAAGATGAAGATTTAAACAACTTAGTGAACTAAAGGTGGTAAATTAAGGATCAAACATCTTTAATCCAATTATTTATAGTATTAATTTTAAACAATTGGATATGCCTTTCATCTTTATTCATGTTATAATTAAAAGTCAAAATTTAGGATTAATAATTAATTAAAAATTAATTCTTAAAATTAGTATCAAAGCCTAGTTACAGCTTTTAATTATGATTGATTTAGGTGAAATAATTCATTAAGTTTTTACTTTATACCAATTTTATAAAGTTTTAGAAAAGTTAATCTTGTGTGTGTACCTAATATGTTAATATGTTATATGTATATGGATCTTTCGTGTGTTTCAGCCTACTAAGTATATATATATATATTTATTTATTTGCCAAAATCATGGCTTCATCTCATGTTATATTGTTATAAATGTTTGGAAGTCCTTTATGTGTAACTTGAATGCATGATAATTAAATCCAATACTCATGTGTAGTTTTGAGTTTGGATTATATATAAATACATATATATATATGTAGTATTATGCAAAAGTAAATTTGCACTTTAAAAGTTTAGTTTGTTTCTAGCTTGTAATAAGAAATTTTAGGATTTTATATGTAGGTTTTTACTGGAGAATCATGTTTATGGTTTTTCTTCTACATGTGAGTATAATAATCAAAGGCTTTTTTTTTCCATACGTGTGACTTCTTATTCTCTAATTATATTAAAGTTTGTTCATTGCCATATACAATTAAACCATATAAGTTCTATAGTAAGTGTATACATATTTGTGCAATATTATTTTTCCTACTTAGATGGTATGCATCCTCTATTGCTATGCAACATATATAGGTTGTATGGTCATTTAAAATATTAAGTTTATCATCTCCAAGAAATGTAATGTATATCAATGTGTGCATTATTTTTCAAAGCATTATTTGAAGCCAAAATGTTAGTGAAAAATGGTCAAGAAAACTGCAAGTATATCCTAAAAATCTAAGCAGTTAAGAAAATAGGAATTTTAAGATATTGCTAATTAAGATTAAGACTATGTTGGTTATGAGTCATAATTTACAGAAGATAAGATATGGTAAAGTCATTAGAGAACTTGGAAAATTGCCAAGTAAATTATTAGAAAAATAATGACATAATCACATAATTTTTTTTCAAATTAAGAATTTTATCAAGCTTTGCCAAAATTATGATTTGGATAATCATATAAATGTGTTTTTATAGATTTTTTTAAACCATTTAAAGGCTAGAAAAGAGTTAGAAGTGTTAAAATAATAAAGCCTAAAAATTGTAAAATTTAACAAAATTTGGAGCGATTTTAAGCAAAAATTTGCTTGAAAAACTATAAAAAAATGGCTTGCAGTATCTTCAGTAACCTGTGGATTACAATCGGCTTAACCTAACTTAGGTTGCAGACCTATTAGGTCGAAAAGATGATGCACAGGGTACGAGCGCATGCATTACAGGCACATGTGGTGCACATCTCACCTTATAGGATGAATTTTGGACAATAATTACACCTTGTGCTCTACTCTTTGACCACGTATTTTGTAGTATTTTTTATATTTTTAAAAATATTTTGTAATATTTTTACTTAATTTATTTAAAATATTTTTTATAAATTTTTTTAGGTAATTCTTATATTATTAACTACCTGTTATAATTTTTATAGCATTTTTTGAGTTTGTTTGCATAATATAATAATTTTTGGAGGATGGTTATATTAAATAGAAATTATTGTATACTTATGTTATGCCACAAAATTATGTGTAACTATATACTCACCTTTATAGAACTAGCTACATAAAATTTTGAATAAAATTTATAAAGGAAAAATTATTTTGAAATTAATTTTGAGGGAAAAACTATGTTAATAATATTAAATGCCCTTACCCATTAGCATGTTAGCTATAAAATAAGTGTAGGATTGAATGTCATATTCCTAAAATTTTAAACACTCTTCGAGGTTGAATTCTAGGAATATAATATTTAACTCTTGCATTATATTATAAAGACTTAAATGTCCTTACGTATTAATTCTTGCAATATGATACTAAAAGTGTTTGCAAGTGTAATTTTATAAGAAATACTAGCATAATTAAATTTTCACATGCATTAAGTAATTAAAATATTTCCCTTAATGCTATGTTTATGCAATAGAATTTTTAAGATCTTAGATAGAATAATTTTATGATTGATAAAGCCTAAATTTTAGAATATATATTTAGTAATTCTAAGTGTAAAACTTATTGTGAGTTCAAATTTGAGTAAAAGTGAAACATATAAATTGGTTATATTTAAATTAAGTCATTTTGATAGTCATTTTAGACCTAACTATCAAGAAGAGCATCTTTGAATTTGTTAATGATTGACTCATTTATTTTAGATGATGAAAATCTGTAAAATTCAAATAAGCAATAAAAAATCATTAATTGAGAGAACATTTAATAATAAATCTGGGGGGCTATAAAGGCCTATTATGAAATTTATTAATTATTTAATAGGAAAAAAATTAAGCCAGTATCGTTTGTTATAATTTATTGCAATGAGGTGTTACATGTACACTTTTTTCGTTTAAACTCACTTATAAATAGTAATTTACCATAAAATCAAAAAGATAAAATGACATACTTAGAACATGTCTCATGAAGAATAAAAGTATCGAAACGGAAGCCTTTGTTGTCATATATTAAAACTACAAAATTTTTAATCTTATAAAAATTAAATTAATATAAAATTTTAATTTTTAGGGATTAAAATAAATTTTTAGTTAAGATAAAAATAAAAATAAATAAAAATTAAGAGGCACAGAACCTTATATAAAATTATAAAATACTTTTTTTCTTTTACCTTTTTTTTAAAAAATAATTATCCTCGATGAATAAATTACTGTTTGAAGATTAAATAGTAACATGTTACTGTCTAAAGATCAAACAATAACATGTTCTTTTTTAATAATTTGATTGTTAGTGAGATTTGATTTATTTATTTATTTAAAATTTTAATTAATGTTATTACTTGGAGACTAAACAATAACATGTTACTATTTGAAGATAAAACAATAACATATTGTTATTTGACAATTTGATTGTTAATAAGACTTAATTTATCTATTTATTTTGAGTTTTTAGTTGATATTACTGTTTGAAAATTAAATAGTAATATATTTTTCTTTGATAGTTTAGTTGTTAATGAAACTTAATTTATCTTTTTATTTTAAGTTTTTTAATCAATGTTACTGTTTGAAGATTAAACAGTAACATGTTACTACTTAGACAATCACATGCTCTTCTTTGATAGTTTGATTAATAATGAGATTTGATTTATTAATTTATTTTAAATTTTTAATCAATATTATTTAACAGTTATTTGATAAAATAATAACATGTTAATATTTAATAATTTGATTATTAATAAGACTTAATTTATTTATGTATTTTGAGTTTTTAGTTAATATCACTGTCTAGAAATTAAATAGCAATATGCTTTTCTTTAACAGTATGGTTATCAATGAAACTTGATTTATCCTTTTATTTTAAGTTTTTGATTGAAGTTACTATTTGAAAATCACTATTTAAATAGTCACATGCTCTTTTTTAATAATTTGGTTAATAATAAGATTTAATTTATTCATTTATTTTAGATTTTTTATCAATGGCATTGTTTGCAAATCAAATAATAACCTCCTCTTCTTTAATAATTTAGTTATTAATGAAACTTAATTTATTTATTTATTTTATATTTTTAGTCGATGTTATAGTCTAAAGATCAAATAGTAATATATTACTATTTAGATAGCAACATATTACTTTCTAGAGATAAAATAATACATGCTCTTTTTTACAGTTTAATTATTATTGAAACTTAATTTATCCATTTATTTTAGATTTTTTATCAATATTATTGTTTAAAAATGAAATAGTAATATGTTACTGTCTAAAGATTAAATAGTAATATGTTATTATTGGGCAGTTTAATTGTTAATGAGACTTGATTTATTTATGTATTTATTTTAAATTTTTTATTGATATTACTATTTATAAATAAAACAGTAACATACTTTTCTTTAGCAATTTAGTTATTAATAAAACTTAATTTATCCATTTATTTTAAATTTTTAATCGATATTATTGTTTAAAGATAAAATAGTAATATATTATTATTTAAAGACCAAACAGTAACATACTATTATTTGACAGTTTGATTATTAATGAGATTTGATCTATTCATTTATTTAGAATTTTGGTCAATATTACTATATGGAGATGAAATAATAATATACTCTTCTTTAACAATTTAGTTATTAATGAAACTTGATTTATTCATTTATTTTGAGTATTTAGTCAATGTTACTGTTTGGAGATGAAATAGTAACATGTTATTATTTGAAGACTAAACATAACAAGTTATTATTTAACAGTTTAATTGTTAATGAGACTTGATTTATTTATTTATTTGAATTTTTTAATTGATGTTACTGTTTGGAGACGAAACAGTGACATGCTCTTCTTTGACAGTTTGGTTGTTATTAAGATTTAATTTATCTATTTATTTTAAAATTTTTATTAATGTTAGTATTTTGAGATGAAACAGTAATATGTTATTATTTGATCTTCAGATTTTACTAAAAAAGTTATTTTGACACTACTGGACACTAAAAAAATTAGGGAGCAAAAGTTCAATATGGGATTTGCATGAATTTGAATTGAGAAAAATGTGATCAAAGTTTGTAAAATGATAATAAAATGAAGAAAATTTGAGAAAAATTATTGGAAAAAACCTTTTTTTCACCATTACAAGCTCGTAGATCTCAAAAAATTATATGAAATTGATATAAAATTTACTCAAATTAAACAACCAAGTGCAAAGTTATGACTATTTAAAGTTTTGAGCTTAATTTACACATTTTCGATTAAGTGGAGCCCACCAAAACCAAAATTTCTTATTTCTTGTTGAAAAATCAATAGAAGACGGATGAAAATAAGTGATTATATGCCAAAATTAGTTAACTAATCATGAAATTATACCTTTTTGAAAAATTTAATTCATAACCACATTCTCATGATTAAAAAAAGAATATTTTGAAAATATTATAGTAATAATTTATAAAATCAACATCTATTTGAAATAAATATCAGTGCTAATATTACTTTGAAAGGAAGTTCCGAAAGTAACACTATAATATAATTTATCATATTTAATATGATGAAAATATAAAATTTTAGTTTTTCCAACCTAACAGGGACTAAATATCTTCCATTGGACTTTGTTAACATTTTGACAGTGCTTTAGAATTAAAGATGATGGTTTTTGCTTTATGTTGTACTAAAAAAATGTAATTTTTTTAATAAAATTTCAATAATGAAAAATTATTTTTTGATGTTTGTTAAGTTTTAGCAAATAAAAATTTAATTCTGAGGTGTTTATTAGGGTGCTTGTTTTTTTAATAAGATTTTTACAAAATCCAATTTTAAAATATGACCCTAAAATAATCTCAAAGACTTAGACTTAGTAAAACTAAGTAATCTAGAGATATTTTTGGATAATGGGAGACTATTAAATTTTCTTAAAAGGATAGGAGTAAAAAACAAATGTGATTTTAAGTTTAAGAAAGATGCTCATATGAGATTATGGATTTAAGATTATTTCGATCAATAATTAATAATTACTTTTTAAAGAAATGTATAGTTTCTTAAAGACTTTCTTCTCTTGACATTTTAAAACTCGTTTATAATTTAAAGTAGCTCATTTTAAGGAAAGCTATATTGGTTGAAGAAAATATTAGCCATCCGATTTGTAACCTAATAATTAAATAGTTTTTCAAAGGGAGAATTAGAGATGTTTGCAAATACGGTTGTATCTCATTTTGACCAAGTTATAATTTCTCTTAGCAATCAAGAAAGTAATGCAAACCAATATATGTTATTAAGTACAAGTATTTTAGTAATTTTGGATTTACTTGACAATGATGTTTTCCTAAGTCAGTAATGGAATAGACATATTAGTTGAGATAAAGTAATTAAATTAAACTTAGTTAAAAAGCCTAGGAATAAAAGTGTGGTAAGATAATAAACAAGTCTTAAAGGTATTTAGCTTAAGTCTTTTGTACTAAAAGATTTAACACATTAGTGTGTTCTCATATTTGATAATCTAAAAGGATTAAATTAATTAGGCCTAAGTGTTTTCAAAGTGATAAAAATTGTTCCATATATATCAGTTGTAGGTAGTTTGTTATTGATCTAGGTTAGTAGTTTTGGAGTGCAAATGGTATTGAATCTAAATGGTACAACTGATTATACATTAACTTAGAAAAGATTAAGCCTTTGTTTGGCTTGGAGAGAGTGGGAGAAGAAAGAAGTTAGGGGAGAAAGAAGTGGGAAGAGAAAAAAATTTCTTTTGTGTTGTTTGGAAAGGGAGAAGTTAGGAGAGAAATAAATTAAAAAAGAAGTGATTTCTCTTGTTTGGAAAGGAAGAAATTAGGAGAGAAAGAAGTTGTATTTGTATAAAACGACTATTATGCCCTTATATGTAAAAGATGAAGGTAAGTGTGTATTTTAAAAATATATATATTTAAAAAAATAAAATTTTAATTTTTATAAGATTAAATTTTTATTAATTTTATTTTTAATTATAAATTTACATTATTTTAATATCTATAAAATTAAAAATATTCAAATTTTAATTTTTTCATAAAATGAAATATTAAATTATTATATAAATGGATTAAAATTTGAAAAATTTTAATTTCATAAAAATTAAATTAATATAAAATTTTAACTAAAAATAAATTTGATAAAATTTTAAATTAGTACATGGCGTTGGTAGGTAGTCGTATTTTCAAATTTATTGACAAGACTCACTAACAATATCTTCCTACGGAAGTAATAAGCGGTGGGACCTACGAAAGCAACCTAACAGGTGATATGGTTGTAATGAGATGTGGTTGTAGTGATATTTTTGCATCAGACTTCAAAGCAGCCGAGAGTAGGAGGTAGAAAAGATTAAAAAATATGCCCACTTCTCTCCATTTCTTCTCACTTCTGGAGAGATATAAAATTGTGGGTCTCACATTACTTTTTGACCTCCCAATTTCTTTCTTCCCTTATTTCACCCTTGATCCAAATGGATGAAATGATGAACTTCACCCTAACTTCTTTTCCCCCATTTATTTCTCCCCTAATTTCTTCAGTTCTAAACACACGTTAAAAGATCTCATATGTACAAGTTACTTGGACTCATTTTATTTATTGTTTAGGTAATCATAAATTTATAACTGGACATGCATTAAGAAGAGTTATGCCATAAAAATTATTATATAATCGATTGTAGCAATCTCTTTAAAGGGCAAGATATGTTATGTGTTATAAATTTTCTCATCAAGCTAACAAGTTTGACCGTAACTAGATTTATATTGTGACAATACTACTATCATAGGCTTCTCTCTCATTAATGACAAATATGCTAGTATAAAAGACTTTAATTTAAAGTACTAGTTTATGAGAGAAAAGATACATTAATATATTACTTGTATCCATGGATTGTGTGCTTATAGATCCATAAACCAAAAGGTTTAAGGATAAATATAAAGCATGATTATGTAGATAATGTCAATTTACCTAAGCTTTTCTAGTGTTTTAAGTTAGTGAAAGTTTTGTTAATATAAGCTCATTAATGTCTTTAGATATGTTTAAATGAAATACTCATAATAAAATATTTGTAATATTATCATATATTGTGCACATATTGATTACAACATGTGAATAAATATATTTAGACCTTATCTCATTATTGTGAACAAAAATATTTAGTCTTTCTCCTATTCATGTGTTGAGAATACTAATTCTCATTAGACATCTTAGGCAGATGTTAGGATCACTGTGTAGGGATTTGCATTTAAACACATTAAAGTAAGTAAATCCCATTATATACATTATATTTAATAATTCGATCAGTGAGATGTAAGCACTCAACATGTTTAATATTAATATTGCTTTAGATATAATATTTAGTATTGTTGAATATTTACGATCTCAATTAGACTTATTAGTGAAATAATATCATTAGTTCTTTCCAAGTGATTACCATTCATAAATTATTGTCAACCTAAGTGAAAATTTGTTATAAATTTTAATGTGAGCGTTACTTTAATTTATAAATGACAATTAACATTAATTTTTACTCATGTGGGCTTAAAATAAAAGTAACAATTCGTATTAGGCCCTATATAGTATTATGACATAATGTGAGTTAGTTGGGTATAAATTTTGTAATTAGTAGGATAGATGTTCCAACCTAATTATTTTAAATGAGGTCTCCTATATTTAGTATCCAACCCTAATCTAATTGTTTCATCATTGTGTAGACTTTGTTCATCTCATGTGAGAGATTATTTTAGGTGGTTATAGTAGAGGGAGACTAGACCTCATAATAGAGTTCTTTTGTGGTTTCAAGAATGCTAATAAAAGAAAGGCTAGAGGTAAAGATTTGAACAACTTGGTAAATTAAAGGTGTTAAATTGAGGATTATATATCTTTTATCTTGGTATTTATAATATTAATTTTAAATAATTAAGTGTGCTCTTCATCTTTGTTCATGCCATGAGATCAATGATTAATTAAAAATTAATGCTTGCAAGTGTTGCACATATTCATATAGATGTGTAAGAAGCAAATGATTGGTAGAGGTTGAAGTTTGGAAAGATGGTTTAAATTGAACTCTAATAGAATAGGCAAAATTAAACTAAGCTGGTTATGGGGTACAATAAGGGATATATTTGATAAATTCTTTTTTGATTTTGCTAAAACTCTTGGATCGTATAATTCTTTAGATGGTGAGGTATGGTGTGTGGATCACAAGCAATTAAGAATATAGGATTTGGAAAAGTTCTAGTGGAGAGAGATTCCAAAGCCATTATTACTTGCCTGAATAAATTGAGTGATCAAAAGCATTCAAAGTATGGGATTTCATTTGAAACATTCAAAAGTTTCTAAAGCATGATTGAGAAGAAAAATTGATGCATGCTTATAGAGAAATTAAATTTTGTGTAGATTGGATGGTAAATTTTGGGATTAGACTCCTTGTAAGTCTTCAAGAATTTACAACTCCTCCTTAGGTATCTCTCATTTTACTTCTAGTTGATGTTTTAGAGATCTTTTCTACCTAAATTTTGCATTAATTTTTTCTTTCTTTTTGACTTTCTCTTCTTTGATTTAAAAAAAAAAATGGGAATGCGAAAATTTTCCTTAGGCTGTTAAAATTTATATATACTCCTCAAAAGTTAAAATATTTTTATTTAAATAAAAAAAAACTTCATTTTAGTTTTTTTTTTTTTTTGAAGATTCTCTGGCTCTGTCAACGAGTATTCCTTGCTAGAAAGTTTCAAGTTCCTAGCATGAAGGCTGGTGCCGTTGCATCAACAAATCCCAGCAACAAATATTGCGAAGTTCTGTCCCAAGAAATCTGAAATAGGTTTCAATTTTGTTATGCATATGGTATTAAATTGGTCGAAGAGAAGAGTATTTTTCCCTTTTCACCTTCATGTGGATTTTAAATGATTGTGCATTTGCTCTTTTCTAGTTAAAACGAAATGTTTTGCTTACTTGTCATAAAAGTAGGAATATTTTGCTCTGACATGTGAAGCGTTTCTTGGTTCCAAATAACATGCTATATTGTAAATGTTTTGCCTCTTTTTTTTTTTAATAAATGATTGTCCTTAGATATTTACATAGTTTTGCCCTTGCTTGTGTTTGCTTTTTTGGGGTGTTTTAGCTTTTTTCTTACGGTGGAAGGTTTGTCTCTTTGATTCCAATTTACTATTTGCTTTGTAACAGGAAAAAAAAAAGAATGGGAAAGGATGTTCATAGAAAATTATGCCATATTTTTGTCTTTTATCATAGATGTCCCGTGGTCTGTTTGGAAGTAAAGTACTTTTCATCCCTATTTTCATTTTTTCATTAATACATTAAATTTTATTTGAAATAAATTTATTCTCTAATTTTTTTAAAAATGCACAATATTATTCAACAACTTAATTTTATTAATTTTTTAATAAAGATATTTTTATGACATATCCTACATAACTTATATGAGCCATATTTTTATATTTATATGGTAGAAAGATATTTTTTATTCCTAATCTTCACTGAAATTTTAATATCCTCTAAGTTTTATAATTTATTTGAAATAAATTTATTTTTTAACTTTTACAAAACATGATCTCTTTTATTGTAATGGTAGGGCAAAATGTCCGTCTAATATACTTGATTTCTATTGTAATTAGTCAATGAACAAAATGCCATGCAATATATTAGAAGAAGTACATAAGATAGGGGTTCGATTTTAAGCTATACGTTAATGATTGAAATTATTAAAAACTATATATTTAACATTAATTTCAAAAGATTCAACCACATCAAATTAAGGTTTTACTTTCACATCAATAAGTTTTTCACTATAAGAATATGAGAATATAAATTATTTGTGTTAAAAAAGCATTTCCATTAAAAATTTTGAAGAAGTTAAAATGTTGAGTAACATAGATTGTTTTTAAGAAGTTAGAAAATATATTTGTTTTAAATAAAATACAGGAGATAAAAATAGAAGTTCGATAAAAAAAATCAAGTTAAAATGCATTTTTACGGAAGAAAATATCACGTTAGCTATATATATAATTTTTAAATGATAACCTCTCCTCTCCCATTTTATTTACCTCCTAACCCAATAAATCATCACTTCATTAGTATGTTACATGACAATGAAGGAAGACAAGGCCTGTTGTGAAAAGGCAGTCGTGCAATTAAAGTGAAATTACATGGCTAAAAGCCAAAATGGATTTTTTAAAACATGAAACTTCACATTGTTATATAACTTAATATGGTAATTTTTCTCATCTAAATAACTCAAACTAATTTTTTAAATTAATGAATTAGGTTTAATAATTATATTAGATCAATCAAATTTAGAGCATAATATTAGAACACTCACCAAACATATACTTTAATTGGTATAAATTTTGGATTATAAAATTTAATAGACCTAAGGAGGATATTAAGTTGTGAAAGAGATTGTAAACTTCCACATCAAATAAACTTGACCAAACCTCATTACAAGACTCTAACTAATCTTTTTAGACCTAATTTACTAGCCTAGCCCCGCTACTTAATGGAATTCATGAAATTAGTTCGTGCCCACTAATAATTTATTGTTGATCCCTTCTTAATTTGGTACTTCCTGCGCCTTTTTGTGTTAATTTTTGAACGGACAATATTTTGATTGAAAGCAAATGACAGCATTTTTATTTTTTTTATTTTTTTGGCATTTAAGATTTGATGATTAATATAGAAATAAGATTGATAGAGTTTAACGACGGCTTCACGGCCATCATTCTAACATGTCTATTAATAAACAGATTAAAACTACAAAATCATCACATAATGAAAACTAACTTGTTCCCTTCGTAAGTTGTGGACACGATGAGCCATTGAAGTTGAAGAGTAATTTGGACCCCTGTTTTGTCCCTCAAAATTCTCGTGCCCTTCCTTTATCTCTCAGCTCTTATTTAATTTCTTCCCTAAAAGGGAGATCTTCTTCTGTTCTCAATTGCTCCTTCTTTCTCATCTCTCGTTAGGCTTTCTCTATCGTTGGCGACATCATGGTACGCTCTCTCTCTCTCTCTCTCCCCATCCCTATATCAAATTCTCAATAGGAGGAAAAAAAAAAAAACAAATTGAGTTAATGGATGAAATTTACAGTTTGCTAGACCATAATGTGAAAATTACAAATGGGCCACGGCATTTCTTTTTTGCATTCAGATATCTGCTATTCTTCTCTCAGAAATTGGATTTTTAGTGGCAGAATTGGTATTTAATTCACATGTTCATAGCATGTGATGAAGCACGGGTACGATAAGAGCGAGTTTCGAATATGATACGATAGGAATGTGAAGATTAGGCAATTGATATAACAATTAAAAAAAAAAAGGGATACGGATGTGGCTGAGATTGTACAAAAAAAAATGAATTTTATATAGAAGAACTGGTATTCAAAAATTAAAATTATATACTTATGGTTAATGTGAAAAAAAAAATACTAAATCTGCATGATAATATTTCAATTTTAGAAATAATAAAGGAATAATTTGATGATATATTAATATTTAATTGGATTTAAAGATTACGTAAAAGGATTTTGTTTCTGTTTCTTTTTCAATAAACACTTAAGTCTAAAATAAAACAACAGAAAAGAGCTAAATTTCAAAGAATGGAACTGAATCTTAAAGAATCGGAACCGCCCCCAAATTTCAAAATAAGAATAATAAAAACCCGAGATTTCGATTCTTTTCCAATACTATCAGGAAGTATCCATTAGTAAGTATCAGCATGGGATACCGGCAAAAATGAAGCATCGGCGCTTCATAGCTTATAGGACTAGGGAGCAACAGATTCAAACTTCAATTAAAATTTCCTACAAAATGAATTTATTCTTTGTACTCACACCATCAATTCTATCATTTTTCTCTTACATCAGTTGTTGCATATCGAATGTATCATGTTCTTGTGACGTGACGTTGTACAATGCATGTATTATTTTGTCTTGTTCTTCCCAACATGTGATATTAATTCTGAATCAGGCGAACGCGGCATCTGGAATGGCTGTGAGTGATGAATGTAAACTCAGGTTCTTGGAGCTTAAAGCAAAGAGGAACTTCCGCTTCATCGTGTTCAAGATTCAGAATCAATCGGTGGTGGTCGATAAAGTTGGGGAACCCAGTGAAACCTATGAAAATTTCACTGCATCTCTTCCTGCCGATGAATGCCGTTATGCTGTATTCGATTTCGATTTTACTACTAACGAGAACTGCCAGAAAAGCAAGATTTTCTTCATTGCATGGTAAATTAATTGATGTTATTTAATGTTAGTAGAACGTATATATGATGTTGTTTGTTGGATTGATGTAGGGCTCCAGATACATCAAAGGTGAGAGAAAAGATGGTGTATGCAAGCTCCAAGGATAGATTCAAGAGGGAACTCGATGGCATTCAAGTTGAGTTGCAAGCAACAGACCCCAGCGAAATGAGCTATGATATCATTAAAGCCCGGGCAATTTAATTGTTGGTGATCATTTTCTATAACTATAAATTTATTATTACTTTTTGGTCAGCATTTATAATTTTTCCATATGTTGGTCTTTCCCTTGTCTCTTGTTGAATGGCTTTATCTTAAAGCTCTAGTTTGATGTAATGCCGGAAACACTATTGTGATTATTCATTTCAAACCTATTATTAGATGGCTCGTCTTCATGTCTACCCCTTTCCTGTAATCTATTGAAAAATAAAAGTTCAATTCTTCATTTTACCTGTGGAGATGCAAAATGCATACTTATACAAAATGCAATAATTATTAGAGAAAATCTTGTTTAAATGATATGTGAGATCCTTTAAAAATTTTATATTTTTTTTCCTATATACAAGGTTGGATATTTGTCTCTTGTATATATATTTAGTGATTTAATTACTTTTATTATTGTAATAAAAAAAAAAAAAGAGAAGCAAAGATTACTACCATATTGCAAAATGATCTGTTGAAATATGCACTGCTAAGTGCAAATTGAGTAAATAGCAGTCTCAAGGATGAACAGTAAATCAATTACTTACTTTGAAATTGAAAAGATACTGCAGAATCTATTGTACGATATGAAATTAGGAATGCAATTAAGTTGATCAACAGAAATCACATTCACTACTTCCAGTAATCTATATCTCCTGTTTATTGGAAATAGAAAACATCGACATATCACATAGCACACAGAGTAAAAGGACTTCACTACTGATACATCTTCCCTAAATAACTCAAGAAAGCTTTTTCTTCTGGTACTCACCAGTCATCACATATGTAAATTTGTCTGGTTTCAACAAAGCTAGTTCATCTCACTTACCGTGCACGGCGAGCAGGCAAATTATTAATTTACAAACTAAACATCTTCTCATTTTCAAGGCTATTTACATGCGGAAAAGATTTTTCAAGTGAGCAAGAAACTGAAAATAGGCATGTCTGCATTTTCTGTTGAAGAAAAGGATACTGCAAACACCCCAAAAACCTGCTGCAAATCCAACTCCCATTCCCATATAAAATTCTGATATCCCAAAGAAACCTTCATTTTCTTGTTCGCCAGCATTATGACTCCCTGAGTCTTCCAGCATTGTGCAGTTTTTGGACACAGGAGGACCACAAAGCTCAGGGTTACCTGTATAACTGAGGACATCAAAACTCTGAAGTTGGGTGCTTGATGGAATCCTTCCAGACAAGTTGTTGTATGATAGGTTCAGGTAACTGAGAAAGGACAAATCGGTTAAGGTTTGAGGGATTTCCCCGAAAATGTTGTTCACTGATAAATCAAGTGATTCTAGCAATTTCATGCGTCCCATTTCTTTTGGTATCTCCCCAGACAAATGGTTTCTAGACAAGTTCAGGAAACGCAAAGCAGAAAGTCTTGAAATTTCAGGAGGAATAGGCCCAGAAAGCTTGTTACTTGAAAGGTCAATCATTCTCACAAGTATCAGGTTGGATTTGTACTCTAGTTCATCCCCTTTTGGAACCAAAATAAGGCTTTCTCTGTAATCGTCATAGTTGAGACCAAAACCATAGGTGTACTGTAGAGGGTTGGTGAGGATGCCATCTCCACTGGCCATTGCCTTCATATTATTCAAGCACTCTGGAATGCTTCCTGACAAGCTATTGTTGGCAAGATCCAATACTATAAGGGAAGAAAGTTGACACATCTTTTGATCAATGGTGCCTTTGAGCTGATTGGATCTTAGGCGAAGAACCATTAGATTTTGCATTTCCCACATCCAAACTGGTAATGTGTCAGAAAGTTGATTATGACCCATGTCAATGAACCTCAACTCAGAGCAATTTTGCAGAGTAGAAGGAATATACCCTGAGAGGCCATTATTTTGCAACCTCAAAGACTCAAGTACTGGCAAATACCCAACGGAGTTTGGAATGCCGCCAGACAAATTATTTTTTCCCAAGTTCAAGTGCCTTAAAAATTGCCAGTGCATCCAACAGGGACCAAGCTCACCCGATAAGAGATTGTTTGAAGCGTCAAGCACAGTTAATTTGTTAGTGCCTTTCACCCTTTCACAAAAGAAGGAGGAAACTGGCCCAGAAATTGAGTTGTTGGCAACATTTAGCACTTCAACATCCGCGGACACTCTTGGCAACTGGCCACTGAAGTGATTAAAACTAAGAATTATGTTGCTGGAATTTAGAAAGACGTTGGACAGGTCCCCACTAATCTCGTTATGAGAGATATCGAGGAATTCAAGTGGTAAAGTCCAATTCCAAAGCCAACTAGGCGCCAAGTCTGAGATACCGGAGCCAGCCATCGACAGCACCTTGAGGGATGTTTGTGTTCGCAGCCATACGGGGAATTTGAGCCCTACTCCACAAGAGCTCATTAAAAGATACTCAAGTTGGAAAGGAGGAACCCAACTCAAATTGACCTTAAGGAACAAATTTGTAGAAGACAAACGTAGTTCCTTTAATTTTGAGAGTTTAAGAAAATGCACTTCACCTGCTGGCCCTTCCAAGGGATTAGACCCAAGGTCTAATGTCAACAAGTTTGATAGAATTCCAAGAGTTTCAGGTACACCACCTGTCAAGGAATTAGCACCAAGATATAATGCCTGCAAGTTCTGGAGAAACCTAAAACTCTTAGGAATAGTGCCATTGAGTTGGTTGTGACCAAGATTTAACATCCTCAAGGATGCTAAATTTGATAATGATGATGGAATTGGACCAGTGAAAGAATTATGGCTGAGATCCAAAATTTTTAGATAATTAAGCTGGCCTAATGAATTTGGAATGACCCCACTTAGTTGATTTTCCTGTAGGACTAGATTTTCTAAGTTTTGAAGGTCTGATATCATTTCTGGGATTTTCCCCTGAAGAAAATTGCTGCTCAAGTCAAGGCGCACCAAGGTTGCACTGAAGTTAGACAGCCAAGGAGGGATTTCTTGATGGAGGTTGTTATTAGAAAGATCAAGGACTTGAAGAGATGTGAAGTTGGTTTGGCCCTCTGGTGGAATTATACTGTCAACTTGACAGTTCTCAAGGTGCAATTCCTGAAGAGATGGGAGGGCACTCATCACTTGAAGCCAGTCTACTTTTTCATGAAGGTCTACACTACTCAAATCAAGGTACTTCAAAGAAGAGAGTCTTGACATCCAATCAAGGCTGTCTGCTTGAAGGTCATAATTGTATCCAAGATTAAGGTACCGGAGATTTGAGAGATTCCCAAGGTGATGAGGGATTGGTCCTATAAGCCCACAAAGGCTAAGATCTAGGTAACTTAGATTCTCCATTGAGCCAAGGAAGCATGGTATTTGAGAATGGACAAAATAATTCATACTCAAATTCAAATAAATCAATGATTTGAGTTCAAGCAAAGAAGGGCCAATCTCACCACTTAAGTAAGGAGTGTTGGGAGGAGTGCTGAGATCGAGTTCCATGACTTGGCCAGTGATGTTGTTGCAGCGAATTCCTGGCCACTTACAGCAATCTTGTTTATCAGACCACGATGAGAGTCTGCTGGATGGGTCAATTAGTCCATGCTTGAACTTGAGAAGTGCCACTCTTTCACCCTCCTTGCAAGTCACGTTGAGAACTCCGTTGCATAATCTCAAGTTAAGAGTTGCTTCAATTAACACAAGCAAGAGAAGCAATTGAGCTGCAGTTAAGATTGCCATCTGGAAGAATAAAGAGTACAGAAGACAATATGTTCATTAAATCCTATTTGTTGCATTAACACATGGTTTTTAGTATACTAAAAATCAGATAAACGAAAATGGGACCCAGAAAGCATAAACTAGAAAAGAATTTTGAAAATGTCAAATACAGGTATCGGAAGATTTGGTGCGGATACTATAGCTCTGCATTATTTTTTTCACGTCAATTTTATCTTGCCTGCTTTGTTCCCCAATTTGGATTTTGTGTTCCAACTTTAGGTCTTCCACTAAATGCCAGTCTTCCGGTCCAAGCCCCTGTCTCTTAATTTTTTTTTTTTTTGGGACCTGAACAAACTTTCATTCAAAGCAGCAACAAAGACACAGACAAAGAAGAAAACAGACAGCAAAGACGATTAAGGAGGGATAACCTCCAGGCCTCTAGCTAAGAGTAATCTTATGGGTTAGGGGGAATTAACTACCCAATCCAAAGGGTACTTTCCTTTTATAAAGTTTTTGTTCTTAATAAATTAATGAATAATTAATATAATAGTTAATAACTGATAAATTAATTAATTATTTAAAAAATATTTTATTAAATTAATTATTAAATTATTTAAAATTATAAAATAATATAATAGGATATATTTATAAAAATAAATATATAAATTAAAATAATTCATATTCATATAAAAATTAAATTATATTAATACAATTAAAATGCTTAAAATAAAAATATAAAATTTAATGTTTAATTAATCATATTTTATGAATGTACATATTTATTTATGTAATTTTTATTTTATGATATTATATATTTATTTATCTATTTATTTTTATTTGTTAAGGATTTAGTGTAAATTAAACTATATTATTAAAAAAATTTATATTTACATTATAAAATATATAAGTTATAAATTAAAAAAAAGAATAGATTCAGAAAAAATTTAAAAAAATAGTAATTTATAAATTATGAGTTATTCAAGATAATTTATTGAATGAAAATTTATTTTTTTAATAAACTAATACGTAAAATAGATCTAAAGATTATCTTATAACTTATTAATCAAGTTAATAAATCATAAATTAATTTATTTATTATGTGAAATGAAATCCAAACAAAGAGACTACTTAGAGTAAAAATTTTCCATTGTTATCGTGAATTCCTCTTCTAGCAAGTTGAAAAACATTCTCATGCATCTCTCAATTTCTTATTTATTATTTTTTTTTAATTTTGAAAAAAATATTGAGATAAATTTCTATTTGAGAATATATAATTTTTTTACTAAATTCATCATTTTAATATAAAAAAATTTGTATTTATCCTGCCACAGTGGCTGACGTTGCCAATCCACCAATGCGAGTAGCATTTTCTGTGGTTCGAGATAAGGCCTTCTGAATTTTGCCGTTTTGAAACAACATCTCCTTTCATATGTTGACACTAGGATCTAGATATGTTTCTCGAAAAGTTTGGCATCTTGAGAGTGATCTTATTGTAGTTAAAAAAGGATAAATTATACTAATTCTTTTGAGATTTGATTCAATTACATTTGATCTTTTTTATTTTTCAAAATTATACATATTCACTCACCTTTTATTCTTCTATTATTACGGAATACAATAATTTTAACTTTTTAACTGTAATTCCTTCCCCAATAATATTTTTAATGATTAAAAGATATTTTTTTCTATTTTTCTATACAAATTTGTCTTTTGTGAAAAAAAAAACACTACATGCCTATTGTATTTTTATTTTTTAATAGAAGGGCATATTTGTATGTAAAAATGTAAAAAAAATTCTTTCAATTATTAGAAATAATATTAGGAAAAGAATTGCAGTTAAATAGTCAAAATCATTGTTTGAAGGAATGAACATGAGTTTATGTGTATAATTTTAAAAAATAAAGAGTGTTAAGCGTAATTAGATTAAACCTGAGGAGAGATAAATATAATTTGCCATAAAAAAATTACAATCTACTTTTCAAATCATTTTTTTACCCATTGCAATTGAAGCCACCTATGAATACTATATATTATAATCAAACCGATTAGTATATCTTATAATCAAACAAATTATTTGAACATCATTTTGTTTCCACTTTCTCATCATTTATAGTTGAACTTGATATCATCATTACATAATTTGTTTGAAATTTAGCAAAGTGTCATAAGCTAACAATTGTGACAGTTTGATAGACAAACATGCTTAGATTTAGACAAGACTTGGTAAAAAAATCTAGCATATTATAAAGGTTATGTGACTAAAATTTGAGATCAATTTGGGTCGTGCACTATTTTTCCCAAATTTCTCAATTTTGAGAATATTTTGATAAATTTGATATGGTTTGAGAATTCAAAGAAGTTCGAGAAGCCTATAGTTGTGATTTTTACATTTTTATCTTTATGTTGATATGTTTTTGTGTGAATCAAACACCCAAAACTTTAAGAAAAAAGGCTTATGACAACTTAAAAAAAGTATATTAACTCTTGGTAGGAGAGTTTTTACTTAAAATGCTTTCTAAAGAGGATGGAGTGTTAGAAGGGCTAGTATGACACTTGGATACTGAGTTAGGAACTTGAACGTATTAGTTTATAACTATCCTCTATACATTCAAAACTATAAAATAAGGTATATACTAAGCGAATAGAGTGTTCCATTCCTTATTTAATTTATCCTTTTTAGTTTGTTATGCCTAAAGGCTTCATTTGTAGGGTAATCTTACAGTTCAATATGCATAGGTACTTCGATGACATTCAATTATGGCTTAAAGACTTATGAGTTTTGCCATATTTACCAAGCATGCCATAACGGAGTTTTAATTAGAAGGTGAGCATGTTTACCAAGAGTGACAAGTATGCATATCATGGTTTCAGTTAGAGAGTTACTAACCTATGATAGATGGTATTAAAGCTTAGTTTGTGCCAAAAGGCTAAGATTAAGTAGGCTACAATTAGTTTAGATGTAGCTTGTCTAATGCTATATGAGGGATGTCTAAAGCAATCATTTTCAAACTTGCAAGAGTCATTGCCAATGACTTAACTAAAGGATGCAAGAGATTGAATCAACCAAAAAAGCTAATATATAGGAGAATGATGCATTCAAGTAATTGTGGATTAGTGCATGGGGAACAAGCATTTGTGCCAAAGGGATATCTTGCTTGTGTGTATAGGATATTGATCATGCACTTATTCATAATAGTGGCATTAAGGGATACAAACCACCATCTAGAGGGACAAGTAAATTGACGACCAATCCATTAGAAAAAACCTTAATTATACTAAAGGGCTTGATTATTCTCGGAGAAATGTAGTGGAACTGGAGGATAAAATCTTTGGTTATGTAGAAATGCATGACCACAATCAATGAACACAACTTAAGGGATGACATATTAAAGTTATATGTCGAGTGGATTGCTCCAAAAGAAGTAGTCTAAAATTATGTCAAGGAGGTTTGAAGGGATCATTTGTACTACTCAGGTAGTATAACCAGAGGGCAAAGTAGAGATTCGAAGGAATCAATCCTAAGTGTACAATCTGTAGGTTAGATAAAGAATGCATAATCTCTCACATGATTCTTTGATATAGTAGGATAAGTTACATAATTACTTTGTGAAATGACAACAATAACTCAGAAGGGTGATAGTAGACTAGCACTATATAGCTATAGGGTCAAGAGATTTTATGAAAATAACCATGAGTTCACATTTACTTGTGTATAGGCAAAGTAAAGCTTAAGCTAAAGTGAAGGATGCTCTATGTTCAACCTCTTTCAAGGCGTTGAAGTGAGGGAGCCATCAAATGACATGATTAAAAAAGTTATTATAGGGCATTCAAAAAAGTCATTAGAGGATGTGAAAACCACGATGCTAGAATGCATCAACTTTAAGTGGACTATGATGGCCTATGAGATGTTAGATGATATTAATTTAAAGAAAATTAGAGGATACAATCAAGTGTAAAAGTGATATTACGAACTATTATGAATTAACCAAAAGCTAACAAGTAAACTTAGGAGTAAGGTTATTAGGCTTATGCATAAATCAAGCATAAGTCTTTTTCGTTACAATGGTGGAATAGGACATTAGGTACAAGATATCTGTTAGTAAGTAATTCAACATGCTAAGTATTATTTACGAGCTATAGTGTTAGCACACACTTTTACTAAGGAGGAGACATCCATGCAATCTGCAAAGGCAATAAGATAAAGTTGCAAAGACAACTACTCATTTAATTAGTTATAGAGGTAATGAATTCAGGACAGTTAGTGGGTAAGTGGTACTAAAGTGTGTTGGGACACTTTAAAAGGAGTTTACAGAGGTAACCTTTTAAGAAATTTATAGAGGATGCATTTGATCAAGAGAATACCTATGTTATAGAGGTGATAAACTTTGTGATGGGAGAATATTTATAGTGCTTAAAGAAATAAGCATGAGCGGTCGAGATCGTAACTTAGAGGAGTAGGGTGAAGACCATCATGAAATTTTAATAAAGTAAGTAAATTTTTCATGAAATCATATCAGATTGAGGTATCATTGATGATATTGACATTTGAAGTGGAAAAGAATGTCATAAACTAGTTTTTAGATAGTTGAATATGCAAATGTGCTCGAATTTAGATAAGACCTAGTAAAAAAAATTCAGCATGTTATAGAGGTTCTGTGGCTAGAATTTGAGATCAATCTAACTTGTATATTATTTTTCTTAAAATTTTTAAGTTTAAGAGTATTTTGATAAATTTAACATGGTTGGAGAACTTAGAAGAGTTTAAAAAGCCAGTATCTATGATCCTCATATTTTTATCTTTGTATTGGTATGTTTTCATGCGAATTAGACAATTGAAAATTTGAAAAAAGGGCTCATGATAATTCAAAAAAAGTATATTAATTCTTGGTAAGAATGTTTTTGCTGAAAATATTTTTTAAAAAGGTAGAGTATTGAAAGGACCAACGGGATACCCAGACACTGAATTAAAAACTTAAATATGTTAACTTATGGCTATCTTTTACATACTCAAAACTATATAATGAGACATATATTAAGTGAAGGAAATGTCCCTCTCTCTATTCAATTTATCCCTATCGATTCGTTATGCCTAAAGGCTTCATGTGTGGGGTGATCTTATGGTTTGGTATATATGGGTGCTTCAACAACATTCAATTGTGGCTTATGAACTTGTGAGTTCTTTCTTCTTTACCAAGCATGCCACAAGTAAGTTTTAACGGGAAAGTTGACATATTCGATAAGAGTAACAAGTATGTGTTACATAATTTTAACTAGAGAACATCGACCTATGACACAAAGCCTGGAATATAATAAATGGCTTTTCATACTCCACATTTGAGAATTTACTATCTTGTACTTAAACTTATCTTACCATTAACTAGGTCAGAACCAAATGCTACTTAATCTAAGATAGCTATTTTACATTAGTAGTTAGAATCTAAAAGTAAAAGTCTACAAATTCTTATGACTCTAAATTTGACCCCAAAGATGTTGAGTCAGGTAATAGTGCATGAACTAGGCGATGGCAATAGTTAATCTCATATGTAGTACCTTGACTTGATCAGCAAACCATAGTGAAACTTACTGCCCTAATGCATATTATTCAATAAAATCTCATGTTTCACTTCATCCTTCTAAATCTCAATTTTTATCTAAACTCTAATAACCCTTTTAGAAGGATGGCTTCTAAATGTTGTAGAGCTTTTCTTCCATTTCTACTAGTGCTAGCATTGATGTTAATGAACTACGACTATGCAAATGCAAATTCTGCAAAGGAAAAATAGAAATGTGTAGAGCAACTAATAGGATTGACCACATGTCTGCCATACCTCAGAGGAGATGCAAAAGCACTAACACCAGATTGTTACGATGGTATGAAACAAAACATAAAGAATAATAGGAAGTGTCTCTGTGTAATCCTTAAAGATAGGGATGATCCTAATCTAGGCTTAAAGATTAACCTCACACTAGCTCTCGATATGCCTTCTCTTTGTGAAGCCCCTAATAATTTCTCCTAGTGTTCTAGTAAGTATGTGTTCCTACTTAGAGTTGTGCTTTGGGTGTTTGTTGGAACTTGGATTAAATCAGATTTGATTTGAATGGAATTGTAGCACTGTTGCATTTGGATTCAAAATCAGCTGAAGCTCAAGTGTTTAATCAACTTGGTCAAAACAATGTTAGCTCTACTAGTCCTCCCCCTAGTCCATTTGGTAATGATCCTTTTTTTAAGTTTATCCTTTAAGGGAGAGACTTCGGTACACTAGATGTATGGTGCGCCAATTTCTTTTAAAGGCCCCAATCTAAATGAAATCTAACAGTTTTTAGGCAATGGTGTACCATACACCTTGTATGTCTTAGTCTCTTCCTTTGAGTTTTTATGCAGACATTTTATTTTTGGATTTTTATTTTTACTATAATGATGAATTTTTTTTTGGGTTGAGTAGGAGGAAGTTCTCTAGATGGAAGAAGCCAAGGAACAAATGGAGGGACAAAAACAAGAATGCCAAACAATGAAGCTTGTTGTTGTTAAAACTAATATATTTGCTAATAATATTGGAATTAAAAGATAAAAGGAATTTGTGAAGAAGGAGTAGAAATGAGAGAAAATATTCTTCTTTTAATATTGCTATAACTCTTATAAATACAAACTATAATTTTTCTCAAAACATAACACTCAATTTTTTTACTCAAACAAGCTCTTCAGAGCTTAACTCTAATTTGCTTACAAGCAAAACTAAGACATACACTCTATTTTTCTTTCTTTGCTCTACGAAGCAATCTTACTATTTCTTTCTCTCAAATGATACTAGAACTAGAAACTAATCTTACACATATATATAGCCTTGTAAAGTTGGTAATTGCAAGCCATGTTATAATAAATTATTATTTTTTCTTTTATCTTGAAGTCTGTTGCTGTTCGGCTCTGCTTTAATATTTTTTGCAGCTCACATTTGCCATATTTCATATGACAGTGCAATGCCCACTTTATCTCTTCCTTTCAATGTTGTAGCCTTCTCAGGTGAAGCTGTTGCCTTTCAAGTTCCAATGCTCCTAAAGCTTACTGCTAGTTTCTTCATGACTAAGTATATGGTTATTGTCATTTTATTTCAAAATAATTTAATAATTTTCAATAGCCTCCCTTTAAATTGATTTTGAAATAACACTGAGCATTATCTTTAACTTTTCAAATGTATTTGCTTTAAGTGGCTTTGTAAAAATATCTGCAACTTGTTCATCAAATCTGCAGAACTCTAATGTATTTCTTCATTCTTAATTAGTTCTTTGATATAGTGATACTTGATACCAATATGCTTACTTTTGCCATGAAAGACTGGATTTTTCGCTAATGTAATTGCTGACTTATCATCACACATGATTGTTGTTGAAAATTCTTATGCTTCTTTTAACTCTTCAAGTAATTTGTGAATCCAAATTGTTTGACACGATGAAGATGTTGCTGCCATATATTCAGCTTCTACAGTTGATAAGGCCATCACTTGTTGCTTCTTTAATGACCAAGAAAAAATACTATCTCCAAGATAGAAAACATAACCAGAAGTACTTTTTCTAGTTTCAATATCACCTATCTAGTCACTATTTGTATATCTAACTAAATTGAATTTATCAGAATAAGTATAGAATAATCCATGATCTTAAGTACCTCTAATATACCGCAAAATTCGCTTTGCTTCTTGTAAATGTCATTGATACAGTTTTTCTATGAAACAACTAATAATCCCAACTTTATAAATAATATTTAGTCTAGCAGAAGTCAAATAACGTAGACTACTAACTATGCTTTTAAAATAAGTTAGGTTTACTAGTTCTCCGCTACTTTCTTTCTTTATTTCGAGAAGTTCAACAATTGGGGTTTGGATTGGAATTGCTAATTCCATCTTGAACTTCTTCAAAATATCATTAACATACTTTTGTTGAGAGATGAAAATACCTTTATCACTTTGTTGCACTTCAATACCCAAGAAATAAGCCATTAATCCCATATTCATCATTTCAAACTGGCTAGTCATAGCCTTTCTGAATTCTACAAACATCTTTTCAGAATTTCCTGTAAATATCAAGTTATCAACCTAAAGGCATATAATTATTAGACCTCTATTAGCTTCTAACTTAATGTATAAAGTATACTTATAAAGACACTTGTGGAATCCATCCTGTAGTAGATATGCATCGATCCACATATATCATGCTCGAAAAGCCTATTTTAATCCATACAATGCTTTCTTCAAATGGTAAAATTTTTCTTCATGTCCTTTCTTTACATAGCCTGGTGGTTACTCAACATAAACTTCTTCTTCAAAATGTCATTTATAATGTTGACTTTACATTCATTTAATGAATTTTCCATTTATTCTGTGCTGCAAGAGCAAGAATCATTTGAAATAGTATCCATTCTAGAAACTGGTACAAATGCCTCAAAATAATCAATTTCTGACCACCGATCTGGCTTTGTAACAATTAACTTGACTATCAAGCTTGAACTTTGTCTTGTACACTCACTTGACATCAATGGGCCTTTTATTAGATGGTAAAGTTATCAACTCCCACATATCATTTTTCTCGATTGAATGGATTTCATCATCCATTATTTGAATCCATTGTTCATCTACTGCTACATCTTTATAGAAAATTGGATCACAATTTACAAATAGGTAAAAGTTCACAATTATTTCATCGACAATTGTATTTTCATTATCATTATCTAATGTGATCATATAATCATTCAAGCGGGCTAGTAACACTCGCTTTCGTTAGGATTTACTGAAGTTTCTGGAATTATTATTGGTGAAGGAGAACTTCTAATAAGATATGAATTATCTGGAACAGGACTGTTTAATTCAACTGACTTTGGTTCATCTATAATGACTCCTTCATGCTATTATTTGTTACTCTAATTTGGGTCCAAGCTTTATCTTCAATGATTGGACATCTTTACTGATAATTACTTCTTCTATCATTGGATTGTATAATTTGTATTCTTTGGTCATAGTATTGTAGCCAATGAAAATGCATTTCTGGCTTTTGTCATCTAACTTCTTTCTTCGCTTATCTAGAATATAGGGAAATGCAATACACCCAAATACACGTAGGAAGAAAACATTTAACTTGTTACCATTCCAGACTTTTTTAGGAGTTCTTCTAAAAATACTCTTTATTGGACATTTGTTTAATAAAAATACAATAAAGGCAACAGTTTCTGCTTAAAAAAATTTTAGCAAAGATTTAGCTTTCAGTAAACTTCTGGTCATTTTAATAATTGTTCTATTTTCCTTTCAGCTATACTATTTTACTGAGGAGTATAATTGATTGTCAGTTGACACTGAATTCCTTGACTTTTGCAAAAGTTTAAAAATTCATTTCATGTAAACTCTCCATCTCTATCAAATCTTAGAGTTTTCACATAAAAGTCATTTTGTTTTTCAATAAGTGTTATAAATTCTATGAATATCTTAAAAGCCTTTGATTTTTCTTTGAGAAAATATACCCAAGTTTTTCTACTGAAATCATTTACAAAAATTAAAATGTATATTTTGTGTCCAAGTGATTCTACCTCAATAGGACCATAGATATCTGTATGTACTAACTTCAATGGTTGTTTAGCTCTTCTAGCTTTCCTAACTAGAAAGGAATCTTTGTGCTATTTTTCAAGGATACATCCTTCACATTACTGATCAGGAATATCAATTATTGGTAAATTGATAACCATCTTCTTTTGAGCTAACAGCTTTAACCCTCGAAAGTTTAGATGACCAAACGAATATGCTATAACTAATTTTTATCGTTCAAGATTGTTGAAAGACTCATCAAAGCTTTTGTTTATAGATTTAAAGGAAACATATGATTTGGCATCATTTATACTTTTGCAATCATCTTGCCATTTTTATTTCTAATTGTGCAAATTCCATCCTGAATATTAAATTTGTGCCTTTTTTTAGAAAGCTAGCCTATACTAAATAAATTTCAAAAAAGTCCTAACACATAATAGACATCATCAATAGTAACATTTGTACCATTTTTAGATTGTATGTTGATGTCACCTTTTCCTATAATAGAAATTTTAGGTTTATTTCTAAAATTTACTTCTGCACATATAGATTCATCCATATGCGAGAAAAGCTCCTTTTTTTTCCATACATGTGATTATTGATTTTAGTATCAAGATACCATGTATTTACATGCTCCATATCTGACTCATTTATTTTGCACGCAAGCACCAAATTTTCTTTAACATCTACTACATTTGCACATTCTAACAACTCATCTGGCATCTTGGAGTAACATTCATTTTTGTAATGTCCAAATTTTTAACATCTATGATATTAAACATTAGATTTACTTTTTCTTCCCCCATAACCTGCTTGACTTTTGAAAAGATTATCATCATTTGATCTTTCTCTATTGATTGTATTAAAATGACCACCTTTTCCATGTTTTCGTCCTTATTTGCCACCTCGATAGTTTCCACGGTCTCAACTACCTTGATAACCTTCAGATCCTTGACCACCTTGGTAGTCTCCATGATTTTGTTGGACCATTCTGCTTTGTAAAGCTTGCTTAAAATTTGACCTAGTGGGCTTTTTGCTCATCTGTTGTTTATGTGTGCACAACGAACTCAATAACCTATCTACTGACATAAATAATATATCATGTGCTTTTTTAATTGCCATAACAATATATTCAAACTTTCCAGTCAGAGATCGCACGATCTTTTCTATAACTTTAGTGTTTGAAATATTTTCACCATTAGATTTTAATTGATTGACAACGGTTTGAACTCAATCAAAATATACAGGAATGAATTTTAAGTCATTCATGTTTAATGACTCAAAATTACCTCCTAATATTTGTAACTTTACTTGTCTGACATAGAGATGTACATGGTCGCCTGACCCAATTGGCTCGGCCTACAAAAATAAAGAATTTGGGCTTTTTTTTACCTTTTAGCCTGTTGGACTTTTTTTAAAAGTTCGATTAATAATTGGACCGAACTTAAGCTAAGATAAAAAAAAGTCTGATAGGCCCGACCCAACTTGATTATATTAATTTATTTTTTATAATATAATTATATATTAGAAAAATAATTATATCTAATTATTTTTAATATAAAAAAGATTAATTTGACATAATTAAATATTTTATATATTTAAATATTATATTATTTCTTTAAATATATAATTTTTATAAATAAAAATTATTTTTTACTTAAAAAATAAAAATTATATTTTACTTAAAAAATAAAAAAATTAAAAATTTATTTGGGTAATCGAGTTAGCCTGATGGGCCATTCATTTAAATAATCCAATTGGGTTGGGCCATAATTTTATATAGTTTGACCCGTTTGGCCTTGGCCTGAAATCCGTCTGGCCCATGTACAACTTCAGTCTAACATAATCATCATCTTTATAGGATCTCTGCAGAATATCCCATATTTTTTTTTATGTATTTATGAATGATATTTTTGCAAATATATAATCTTCAACAACTTTGAAAATCGCATACATTACTTTCTGATCTTTTCTTCTAGCCTCCAGCAATGCATTTTGCTTATTTTTCTCTAATGTATCAAACTCCCGTTAATCTTTTACCTCAGTATAGCCATTTTCCACTAAATACTATAGATTTTGAGATTTGAAGTATACTCTCAACTTGATGCTCCAGTTGTTAAGATTTTTGCCATTAAATTTCGGAAGCTGTAATTAGATTGAATTTGTTGCCATTGTATAACTGAGTGCTGATATCAAATGTTGGAACCAATATATTTGTTAATAATATTAACACCAAAAGATAAAAGGAATTTGTGAAGAAGGAGTAGAAATGAGAGAAAATATTCTTCTTTTAATATTGCTATAACTCTTACAAATACAAACTATAATTTTTCTTAAAACATAACATCCAATTTTTTTACTCAAACAAGCTCTACAGAGCTTAACTCTAATTTGCTTACAAGCAAAACTAAGACATACACTCTATTTTTCTTTCTCTGCTCTACAAAGCAATCTCACTATTTCTTTCTCTCAAATGATACTAGAACTAGAAACCAATCTTACACATATATATAGCCTTGTGAAGTCAATAATTGCAAGCTCTGTTATAATAAATTATTATTTCTTCTTTCATCTTGAAGCCTACTACTGTTCGACTCTACTTCAATGTTTTCTACGCCTCACATTTACCATCTTTCATATTACAGTGCGACACCTACTTTATCTCTTCCTTTCAATGTTGCAACCTTCTCATATGGGGCTGCCACCTTTCAAGTTCCAATGCTCCTAAAGCTCACCATCAGTTTCTTCATGGCTAAGTATATAGCTACCGTCATTTTATTTTAAAATAATTTAATAATTTCCAACAATTGCAACGTAAGAAGATTGTTGAAGAATCTACTTGCAGGCCTTGTAATGTGGCTTGTCTGAGCAATTAGGCTATTAAATTGATAAGATATGGAATGTATTTTTGTTTACAAAGCAATTATGGTTAAAATTAAATTAGTTTCACATGCTTTCGAAATTTAAGAGTGAATAATGTGTGTAGTTGTAAAAATAACGAAGTGAGTTATGGCCTTGTGCAGTGGCAGTAACATTTCCCTTTTAAAAGGGAAGAGAAATGTCAAGCCAACTATGTTAATGTGAACGATGTACTAGGAAAATCATATCATATTAATTATAGTAATTATTTAGGAGAATCATCTTAATTATGTTAATTATCTCATTATTAATATATAGAAAATCTTGTACATTTCATGATCAATGCATATTAGGAATAATTTTAGGGATAGGAATCATGATCAATACATATTAGAAAATTTCGAGAATTTATTCTCTTCATAACTTGTATATATTGTACTCATCTATTATTGAAATAATACACAAGATTACAACAATTATATTTGTTATGGTATTAGAGTGGCAGGGTAACCTAACCGCTGTGTGATTATGGCTGGACAAGACATGAAGAAGGTTAATGCCGCACAAATGCAGCAAGCTCATACTACAACAGCCATGTAGACATGGGGAGTCCCTGATGAACGTGAATCCTTTCCTGGGCTAAGCAATGATCAATGGATAGCCCTACTAAACATTCTTAATAACCATAAAAATATTACATCCACTAGTAAGTAAGTGAAAAATTCTTAGTTGCTGGATACAGGGGCTTCAAATCATATGACAGGTGATATAAGTTTGTTAATAAACATAGTTGATGTCTCACCTTATCCTATTAGGCTACCTGATGGAAGAAATGCAATTGCAGATAAGGAAGGAATAATAAATTTTGGAAAAGGCTTAATCTTGAATAATGTGTTATCTATCTCCAATTTAATGTGTAACCTTATTTCTGTCTCTCAATTGATATATGACTCAAACTGTGCAGTCATTTTTTCTAATAAATTGTGTGTAATATAGGACCGCACTCTGAGAATAGTGATTAGTGTGGGTGAACAGTAGAATGGGGTCTATCATTTTTACGCAGTGACCTTTATCCAGGTGTGCAAAGTAAGTGGAACTGACTTCTTTACCATGTGGTATAAGCGTATGGGACATCCTGCAAGTCAAATAATTAATTTACTTCCTGGTATTCAAATTAGTGATAAACATGAGAAAGTTTACGATATTTGTTTGAGAGCTAAGCAAACAAGAGATGTTTTTATTTCAAGTCAAAATAAAGCCATTGAACCCTTTAATTTAATACATTGTGATGTATGGTGTGCTTATTGTGTTCGCTCTTCTTGTGATGCTTCTTATTTTTTAACCATTGTGGATGACTTTTCTCATGCTGTGTGGATTTATTTATTGGTAGAAAAGAGTGAAGTTGGAAATATTCTTAAAAATTTTTGTGCTATGGTGAACACTCAATTTAACAAGTCCATGAAAATTGTGAGAAGTGATAATGGAGCTGAATTTAAAGCCTTGAAATCTTATTTCATTGAACATGGAATAATTCATCAAACTTCTATGGTTGACACCCCTTAATAAAATGGCTGTGTGGAGAGAAAAGATAGGCATATTTTAAATGTAGCTTGAGCTTTTCGATTTCAAACTAATCTACTTATTGAATTTTGGAGAGAATGTATTCTTACTATAGGATACTTGATAAATCACACTCCTACCACTCTTTATAAAGGTAAAAGTCCTCATGAAGTGTTATTTGGTAAAACCCCTATTTATTCTAATATTCGCACTTTTGGGTGTCTGTGTTATGCCCACAATCGACCCCGCCAAAAGGACAAGTTTAGTAAGAGAAGTCGGAAATGCATTTTTGTAGGATATCCTTATAGAAAAAAAAGGATGGCGTCTCTATGACTTGAAGAGTAGGGAATACTTTGAGTCTTGTGATTTTGTATTTTGTGAAAATGAGTTTCCTTTCATTGATTAGTCTTATGTAGCAAATAAATCTCATGCCCCCACACAGACCTTATGGAATGATGGTTCTCCTTTCATTGATGAATCTAGCATAGGTATGCCTGATGTAAGGGGGAGTAGTGAAGTAGAGGGACACATTGGGGAGGTATAAGAAGGAGGTTCGAATCCAAATCCTTGAGATGAGAATGTTGTGCTAGCACCACTTATAAATGAACCTCTTGGTTGAGGTCACAAAGAACGTTATCTATCAAGCAAGCTCAAAGATTATCTATGTCACACTGTGTATTGCGTTAATAACCCCACTGCTAAAGCACTCACTCCATCACAATCCTCAGGTACGTTATACCTTATTGCACACTATGTGACTTGTAGTAATTTTTCTATGAAACATAGACAGTTTCTTGCAGCAGTGACTTTTGGACATGAGTCATCTTGATTCTTAGATGCTGTTCGAGACCCCTTATGGCGCAAAGCCATGAAAGAAGAAATAGATGCTTTAGAAAAGAATGATACCTGGACATTGACAATACTTCCACTCGGAAAGAAGGCTATCGATTGCAAATGGGTGTATAAGATTAAGTATAAATCAAGTAGGACCGTGGAACGTCATAAGGCGAGACTAGTTATTTGAGAAGATAGTCAAAAAGAAGGAATTGATTACAATGAGACTTTTGTACCAATCGCAAAGATGGTTATAGTTCGAACACTTTTAGCCGTTGCTGCTGCTCGATCATGGATACTACATCAGATGGACGTTCATAATGCTTTCTTGCATGGTGATTTGGATGAGGAAGTTTATATGCAATTACCTCCTAGCTTTTCTAGTACATATCCTGGAAAAGTGTGCAAGCTCCAGAAGTCCCTTTATGGCTTAAAACAGGCGCCACAAATTGGTTTGCAAAACTTGCTGCCGTATTGAAGAAATATAGGTTCAAATAATCCCTTACTGATTACTCACTTTTCACTTATCATGAAGGGAATGTGATTTTAACTGTTCTAGTGTATGTTGATGATCTCATTATTGCAGGAAACAATGGAGATGTGATTGAACGATTCAAGCAGTATCTTAGCACATGCTTCTACATGAAGGATTTGGCTCTCTGAAGTATTTTTTAGGTCTTGAGATGGCCCAAGGACCTCAAGGGATTTTCTTATGTCAACATATATATGCTTTAGATATTATCTCAGAAACTGGGTTGTTAGAAGCCAAACCGGCCGATTTTCCTCTTGAACAAAATCATGGATTAGCCTTTGTTAATGGAGCTATTTTAGAGGATCCTGAGAAATATTGTCGTGTCATTGGGAAACTTATCTATTTAACCATATTTTGGCCTGAACTTAGTTACTCTATGCACATCCTAACTCAATTCATGCATTGTCCCCGTCAGGAACATTGGGATGCTGCAATAAGAGTGGTTCGGTATTTGAAAGCTAATCCAAGACAAGGGATCCTTCTTTGGTCAGATAGTAATTTACAATTATATGCTTACTGTGATTCTAATTGGGCCAGCTATCCTCTTAATAGACTTTCATTGATAGCATATTTTGTTTTATTAGGCCAGTCCCTTATATCTTGGAAAACCAAAAAGCAGGCCACAGTTTCCCGTTCCTTAACAGAGGCTGAATATAGATCTATGGCTACTACAACTTATGAATTGAAATGACTTAAAACTCTTCTGGGTGACTTATAGGTACCACACCCTCAACCTATGCAACTCTATTATGATAGCCAAGCAGCTATTTATATCGCAGCCATTTCAGTATTTCATGAACGCACTAAGCATATTGAAGTGGATTGTCATTTTATTCGTGATGAAATCCAAGATGGTAATATTATTACTATGCATGTACGAACTTACAACCAGCTTGCCGATATCTTAACTAAAGCTCTTAGGAAATAACAATTTAACTTTCTTTTAGGCAAGTTGGGCATTCAAGACTTTCATACGCCAACTTAAGAGGGAGTATTAGGAAAATCATATTATATAAATTATAGTAATTATTTAGGAGAATCATCTTAATTATATTAATTATCTCATTATTGATATTTAGAAAATCTTGTACATTTCATGATCAATCATGATCAATGTATATTGGGAATGATTTTAGGGATAGGAATCATGATCAATCATGATCAATACATATTAAAAAATTTTAGGAATTTATTCTCTTCATGACTTGTATATATTGTAGTCATCTATTATTGAAATAATACATAAGATTACAACAATTATATTTGTTACGATGCTCTCACTTGTTATATTTATGACATAATACATTTAAATATTATAGATTCTTTTAAATATTGAGATATACAATGGAATAGATATTATATTAAGATGATAAATAAAAAGGATTTTAAATATTTTTATATTATAGTAATTATCTTAAGAGAAAATAATGAATTTGAAAAATTATCATCATTTTTTAGCTTATATTACACATATAAATTTAAAATGTTATAATGAATTAGAAATTTGCTTACTAAAACATTTTTTTCTCTTTAGCATGATTGGAAAATTATTTAATATGCTGAATTTTTATGATTTGTTTGCTATCAAGAAAGTATGTTCATTCAATCCTAACTATTGCATTAACTCATGGTTTTTTAGTATACTAAAAATCAGATAAAAGAAAATCAGGCAGGACTTCCGCACCCTATAAACAATTGAGATTTAGGAACTTTGGACACATGACTTATTGGGAGGGCTTTGTACTCCACTAATTAAAGTATATATTGTTTAGAGGGTTAGTCCTTTTAAGTCAAATTATGATTAGGCTGTTAAGTCCATGACAGAAACTTTTTAAATTTTAAGTACATCATAATCGTCTTTTGTAATTTTTTTTGAATAAAGATACTTAAAAATTAATATTTTATTAAATTTTAATATTGAAAATAAAATTATGTAAGTCTAGCAAATTACAAAAAAATTATCATAACATATTTTATTTTAATAAAAATTATTAATTTATTTATATCACATAATACAATTTATTTAATAACATAAATATAGTATTTTTGGCTATATTGAAAATTTTTTTAAAAGTAGAAGATAAAATATTAAAATTTAAAAGATATATATTTTATATAATTAGAATTTTATATTATGTTTTTATAATTTTTAAATTATAAAAATTTTGCAACAAAATGCCTAAAGAATATAAATGCTTTGGTTTTAGACTATTAGTTTTTTTTAAGTCTCTGTCTTTTTATGAATAAATACGTACTTGTGAAATTTACTTTCCTTTGAAATGTTTTATATAAATTTTATTCATGTAAAATTTTTAATTTATTCAATTCCATATCCTTAAAGTAGAGAAGATTTTTAATACTGTATTAGCATTAAAAACTCAGTATTACTCCTATATAAAATAATGATATAATTACTTTAAATTTAATTAATTATATATTATATTTTTATTTATTACTTAAAATAATAATATAATAACTTAAAATTTAATTAATTATTTTTTATGATATTACAAATTTATTAATTTATTAATTTATTTATTTACTTATTTATTTTTATTAAATTAACAACTATATTTTTACATGCTTTTTAATCTTATATTCTATATAAATATCTTATGTTTTCAATTATTCTTAAATTTATTATATTTTAATTAAAAATTTAGCCCCTCTAATATGATTTCGTTCATGTTCCATCCCTACTCGTTCCCTTTACGAGATAGGAACCTTACCACCTAATTAGGGATGGCAAAAATATCCATGTTCAATGAATTTTATTCAAATCAATGGATATTTATCCAATAAATCTTATTTAAATTAGACCTACTCCTTAATGATTTGAATTTAGATTTATCTATTAATTATTTAATTAGTTCTGAGTCCTTTTTGGATATCATATGGGATCCATTAAAATATTAATTTATATAACACATAAATTTATCTTTTGTAAATATTCAATAAGTTTTATATTCATATAGGATACAGTATTAGATCTATTTAAATAATATATCTTATGATTAACTTATTATTATATAAAAATTAATATTTTCTTATGTGTGTGTGTGTGTGTGTGTGTGTGTGTGTAAAGATATTGTAATAGTTTATTTAAGATAAATAATATTAAAATATTTTATTTATCATAAAATAATATTAAAATCCTTGAATTTATATTAAATTATAAAGATATTTTAAAGTAATATTTATTATTTTATAATATTAAATTATACAACATAAGAGTATTTTATAAAATATAAATTAATAAATAATTATTTATGAGTTAATCCAATACAATCTTTATTTGATAAAATCAATAATAACATAATCCGTATTTACCTAAAAATTAATAAAGATAGTATAGATGAGTCAAAATAAAAAATAGATGTGAATAAGAAATGAATATGATCATTCATAATTATCAAATATAATTATTATTAGTAAAAATAAATTCTTATTAATTTATGTAATTATAACATATTATAATTATTATAATTTATATAGTTACAAAATCACAATAAGAAACATAAATATATACATATATGTAAATACATATATACTCTTTTTCTCTAAATTTTCTATAAAAATCTTATATTTTCTAAAAAATTTAATATAAGATATTAAAATTAATAATCAAATAAAAAATTTAAAGTTTGAGAGATTAAATACTTAATTTTGTTAAACTTACATATTTCAAAATTAATTTAAAAAATATAATAATAATTTTTTTGGCCTAAGCAATTCTTGTTGGATCTTACTTGTTTAAGTCATATCAAGTCTTTTCAAATTTTGAATCTAAAATGAATATGATGTTTTGGATTTTTGGTAAGTCCAATTTTTATTAAGTTTGGATTGTGTCTACCTAGATTTGATCTATTGTCATCCCTACACCTAATAAAGTTACAATAGCAATAAAAGATGACGAGTTAATGTCAAGTTTAGATAATATTGAAAATTGATTAAAAAATGTTGAATACCTTTATTTTATGAAAATTTCCTAAGTTATACATTATAATGCCATAAAATAAAAAGCTATACATTATTTTTTGATTTTTTCTACATGTATTTATTTTTCATTTTTTTAGTTGACAAAAAATTCCTCTTGTTCATTATATAGATTACTATAATTTTTTTTAATAATTTTTATATAAGTAAATGTATGGTTTCCTTAGAAAAAATAAAATGATTGTGAAAATGATATTTTTATATTTATTTAACTGAGTTAATCATGAAAAATTGTTACTAAGTGATATTTGATATTTTTTTAATTATATGAGTAATAATTTATTCAATACACATATGTAAAATTGAGAATTTGAACCTATAATATATGGAAAATAAAGTTTTTAGAGTGATGTTAAATGTTATTGCATTACTAAGGATGTTAGTTTGAAATTTTTTAAGTATTACTCACATAATTAATTTAATTTCATCAATTATTTTAAAAAAAATAATTTCATCAATTTTTAATATTAAATTTAATAAAAAGGGATAAAATTTACTGTTTAAATAAAAATAAAAAATAATTACAAATGATAACTAACTATAATGCAAGTAAAATTTCAAAAATTTAAGTCATTGACCATAAATATCACTTGACTAAAAGGAATAATTTCCTATATCATGTACATGATGATCAATAGAGATTAAAGGCCACCAATTGACCATGTGTGTCCGGGTTCCCACCTTTTCATTGCAGTTGGGGTTTGCAAGTTCGGGCCAAAAAAATGAGACCCAGAAAGCATAACTAGAAAAGAATTTTGAAAATGTCAAGTACAGGTATCGGAAGATTTGGTGTGGATTCTATAGCTCTGCATTATTGTTTTCATGGCAATTTTATCATGCCTGCCTTGTTCCCTAACTTGGATCTCGCGTTCCAACTTAGGTCTTTCACTAAATGCTAGTTTTCTAGGTTTGTCCATTTTGAAATCAAATTACTAGCCAATGGGGGACTAGGGAGACTGCTGAAAGAAAATATTAAGAGAAAAATACTTTGACCTCATCTGAAGTATTGGAAATTTATACAAATCTCCCATCTATTTTCAAAACTTATACAAACCTCTCCTTTGTTTTCAAAATAAATAAATAGAAATACATAGATCTCCCTCAAAGTTTTAAAAACTTACAGAAACCTCTCTTCTATTTTTAAAATTGGAGGGGAGGTTTGTGTAAATTTTTAAAACTTTGAGAGAGGTATGTGTATTTTTATTTATTTATTTTAAAAATAGAGGAAAGGTTTATGTAGGTTTTGAAAATAGAGGGGAGGTTTGTGTAAGTTTTGAAAACTAGATAGAAGGTCAGAGTAATTTTCTCTAAAATATTGTGTGATTTTCATCACATTTATATAAATAACTAATAAATTAATTAATAATTAATTGTTTAAAAAATATTTTATAAGATTAATTTTTAAATTAGTTGAAATTGTAAAATAATAATTATAAAATAATATAAAATAATATTTTTATAGAAATAAATATATAAATTAAAATAATTTATATTTATCTAAAGATTAAATTGTATTAAAGTAATTAAAATATTAAAAATAAAAATATAAAACTTAATATTTAATTAATTATGTTTTATGAACTTACATGTTTATTTATTTTTATAATTTTTATTTTATTACTTATAATAAAATTATAATAATTTAAAAGATAATTAATTATATTTTATAATATTATATATGTATTTATCTATTTACTTTCATTTGTAAAGGGTTTAGTAAAAATTAAATTATATTATTAAAAAAATTAATATTTACATTATGATGAGCATGAATTATAAATTAATAAAAAAATAAAGATAGATTTAAGAAATTAAAAAAATAAAAACTTATAAGTTATCCAAAGTAGTTTATTAAATTAAAATTTATTTTTTAAATAAGTTAATATGTAAAATGTTACACCTTTCTTAATTATCGATAAATTAGAAATTATGTTTTGAGGAAGAATGGTTAAAACAATTGATAAATTAAGGTGAATTAAGAATATTATGTGTAAATTATAGAATAAAATAGAATTAATAAAAATAAGAATATGAGAATATAATTTGGGTGAATTTTAATAGGGAAAGTTTATTAGAATCCTGAAGTATAAAATTATATACCAATATAAGTGAGTATATGAATATGAAAGAGGTTCAAGAGTATTTTTTTAAAAATGCCCCTGAGGCATTATTTTTCCCTATTTCAACCCTAATAACCTTATCTCCCTTTCATTTCTCCATTTCTTCCATTCTCTCTACATAATCCTCTTACTACTTCATTAATCAAGCAAGGGAGACTTCAAATCTTCTTAATTTCTTCGTTTAATCGAGTTAAGAATAATGCTTTCATCAAGAATTTCTCCTATTTCTTCTTGGTTGATGAAGAATTTGAAGTTTATTTGATTTTGTTGAGCATTTTAAACCTTAGCTCTAGAAACTATGAATTTTAATGTGGTTAAGGTTGAAAGATATTTAAACTAATCTTTTAACATCCTTTTCCATATAACTTGAGTGGATAGTCTAACTAAATCTATAAATTTTGAGGTTATATAAGGATATAGATTAAATATGGGTATATAAAGTGAGTGAATAGTTTAGCTAAATTTATAAATTTTGAGATTATATGAGGATATAGATGAAATATGGGTTGGTTTTGTGATTTTCCTTGATTTTAGTTTATTTTGATGTTATGGAAGTAATAAATAATGGAAAGAGGTAATATAAGATGTTAGATAAGTATATTGATGATTATACTTGAGTTTGATGTGCATTATATATGTTTATGAGGTGTTTTGGAATGGTTACACAGTAAAATTTTTGTAGGAAACGAAGTTTTTTATGTATGAATCGATTCTAAAGGTTCAGAAGTGAAACTAAGCTTTAAAATCTAGTGACCAATTAATTCTAGGGGTCCAAAGGTTGATCAATCGATTCTAGGAGTCCAAAGACCAAAATTGGACAAATGAATCGATTTATCGATTGCAAAATTTAATGTCAACTTTTAAGGGGCATAACTCCTTCATCTTATGTCTATTTTAAATAAATCACCTATCATTTTTAAGGTAATTGAGTCTACCTTCAAATGGAATCATTTCAAGTTAAAATCTTTTATATATTTTGAAATATCATAATAAGAGTGTACAAAGGTAAAAAACTTAAGATTTTAAAAGTGAGTTTTTTGCATTTATTTTCAAAAAGGTATAATCTTTTCAAAATTTAGCTAATTTAGGCAAATGACTAGTTTATAAAAAGCTAAATAAGTTTATTTTCATATGAAATGAGTTTCATGGATAATATATTTATAATTTTTAAGTTATTCATAAAAGACAACTCAAAGGTTATAGTTAAGATAACCATATAGTAACACATACCTCGTCTGTATTATGTTTTCATGACTTTTATTTGCCCAATATGAGTATTTGGTCACTAAACACTAAAGATAGTGTGGTTCATGATAAGTATAGGATGATTACATAGGTTAGATGATCATAACATGAGAAAGTAGAAGTTATATGATATAACATATGATGTGATAAACTTATTGCATTATTTATGAAATGAGATATATATATTAAGAAATAATTTATGAATTGAGTACCATAATATGTATGAGCACTCGTACCTATTCTAGAGGACATGATGGTATTGATAAATATTATGATGTCTAATGAAATTGAATTGTTGTTGTGTTGAATAGAACTTAAACTCTAATATTTAAATTGCATTGTAAATCGTGCCATGAGTGGCATTAAAAGTGAGAAATAAGATGAAGGTGATGTTGTGAATATCGGATAGGAAATTTTCGATAATAAAACGAGTAGGATATAAGGTTAGTCCAAGAGAAATAAGAATGGAACAGGTAAGTAGGGTATAAGGTTATCCCGGAAGTCAAAAAAAAGATGAATGCATATTGTTTGCTATTTGTCCATTCAATGGAATATAATTTTGAGTGTAATTGTCATGAGTATTAATACATAATACATTGAAAATGAAATGACTATATGGTAACCTCAGTGTTGATGACTTTTGCTTACTAATATGCTTAATTGTGATTTAGTTTGTTAAGGTAGGATAATCCGATAAGTAAATTATTGTTGTTCGTATAGATTATTTACTCACTGAATCCCAAACTCACTCCTTTGTATTTTATTTTATAAATTCTCAAGTTGAACTTCTACCTCTATCTCCTCAGAGCTAGAATTCATGAGAATTTATTGATGGTATGTTGGTAGTATAGTTTCGTATATATAATATTTTAGGCCTCTTGTTTGTCATAGAAATAGATAGGGAGAATGTTGAACTGATTTCCTATTGAGTTAGTTAAGTTTACTTATCCTCATTTTGGAAGAGTTATAAACATACCTAATTTTTTTATCTTTTATAAAAACCTTATTGAAGGTTCTCAGTTTAAAATGCTATATTCTTTATAAATATAAGACATTTGCTATTATGAATCAAGATATTTAGTTAGGAATAGATTGGTGGAAATCATATAGGGGTTCTGCGTTGATCACAATTAGGTTAGGGTCATGACATAAAATACATTTAAAACTTTACTTATAATTTATTAATCAAATTAATAAATTATAAATTAATTTATTTATTTTCCAAAATAGAGTCCAAATGGGGAGACTACTTAGAGGAAAAATTTTCTATTGTTATCATGAATTCCACTTTCAGCAAGTTGAAAAACATTCTTATGCATCCCTCAATTTCTTATTTATCCATTTTTTTTTTTAGTTTTGAAAAGATAATAACATGAGAGTATATAATTTTTTTACTAGATCCATCATTTTAATATAAAAAAAATTGTATCTATCCTACCACAGGCACCGTGGTTGACGTTACCAATCCACCAATGGAAGTAGCATTTTCGGTGTTCTGACATGAGGCCTTCTGAATTTTTCCGTTTTGAAACAATATCCCTTTTCACATGTTGAGACCAGGATCTCTGTGTTTCTCAAAAAGCTTGGTACTTTAAAAGTGATCCGTATTGTAGTTAAAAAGAAGAAAAAAAGGAAAATAAAGAAAGAAAGAAGAAGAACAAGTTTTATTGACTCTCTTGCAATTCACAATTACACTTTTTATTTTTTTTAAATTATAAATATTACCCTCTTTTTATTCTTTCGCCATTACAAAATATAATAATTTTAATTTTTTAACTGTAGTTTTTTTTCTTAATAATATTTTTAATAATCAAAAGACAATTTTTGTATCTATCCTGCCACAGTGGCTAATGTTACCAATCCACCAATGCAAATAGTATTTTCTGTTTCTCAAAAAGTTTGGCACCTTAAAAGTGATTAGTATTGTAGTTTAAAAAAAAGGACAATTTATATTGACTCTCTTAAAATTTACAATTGCACTTTTCATTTTTTTAAAAATTATAAATATTTACTCTCTTTTTATTCTTTCACTATTATGAAATATAATAATTTTAATTTTTTAACTATAATTTCTTTTTAAATAATGTTTCTAATAATTAGAAGATAATTTTCTTACATTTTTATATATAAATCTGTCTTCTCTTTAAAAGATTGCATGCCTACTGTATTTTTATTTTTCAGTAATATAGCATATTTGTACATAAAAATCTAAAAAATTTTCTTCCAATCATTAGAAATAATATTAAGAAAAGAATTATAATTAAACAATTAAAATTATTGTATGAAAGAATAAACAAGAGTTGATGTGTATAATTTTAAAAAATGAGAAGTATTAAGTATAATTAAGTCAAATTTTAGAAAAGATGAATATAATTTACCTTAAAAAATTACAATCTACTTTTCAAATCACATATTTATCCATCATTTCATGTGATTGCAATTAAAGCGACCTATGAACACCACATCTTATAATCAAACAGATTAGTTTCACGTCATTTTATTTCCACTTTCTGATCGTTCATATTTGAACTTGATATCATCATTAGACAGTCTGTTTGGAATTTAGCAAAGCCTGGAACACAATCGATGACTTTTCATACTTCACATTGAAAATTGTATTTAAGAACATTGTACCATCTTGTCTTTAGACTTTCGTTGCCATTGACCAGGTCAGAACCAAATGCCACTCAATATAAGATAGATATTTTGAATGAGCAGTTAGAAGCCAGAAGCAAAAGTTTACAAATTCTCAAGACTCCGAATTTGACTCTAAAGATGTTGGGTCAAGCAATGATGCGTGAACTAGGGGGCGACAGCAGTCGATCAAAGGGTTCATACGTAGTGCGTTGACTTGACCGGCAAACCATAGTACGAGTTCCTACCCGACTGCATATAATTCAAGAAAATCACATGTTTCACTCCGTCCTCCCAAATCTCACAATCTCTATCTGAATTCTAATAGCCCCTTGATGGCTTCTAACTGCTGCAGAGCTTTTCCTCCATTTCTGCTAGTGCTAGCATTGATGTTAATGAACTACGACTGCGCAAATGCAGATTCTGCAGAGGAAAAACAGAAATGTGCAGAGCAACTGACAGGACTGGCCACGTGTCTGCCATACCTCGGAGGAGATGCCAAAGCACCGACACCGGATTGCTGTGACGGTCTGAAACAAAACATAAAGAACAATAAGAAGTGTATCTGTCTAATCCTTAAAGACAGGGATGATCCTGATCTGGGCTTGAAGATTAACCTCACACTGGCTCTCGGTATGCCTTCTCTTTGCAAAGCCCCTGATAATTTCTCCCAGTGTCCTGGTAAGTATGTGTTCCTACCTAGTGTGGTGTTTTGGGTGTTTGTTGGAACTTAAGATTAAATCAGATTTGATTTGAATGGAATTGTAGCACTGCTGCATTTGGATCCGAAATCGGCTGAAGCTCAGGCGTTTAATCAACTTGGTCAGAACAATAGTGGCTCTGCCAGTCCTTCTCCTAGTCCATCTGGTAATGATCTTTTTTTAAAATTTTATGCAAACCTTTTGTTTTCGAATTTTTGTTTCAACTCTAACGATGATTTTTTTTTTCTATTGGGTTGAGCAGGGGGAAGTTATCCTGGTGGAAGAAGCCAAGGAACGGATGGAGGGACAGAAACAAGTACGCCTAACAATGGAGCTGATTCCCATGGAAGAAGATTGTTGGAGAATCTGCTTGCAGGACTTGTAATGTGGCTTTTGTGAGCATTTGGGCAATTAATTTAGTAAGATATGGAATGTATTTTTGTTTAGGAAGCATGATTAAAATTAAATTAGTTTCGCATGCTTTCGAAATTCAAGAGTGAATAATGTGTGCAGTTATAAAAATGACTGAATGGGTTGTGGCCTCGTGGCACTGGCAGTAACGTCTCTCGTTTAAAGAGCAAAAGAAAAATATCAGGCAAATTTTGCAACAATCAACCTAACCATTAGATTTATACTTTATCTTGTATACCCATTTGACACTAATTAACTTTTTATCAAGTGGTAAAGTTGTTAATTCTCACATATCATTTTTCTTCATTAAATGGATTTCATCATCCATTACTTAAATCCATCGTTCATCTACTGCTACATCTTCATAAAAAATTAGGTCATAATATGTAAATAGGCAAAAATTCATAATTGTTTCATCAATAGTTGTATTTTCATTATCATTATTTGATGCGATCACATAATCATGCAAGTAAGCTAGCTTTACTCACTTTCGTTAGGGACGTGCTAAGATTTCTGGAATTATTAATGGTTTTGTAACAATCAACCTAACCATCAAATTTATACTTTATCTTGTATACCTATTTGACACTAATGGACTTTTTATCAGGTGGTAAAGTTGTTAATTCTCACATATCATTTTTCTCCATTAAATGGATTTCATCATCCATTGCTTAAATCCATCGTTTATCTACTGCTACATCTTCATAAAAAATTGGGTCATAATATGCAAATAGGCAAAAATTTATAATTGTTTCATCAATAGTTGTATTTTCATTATCATTATCTAATGCAATCACATGATCATGCAAGTAAGCTGGCTTTACTCACTTTCGTTAGGGACGTGCTAAGATTTCTGGAATTATTAGTGGTGGAGAAGAGCTTCTAATAGGAAAAGAGAGCTTCATCATCCATTGCTTGAATCCATCATTCATCTGCTACTACATTTTCATAGAAAATTAGGTCACAATTTACAAATGAGCAAAAATTCACAATTATTTCATCAATAGTTATATTTTCATTATCATTATCTGATACGATCACATAATTATGCAAGCAGGCTGGCTTCAATCACTTTCTTTAGGAACGTGTTAAAATTTCTAGAATTGTCAGTGGTGAAGGACAATTTTTAATAGGAGATGGATTATCAGGAACATATCTATTTATTTTAATTGATTTTGGTTCATTTTCTATAATGACTCCTTGCTATTGCTATTCATTATTTTGATTCCAAATCCAAGCTTCATCTTCAATGAATTTGATATTTATGCTGATAATTACTTCTTCTGTCACTAGGTTGTCTAATTTGTATCCTTTTGTCACACTACTGTAGCCAATGAAAATGTAGTTCTGGCTTTTATCATCTAGCTTCTTTCTTCACTCATCTGGAATATGGGGATATGCAATACACCCAAATACATATAGGAAGGAAACATCTAGCTTGTTACCACTGCAAGCTTTTTTAGGAGTTCTTCTAATAACACTCTTTGTTAGACATCTATTCAATAAGAATACAATAGAGGCAACAATTTCTGCTCAAAAGGATTTTGGCAAAGCTCTAGCTTTCAACAAATTTCTAGCCATTTCAACAATTATTCTATTTTTCCTTTTAGTTATCCAATTTTGTTAAGGCGTATAACTGACTGTCAGTTGACATTGAATTCTTTGACTTTTACAAAAGTTTAAAAATTCATTTAATGTAAACTCTCCACCTCTGTTAAATCTCAAAGTTTTCACATAAAAGCCATTTTGCTTTCCAATAAGAGTTATAAATTCTATGAATTTCTCAAAAGTATTTGATTTTTCTTTAAGAAAATTTACTCAAGTTTTCTGTTGAAATCATCCACAAAAATTAAAATATACCTTTTGTATCCAAGTGATTCTACCTCAATTAGGCTATAGATATCTATATGTACTAACTCTAATGGTTGTCTAGTTCTTTTAACTTTCCTAACTAGAAAAGAATTTTTATGCTACTTTCCAAGGATACATCCTTCACACTGCTAATCAGAAATATTAATTTTAGGTAAGCTAATAACTATTTTTTTCTGAACTAATGGCTTCAACCCTCAAAAGTTTAGATGATTAAATTGGAGATGCCATCACCAATTTTCATCCTTCAAGATTGTTGAAAGACTTATCAAAGCTTTTGTTTGTATATTTAAAAGAAACATATGGTTCTATATCATTTGCACTTTTGTAATCATCTTACTATTTTTGCTTTTGATTATGCAAATTCCATCCTAAAATCAATTTTGTGCTCTTTTTTAGAAAGCTAGCCTGCACTTAGTAAGTTCCATAAAAGTTCTGGTATGTAATAAACATTAGTGATATAGTAACATTTTGTATCATCTTTGACTTGTATGTTGATGTCGCCTTTCCCCATAATAGAAATTTTAGATTTATTTCCAAAATTTACTTGTGCATGTATAGATTCATCCAAATGTGAGAAAAGTTCCATTTTTTCACATATGTGATTGCTGGTTCCAGTATCAAGATACCATACATTTGCATGCTCCATACTTGACTCATTTGTTTTATATGTGAGTGCCAAATTCTCTTCAACATCTGCTACATTTGCACGTTCTAATGACTCATCTAGCATCTTGGAGTAACATTCATTTCTGTAATGTCTAAATTTTTTGCATCTATGACATTGGACATTAGAGTTGTTTCTTGATCCACCATAACCTTTTTGACTTCTAAAAGGATTGTCATCATTTAATTTTTCTTTATTAGTGGTATTAAAATAACCATATCTTCCATGTCTTCATCCTTGTATACCATTTTGATAGCTTTCATGTCCTCAACCACCTTGATAACCTCCATGATTTTATTAGACCATCCTACTTTACAAAGCTTGCTTAAAATTTGAGCTGGTGGGCTTTTTGCTCATTTGGTATTCATGTGTGCACAACAAGCTCGATACCCTATCCATTGACATGGATGATATATCATATGCTTTTTTAATTGTTGTAACAACATATTCAAACTTTGCAGTCAAAGATCACATGATCTTTTTTATAACTTTTGTGTCTGAGATATCTTCACCATTGGCTCTCAACCAGTTGACAATAATTTGAACTCAATCAAAATATGCTAGAATGGATTTTGAGTCAATCATATTTAAAGACTCAATCATCTCGTAGTGTTAGTAATTGTATTTATCTGACATGATTATCACCTTTGTAGGATCTCTGCAATATATCACACGCTTCTTTTGATGAATTTATAAATGATATTTTTATAAATATATGATCTTCAACAGCTTTAAAAATCACGTACAATACTTTCTAATCTTTTCTTTGGACCTCCAACAATGGATTTTGCTTATTTCTCTCCAATGCATTAAACTCCTACTAATCTTTCACTTTATATAGCCATTCTTCACCAAATTCCACAAATCTTGAGATTTGAAGTATACTTTCAACTTAATACTCCAATTATTGAAATTTTTGCCACTAAATTTCAAAAGCTATAATTGGATTGAATTTGTTGTCATTATATAACCAAGCATTGATACTAAATATTGGAACCAATAATTTGTTGGAACCAATATAAAAAAAAAATCTGTGGAGGAGTAAAAATGATAAAAAAAATTCTTCTTTCAAAAATTATAATAATCTCACAAATACAAATGTACTTTAATTTTTCTCTCACACCTTATTATAAAATATCACTTAATATAATTTTTCTCTCGTGATACAAGGATGCTCTGTGAAGCAACGCTTAATTTGCTTTCACGTAAAAACTAACTCTTATATCATTCAAGTTAAATTTGGCTAAAGTACATGTCCTTATTTATAAGTCGAGTTTAGTCGGCCACAAAATATAATAATACATTTCAAGTTCCCAAGCTGTTTTATCTTATCAAGCTGTAATATAATAGTTCGGCACCCACTCTGACTTCCAAGATTTCAACTTGCTTTTTGTGTCTTCATGGGTTGCTGTCTTTAGTTGGCTGCCTTCTTTACAAAGTTACCGCATACTTCTTGCTATGCCATCTTTCAATGCCGCCTTTTGTTTTGTTTTTTTTTTCAAAATTAATTTAACTAATTCCAACTATTGGAGAGTCAAATATGTAGTGCTAGTCCTATTTTCCTGATGCGAAAGATGGCAATAATTCCCATATTTTTCTTTGGTCCAGTCCCAATTGCCATCTTGGTTCCATCTTTCACATTAAGACCCACCATTCAGAACCTACTGCGCCATGAGTGGGAATTTGAAATTGAAATTATGTACTGTTACAAAGAAGAAAATTACTTTACTGATTGAATGGCTAATTATGAAATCAAATTTAGCTCACGACTTTATAGCTTCACTAGTCCTCCCCCGTACTATCACTCATCTACATGTCGTAAGGGTTCCTTCAATCGGAACAATTCCAATGTCTTAGTTTTTGGGCCCTTTCTATGGGAAAAAAATGCGAATACTACCTTTAGTTTACATTAAGAGCCACCATTTGTCATATTCAAGAATTCTACAGTGCTAGTCCTAATTTCCCAGATTCTATTTTTTAGCCTAAAAAATGCTGTCCTTCACTGCTTTTAATCAAGTACGTGAATTGGATCATCGGAATTTGAATTAAATTTCTTATATATGATTATATAAAATATAATGGGTTAGATTTAATTTCTACTACTTTACATTAAGAGCCACTACATGTCAAATTCGAGATTTCTACAGTGCTAGTCCTATTTTCCTAGAGTCTATTTTTAGCGTAAAAAATGCTGTCCTTCACTGCTTCTAATCAAATAAGTACGTGAATTGGATCATCAGATTTTGAATTAAATTTATTATATATAATTATATAAAATATAATGGGTTAGATTTGAGTCTCGTTTAATTTTTTTGAAAATTTTATCCAGATCAATTCAATTAAAACTACGTATAATTGGAGACCTTATCCAATAGTTTAATTATCTTTATTTTTATTATTGTTTAAAGTAAAAATAAAATCTTTTATATTAAAAATACATATTTAAATAGATAATAAACATGTAAATATATGTACTATTTAATTATATCAAATTAAATATTTTTGCATCAAAACTAGTTAAATATAATTATTTTTATAATATATAATTATATTAGTAAAAATAATTTATATAACCAAGTTGGGCCACCTGAATTATATAATCATAGTCTAAATCTGGTCTGAATATCAATTAGATCATGAAAAAAAAATTCAATTAAAAACTAGATCATAAAGAAAATTCAAATCCTATATTTTTTAAGATTGGATTAATCAGGTTAGACAACATGTTTTCTTCTAAAGTGCTTGTGCTATATTCCTGTCGTCTATTTTCAGCAATTAGTTCTAAAATGTTGATTCACTCTCATTGCATATATAAAATAATTTTAAGACTCAAATGTTGATTCACTCTTAGTGCATATATAAAATAATTTTAACACTCACTCATCTATCCAAAGTAATTAGTGTAAGCTTTACATCCCCTGCTTATGAAACTCAAAGCTAAGCTTCAACAATCAGCAATAACAAATACAAGCCTTCAGTCCATTAAACCACTTACGAAAAGGTTAGACCTATATGAAACCATGTGTGTTTTATAATATATCCTAAGAGGAACCATATATTCGAGAAAATCCTAAGGTTGCCTGTTTTGCTTACCCCAATAACTTTTCTCCCAGGAATTCACTTGCTCAATCGAACTTTCCTTTTCCCTTATCCGAGAATGTAAGGATGGAGGGTCGAATGGAAGAGGCATGTCGCATGGGTTGGTGTTTGCAGGAGCCTTCACCAACGAATCAATCATAAATTTCTTCACTAATCCTTCTGCACCACATACCATTGACTCCGGACAAAGCTCAATAGCTTGTGCACTTTTAGAGGGCTTGTAGTTTAAGAGATTGGCGTAGGAATTTAAAAGATGAAACATGTAGTCGTACACAAAATCCATCTTCAATTCTTCTTGAATGAAATCACTCGCCGTTTTCCCGATATCCTGTGCCTGATCAATTGGAAAACTAAGATGTGAAAAGGCAAGATAAGATGAAAGTCAATAATTCATTTTAATGAACAATAAGAACTTTGATATTACCCTTTTTTTGTTATTATTGCCCCATTCAACAGCAAATTTAATGGATCTGCACTTGTCGTCTTCCTTGATGGGCCAGTAGTGTTGCAATGGAACTAATCCTCTTGTGAAGAAGTCGTAATAATGAGGTTTTACCAGTAAGGTGACAGAATCGCAGGCTAAAATATACTTTTCACTGACAGACCAAGCAGACCCTTCAATGTAGATCTTGTATCTGCATGCATGCATCACCAATGGAAGAAAAAACATTAACTTTAATGATACTGCACAAACCAAGTTATGCAGACAAGAACCTGATCTTGTGCACCTTCATGTCTTCACACACAGTGTAAATATATTAATGTCTCTCACCTATGAGTACATTGGGCTGCCAAGTCTGATTTCCTGTACCCTTCTTGTGATTCTCGTCCCCAGTCCTACGAGAGAATCTCTGGTTGTTATAATCGTGGTCAACTTGCAAGTTGCAATAATGTTCAAACTAAAATCCTAAACTAACAGGTGAAAGTAGGTCAATGGCTCTTATGCAGCTCTAACTCCACAAACTTCTGAAATTAAGTTCTGAATTTTTTATATCTATTAAATTAAACTTTATAAATTTATCCCACCATTTTGTATTTAATAATAATTCTTGATTTTTTTTATCACATCATTTTATATCTAATAACAGTTCTTAGATTTGCATTGAAAATCTAATTTCAAATCACATTTTTTATACATATACTAGCAAACAGTGGAAATTTACAGCTGAACTCAAAGTTTCAATTTTGGGAATTGTAAATACTTATTTGAAATGGAGTTTAAGAGAAGATGAGAATGAATATCAACCTGCGAATACAGACGAGCATTCCATTCTTGTTGTTCAGTTACATTGCATTTAAGGAGGTCTTGTCTGGTTTCGGCAACAGTTGGATTGCCTTTCCAGTAAGCATAAGGCTCTCTATTCATCCATTTTATCCTCTCGTTTCCTTCTTTCAATTCTCCCAACAGAATCTCCCAGGGCTTTAAGTTAACCTCCGGCCTATTTCCATAGAAATATCACTTTCTCATTTCTGAATGCACAAACTAAGCTTTCCAGAAGAAAACAGGATTTATCTTAGATTTGACTTACCATCCCCAGAAGGACCAATCAGGGAAGACAATATCCAAAGTGTCATCATTCCCACAATATCTAAAAAGAGGAGGTGCAATCGTGGTATTGGGACCCACTATAGTCTGCTGACGAAACCACAGGCCAATCAACGCAATCAAACATGATCTCTAAATCAGGCAATTTCCCAGGGTACCTCCGCAGTAACTGGAGGATCCCCCATATGGTATAAACATCTCTGGTCTGAAATGCCTTCTCATATGTCTCCAAATAAGCTCTGCCATCTATTATAACCAGTTTGAAATTCGCTGTTTGCCTTGCTCTTTCTACCATTTCCTTTGTTATTCCTGTGCGGGCCCATGGACGAAGATCTTCATGAATCCAACGGAAGTAGTCTGGACACGTGGCTCGAGGTAAACTATCACCATCCTTTTCTCGTTGGGAAGAGGTCGGATAGTCTGAGGGACATGTCTGAGTGAGGTTGTATGCCGTGCAGTTCACTGGGATGTCGATCTGCTCCTCGGGCGTTTTCGGTGTTTCTGCCACCTTATAAAGGTCCGTGGCCATTGTTTTGGACCTCAGTATTTGTTTCGAACCTGAGTTTCCGAAAATAACCTGTAACAACAAGAAGTCAGTAGCTATCCTGGTTTAACTTTCGGTTTTGTGGCACTAATTAATTAGCTTAGGTGTCTGAAAGGGGTGGGACCCAGGGATTTGCAAGAATTTCTCGCTGATTAGGGAATAATGACGGGCCCCACTTATTGGTTCTGGCATTAACGCTTTGTAAGAACGTGTGGCTTTAAATTTTTATCTCTCTTCTGATTTCAATTCCTGGTAAACGACGCTAGCAACGTGCATTAGGCCTTAGGACTTACAAATACGTAGCAAACGCAGGGATTCGGAGAAGCTTAATGCTTCTGGCTGTCGTTCCTTTAAAATGCAATCTTTTACAGAAAAATACCATGTGTGGGTGCGGGCGCGCGTATGTTGAGGGAGGGGGATGTATCTATATATATTATATCAAAATTTTTTATATTTAATATAAAATATTTTAATTTTAATATTTTATAATTATATTAGTAGGATAGATAGAAACTACTGCTGGTATTGTAAATAATTAATAAGTTAATTAATAATTAATAAATTAAATAATTATATAAAAATATTTTATGAAATTAATTATTAAATTAATTAATATTATAAATATATAAATTATATTAATAAAATAATATATAAATTAAATAATTTATATTAATGAAGCATATAAATTCATAAATAATAAAAAGAATATGGTTAAATTTAAAAAAAAAATTTAAAGAGATAAGTAATTCATAAATTATAGAATCATTAAATCAAAATTTTTTTAATAAATTAGTACATGAAATGCTTCTAAAATTTAACTTATAATTTATTAATTAAACTAATAAATTATAAATTAATTTATTTAAAAGAAATTGAGAATGAGAAAGTTATCTTTGAGTACCACTATTCAAATGATATCAATTAATAACATATTAATTTATTTTATTTAATAATTAATTAAATATAAATAATAAATTAATAATTAATTATTATTAATTATGATAAAAAATTTAAATTAATTCATAATTAATTATTAAATAAAATACATTAATATATTATTAATTGATGTTATTTAAGAGATAGTGCTTAAAAATAATTTACATATTTCACATTGAAAATGCATCTTTCATAAGCAGGAGCATCAGGCATGACACCTGTAAACAACAATGTCGTCTAGAATGATTTGTGCACAGACCATTTTTTTACAATTTTTCTGGGAAAGGCATTTCTCAGTAGTTTTGGTTTGTAATTAAAACTATCTTTGAATGCCAGTACAAATAAAAATATCATCATGTCCTTAGATTAGTTTTCAACTTACAGACTCCCTGCAACTTATATTTTCTTCAACATTGCGCTGGCCCATGCCAAAAAGCTCGAGGCAAAACTTTTGTTGCAGAAATTAAACATGCTGTAATATTAAGATTATTTCTCTATAATTAGTTGTTGCAGAATCAATTTTCTTCAACCTAGATTATGTACCACCAGCTGATTGTCATTTGACGCAGTTTTACTGGAAGTAAAAACTAAGGTGAATGCTGTTATGCTCCGACCCGAGAAAGAATTGCAGGTCCGACACAAACATGATGCGGAAAAAGAAAACAACGTTACAGAAAGAGAAATTTCTCGAGCGAATCAATGTCCGAGGCAAGCGGGGAGGGAAATACTTACAGTGGTGTCTAGGAAGCGCGTGAAAACCAACGCGCCGACGATGAGGACGACGGAGAAGATAAGCAGTGCAGATCTTGGCCACTTCATACATGACCTGGACGTCGTGTCTTGATAATGGCGAATTAGGCCCGATCCGCTATTTTCATACCCGGTCAATTTCTGCATTGTGTTGTTCTCTTTTGGTTTCCTTTTTCGGCTATATCCTGCTATTCTGAAAGCGGTCATCACACATTTCTTTAAATGGGTGGCTGAATTTCAGCCAATTCAAGCCTTCTCTGCTGCAACATGAGAGGGGTTCTTTACATTTTGTTTTTTCCGGTGAGTAATAGTGCAATTGAAATTGAAAAATAGAAAGAACAGAAAGGACGGACCTTGTAAATTTGTGATCGAGTGTCTCTGTTAAAATCAAGAATAACTAGAGTTGAAAAAAACATATGGCCTTTGTGTCTGTGACAAACTGAGTTAAAGAACATAAATTACCGTTTAACTTTTAAGCAAAGGATAGAACAGAGATCAAAAGGACAAAAATGAAAAATAATAATAATAATAATAATAATAACAGAAGCGTGAGAAAAGGGTAAAGAGATTAATGAGAGAAGGAGAGAAGAGGATGGGAAGGAGAGATGGAAGTGTCAAAATGGAGACATGTTTGAGGTGAAAGCTCGTCGAAATTAGAGGCATTAGTTGATGATCCAACTTTCACTCTGCTATTTATTTATCACAAATATGGAATGGCAGAAGACAGGGAGGGCTACTATATTGGCGGTGTGATTGGTGAAGACGAATTTGGGACCTGCAAAGTTGGAGCCCTACTATACTTCCGGTTCGGGGGTCTCTCTCGAATTTTGGAATTGTTACAACGTCTTATTAAATATTTGCAGCAGTATATGACATGACATCTATCAATGTGTTAACGTGTCAATCAAATTTCAATTTGTGAAATTTTATTATGAGTTATTTCTTATTCAAATAAATTTTTTTATTTTTTTTAATAATAGAAATAGTAATTGTACCAACAATAACTTGTATTCGAATATCAAATATAATAAAGAATAGAGATTTCTCTGGTACTCAATGCTTACCATATTCTATGGTACTCAAGGTTGAGATTGATTATTGTGGTTACATGTGGAAGGGAGACCTACTCTGGCCGGTTGCTAAACCAAATTATAATTTGACCATTCTCCCTCAAATATACTTATGGGCAATTTTGCCCTCGTCTGTATAAGGAGGAAGATTAGCTACATTTTGTTCTTTTAAATAGGAAAGGATGGCCATCTTCAAGGAAATTCCTTTCATGGATCACAATGCCAGTTGAAGATGATAGAGGGAAACAGAACATCGAACATGCTTTGTAAGATTCACTTGAATAAAATGCAACATGGGCTGCAGTTGTTGAGCAAATTTGGATTAGCAACGATGATAAGCTGATGACAGCGTTGTAGGTGACCGCAGCAGTTGTATCATGTATTGGTGTGATGTGTAAGGCAAAAGTTAGTATCTTCTAATTTCTCCATTTATGTATAAAAAGTTTGCTTTATTCAGTTGTAGCCATATCGACATCAAGTTCGTTAGCAGAAAAAAAATAGGAAAAATGTCAAGTTCACTGATTGTTTTTATTTAACGTGTAATTGGTTCAAAAGACATATGATTGATTAAAAAAAATGCTTTATATCAATCTCGTATTGTGGAAAAATGGTAAGATCATAAGAGATGTGGTGTTCTTTGATTCTTTCATTCACAACAAATTGTTCCAAATTGCTTGCACTACCACACATGGCTTGGAGGTGGCCCTTGTTGAAGCCTTTTTTCTGGTTTATGTATAACCTATTAGTTATCACAAAATTCTTATTCTTCTATCTCTTTTATAAGAGTTTCTATTTTCAAACAGAAATTGCATGTAAGCCACCTTAAAATCTCCTTTTGAGCTTTAACTTTAGGCAAAATGGGAGACCTTTGTCAAACCCTAACAGCTTTCAACGGCAACCATCCATCCTCAATCTCCTTTTAAGTTTTTAACTTCAAGCAAAATGGGAGGCTTCTCAGACAAGAAACAGTAAGGGCAAATTTAGTATTTTGTTCTTCCTTCAATCTCATTAAAAATAGTTATACATCATTGTCAACGAACGGCTGATATGTGGCTTCACCTTTTTAACGGCTTAGATAGACTTTTCTTCTGGTACTCATATTTTTAACGTGAGTACTGGGGAATCCTCCGAAAGGGAGAATATAAGTTTTAAAATAACGTTATGTATTACGATATTAATTTCACCTGAGAAAAAAAATATATTCTTGTACACACATTCATTCCTTCCATGGAAATTTTGTAATCTTTGGACCTGTTTATTCAATTAGAGGATTTTTTTTAAAAAAAACTTATATATAAATACAAAAAATTATGATTAAAACATAACATATTATAATATAATAATGAAAGAAAATAATTTTTTAAAAAAATATTAAATATCACATGAGTTAAAATTTTTGAATTCTTTTTATTTGATTCATGTAAGTTTGATCATTAAACTAAAATATTGGTGACATGCACAACAAGTTATTAAAACTATTTCTACTAAAATTTTCACTATGCGTTTTGGCATCGATTAAATAGGAAATTGATGTATAAAATGATGTAGTTACATTTTTGAAAATATAAATAACTTAATACATTTGACATAAAGAATTAACATCTTAACATTCAAAAAAAATTTGCATTAATTATTAGAGAACTAATATCAAAAGGAAGAAAAAGAATTAATTCAAAAAATTGATATATAGTTAACATATAGATTTAAAATAGATGTGTAAAGTAATGCCAATTACTAGCATTGAAAAATGAAATCACATGAGAGATTGATTTTTAATAAATAATTAATGTGTTATTTTTTTACAAGACTTTAGATATTGATTTATAAAGTTACAATAGCAATGATATTGTTTAAAATATGAGGAAACTTTATATATTCTTTTTTTTTAAAAAATGAAGTATTCTTTTCCTATAAGACTTTAAACATTAGTTTATAAAATAACCAATGTTAAAAATTATTAGGGCAATGACATTTTTGAGTTATAAATAAAGTAAATTTTATTTTTTATTATTATTTTTACTTTTTCTTTTAGTTATTTTCAAACCCATTTTCTGCCTTTATCTTGTTTCCTTTGTAGAATACTAGATCTCATTCTATTCTTCACCACATAAAAGTAAGCTACTAATACTTCTGCAACTAACATAAAAATGTAGCGAATTTAAAATATAAAAAGTGTATTTCTTACTTCTATTTCTCATATTTTTGCCTATTCCATTACTCTCATTTTTTGCACAAATATTTAAATAGATTTTTGTTTGTATTTATTTATATAACTTTTGAAGTTGTATCTAAATTTTAAATATCTATCATGTATTTAATAAAATGTTGCAAAAAAGTTTAAAGTTGGTTAAGCAATGAAAAGAAATGGAGAAAAAAAGTAAAAAAAATTCATAAATGGTTGTTTTTTGCAATTATTAAAGGGCAAAACACTTTTGACCTTTTACAAATAAATAGATCTTAAAAATTACATGAAATCGATATATAAATTACTTTAAATGAATAATTAAACTTGAAATTGAAATTATGACCTTTTAAAAATTTTAACTCAAAATATTTACTTTTTATGGGATGTTGTGTTTATTTAATTTTCAATGTAAATATTCTAATGGTAAAATGAAAAGTTAACATTAAAAAAATATTATATAAATATTTTGCATTAATTTTTAATAAATGAAATATAAAATAATTAAGATATATTTAAAAATAAAGACGTCAACTTTTTGCCCGATATGAAATAATTTAACATATAATAGTGTTTGTATATACATTGGTTAATAATCAACATCTAACAAGGCACTGTTTAGCATTTATATAGTAATGTTTATCCTACATGGGATATCAAACAAGCTAATACTACTTTTAGATATCAATTCTCTTAAATACTCTATAAAATACCCCTCAAATCTTCGGACCATGTATAATGGCACACTAAATTTTAGGGTTTTACTTTTGTATTTATTTGGAAAGAATTACCTGATTTTATGAAATAAGATTTGTAATTTTTCATTAAAAGATGGTAGACTTTGGTAGACTTTAAAAGTATGAATTTGTAAGATTTTCATAAAATCATGGAACTTTTCTATAAAAGGCTGCAACATAAATAGTCATATTTAAAATAAAATTTTTAAAATTCTATGGAAAATTTACAAATGTTTATAAAAAATTGTCTACATTCTTTCTTACCAAAGGAAATTCCTAATTTTTATGCAAGTTAGTAATATGACTTTTTAAGAGGAGTTTGGTCTCGAGCCTTAATGCTGAATCCTTATCCTTTTATTGCAAGCCTTTGGATCCATAACAACATTACAAAAAGCAGTTGAAAATGGCTCAAAACTAGAATAACCTTTGCTTATGGGTAGAGACATGGGCTGGGCTCGTTTCATTTACTATCAAAATCAAGTCGTAGTTCGGAGGCACACGATTTGATTTTGCTTCTTCTTTTTCTTTAAGTGGCTCTGACAGTCAGACTCAATTAGTCAGACTTTACTTTCTTTATAATCAGACAGAGCAACTCTTGGACTGGTTCTTTTTGCTGCTCTAACTGTTTAGCCTTTGTAACGTGAGCAGTGCCTCATTTTAGTCATTGAAAATGCTTTTCTCTAAACATTTTTTAAAATGACTTACAATGATCTTTCTATCAACTAGATCGTAGCCCGTGCATTTGCACGGGCTATGATTGCAATCACCGATATGTAAATCTAATTTATCGCAAATACAAATATATATAACATATCATATATCATTCAAATATTTTTTAAAAAAATTAGTAATATGATGCAATTTATAAAAATTATAAGTTTGACATTATATTTATGTAATATTACAGATTCTAAAACACTTTTTTTAATATAACATTAGTGGTAATGTTGAAATTACCACTCTTTTTTGCCATGAATCAAGATTTTAAATTCACCTCTTTTTTCGCCATGAATCAAGATTTTTAATTCACCTCTTCTAACTCTAAATATAGCAACAACTAATTGTCCATGATTGAATACGAGCTTTGGCAAATGCAATCCAACTCTTTTGAATAACTGTCCTTAACTTTTATTAATAGACATTACATATAACACCATGATAGGAAATTGTTACCTTTATAATTTGAAAGGCCATTTGGATTGCGACAGAATAAGAACCATTTGAGGGATAAAAACTTTCAATCCAATGTTTGTTTCAGTTAAAATTTTAGCTTCTATGACATGATTGGCCAATTAAGTAACTATCAATCGTGTTCCATTACAAAAACCTGTAGATTGGTTAATATTTCTCATGAATATAATAGAAGCTCTAACTTTGAGTTTTAATCTATGATTAGGTAATCTAGAACAATAGACGCCATTAAGGAATTTTTTAGACTTAAGAAATTAACTTGATATGGCCTGTTCAAACTTATTTTGCATATTAAATCTGAGCTAAGTACTATCTCTCATCCTTTTGAATCATAGATAGAATGCATGAGTTTACATCATCAACAATACTAAGTTGTGAAGAAAGAATTGTTAAATCATGTCAGCTTTCTTTGTTGACAACACCTTTAATTAGATTGGGATATATTAAATGAATAATAGCTTGAATCGAATTAAAAAAAATCTTTAATTAAAAGATCATCACGAATATCTATGTTAACTTTTCTATTATTCCATTCATTAAGTTTTTCACCCCTAATCTTTAAAATCCATTTAGAAAAGTCTCTTAGTCATTCAAGTTTAGAAGGATAACATGAATTTGCTTAAAGACGCAAATTCTTTGTTAAAGTCAATACATGACAATAATCCCATAAATATAAAGAGTTCAATATTGCATGGACAATATCAAAACAATTCCTTCTTGGTATAATAGGAAGAATTTGCTGAAAATCACAACCAAAAATAATATTTTTACCTCCGAAAGGCATGCTATGATTGTTTGGATTATCAAATTGAAGAATATTTCTATATGTTTTGTTAAGAGCTTCAAAATAAAATTTATGTACCATTAGGGCTTCATCCTATATTATAAGTTTAGTTCTCTATAATAACTCAGCTTGTGGACTTCTTTGTTTAATATTGCATGTTAAATCTTTATTAATATCCAATGGAATAGCAAATCTTGAATAAGTTGTGCGTCCACTTAGAATTAAAATAAAAGCTATGCCAGTAAAAGCAACAATTAATACAATCTTACCTTTAGATCTTAAAAAAAGTAGTAAAAGCTTTCCATATATATGTCTTCCTTATCCTACCATAACCATATATAAAGAAAACATAACCATTAGCAAATTGAACAACATTATTAAGAGTATTGAAAACTTCTTTTTGCTTATATGTCATTGAATGCAACAAATTTGTTGCCTCAAGTTTTAAAGCTTCTCTATCATAATTCAATTCATCAGCTATTAATCAATTACAGATTTGTGTGAATTCGTTGACATCTAAAATTAGCATTGGAGGAAAATCATGTAAACTATGACTATCACTTCTTAAAATCTTCTTAATGTTAGCAAGAGCATAATTTTTTAACTACTCATCCTTAAGAGTTAAATCTGTTTACAAAGGAAATAACTTAGTTGTCATAAAATGGAATGAAAAAACAAATAAAACAAATATATGAATAAAAATTATGGTGAATATAAAAGAATATATCAAATTTCTTAATACCGTTAATTTCAAGTCTTCTTTTTTCCATGTAGAGAATATCTTTAGAATGTAAAGACCAAGTCTTCTTCTAAACATCTTTAGGTTTTGAAAGACAAATACAAAATAACATAGTGCAATACAATTTATGAAGATATTAACCAGAACTTTAAGAAAAAACTTCTTTAATTATAGTAATAAACTTTTTATCATCATCAAGTAAGCATAGCAAACTTGTTTGAATGTGTCATAGATAATGCCATTTATTGTGTGCATATCTTCAAAACAAGTAGGTCCTCTCACTTTATTAAGTAATATATGTAAGTAGTATAATTCTCCAATTGATGAAGGACAAAGGTGATTCTTCTAATGGCCATTCCACATTGTCATTTCACCCATTTACAAATATCCTCTTTGTAAACATATTCCAAAGGAAAATCCATATAACTTAACTTTCTTGCCTTTAGATCTTCCTTATTTCTGTCCATCTATGTGGCAAATATAGTATCTTTATTTGCTTCTTGATTTACAACTTTTTCTAATGACCCATCATCACTAATAATTAAAAATTGTTTATAGGAAGATGAAATTTCAATCTCTTTGAAGGTTGCCTGTGATGAATTTCATAACTAAATATTCATCAACATGATTCACAAATAAATAGATATCTATAATTATAATAAGATTTAATTTTATCAACATTTCCAGATGACTCACCTTCTTGTTCAACTCGATATAATGAAGCTATAATACGATTAGATATAATGAAGTTGTGATTCAACATTGATGTGTGCTTGGTAACAAATTAATAATTCAAGATTATATGGAACAATAAAGTGATTGTCCAACATTATGTTATTTTTCTCAATTATCCTTCCATTATTTCGACATCTATATAAAGTATAGCCATCATCATTAACCAAAATGTAATCAACAAACTTCTTAGGAAAATAATGTTTGTATTTACCACTCTCCATGCAAGGACATTTAGGATTAGCAACTCCACATGATCCATGGACCATAAATTTTTTCACTAAATCATATAAGACTAAATTTTTCTTTATGATTAGGAATTTCTGTATATATTTTCTTATTAACATCTTCAGTAGTGATAAGTTTATCTTGAGAAAAGAGAAAAATAATTATGTGTGCATGAGAAAAACCCCTTTTCTGAAACTCAATTGTATACAATACTACAAAAAAGAAAAAAACTCATGTAAGTTTAATAAAGAGATGTATTTAAAAATAATTTCAAATTCATAATAAAATTAACATGAAAGAGAAATATACTTACATGCCACAACTTTACCGAAAAAAAGCCCTTGTGTTAATTCTTGCATCATATATCATAACTTTATTTTAAAAAGTCTACAAATCAAATCACAATGATTAGAAGCTTTTAAACCTAAAAGATCAATGATTCTACAAATTTTAGGCTAATTTGGATATAACCATAGCAACATGGTAATTTTGCATCATATATCTAGAAACACTTATGAAACTTGATGGAAGATAAATTCTTCTACTTGTAGATGCTACATTAGTCTAACTATTTAAGAGAGCATTATTAAAACCATTATGCATATCTATTCTAAGATTTGGTTGGTTACTCTCGATATATCTAAGCCATTTTACTTCAATCATGGTATATGCATCAATAATAAATTGTTATAATAATCTTTTTGAATTCATCAAGGAAGAGAATTCATTTAATTGATCTTTTAACTGAAAAGTAAAGAATTCTCTTATCAATAACCAAGATTTCTTTATGGCTAAACTTACAGAAGGATTATGATGCAATATACCATCTCTATATCCATCTTTAGCAAAAGGAAAGATGAGTGGATATTGTAAAGTAAGATACAAATGATGCATTTTATTGATTCATTGAACTATACCACATTTAATTTCAATAATTGCATCCCATTTATCATAATCAATATCATCGACAACCAATGCTGTAACTTCATTGGCAGTTAGAGTGTTATAGTTACGTCCATCTTTAGGTCTTTTATTGATTAATCTCAATCTAACTTCAACTGTTTAATTGTCTTCATATTTATTTACTTGCCATTTGAAATGTTTTAACCAAAGGATACTTCATCAAGCATCTTTATCAAATCTTGAATCAAACTTGGATTAATATTATTATTCATTGAATCTGTGCCACTATATAAATAAGTAAAATAAATAAGTAAATTTTAAGTACCATGTTATAGAACTTAGTAAAAAAGAAAATTATAGTTCAAATAAAATATAAAATATGTCATATTTTCCTAACAACTACAAGTCGATTATTTATTTCATTCTCTGTATCATATACATATAGTTGAGTAAAACGCAGGGGATTACCATATTAAGGAAGTAAATTATCAATCCTAGGATAAATTTTTCCATGAATTCAATAAACATATAGACCATGGCCATTTGTGGCATCCTTGTTGATTTTGTCACCTATAGATATGAATGAAAAAAAAGATTGTATGTACATATATTTTCCTTGAAATTCTTGCTTTTTTCTAAATGTTCATCCAAGAGTAAGTCTTGTAATAATTGTGGTAGCGGTTTCATAAAAGGAAGTCCAACTTTTCCTTTACCATAACAAAGAGAGAATTTTGGATTATAATATGTCATTCCTTTTGTTGTGCTTTCTTCATACCATTTCAAAGCCCTATAAAATTCACATTGATGTACTCTATCACCAATATCAAAATAACTTATAAAAGATAAAGATAGAATAAATAATTATTAAATATGACTAGTCAAAATTATAATATAATAAATAAAATAGAATAGATAACTATATACCATTTTTTATGGCATTTATTTCTAATTGGAGTTCAGATTTAAGAGTTAAAATTAGAATATTTGTTGTGTTTAAAAAAATTTTAATCCCAAAAGAATTAATTATCATCAATTAGGATTATAGCTTAAATTCCAAATATATTTTTTTACTAACCTTTTTTATTTTTTATAATATTTGTTGTTAACAATAATTGTTTAAAATTGCCCTCTAGATTATTAAAGGGAGTGGAAGTTCTAGTTAATTGCATTGTAAGAAGGTCATAAGAAAAATGTTGTTCATTTAAAAAAGAAAGGTTTGGAACAAAAAATTTAACTATTAGGTTACCTTTAACATATACTTCATGAACAGAATTAAAGGTGCTCTCCAAGTTTATAACCATATTAGATACATCGGATAATGATCGATGTCTAGTCTTTGAAACATTAATTCCTTGGACACTTAAAGAAGAGTTTAGCATAGATTAGTTTATGGGAATATTCTCCTTTATCCCTATTGTCGTATCTTAACTTTGATTTGAATCATCTTCATACATGTTAAAATAAACTTATCTTTAAATTGTCTACTATAAAAATTATTATAGTAAAAGGATGTTATAATTATGACATAAAGGGGAAAATTACCAGAAGTGTAATCATTAAAGTAAATAGGCTTAAAGGAAGATACATTAATTTTCTTTTCTTGAATTGATTAAGGAGTGTGTGGCTAAGATCCTAGAATAAATGGATATAAAATAGAAGCATAAATATCTTTTTCTTTAAACTAAGATTCTTATTAGATAAAAAAAATTATACCTAAAGTGGACTTTTACCTTTCTTTTCTTTATGACATCCTAATTTCAATATGTTTCAATCTAGCTTCTTTCGAAGAAGAAGAGTTTTTTGATCTTTTAGTAGCATCCATATATGCTATTGTTAAAGAGGGACCTTTTTTATAAAATAAAATAATTTAAAATAACATACATAATATAGACCTAACTTTAAATTGAAGATAAGGCAAGGTAATATTGGACTCAATATAAAAATGATTAGATATGAAATTTTATACCAAAACTTAGCCATAAACTCTAGTCATTGTCTAACTACATTATGTGCATATATTAGAAACTAATTTTATAGACAATCATATGATGCCTAAAGAAAATGAATTGCTATAACTCACTTGGAAATGTAAATATCATAAAGAAAATTTATGGATAAATGAAAATAAAGTTAGAAAATTATATTTTAAGCAATGAGCATGCTAATTATATAAATTTAGGATGCATATATTCAATTATAATCTTGATCATAGATAAAGTCCTAAAGTAAGAAAGGTGGAAAAATTTATCATTTCTAGACATCATAAATTAGAGATCAAATCATGTTTTAATTATAATAATAATAGTAATAATTATTATTATTTAACTGAAACAAAGATAAAAGAAGGTACTAAAGTTAGTGCAAAACAAACTCCTTGTTAGAATAAGGCTTGTTATATAACTAAACTACTATTAATATAAGGCATAGTAGCGTTCCTTTATTTTTACTAAATGCAAATGAAGAAAAGTAGAACAAATTGATTTAGTATAGGAAATTGAAAGAAAAGCAAAGAAAAAAAAATCAAATATCAAAATATCATTTATGATAGAATGTTAGAAATCTCAATAATAATGAATATCAAAATAACAAAACTATTCAAGGAATCATGAGGAAAAATGAAAATCATAAAAGTTTTAATGATATCAATTTCAAAATCAGCATATTAAAAAAAAGCCAACTAACTTCAAAGTCTTTTGAAATCTGGTAACATAGTTTCGAAAAAAACCATTAACACTAAACACTAAGAAATACTTATAAAGGATTTGGGAAAAAAATCCATGACTACATAGATATATTACCATGGTTTCCTTCAATATAAAAATTTGTGATCAAAAGCAAAGTTTAATTAGTGGATTTTTGCCTTTAAAACCTGAAAGATAACATAAGCTTAAAACTTTGAATGAGTAAAGAAGAATTCTATATAAAAAATATGTAAATCATATATGCAAGAATAATTTCATCCATATTAAAGCTATTTACATAGATGAAAGACTACAAAAACAAATAAAAATTTTTAGAAATAGATTGTTTATGGGTTTCACACCCACTCTCATCTTATGGAGTAAAAACTATTCATTTTACTGAATGCATAACCTTATCTTGGATTAAAATACTTAACCAATCTTATAATATGTTGCTAGAAATACTTGGAATGGGAAGTTTAAAATGCACTAATAAAGAAGTTCTAATATGAAAATGTGGCAACAAACTCTGTACTTATACTCTATTTTTCTATTTTCTTTCAAACAAAAGAAAATTGACAACATTTTTCATCATAACTTGAACACTTTTCATGTTAGTGTGATAGATAATTGAAAGTAAATAATTTGATAAAGTATTTAAGTTGTTAATTCTTCATATATTAATTATTTGATAGATTCATTCAATAATAAAGAACAAAAACTTCATGAAAATGCTACCATGAGTAAACAAGATAAGAGGAAATAAAAACTTACTTTAGGCTTTTCCAAAATTGGCAAAAATTAGATATGTAAGATCCAAAGAAGTAAAATGATAAAAAAGATAGAAATAATATCTTTCAAGGCAAACTTGTTCAACTATAAAGAAGATAGAACTTTTTAAAAGAATAAAAAATGAAAAACTTACTTCGATAAGGCAAAACACTAAAGATGATGCACGGGCTATATATAGTAACCTCCAGTTTAAAACTTATTAAAGAAATGAAGAACTCTTTATGTTTATGGAGTAAATGTTTTACAACACATGATGAAAATAACTTGTACAGTGTTCTATCTTTATTTATTGAATATTCAACACTTCACTTTCTTGATATGATAGTAGATTTTCAAACCAAACAAATGGATTTTTTTTAAAATCAATTGTTTAACAAAGAAGAAGAAGATAGTTCACAAAAAAATTTTAAAAATAATGCTCAGTTGTAGAAAAGAAAACAGAGCATCCATTATGTTACATTATAACCAAAAGAACCCATAAATGGTATAACAAAATCCTGGAGAGGAATAATGTAAGGAAAAAAACTATATAGAAAAGAAGAAAAGAACAAAAAGTGGTAGGATCAAATATAATGATCAAATCAATACAAAGATCAGATAACAAAAAGTATGACTGTAATCGCAAAAGAAAAAGAACTAGAAGTTGATAAAAATGCTTTAAAAAAGTAACAAAATGATTAAAATAATAGCACTTAAAATTTGAAATGCATAGAATCAAAATGGAAAATTCTCAAAAAATATCATTCATAAAAATTGAAGAAATACCAAAACAAAGTATTGGAGATTTTCATGGATTCATGTTGTTACTTTTCTACTTTCATTCATTTTGTACAACAGGAATAAGAAACCAATGCATTCCATTTGTGGAATGAAAACATATCTTGATAATTGTTTGAATAATGGTTCATGATAAATTTATGATAAGGGACAATGTCTATGCTTTGTAACAAAATATAATAAAAAATTATAGTTTGGGTTTTTTATACTTAGTTTTCTTCCTAATGTACTGCTTCTTTTGTATATGGGTCATAAAATGCATTTTATAAATTAAAAAAGTTTTAAGCTTTCTTTAGACCATGGCTAACCTATTTTATAAAGATATTTTCCTACTTTATATTATTTATTTTTGGTATTCAATATGCCATTTATTTGATAAATCTTTGGTGTAAAATAAAAATACTATTATTCTAAATGTATAGAGTGATAATTCAATAGACTTAAAATCAATCTAATATTCCTCAATAATCTTGATTATAGATTTAAAATCCATTTACTAAGTTATTATATCTTCTATTCTTGAATAAAAAATGAATAATGAGTTATTAATATAAGAAAACATTTTAGAAGCTTTGTTCCTCACTAAAATACACATATTGTTCTTAAATTAATATTTCCTATATGAAAGAAATGGTTATTCACAACAATTTCGACATTCACATTTTTTTATATATATTTATAAAAGTTAAATACTTTTAGTATCAAAAAAATATTAATGATAGTGTTTCAAATTTATAATTTTTTATATAGTTCTTAAAACTTAGAAATTATATATAAAAATCAAATAGCCTTAAGGTATAAGGCTATTATTTTAAACTAATTAATCATTTGTCTCTAAATCTCTTATGATCATACACAATTGAAATAAGATAGTTCAATTTATGGATAAAACCAATGGTCTTTATTAATTCAAATCAAAATTAGAATTTTAAAAATATATTTAATTAGATATAACTAATTCTATTTAACAAAACCAAACAAAAAGTTCTAATAATTTTTTAAATGCATTAAAAGCAAAGATTATTTTCTAGACTGTTCTTGTCAAAAACTTTATTTCATAAGTGATTCACTTTTGTAATATTATTAGACGTGTTATCATATATATATTTTCTATAATTAATTAAAACCATCCTTTACTCATTTTTTGAAAAAAAAAAGTTTCATAGTAACATCGTTCAAAAAATTTAAAGGATTTATATTTCATTACTTTAAAGTGTCTCCAAATCAAATTCTCTTTTTTATCACTTAAAATTAAAAGCCTTTATTATTATGTGGGATTTTTAGAAAACTTAGTGATGGTAAAAATATTACAAAATGTAATAGAAGTCATATACCATAGTTATTTTCCATTCAATGCAATCAAAAAAATTATGAGTTATAATGGATCAGTACATCAAATTTTGAAAATAATAGCTAGTCAAATATTGAAAAAAATTGAGCACTTTATGACACCAAATTTTAGCATAGTATACTAATTATTGAAAACAATAATTAGTAAAATGCTGAAAAAAATTGAGCATAGTATACTAATTTTCAATTCTTAATTCTTAAATCATAATAAGAAGACAATATAACATAATAAAATGAGCAAAATGAATAGATTTGTTGAAATTTTCTTTAATTCTCCAACATAACCATTCATCTACATGTCCAATCAAAAGAAGTCCATAATAAGAAATTGACATTTGACTCTAAGTTAGAAACATCACAAAAGTTAAAAGAACTTATCATAAATTCATCATTAAATACAAATTCAATCATTTTACCAAGCTATAAAATTCCTAACCAAACTATTCATATTCACATCTAATTAATTGGTTTTCTCCCATTTAACCATCTCTTTAATTTGGTAGTTTAATTTTGAGGAGAAATCAAAGATAGAATCGAGTAATCATCTAAGTCCACTTCTTTGGTATTTCTCTTGTAATGGGTTATATAAGTGGAATTGGCCAATTTAACCTTATTTTCAGATGACACAGAATACATCTTAATTAACTATAGTAGAAAATGAAATTAAATACAAGGAATTATTGGATTATGAATTCTTAATAGATTAAAGGTTGATAAAAAAATTACATTTTTGAAGAATTTATATTAAGAGTAAAACATACATTTAAATTCAATGTCTAGTTGTTTTCCTTAGCAACTTCATCAAGTTCCTCCAGATAAAATAGGAAATTAGTTCACTCTTTCGAATTGTATAATGTCCTTATACATAGTAAAGTAATAAAACTAATCAATATAAGCTTTATGGCAAATAGATAATCTAATAACTAAATTCCTTGTTGTTGCCATATAGCTTGATAAAATCATCTATTATTAATTCATTATTAGTCAATTTGACAACTATGTAACTTTGCTAAATCTTATTGATATTATTTTATGCAATATCTACTTTGAAGAAAAAAGTCTTCTAAAGGAATGCTTCTTTTATCTCAAAGGGATAATTAAACGAATCCTCTTCCTAAAGGAATACTGCATCAGTGATGATTAATTTATAAACAAATGTTCTAAATAGTTTCTTAATCTAAATAATAACCTAATAATGCAGTAAAACATATTATAAAATACCTTCATTAGTCTATCTCTTATATCTAAAGTAGTAATCTTGCACATCATGCTTGCATTAGGGTTAAAAATAACAAAAGAAAGTTTTATTTTTAAGTCTTTTAGCATCATTTGAATTTGAAACCTTTAATAAATAAATATATATATATATGTTTAGCCGAATTTAATATTCCAAATAACACCATATATCTTTTATGAATATCTCAACAATATAAAGTTTATATAGAGAATGTTTACTTGGGAATTATCATAGAAGTAGGCCTAACCATAATTGTTAAAATTTGTTATACCATTATCTTCGCTAAACTTCTTCTTGTATGAAATACATGCCTTATAAAACCATGGTTGTTCAGTTTGCATCATATGCATGGTGCCTAAAGTAATGAACATACCAACCTAGGATTATACAAAGAAATTGAAAATAACAAAATCAATTATACAACATAAAAATTGTCTCTAATCACCTAAATATTACATAAAAAATAAAATTTAAAATAAATATTACTTCATTTATGGCAACAATTTCACTAATTGTCTTCTTAGGAATTATGTAGAGAAAGTATTCACACAAATTATTAGAAGAATACATAGGCTTTTGTGTATATCTTTGTGAAAGAGAATTATCAGCCAAATTAACCTAAAGAAAATTAAAGAAAAAAGTATAATAAAATTAAATTTGGATAACCCAAGAAATATAAGAAATAAGAAAATGAATAAAAAATCTTAAACTTTTTTCAACTCTTCACATTTAAGAATGTTTAGATTCAAACTTAACTTCAACATTTGTAGAGAGTTTCTGACAGTTATAAAAGGTAGACATAAATTGTAAAATAAGTAAACATAAAATATCTCATTCCTTATCATTAAATATATAAAAAGAATGACATATTTAATTTATTAAAGAGACTTAAACATTTATATACCTCTCTATGGTTTTATACGATGTAATTGGAATACCATAACATTGAAAGCCTGCTTGCTATCTTTCATATACTGTGAAAGGTACTCTGCATAAGAACCCCGGAGCACATATTTTAATTAGTTACCTTTACAAAAATAACATATTTGACAATCAAATCAAATGAAATAAACTTTACTCAATAAAAAGAAAGTACATGTTTAAAAAATAAACTGTTGAACTCACCTTTTTTTAATCAAAATAACTTAATTCCTTTAATCATAACAACATTCTTAGTTTATTCAATAAGATCACTCACATAACTAGCCTTGTCAATGACATTTAAAAAAAGTATAGCAAATAAGCATTATATAATGTATAAGAGAGAAATATATAAATATGATCTTTTTATATATTAAAGCACTTACTAACTAAACACTTTTTTAGACACTTATAGCATAAGATGTCTTTAAAATTAGCAAAATCAAAATCAATACATCTTTAATTTTGTTCACAAGGAATTTCTTTTATAGTGTCATGGATTCATTCACCCTACAAGAATAAAAAATTAATCAACAATCCACCTTTATGGATTAAACTATGTGAAAATATTCAACTAACACTGATATTTGATATAACAGTTCATAAATTACCTTATCATTCATAAGGATAATTTCAATACTATTGATTGTGTCTTCATCACCATTTTTTAGGTAACACCACACACACATAGCAAGATAAATAATTTTTCATATCTCTTTCATATCATTTATTACGAATATGGAATCACATTGTATAGTTGTGAGAACCTTATTAACAAATAATCATAAAATTTAAGATCCCCCCAAAAAATAATAGTTCAAATAAATTAAATAACCAAATTATCATAACATTTTTATGAAAAAAATTTCATATACATAGATGAAAAAATATAAGTTTATGCTTGTCATAACTAAATAAAAAGTTAAACAATTTATCACATTTAAATCTAAAAAATAAATAAACAAATTTTTTGGAATGATCATAGTAAAAAGAAGTGAAAAGTCTTGAAAATGCCAAAATAGGAACTACAATTCTACTACTTTTAGTTTAGATTAAAATAATAAAAAAATATAAGCACTTACGAACATTAAGTTTTGAAGTGTAACGATAGATGAAAACGAAATTATAGGATGAGACTATCCTTAGATGGGTGCTGGGTTTTGGAGAACTTATTTGGAAAAGAATTGAAACCTCTTGCAAGTGCAGAAATAGAAATTAAAAATTATAATATATAAATAAATAACATAGACATATATCTTAAAAAGAAAAAAATTGCAAAAAAAGACAAAACATAACCTTAGAGAGATAAAGTGTATGAGATATAAACAAATCTTCTTCTTGGAGAGATAAACAAATTAGATTGAAAGTGCTAAAAAAGTTACAAAACTTTGTAAAATTAATAATTTGATAGTATTACTTAATATAAGAAAAGAAAATGCATAAAATTGTTTCTAAAAAATTCTCCTTTCAAAAACTTTGCACAAATAGCAAAAAAATATTTAAATATCTTCCAAATGCCAAAAAAATGTACTAAAAAGAGATAAAGTGTACGAGATATACTTGGAAGACACATATTTGTCTAAACAATTAGGCTATCTATAATATCTTGACTGACATATATAACAAAAATAAAGATTTAACTATCGCAAAGAACACAGATAAAGAATAAAGAATATATAATATAAATATATATCGTAAAAAGAAAATAATAGAAAGATCGAAAAAAAATATAAAACATAACCTTGGAGAGACTAATGTCAAATCAGATTGAAAGTATTACAAAAGGTCAAAAAACTTTGTAAAAGTAACAAACTAACAATATTAATTAATATAAGAAAGGAAAATACTTAAAACTACTTCTAAAAAATTAGTCTCTCAATAGTTTCATAAAGATAATAACAAAATCTTCAAATATCTTCCAACTTAAAAAAAGAAAAAAATGTATGAAAGAGAGATATGGTGTATGAGATATACTTGGAGGAGACGTAAAAGTCCAAACAATCAAGCTATTTATCATATTTTGGCTGACACATATAACATAGATAAGGAATTCAATGTCATAAAGAACACAGACAAAGAATAAAAAAAATGCACTAAAACTAAAAAACAAAGCACAAAGGTACTTTACAATTAGAGGTGTAAATGAGTTAGGTCAAATCAAGCTTTATCTTAAATATGTCAAGCCTACTTTCTAAATCATTGGCTTAGGTCTAACTTGTTAACTTATAAAAGACTAAAATTTGAGCTCGGCCTAGTTTATTAAAGAAGACTGACTTAACCTATTAGCTTATTTAAAAGCCTTCTTATATAAATAAACTTTTAAATTTATTAATAGCTTAATTAGGTTTGTATATATATATTAAAATATTTATATTATTTGTATATATAATATATATTATGTTATATTATTTATAAATATATTTATAATTAAATAGGCTAACCTGATAGGTTTACAAATTGAGCTTGAAGAAAAAAAGTTTAGTCTATTTATCTAAATAAGCCAATTTATTAGCCTAAACTTAATTTATTTAGATAAATAGACCATGTCAGACTAGGCCATAGACCCCAGATAAATTGTAGGCTCCTGATAGGCTGCTAGACCTATTTGCACCCCTATTCGCAATAAATAAAAAAGATGTGCATAATTATTTTGATATGATATGTAAAAATCTAGTAAAACCCAATAAATATAATAAAAATGAACTAAGAAGTGGACAAATACCATATAAAAAATAACATTATTGGTTATATGACAAACTTTTTTATAGAGCATTTTGATTAAATGAACTGATAAAGTCATGAAAATTTGTTAAGAGTTACTTAAAATCATTTATCTTCTTAATTGTAGTAACCTTATTTTATAATACATTTGAATCCACATTTTCAATTATTTGCCTATTCTTATTGTGGAATACTTAATTAAAAAAGGTTAACTAAACTTTACACGTTTGTAACCTAATAAGTAAACCAAGTAACTGTTACTACTAAAAAGATTAAGAGAGTAGAAGTTTTACTAATCTAGTTGTTCTTATAACTTAGCATAAATAGATTCCCTTAGAACATTATTATCTTACAAATATACAAATGACATATTTATTAGTCGAATACAACAAAAAGAAACCAAATTAAAAAAAAGCACAACTCCATATGTTTGATATTATCAAATATCTTATAGCTCATGCAAATGCATGGGCTTATAAGTCTAACACTAACATTTGCCAAAGACTTCTCAAAAACATGACACTCATCAGAAAGGCTTCTGAATCCAAACACCATTGAACGTGGATTCTTGCAAAAGGTTATAGTTTTCAACTTTTGAAAAGATAACAATAGATATGAAAAAGATTATTGGGAAAAAATTTTCTAGTTAAGGAGAAGAAAATAAGCAATGGGGTGAAATGTGAACTCAAAAATCTAATCTCAAAAGTATATAACACCATAGACAACAAAATATGAACTCCATAAGACTCAAAAGAAAGGAAGATCAAGGCAAAACCATATAAAAAATAGGAAATGAATAAAAAAATTACCTTGAGAATAGAAGATGGAACACAAACAATGAGTAAATGTTCCAAACTACCAACAACATGCAATAGATGTTAGAGAGAATATAATTTAATATTCATCTAAACTTTAAAATTCAAACAGCTATTTTGTAGTTGATTAGCAGAAGAAAAATAAAAGCATATAATCAATAAAATCACATAAGCCTTTAAATTATGCATCGTACTTACCTTAATAAAGTTAAGTTTAGAAACAAGAGTTCCTTGATTTGGGGCGTTTACCAAATAAGTCAAATAATTGAAAATGAAAATGCATAAATCACAAATAATTAGGCTTCCTGATCTAAGGCTTATCTTATCAAAATTAAGAATAAATCAATAAGGCTAGAGTGGTAGCCAAATCAAATACTAGGTAAAAAAAATCGGTATAGAGGATAGGTAGATTAGAAAAATAAAATAACTTAATTACCCAAATAACATATCCTAAAAAAATTGGAATTATCAAAACAAAGAAACACAAAAAAGGTAAAAATAAGTAAAATAAATAAAAAAGTAACTAGCAAACATGCTAAAAGGCTAAATCAGAGTATAGAAAGCTATTAATGGTGCAATAGCATATAATATAAAATGAAAGCAAATCAAACAACACACAACAATTGAAGCATATTAAAGGTGACTAGGGAATGGTGATGGTATAGAAAAGGAGCAACACGCTAAATAGAAAGACTAAAGCAATGTTAGTCACTAGCCCAGAATAATAAAAGAAGGGCAATGGTGTTATATACTAGCCTTTAAGTATAGATTAGATTGAGATTAATCATAATGATAAATTAGCTTATGTATGCTTATTTAGAATGTTAATTAATGCTATGTTTGTCATTTGGATTTTTCAAGAATTGTTAAGAGAAGTTAACACGTTTAAATTAAATTTTATGTTTAGGATGAAGTTTATATTAGACTATATGGAAGTAATCAATTAAATCGACATATTAACCTCAAAATATGATGAATAGTAATTTTTGAGTTACATTTAAAAATGTAAATGATAGTAAAAATCTTGTATAAACTTGATAACTCCTAAATTCACTAGTTAGCTAACATAACTACACAATATAATAAATAAACAATTAGATGTATATGGTAGAAGTAGCCCACCATATATACTCCGATGCTTAAGTCTGTATTTATCTTGGTAGAATAGTAATCAAAGGTAATTTTATTATTTAAATAAATGCACCTTAATCATTTAATGCAAATGAACTTTAATCTCATTCAATTTTTTCAACTAATTAATGTAAAAAAAATTTTATTGTTAGGATTTCTTCACATGTTTCTTTTCATTTAATGAAATTTGGGGTATATTAATTTTAATAAACATTTACAACACTCACTTTACATGAATACAATGTAGATGCTTTGAAAAGATTAATAAAATGATGGGTTTTATTGATTAGAACTAGTATTTACTAACTTTGATGGCTTGGTTGATATTTGGTATGAAATAAATGATGAATGGATCAATTTAAGGGAGAATGAACAATAGTTTTGCAAGAAATCTATAAAATTTGAGGTCATAATCGAGTATATAATCAATATAGGCCTTTAAGTGTCTTTAGGAAGCTAATAATTAAGTATATTAGCATCAAAATTGTTCTTTAAAGTATTATAGTTGAATATATATGTTTGATCATGTTAGGAGAGAATTGTTATGTCAAATTTGACATGTCTTAACTCATACATCTTACACCTATTTTTATCAAATCACATATTATTGAAAATGTAATTAAATATATTTTCAAATAAAATTAGTTGTAAATTAATATCTTCTATATATTTAAAATATCATTAAAATAGTAAACAAAAGTCAGAAATTCAAGATTTTTGAAAAATTAAATTTTTGTAAAATTAAATTTTTGTGTCTAACTTGTAAATTGTATAACTCTTTTAAATCTTAACTATTTTATACAAAATTAGAACGTAACTTGTGTGATGCAAAGGTTTTACCTTGATAGATAAATATTATGAAATCAAACAGTCTTTAATATTAGTAAAAGATTTAACTGATTTAGTAGAATACTTAAATTAATTCAATTTCTATTAGATAATTTCTCTAACTGAAGATGTTTAACATGTATATAATGTGTTATATAGTTACTTTATAAAACATCATACAATTAAATCTTTTATTCAATGTGATAATTTAAACTATGTAAAAAAAAATTAAAAGAGAGAAATTAATTAATTAGTAATCTCATTGTAGTCTATGTATTACACGAATGCAAATGTAATCTTAAAAAATTAATGTATTAAAATAAGAATATTATACCAAGAATTGACGATAACACATTTTGTATAAATATGTCTTTGGGAAAAGATGATGTTATTATGCATTATAAAAAGGTCTTTAGAATAGATATACTATTTTTGCATAAAATTTAGAAGACTTCCTTGAATACAACATTAGCAGTAATGCTTGAATTCCTACTATTTTTGTCGTCAATCAAAATTTTTAAATTTTCTCTACTCCTAGCTCTTGATATAAAAATATAATGTTGACCATGGCTAAACACAAGCTTAGATAAATAGAAATCAAATTTCTTTAGTGATTACCTTTTGTTCTTATTAATGGACATTAGATAAGAGATAATGATTGGAAATTATCCTTTTAACAACTTAAAAAACCATCTTGATTGAAATAGATTAAGAACCATTTAAAGAATGAAAACTTTTGAACTAATTAGAAATTATCCTCTTCAACTTTAAGCACATATGTGATTATCAATTTGGTTTCACTGCAAAGACACTAGATTGGTGAGTATTTTCTCATTAAAACCTTACATATGTGTTAAATGGCTTGTCATCTTTACCTTTACAACCAAAAATACATTTTATATATGTGTACTAAGTAAATTATTACTTCTATCATTAAAAAAAAGGCTTTTTAAGTTACAATATAAGATCTATTGATGGTATTGATATCTTTTTATCTAAGAAGGAAAGAAACTATTTTATTTCAAAAAATGGAGACAAAGTGAGAAAATGTACCAAAAGAAAACCAAACCTAAAGAGGATCTAGTATAGGAGTCATCATTTAATCCTTATCTTTTAATCATAATTTTCTTATTAACTTACACAAGAGTTCTAAAAACAAAACAAAAGATTATAGTTCTCAATTTTTTTCTAGTATAATTAGTTTTAAAATGATTTGAACAGGTGACTTTTTCTGTAATACAACTATTTCAAAGCTTTATTTTATATTTCAATGTAGATAATTGATAAAGAAAGTAAGAATTTTCCTATCATGAACATACGAATGGCTAAACTATTTAAGATTCCTTAGAAGTTTACTTTCCTAACTAGACAGACCCAGTTTTCAATTTTCTACACACGTAAGTTAGAAAAATCACATTAACTAATAAAATTATCAAACAAAGAAAGGGACAAAAGATATGCAAAGAATATATGTGATAATTTTAAAGCCTGCAATATGCATGTGCCATGCCCCTCTAATCTCTACTATCCAAACCCATAAAACTATCCATAGTATGCAATCCTTTAACACATGCTTTAGGCAAAAAGCCAACTTAAACTTAGAGGTACTCAAGGCTTTAACTTAAGGTTTCTTAAAAATTGTATCTATGGAGAGATTTCGTAGGCCTTACTTTCAAACATGGAAAGTTGTGAAAAAAAATTAATGAAAAATCAAATGATAACAAAGACTACATAATAGAAAACTTTTAACTCAAACCATAATAATTTCACCACTAATTCCATCATGAATCTAACATAAGCCATTCTTCATTAAGTTTAGGCCTAGACACTTGAATGTTTCTAGATGCTTTTCTCCAATTAGTTCTAGCTTTCATCATAGCCATAAACTCTTTATAACCAATCCAGTTATCTTATCAAATAGAAAATAAAGGATATAATATGAAGGCATACATGAAATTAATATTCAATAAGTCATGGAAATGGAAGCCAAACCTTGCTAGTCTCAACCTTGTGCATGATGTAATTAACGAGAAAAATATTTACTATATTATTTCTTCTTATTTTATATCTCTTAATAAGTTACACATACTTAATTTTATAGAATTGACCTTATTTTATAATTTCAAGTTAGTTTTACAATATTTTGAATTTATTTAATTAATGCTAAATTTTAATACTATTTCTATTATTTAGTTATGCCTTGGGCTCTGGATGCCAAATTAGAGTGATCTATATACCATTAGAAATCTTAAATAAAGACCTACAACTTTCGTGTTTTGATTAAAGCCTAGTTTGGACTTCTTGAAGCCTTTATTTAATCGAGAATCTAAAGCCTTATCTCTATCTTTGCTGAACTAGTCTTGATTTTTTAGTCATATCTGGAGCTATAAAGACCCAATTAACCTGAAACTAGTGCCTAAATTTCCAAGAGACCTAAGCCTACAATTTTGATGTTTATGGACTATCCAAATTACCTTGTTTTTGTGATCTTAAATTAGTTGGAAGTCAAACCTACAAACATTCACTGATGTAACTATAAAATTAATTGTCTTGTTAAAAATAGGTTTAGGCTTCTAGAAATTAAAAAAGCCCTATTATTGTAATCCTAAATAATAAAATCTAGATCCAGTAGGGTTTTAGCTTAATTAGGTTAAATAAAAGGGGAGAACTAATTAGACCTTAGAGACTTACAGATTCAGTAGCCAGTTTTTCTCTCTTCTTCTTTTTATTTCTCTTTTGTTCTTCATTAATGGAAGTTTAAATTTGGAGTTGATTCAAGGAGTTTGAGCCTTTTTCCCTTATGGATTATCAAATCATGGCTTTCTTTAATTAATTTTTCTCTTTCTCTATTTACTTATGTTGAATTCTTAAAATTAATTGTGTTAGATGTTGATTTGGTATAATTGATGTTCATTTTTGTGATTTTTAATTTTTTTCTATTTTGATGTTGAATTATGGTTGAAAAATCATAATTTCACACATAAGGGCAGAAGGTTTAGGGATAAATTTGGATGTTTCTAATTTAATTTCTTAATTCAACTAAATTTTATTATTAAATTAATTTTGATCTATCTTAAAGAGTATAATGGTTACTTAATTCGACTAATCTTAATTAATCAAATTCTAGATGGTAATCTAGCTTAAGATTCATGAATTATTATAAGGGTTCCGAGTAATTTAAGGTTAAAAAACTAATTAGAAAAGTTAAATCCTAATTAATCTATAATTAATTCAATATAGAACTCCTACTTCCTTGAATTAGTTGTTTTGTTACATTGGTTTTCTTTCTTTTTATTTACCCTATATTTTTATTTTGTTTAATATATTCAATTCAATTTAAATTTAGTAAAACCCCCTAATTCTAATTCTATATTAGTCTGTAAACTACATATTATTGCATTCTACATTCTATTCTTGCATTTTGCACTTTATCTTATTTCCATTTTTTAATCTATTTTACATCTATTTGCATTAGCTTTTTATGTTTTTGTTGCATAATAAATTAGATAATTGTGTAACATTGTTAGTAATTTAATTAAGAAAAGATAAATTAAAAGATTACTAGGCATACGACTTAGTCATGCCACTATATTGCATTGTTTTTGTAACAAACCAGTTTTTAATTTAATTTTGGTATATTAAATGTGCTTATCAAAGTTTTGGCGCTATTGTCGAGGATCTCCTTGAATTCTTCTTTTCCTACATATTACTAGTAGTGTAATACATAATTGTTCAAGAATTCCAGTTATCAATTGCATCTGTTAGGGTGTTACATGCATTTTACGATAATTATAGTTTTCTGTATGTATTTGCATTCTTTTGCATTTTTTATTTTATGCTTATTCTTCCACTTCTTCATCATATTTTATTTCATCTAGTATTGAAACAGAGGTTTTTAGCCCAAGAAAATTGATTTTACATAATTTTGCACCTTAACCCTTTTGGAACCATACTAGGTCTCACTAATTCCAATTAAGCAAAAATTTTTCTCCAGCATTACTTGTTAGGTGCCTCATTTTTTTTGGCAAATTTTATTGTTTTAACTATTTTTAAAATTTTTATTACATTTTTGGGTTTTATATGGTTATAACCAACTTTCCATGGTGGTCCTATAATTCTTAAAAGTGTCTAGATAGGTTAATTAAATATATTTAGAGTACTTTTTTATATTGAATTTGCATTTTAGTGTTTCTATGTTCCTATAGTGCTTATATAGTCTATTTAGTGTAATGTTATGTAGTAACAATGCATGACAAGAATAATTACTACTAAATTATTTAAATTTAATTATGAAATAGATAAGACATTTTATTCCCTTCTTAAGAACAAAAACTTAAGTAGTTCTAGCCTCCTCACTCCTCATTCTAACTTATTAGATAAATCAAAAATCATGGCTAATAATAATAGGACTTTGAAGGAATTGGCTACTCCTGATATTACATATCAATCTTTAGGCATCCAATATCCTGAGTTAGATGTTAACTTTAAGCTCAAGTCTAATTTGATACATTTTTCATAGTCTTACAAGTGAGGACACTCACAAGCATTTAAAGGAATTTTATGTATTATGCTTAACAATAAAGCCATAAAGCATTTTTTAGGATCATATTAAGTTAAGGGCCTTTCCTTTCTCCCTTACTGATATTGTTAATGATTGGCTTTACTACCTATAATATGGATCAGTCACCTATTGGAATGACATGAAGTAACTTTTCCTTGAAAAGTTTTTCCTTGCATCCAGAGATGCTATCATAAGAAAAGAAATTTATTATATTAGACAAATGAATAGAAAGGCCTTATATGACTATTGGGTGAGGTTTAAGAAATTGTGTACAAGTTATCCTCATCACTAGATTAGTAAGCAGCTCTTTATTATCCTCATCACTAGATTAGTAAGCAGCTCTTTATTTAATATTTCTATAAAGCTTTTTTCCAATGAATAGTTGCATGATAAATGTAGTTAGTGGTGGCGCATTGGTGGATAAGACTTTTATGGCAGCCAGAGATTTAATTGCAACATGGTAGCTAACTTCTAAGAATTTGATAGAAGAATGTTCCTTACTACTAAAAGTGTACACAAAATGAGCCTTTCTTCCTACGTAAACCAACAAAGAATGAAGCATATGATAGATGAATTAACTTCCCTAATAAGGCAATTGACCATCAAACAACAACAGTAGCAATTACAAGCCCTTTCACTAGCCAGACTTTGTGGCATATGCATTTGCTCAAGCTATCCTACTAATATGTGCCTAACCTTATAGGAAGATGATGGCGAGTACCAAGCTTATGTAGTAGTAATATTTCTAAGAAAGTCATAATATCGATAGTGAAATTAGTACTAATAATAACAATAACCCAAATATGATCCATATTTCAATTTTTACAATCCTAGCTGAAGGGACCATCCTAGTTTTAGATATGGCAATGCACTAATTCAGTAGCTAACTAAACCAGCACCATTTTAGAATAAACCCCTATTTCAGCAATAACTGACCAATCCAATCTAGCAATAATAGAATTTCCAAAACCAGTAAATATCCTCATTCTCATCCTCTCAGTTATCCCTTAAGGAGTTAGTCGAGCAAATAGCTACCAATAATTTGTAGTTTTAACAGAGGGTGGAAGCTACAATGCAGGACTTGCAAACACAAATTAGTCAGCTAACTTCCATAATAAACAAGCTTCAATTACAAGGGTATGATAGATTGCTCTCCTAATTAATTCCTAACTTAAGAGGTAATATTTCTACCATTATGTTAAGAAGTGACAAGGAAATTTGTGCTCATAATAATCTTTCATCAGCAAACCAGAAAGATAGGGCAAAATAACTAGTAGTTGCTAAAGATATTACAGAAAGCTCTTTTTAACCTCACCAAAAAATAGACTAACAAAAAATAATGCAGAAACTAGTAAAATTTGCAAGACCACTTCTTTACCCTAATAGAATTACACAGTCTAGGAAAATGGGAAAATTTAACAAAGATAAGGAGATCTTGGAGTCTTTTAGGAAGGTGGAAGTTAACATTACACTATTAGATACCATTAAACAAATTCCTAAGTATGTCAAATTCCTTAAAAAGCTGTGTACACGCAAGAGAAAACTACATGGCAATGAGAAAGTAAGCTTATAATAGAATGTATCAACCATCCTTCAACCAAACTTACCCCAGAAATGCAAAGATCTAGGGATATTTGACATATCTTGTGTAATAAGTAACAATAAATTTGAATACGCCTTAATTAACTTGGGAGCTTTCATAAATGTTATGCCAATGTCAATATTCTCCTCTTTATAGCTTGGTCCCCTGAAGCAATAAAAGTTCTTATTCAATTAGTTAATAAAAGTACTGCACAAATTAATAGAGTTATTGAAGATGTGCTAGTTCAAGTTAAGGAATTAATATTCCCAGTAGATTTTTACATTCTACTAATAGAAGATAAGTCTTTGAACATCCTTATACTTTTGATTTTAGGAAGACCATTCTTTAAAATAGTAAAAATGAAAATTAATGTAGATGCTAGCACTCTTTTCATGGAAGCTGGAGATACAAGGTGACTTTTAACATTTTTGAAGCTATGAATTTCCCTAGTGAAGATAATTTTATCTTTCAAATAGATATGCTTAATGAACTTGCTGGAAATTCCCCTGATGACATACTTGCTAATTTTTTTCACATTTTTAAGTTTACAAATAGTTTTGATGGTCATGAATGCACTTGCTATGATGATGACAACTGGTGTGCTATATATGTTGAAATCTTTACATTCATAAGCAAAGAAGGTAGCTTTGTTAAAAAAAATACAAAATTTAATGCAAAGAATGTAAAAGAATAAAAAATTTTGTCCACTAAGAAATTCAACTTGCTAAAGTGGTTTCCACTGCCAAATTAATACCTTTTGTCATCTAACCACTAATATTAGAGCTTAAACCTTTTCTAGAATATTTAAAATATGTATTTTTAAAAGAAAGTGTGAAGCTATCAGTCATTGTAGCAAAGAATTTGCAACTTGAATAAGAAAAGAAATTGTTGCAGATTTTAAGAGCTCATAAGTAAGTAATTAGGTGGACACTTGCAGATATTCCTGGTATTAGCTTTTCCATTTGTATACATTAGATTTTGTTAGAAAAAAGAGCTAAACTAGTAAGATGATCTCAAAGAAGACTCAACCTCTTAATTTTGGACGTGGTAAAGAAAGAGATTACTAAACTTTTGGAAGGTGGTATCATATATCCAATTTTTTGTAACAAATGGGTGAGTCTAGTATAAGTTGTCCTCAAGAAAATTAACTTGATAGTAGTGAAAAACTAGAATAATTATTTGTTTCTTACTAGAGTTCAAAATAGTTAAATAGTTTGTATTGATTATAAAAAGTTAAATTAAGTAACTAAAAAAGATCACTTCCTATTACCTTTTATTGATTAAATCCTAGATGACAATACCAGTTGCGTCCAAATTAATATTGCTCCAGAAGATCAAGATAAGACAATATTTACTACCCTTTTGGCATTTTTGCCTATAAGAAAATGTCTTTTGGCTTATGCAATGTACCTTTTATATTCTAACGGTGTATGATGAGTATTTTTTTTATTTTTTAGATGATTATATTAAATTTTTCATAGATGATTTTTTTATTTATGGTTTTTCTTTTGATACATGCTTAGATAATCTTCTTAAAGTGTTAGACAAATGCATTAAAACTAACTTTATAATGAATTTTGAAAAATATCATTTCATAGTAAAGCATGAGTTAGTTTTAAAATACATAATGAGCAACAAAGTCATTAAAGTAGATCCTACTAAGATTGATGTGATTACTACTTTACCTTACCTCACTTATGTGCAAGAAGTGCATTCTTGTTTTTAGTCATGTAGGTTTCTACTGGAGATTCAGTAGAGATTTTAGCAAGATTACCTTTCTTTTTTCCAAGCTACTCTAAAAAAAAGTAGAATTCAACTTTGATCAATATTACAAGAAAGCTTTTGACAAATTGAAGCAAGCCTTTATCACTATTCTCATTATTCAACCACCATCTTAGGATTTACCATTTAAGTTAATGTGTAATGCTTCTAACTATGCAATTGGTACTATTCTTGCATAAAGAATAGGAAAATAACCTCATGTGATTTATTATACTTTAAGAACTTTGGATGCTACCCAAGCCAATTACACCACAATAGAAATAAAACTTTTAGATATTATTTTTATTTTAGATAAGTTTAGATTATATTTACTTGATTTTAAAGTGATTGTATTCTCTGATCATGCACCTTTGAAATTTCTTTTGAAGAGACCCAAGGTAAAATCTTGCTTGAGTAAATGGATATTACTTCTACAAGAGTTTAATATTAAGATTAAAGATATGAGTGAAGTTGAAAATTTAATAGTAGATTATTTGAGCAAGATTCCAAGAGATGTAAACACTCTTCCTATCCATGATACTTTTCTAGATGAGTAGCTTTTTCGGTTGCTAGGTAAGGATCCTTAGTTTACTAATTTAGTGAACTATTTGTTTACTAATAAATTACCTAAATATGCTAAGAAAGCTCAAATTAATAAGTTAAAAAGTGAGGGTAGGAATTATATGTGGGATGATCCTTATTTATGGAGGTTTCTATATTGATCAAATAATTAAGAGATGTGTATATAATTTTAAGTTTCATTCCATACTTGCATTTTGTCATGATTATGCTTGTGGAGGTCCTTTAGACCTAAAAGAACAGTAAAAATAATGCTTGATTGTGATTTTTGTTAGCCTACTTTTTTCCATAATACTTACATATTTTGTAAAAATTATGAACAATATCAAAGAATAGGGAATCTAACTCAAAAATATGAAATGCCTCAATTTCTTATAATTTTTTACGAGGTATTTCATGTATAGGGCATTAATTTTATGGATCCTTTTCCTTTATTTTTTGGCTTTGTTTACATTCTTATTGCTGTTGATTATGTTCTTAAGTGGGTGAAAGCTAAAGCCACCAAAATTGATGATTTCAAAGTTATTGTTGATTTTATCAAGTTTTATATTTTTAATAGGTTTGACATTCCATATGCTTTGATTAGTGATCAAAGGACTTATTTTTATAGTAAAGCACCTAAAACTTTATTAAAGAAATATAGGGTTGTCATAGAGTTTCCATACCATATCATCCCCAAATAAATAAGTAAGTAAAAATTTTCAATAGAGAACTAAAGCCAATATTGGAGAAAACTATGAAGCCTAATAAAAAAGATTGAAGCCTCAGATTAGATGATGCACCTTTGGCTTATATGACTACATATGAAACTCTTATTGGGATATCTTTATGCTAGATTGTTCTTGTAAAGGCATGTCATCTTTCAGTAGAGTTAGAGCATAGAATATAATGCATTTTAGGCTATAAAAAGGTGCAACATAGATTTAAAGGCATGTAGAGAGGAAAGGAAACTATAATTAGAATAATTGAAAGAGCTTAGACATGAAGCCTATGAGAGTTTTAGGCTTTACAAAGAGAAAATAAAGATATTTTATGATAAGTTCATTCTTAGGAAAAATTTTGAGATTGGCTAAAAAGTTTTATTGTTTAAGTTAAGGCTTAAATTGATGTTGGGTAAACTTTGTTCCCATTAAAATGGACCTTTTATTGTCACTAATATTTTTCTTTATGGTGCAATTGAAATTAAGAGTTTAGAGAACAACAAAGTGTTCAAAGTCTATGAAAGTTTTTAAGAGCAAGTGGTAGAAATAATGGAGTTGGGAACCCCAATTTGTTCTTGATGGAAGAGCTTGAGTTTGATATCTAAGCAAAGATATTAAAGAAAGACACTTCTTGGGAGGTAACCTAAGCTATTTTAGAGATTTCCTTTCTCTTAACTTTCTTTTTTATTTTTAATGTCCTTTATCTTTCTTTATGTTATTTTTGATGATATTGATATACTTTATATTAAGGACAATATAAAATTTAAGTGTGGGGGGAGACTTTAGGATTTAATTTGAGTTTTATGTTTTTATGCTTTTAAGAGACTTCATGTTTAAAAAAATTAAAAATATTATGTCTTTCACTTGTTTCTAAGTCCTTTTTTAGTCCTTTTAGTTGTTTTCCATTAATGGAAATTCCATATTTCATAAGTAGAATTCCATTGAAGTTAGATAGGATTTATAACCTAATTGAATAAATGATTTTATTTCTTGAAATTAATTGTGTAGTGATAGATTTTGAGTTGGTAGATTGAACTTGGTAACTTGGTAGCATGACTTACTTTGAGATTTTGAGTCTTGTATTAAAATTTTATACTATTCTCTTGCTTTCTTGTGTGATGTTCTTTCATGATTTGTTTCTTTAGAACTTACTTTAATTTTTTTTTTAGATTACATTTTACACATGCATGCACAAAAAAAGATACATTCTTTTTTTGTTTAAACTGGAGTCATATAGCCAACATTGAGTTTTTATCATTATTAGCCCCTTTGAGCATATTGCATTTTCTTTGTTGATTAACCTATGAGCATATTTTTTCAATAAAAAAATAAATATTTTTACCTAATCTTTGGGATTAGTAAAACATTTAAATTTTTATGAAATAAGCTCTTGAATAAGTGTGGGGGTGTGTGAGTTTATGTATTGTGAAAATTCATCAAAGATTAGTTAAAAAAAAGAAACATTAAAAAATAAAAAAAGAAAGAAAAGTGAAAAAATTGAAATGAAAAAAATTAAATTGAATTGAAAAAAGAAGAATAAAGAAATAAAGGAAAAGGAAAAATAAAGAAGTTAATGAATGTTTCAATTTGAATTTGACTTGTTGTATTGAGTTATAATTATTTATGATTTGCCCATATATTTTTTATTTAAGTGCTCTATTGATTTATTCAGTTTCTAGCCTCTTATATTTTTATTTTTCATTAGCCCCATTATAACCTAGAATAAAATCGTTTTGATTTGTATTGTGTATGTGATTTAAGTAGTGGAGATTAAGTGATTGAAAAAATTATAGTAAGGCAATTTCATGAAAAGAAATTAAGTGAAATATTTATTTTAAACACTTAAAAGTTGGATGGTGAATATTGTGAGAATTAATGAGAAAAATATTTATTATTTTATTTTCTCCTATGTTATGCCTTCTAAGTGTTATATTTGCTTAATTTCACTGATTAGACCTTGTATTATAATTTTGGGTTGATTTTACAATATTGTGAATTTATTCGGTAACTGCTAGATTTTAAAATTATTTCTATTTTTCAGCTATATCTTAGGCTCTGAATGTTGGATTGAGGTAAATTTTATTTTGTTGGAAAGCTTAAAGAGAGAGCTACAAGTTTTATATTTTGATCCAAGCCTAGTTTAAGCATTTTGGAGGTCATATGTGGTTGAGAAATTGAAGTCATGTCTTTATCCCAACTGATCCTACCTCAATTTTTTAGTCATAATTAGAGCTACAAAGGTCAAATTAAGCTGAAACTAGTACCCAATTTCTTATAAGACATAGGCTTACAAGTTTCATGTTTATAGGTTTTTTAAATTACATTGATTTCATGGTCAAAATTTGATTGGAAATTAGACATATGGAAATTCATTGATGTAACTATTAGATTTAGTTGACCAATATTGCAATGATGAGGATGATCTTGAATCTCTCTATGAAGAAGAAGTAGTGCTTACTCCAGACACCATTTTCTGCCTACAAAAAGGCTTTAGTTATAATGAACCTGAGGATGACACATTCTCTAAACTTGAACTAGAATCCTACCAGATGATGCAACTTCAAGACACCCTCCTGGCAAAAGGATAGATTACAGTCCCTCTAGTAAAAGCATCATACTCATAGATAAGTTTGACCAACTAACCAAGGTGATTGCCTTGTTTTATACAGGAGCAACCTGTTCAATGATTAATCCTGATATCCTACCTACATCCCATGGGACAGAAACTTATCGAGAGTTTAGAACGACCAATGGAGAATTGATGACGATCACAAAAATCTTCAAAATGGTCCGCTTGAAGATTTTCCCAAGTCATGAAGTCAAAAATAAATTCTATGGCATGTTTGGACCTGGCCAAGATGTTTTAATTGGATTTGATCTTATCAGTAAATTATTAAATGAAAAAATGAAGATTGAATCTAATGGTCTTCGATGGAGGAATCATTTTTGGCAGTGGACTGAGATTCCTAGTCTTTACTTATGCATAACTGACTTCTCTACTTTGTCTAATGAAGTCATTCAACAATCATGGGCTGACAATCATGCCAAATTTCTTCAAAAATGTTCACATCTATTATGGTTCAATGAAGAGTTTTTCATCTCTCTCTCTCTCTCTCTCTCATTCAAGAAAAATGAAGATATCAATCCAATAAAAGTAACCCATTTTGGGATGCGTCCTAACCATCAGTAATTAGCTAAAGAAGAGCTATCTTACCTTAAATAACAAGGGATAATTGAAGAAACAAAATCTCCTTAGGCATATCAAGCTTTCTATGTCAACAAAAAATCTGAGCAAGTTCGAGGAAAACTTAGGCTTGTAATTGATAATAAGTCTCTTAATTTATTCCTTGCAGATGTCAAGTTTCCTCTTCCAAGAAGGGAAGTCCTACTTCAAAAGCTTCCAGAGGCTAAGATCTTTTCTAAGTTTGACCTCAAAGCTAGTTTTTGGCAACTTGGAATTCATCCGGATGAAAAATTCAAAACAACATTCTGTATCTCTAATTTCCATTATCAATGGATAGTGATGCCATTTGGATTAAAGAATACTCCCTCAAGATTCTAGAAGGCAATGACAAAGATCTTTGAACCAATCCTCCAAAATGCCCTTGTTTACATTGATGATATCCTTTTGTTCTCCACCAACCCTGATGATCATCTAGTTCTTTTGTAGTAATTCCATGATCTTTTAAAAGATACAGAATTATGTTATCTCAAAAAAAGATGGTTATAGCCCAATCTTCCATTGATTTCCTAGGATTATAAATAAGAAATGGTTAGATATGCCTCTAGCCTCATATCACTGCAAAAATTCAAGAATTTCCTGATAGGCCATACACAACCAAGCAACTTCAATAATTTTTGGGCCTGGTTAACTATATGAAAGATTTTATTCCCAGCATAGCCCAATATAGATTCACCTTGGCCCAATTACTCCAAAAGAATCCCCCTGAATGGTCAACTCCTCATGATGATTCGGTCAATAAGCTAAAAGAACTGTCTGCCAAACTACTCGTTCTTCAAATCCCTACAGCTAATGGTAAAAGGATTCGTCAGACAGATGCTAGCCATTATTATTAGGATGTTATTTTGCTTGATGAAAGCAAAGACCATGCTATCTGTGGATATCAAAGTGGAAAATTCAAAGATGTTGAGATTCATTACCATTCCACTTTTAAAGAAATTTTGGCAGTAAAAAAGGCCATTGAAAAATTTCAATTTCATTTGATTGGCCGTTATTTCTTGATAGAAATGGACATGTCAGCCTTCCCTGCAATGCTGAAATAAAAGAAAACATTGGTGCCACAGCCACAATTGATTAGGTGGAAAAATTGGTTTGAACAATGGAAGTTTGAGGTTAAACATGTCAAAGGTAAAAGAAATTTTTTTGCTGACTTTCTTTCTAGGCTAATTGAGTTTAACTCGGACCTTTTGCACCATGTTCTACCAATCTTCATGATCATTAGAGCTTCCTCCTCTAACCCACCTCCATCATACCATAACCTACCACTTCACCTCAAGAAAGATATCTTCCGGCAATGGTTTAAAAGGCAAATCTTGCCCTATAATGCTGTATGTATTAGAAATTATGGTCAATCAAGCTCCCATATTGTTAATCCTGATTATTCATATTTCACTATTTTCAACCTTACCTATCCCCTACGATAACCAAGTAAATATGGATATGCTCTCATGAAAATGATGATCAGGAACTATACTATCGGATGTTATATTGACAAAAATGCCACCTTAGCACTACTTAACCTTGGCATCATTGGAGGTCTATCACAAGTTTCTTATTTTTTAATGTGACTCTATCTTTTTAAACCTCTTCAGTAATGAATTGACTATTTCATCTAACTTCCTGAACAATATGTCTTGGTTACGTTCCATTCTTACTGGTTCCTCACCGAAGAAATCCAGGAAAATCACATAGTCACCTTATTTCATGAAGAATTCCATCATCAGCATGGGTCGCATTATTCTTATCATATTCTAGCTTATCCATTTATGTCTTATAACTTATGGCTAGAAATGTATGCCATACTCCGCCAAATGAAAGATATTGCTTCCAACAGTCTCCAATCAGATGTCTGGCGTATTAACAAGTGGCGCGACTGGTATAATAATCTTTTTCCCACTTATTGCCAAGAACTTTATGACTTAGCCTTTCAGCCATGGCAACACCAAGACTCAAACTCTAATAGTGAGCCAGATTTTTTATGGTATGAAAGGAATTTTGATAGAAGCTCCTCTAAAGACCCAGCCAACCAATAAAATCTAAAAGAATTTATTTTGATTGTCGGACATATGCTTTTACCCACCTCTGCTTTAGTTTGCTTTAATTTGTCAAAAGAATCTGCTTTATACTATAGAAATTTATTGTATATCTTGCTTTTACTTTAAGCTTGTTGGGCATCTGCTTTTGCCCACTTTTGCTTTAGTGTATCAAGCTTGTCGGAAGAATCTGCTTTGTACTGTAACCATCTTTTGTTTGTATTAGTTTGCGTTTCCTTATAAATATCAATAAAATCTGCTCAGTCGAGCAAGGAGTTCTCAGTTAAAAAAAAATTCTTATTTTCATCTGGTGTCATAAAAAACTCATTAAACTTTAGAGACTTTTATAGATTCAATAGCTAGTTTTTTTCTCTTCTTCTTTTTATTTCTCTTTTGTTCTTTATTAATGGAAACTTAAATTGGAGTTGATTCAAAGAGTTTAAGGCTCTCCTCTTATGAATTATGAAATCGTGAATTATAATATTAACTTTCTTTAATTAATTTTTTTCTTTTCCTATTTACTTGTATTGAATTCTTGAAATTACTTATGTTAGATATTTATTTGGTATAATTGATGTTCATCTTTGTGATTTTTTATTTCTTACTATTTTGATGTTGAATTATGATAAGTAAATCATAGTTTTAGACATAAGGGGTAGAGGATTGAGGGATTAATTTAGAAGTTTCTAATTTAATTTCTTAATTTAAATAAATTCTATCATTAAATCAATTTTAATCTAACTTTAGGATTATAACGATTGTTTAATTCAGCTAATCTTAATTGGTTAAATCTTAAATGGTAATCTAGATTAGGATTCATGAATTATTGTAGAGGTTTTATGTAATTCAAGATTGAAAAATTAATTAGAAAATTTAAATCCTAATTAATTTATGATTAAAACTAGAGCTTTCAATTCCTTAAATTGGTTATTTTGTTACATTGGTATTCCTTCTTTCTATTTGCTCTATACTTTTATTCTATTTGATATATTCAATTCAATATAAATTCACAAAACCCCTTAACTTTAATTTTGTATTAGTTTGCATTTTGCATATTGTTGCATTCTATATTCTGTTATTGCATTTTACATTTTATCTTGTTTCTGTTTTTAATTCTATTTTACATCTATTTGCATTAGCTTCTTATGTTTTTATTGCATAATAAACTAGATGATTGTGTAACATTATTAATAATTCAATTAAGAAAAGATAAATTAAGATATTACTAAGGGTACGACCTGATTATGCCACTATACTACATTATTTTTTTAACAAACTAGTTTTTAATCTAATTTTGATGCATTATGACGTGCTTATCAATAATTCAATAAATTAGGATTTATTCTACTTGATTCATCTGCTAACATTTCTTGGAGCTCATTTAACTAAATATACCAACTTCCATCCTTATTGAAAAACATGAATGCTTTGTGTAAATGCCTATTATTCTTTACCTTCTGTAGATGAATTATCATAGTTACAAATTCTCTATTGTTAGGTACTCCATTCCTATCAACATCAACCTAAGTACTTCACAACAAAGAAAAATATATATGAATGACAAATTCATTATTCTACTTGACAAATGCAGGGTTTGGACATGCATATCTATGCTATGAACCTAACATTATTTTTAAATACTCTATTTACAAAGCATTTATAATGGATTTTGGGCATTACTTATATTGCATAATAAGCATGAATTACATGTATATAAGATGCCATTTAACATACAATTCAAAATGTCCTTGTAATAAATTTAACCACTAATTAATGAATACCTTAAAATAGAATGCTTGGCTCATTCTATCAAAAGAATACAAATTCTCATCGATTTTCTATCAAACTCTTCCCATTTATTTATGCTACAATTCACTGTCAAAGCACTTGTTTTTAGAGCTGTAACATGTCAAATCTCTTTGAATTATAATAACCATTATCATATATTTTTAAGTAAAGTAATTTATAATCTTCATTTTATGAAATTAAGGTTACATGCTTAGTGAGTTTGTCTACCTCCAAGTTAATTTCCTTTAAGGATTTTGAAGTCTTCTCCATTTTTGTAATTTTGAATGTTTATAGCCTTCTTTTTTCTCTGCTGTCAATATCTTCAATTAGCATCAATTTTGATGAATCTTATACTATAGCTATGTCAAGATATGATTTTGAATCTTTCTTCTTGAAAAATAACTTCTAGTCTTAGGGATTCAATCTTGTTGGTTCTGCTAACATTTTCTCTAGTTACTTTGCATAGCCAAAAACACTAGATTCCAAAACTAGTAATCACATTCAATTCATAAAAATAGCATAGAAGAGGAGTTTATAAGGCTATAATCATCAAAACTTCAATGAGAACTAATATGAATTTCTTGATAGGATGAATTATACATTACTTTGACTCTAATGGTAGAAATTGATGTAAAAATCTAATGGACATTTGAATCATCTCGCTTTTTCACTAATATTCCTCCTATTCCAGCTTACCTAATGAAATCCTTTTGAAAAGGTGATTCATAAGACATTTTAAGTTCAAAATGCCATCCACCACTTGTTCTTCATTATCTATATCACTATTTTCAAGGATTTTTAGGGATAAAAAGGTGAAATAGGGAAAAAGGCTTAAACAAAAATAATGACATTCCATCTTCCTTAGCTTGGTCCATCTATTCATCAAATCAGCAGATAGTATAAATCCAACACCCATACCTTTTTTTCAATTTGAAGTTTATAGAAGAAAAACTAAACTAGCAACTCACTTCATTTCAAATTTTCTTAGATAATATTTTCCTCTACCCTACTCTACCATACTCAATCAGAAATGCTTAAATAACAACACTAACAATGTACAACTTTATACCACCATGGAACTATTTGTAAGTTAAAGTACATAATTCATCATAAGTTAAAACACATAATCCATCACAAAGAATCTATAGCAATATAGCATTACCATGAACCATGTATGCTAAACACCTAACTTAAACATAGCTAGTAACGTGTATATGAATAGGAAATTTATCTCTATAGATATATGAAAAAGTTTAAGACTTGATGAAAATAAAGCAAACCAAGGACCTAACTACTAGAATAGATAATTAAAACTATGAATTGAAAGCAAAACAAGGATTTAGCTGCATGAAAATAAAGCAAACTAAGATCCAAAGTATGAAAATAACATAATCCACAGAAAGCTAGTAATGAAACAAAATATGAACCGAAGAAACAATTGATATATAAAATCATTCAACTAAGAACAATAATGAAAGCTTACCCTTACAACATAAACAAGCAAAGGTAACCAAAGATTACAAGCTACATAGCATGAACTGGACTAACAAAATATAAAAATAGTTCAAAATGAGTGGAATAAAACATACAAAAAGAATCCTTGTTAAAAGATGAAGTTATAATATATGAAAACTAAAATGGCAAGAAGTGAAAAACAGAGGAACAAAATCATAAACACTCCAAAAGAAAAAAAATCCAAAGAAGAATGAAGTAAATAAGCATAAAGAAAGGCATATTAACCTCCAAAAAGTAGGCAATGGAAGAGATGGAAGACAAATAAAGATCAAACATTCCACAGTTCCAACAACAAGCATAAAACACAAAACATATCATGCTAAATAAATATGAAGGATATAAGGGCCATAAAAATAATATTTTGAAGCAATTAGAGGGAAAAATAAAAAATAAAATTAAAAAAATGCTTGCCTAGATTTTGAATTTCAAAATGCTAGTGCTAAAGTAGATAATGAAAGGATCAAATAATGAATAAACAAAAATCAAGTAATCGGCAAAGTGGTAAAACATAATTGTCTCAACTATTAAGAACGATTTCGATTAATAAAGTTAAAGATTTCAGAGATTATACCAAATATGTCAACAAATTAGTAATAGATCAAACACATCATAGAGAATTAGGGTTTTTATATTTAAAGTTTAGAAAAATGGAGTAAAATCTAGTAAAGGTAAAACGAAAAACTAAATTAATAAAATTAAACAATTAACATAAAAAATTAGTGCGCTAGATAGATAGATTAAAATAACAAGACATCATAATCACCTAAATAGGATGAAATTAGACAAATCTCAATTACCAAAGTCAATGAAACATAAAAAAAATCAAATGAAGAAATCATAAAATAAGCACAAAACGCTCTAGAAAGCTAAATCATAGAACTAAATCACTAAAACTCATTAATGGTATATCATTTTATTCTACAAAACAGATTGTGAACACAAATTCAAAGTAGATTGAAGGAAAATTGCAAGCCAATAGAACAATGTGACTACAAAAAGGAAGAGACATGTAGCTTTATTACATAGTGACACTTCTACTCGCAAAATTCATTATTCCAATAATGGAACAGTATAGGTAACAATAATTTTATTTGAGAATGGATATCATTTGAATCTACTTTTATATGAAATAAGTTTCATGAATAATAAATTTATATATTTTAAATTATTCGGATAAAGCCTAATGGTATTATATAATCCATATAGCCGACTTCACTTAGTGGGATAAAGTTTTGTTATTGTTGTTGATATATATATTATTGATAAAATAAAGTGAATTGTGTAATAAAATAAAGAGGCATAAAATGATTAAGATTTGAAAGTGTGAATATCATTAAAAAATGCAATTATTAAAGCACTAATTAAAACATTTATAATATAATGTGTTGAATGTAATAATACGAGCCATTAAATGATATGATACATGATGTAAATAAATTTATGTTGTCATTATGCAATAAAACATATTGTGTAGCCATAGACTAAGATATGGTTTTGTTCAACTAATATGATGAGTATGACTTATGACTTGACATGAGAAATATGAAAGGGGCAATGTTAACATTGAATGATTAATTTTCAATGCAAAGTGGGTAGGGTATAAGTAACTTAGAAAGAAAAAGGATGAACAATGTGAGTAGGATATAAAGATGACTTGGGAGTCATATAGTAGATATATGTACTTATTTATTACTTATTGTATGAATTATGATATGGTTTGAGATGCAATTATTTTTAAAAACTCTTGTGTGAATTATTGATGATAGAATGATTATGTTTGAACCTCTTTAGGATTACTTGAAACTAAGTTGTTAATATGATTGATTGTGTAATGAGCCTTATAGGAGAATAATCTGATAAGTAAGTTATTATATTATAATGGCCATGGACTTATTTTTTCATAATTTATTTTGCAAATTATCACAATGAGCTCCACCATCACTTTCTCAAAGCTAGTCTACTGAGAAACTGGTTATTTTGATTGTATGGTAATACTAAATATTTATACACAAAATATATTTAAAGTCTTATCTTATTAGTAAGTTTAGGTAGAGTAAATACATAAACTTAATTTTTTATAAGTTAGTTAGACTAGCTTATCTTTATTATGGGAGGATTGTAAACCAATCTAAATTTCTTATTTTTTGTAAAAAAATTTATTACTTTTGAATGAAATGTCATCTTCCTCAATTATCATCTTTTTTTTACCATATAAATATCCACTAATTAATTAATAATGCGATGATTAAATTAAAATAGGTCGGTAGAATTCAGGTAGTGATTTCCACACTAATCACAATTGAATTAAGGTTATGACATGGCACTCCTAATCACAAAAGCTTGCTTTTTTATGTCCTTTAGGTTGTGCCTAAAGGATTAATTGTTCAAATAGTGAGAGCGAGATTACATATCTTGGACTTTACTTGCCAAGTGCTAGGGGCATATAGCTCATATTAAGCTTTAGATGCCGAAGGCTTTACGCGCTTATGGCATATAACTTACACTAAATCATATAATTAATACGGGTTTGACTAAGTATTTTAATGTTTTTTTAAATATTTTTTATTTAATTGTTTATCTTGAGATATAGATTAATGAAATATTGATGTTTGTTATACATGGTTAATTGTGCATGTTTTATGGGTATAGTAAGTTGATAGAAACATTTAAACACTATCTCAATTTTTATATTGAGAATAATGATTCTCATTAAGGATCTTAGGTAGATGTTTTAACTTTTTGTATGAAAATTTACATATAGTCATATTTTATTATTATGTAAATTTTATTGTGCATATCTTATTAACATCCCTATCAAAAATTATATTTTGTTTAGTTAGTGAGATGTGTGTGTATAATGTTTATAGTATATTGATATTCCTTTTGAATAATATGTTATACATTAATAGATACTTATTATCTCAAATTAAACCTATAGGTGTAAAAATATCATAATTTACTATAACATTTTAATAAGGTAATCATTATTATTAAATTATATGGTCTAAGTGAGAAATTATTAGAATAATTTTATTGCAAACCTAATAATTTAATAATTAGATTAAAATGCTAGAATGTTTAAAATACTAGAATATTTAGCTCAAATAAAAGTGAAAGTTTGATTAGGCTAAAATGACACTTTAACTTGATTCATGGTAACAAGTGATTCTTCGATGATAAGTTGACCTACTATTAGTTACAATTTTATAAGTAAGATTACTAACCTTAAACTCTATACTGACTAACAACTTCCCATCAATCTTAATTTTTTTTCTCTCCCCAAAAACACTAAAGAATGGCTACAATTCATAAAGGGAGTGTGCCCTATATCCATTCTATTGGATGAGATTGTGTCCATTAATTATAGTTCAAGGAAATTGTAGTGGATCTTCAAAATTATCAATTCAAATTAATCTTATGCTGAAATTCATAACCAAATTGTTACTTCTCAAATATTTAAATTATGTATACTTTATGCATTTATCTACCTTAATTATTTACTTCCTCATGAATTTTTTACAATTTTAATAGTATTTTTACTACCACCTTAGTTTTACATCTTTATTTCTTTATTCTCATTTTTTATTCTAATACAAATTTTTAACTAATTTTGTCTATTATCACAACGGAAACATAAAAGGATTGTACAATAAAAATTTTATTTTCAAACTTTAATATGTTTGTCATATATATTAAGTGTTTTATGATTTATAGTTCAATTTTTATAATTTGATTATAGTTGCACAATTTACATTTATGGTGACGTTATCAATTAATTTTTTAAAAAAATTAATTAATTAGTTTTTTTTCATTTAGAATTAGTAACAATTTCATCTAGAAAAGTGTATATACACATGCATAGCATGAGTTTAAAATCTGTAATTAATTTTTATATGTTTCATTCCTTTATAGCTCAAAATATTGACAAAATGACTCCGAGACAAAAAAAAATTACAAAACAAATTTTATTTTTAAAATTGAGAGGATTTATAAAGATGCAACTAAAATGGCTAAAACATAACAATAAGAATTACTCACCTTTACGAAGCAAAATAGCATAGAAAATGGAGTAGACCAGAGCTTCGACACTTACTAACGAAATAGAAATTAAAATAGAGGTGGAGGGCAAGTGGTTTTAAATGCAGGAACAAACCACAAAAAGAATCAATAATAGAAGACCAAGACATAGGCAAATGATAGTGTACGAATTCTTCAAATTGAAAACAGAAAAAAAAAATTCACTTTAGGAGTATCAACAAAAACAATTAGGATCTCTTATTTAGCTACAATCAGATTAAAAGAATCAGCAAAAACAATTAGAGTCTGACTAACAAAAAAAAAAAACCAAAAGTAGTAAGTAGTGATATCACAAAATGATACAATCAAATTCAAATTGTCAGGATTTTGCCATTTATAGCATATGATGAAAGGCACACCACAGCATACACACAACAACAACCAAATGCACACACCCTTTAGAGAAAATGAAATAAAAGAGATAAAAGTGCTAAAATGGGAAAAAAAAAATTTCACATACTTTAAGGATATAAGGACTACTCGTCAATTTGAAATTCAAAACGCAAAACATAATTAGGGTTGGAAGAAACAACACAAATACAGAACTTGGAAAATCTAAAAAAATACATGATTAAGGTTACAAAAAAGATCACAAATATAGAATTTTGGCTTCATCAAAGACATAAACACTGAATTAGGATGTGGAGAAGATCTCAAAAACACAAAATTAGGGTTTCGTAATTGGAGCCCAATGCATCAAACACAATCAAAATAGGATGAAATAAAACTCGTGTATAAATAAATGTTCAGACCAAACAATCAAATTGCAGATACATAAAAACAAGATATCCAAAATCAGAAATCACTATAGAATTAAAGAATCGCAGATAAAGAAAAATGCGATACACTAAAAAGGAAAAATCAACAATATAAATATTGAAAAAGGGCGCATAAACGTTGCTGAATCATCAAAAGCAAAGTTGAAGCCAATAAATGTGGACCAAGCTGAAAATGGAGAAGAACCAACAAAGATCCACTGGATTCCTTTAGAAAATGAAATGGCGTGACTTTAAATAGGAGAAGATGCGTTGTAATAGTAATCTATGGCGAAGTTACTCGCTTAAAATGTATTGTAGCATAAATAGAATGATATAAATTACAACTCATTTAACATAAAAGAGATTTTTAGAATTGCAATATATAATAATATACATATATAAAAAAAAATATAGAGCTTTCTTGGCTCCGCCGTTGATGATAATAAGGAGGAGGATACTATAATTATAATAAATTACAGTATAAGAAAGTGTAATTAAATAGGGATTAGATATTGACAAAGGTAATGGGAGTGGTCTCAAACTTAACTTTCCAGGGAAGGGGAATAGCAATGCGGGAGGTGTACTTTGATTGGGGGAATACATGAAAAGGATTGGAGAAAATGAAGTACCATTATCATTATCTTAACATCAAATTGTACAGCAAAATGATCACATGCATCCATGCATTGCAATGTGTCTTAACCCCTAAGGACTTGCAAGCTGAGTGTTGACCATTCAAAATCATCCCCACGTTCAATTATATATGATGATTATGCTGATTCTTGTAGGGCAGGGAGAAAGGAGCACCGGAGAAAATGGTACTCTCCCAGCATGACCCTCCAACTCTTATTTCAACCATAGAATCCACTTTTATTATTCAAAATCAAAGAGAATGCTTTTTTCCAGAGGATGAATGGAGAGAATTATTAAAATATCAAAATAATTTTTTATTTGAAATTATTGACTGTAATTAAAAAAATAGATGATTTTAAAATAAAAATTATATATATTTTTTTGAAATTGATAGAGAAGAGGGAGAAGATACACATCCAAAACCACATCTGCACTGTATTCGTCCTTCCCGATTAGTTGGCATCTAAGGTTGTCAGAATCGCGAGTTAACTCGTAAAATCGTGCGATTTTACGAGTTCAGATGGCCATTTCATGCTGTCTCGTTGTCTGCCTCGTTTTATTCTAGAATCGGCGAATGCGGCGTGCAGAATCGGTGGTGGGCGATCCTAACGATTTTTTCCGATTCACAAATGTAGGCAGATGGATAAAATGGGTCGGTCGACTTTTACATATGGGCCAATTTTGTTGAATTTTTGACAATTTTTCTTGAAGAAAAAAGAGATGAAAACCCAAATAAAATTCCTAATCCCATTTTCGTACCATTTCGTCGAGCTTCTCCTCTATCAGAATCAACCTTGCTCTACTTCCTTCTCCTCGTTGTTGTTGCAATACCCCTTCAGGAACCTTCTGTTGATCTCGCCCTTACGTTAGCTCATTCTGGTGATGTCGACACAACCTATTGAGGTGGAAAGCAGCAGCGCCGGCACAGCAAAAGCGTTCTGCAACCGTAGTTTTGTCCAACTGTAAGCTTCTGGACGAAATGGGTTTTTGTTTGTTTTGGTTAATTTTGATATGAATTAAGAATATGCTATATTAAATATTTTGACTTTGAATATGATAAATGATAATGGTTTTAATTTGAACCAGAAAGGAAAATTTATTAAATGGTAATGGTTCTGATTTGAACCAAAAAGGAAAATTTGCATTGTTAACTGAAAATTTGATATTTTGCTTTTAATTAGTAATTATTAATATTTGTTAGCATTTAATTTTTTTGTATTTATTAGCATTTATAATATTTTATTTATTTTCAATTTATTAGATTAATTAGGTGGCTTCATCTAATTCAAAGCCAAGGTTTAATTTGAAAAGAAAAAAATGCTCCTGGAAATATAAGTCAAGTGGATTATTTACTAATTGATGAATTATTGTCACTTCTAGATTTATGAGAATATGTGTTGACTTTTACATATTTAAGTATTTTGAATTTTTTTCTTCTAATAAAAGAATTTATAAGGTATATAAAATATATAAGAGGTTTAAGGTAGGATCTTACGATCCCGTTACAATTTTACGATTTACGATCCCACCCTTTCTTTTCGATTTTACGTAGGATCGCGATTCTGACAACCTTGTGACATTCAAATCCATTTGCCTGAAATTCTTTATGTTGTTCTGGATGCAGAAATTTTGATTTGTGGAGGTATTATATATATATATTACAAAATAATTAAATACTTACATAAAAATAAAATATTATTTTTGTTTTAATTTTTTCGTTTATATATTTTAATATGTGAAATGAGTTAAATTCATATCTTTTTATCTTTGTTTAAAATAAAATCTTCCTATTTAAACCAATCAAACAAACTTATGGAGAAATGCTATATAAACCTGTGAAGTTAATAATTACAATTAGTATAAGTATATGCATGCTTTTATTTATTTATTTATTTTTTGTGGGGCAATGCTCCCATAACCGATAATGTAGATTTGCCCCTGCTTCTAATGGCACACATTATAAGATATAGGGATTGTTTGTATATTATTTTTAAAAATAATTTTTTGTTTTTATGTTTTAAAAAATAGAAGTTCATATATGGCAAACTGTTTTCAAAATTTAATTTTAAAAATAGTAATTTTAAATATATAACTTAAAAATAAGAAAAAAATTATTTTTATATTTTTTAATTGTTATTGATATCAATTTTATAATTAAATGAAATGTTATCTTATTTACTTCTTTAAGCACCCTCTATTCTTTATTTTTAATTTTTCTAAAATTTCAAAATAATTTTTAAAAACAAAATTTAAAGAAAAAAAAACATACTCAAACTAACCCATAACTCCCTTTCACAATGAGTAGTGTTTTTTACTAGTGGTTGGCATTAAGCAATATAAAGGGTATAACTTTCTTGAAATTAAGAAGAATATGAATTACTTATTAGCCACGATAAAATAAGTGAATTATTTAATTGATCACTCTTTTTTTCTGATGTCATGTTCTTAAAAGATATATATTTATAATTTTGTTTTAATATAAGGGATATGCTTGAGTAAGTTCTAGCAAGTAGACTTTAGACTTAGAACTATCATCCTTCATTTTCAATGGTTCAATTTGTGGCAACATGATGAGATAGTTTGGTGAAAGCATTTTCAGGAGCAGACAATTTTGATGGAATATTACACTTTTAAGCCATTTTCCTGGATATCTGCTAAGAAGTGGGGCTTTCATCATATTGATTCTCTATGCTACAGAATTCTTTGTCGCTTGGAAACTGAGTTGGTGCCTTATTGGCATATATAATAAAAATATTTCAGAATATGCAATGAGAAATATGATAATTTTATGAGAAATCCGGTCCCTTAAGATGTTGAATGATTACACGGTTCTTTTTCTACATTTTAAAATAAATAAATCAAATTAAAAATATAAATTTCAATAAAAAATAACCAAATAATAAACACACTTAACCATTTAAGAAATTGAGTTCTTTCTAAAATTATACGAAATGATTAATAACAATAAGACCACCAAACTGAGCGTAGTTAATTTTGCATGAATTTACGATATAATGAGCATCTGACTTAGATCTAGTTCAAAAATTCAAAAAGATGATTTTCAAACTTCAATACAAATAAGAAAAACAAATAATTTAATATATATTTTTCATAATAAGATTAGGCTTAACTTAAGTCAAAGAGAAAACCTCTTGTATAAGATGTCATTATAACATTTAAAATACAATAATATTATATGCAATAGAAATAAGATTCAAAATTAAAGAATAAAATTAAGAGTTGTTATTAAATATATAATAATCGGATAAATTTATAAAGTTTAATCTAATATGAAAGATTTGAAATTTAATTTTAAATTTTATTTTCAATATCTATAATATTTTTTAAAAAATATTGGATAGTGTAAAATATTTTGTAAAAATTGAGGATGCGTTCAATTATTAATTCAATATTCTCTTATTAGAACTAATATTTCTATCCCTATTATAATATTGAAATTTTTACTATTATTTCTTATTATTTTTTATAAATAAAAAGTTACTCCTTTAATTTTAGAAACAGCTCAACTTTAATATAAAAACTATTGATTTCTGAAAGGTGCAATTAGAAAATTTTCTCCCGTGTTGCATATTTAAGAGAGGCAGTGATCTATAGCAGATGGCCAAAAGATAAAAATATTGGAACAAATTCATAAAATAATGTCAGCCGCTTTTATTTCATAAAATCTTACTTTATTATACAGAGAATATAATCCGAACCTATAAATAATTATCATTATATTATATATGATTAATTAAACAATAATAAATAAATAAATAAACATAATTAAAACTAGCATTTTTCAATATATATATTTTTTTCATATTTTTTCAATATATATTCTCTCACTGGCGTGATGACTTTCGTTTTCTTGGGGCTGGGAAAGACGGCAAGGAAGGATGGATAGGAAAATAGAAAAAAAAAAGAAAAAAAGAAAAATGGAAACAGCACAAACATTGCCATCACCATGTCAAACATTTGTCCTACGTGCGCTACAGAACTGTACCATGCGGCCAAAACATTAATATAAAGGATCCATCCGTTGGATGTAAGTCTCATTCTCACGTTCACACAACACAAGTAAGATTTACGCAACCTCACACTTTCCCCTGTTGAAAGGCCACCAGTTCTCAGCCTCTTCATCCTCTTCCTCTTCCAATGGCTCAGGTGCTCATTTTCATCATCTTTTCTATTTTTCCCAGAAATATTCACATTATTTTTGTTCTAACTATGTATAAATCTGTAAGTTTCAGAAAGACAAAATTTCTTGCTTTTTTTAACTTTTTCTTCATGTTTTCCGTTTCTTCTGTTGTCTGTATCCGTGCATGTTCTCTTTCTCTCTGGATTCACAGAAGGTAGTGTTGAAGGTCATGACTATGACTGATGACAAAACAAAGAAGAAAGCCATAGAGGCTGCTGCAGATATCTGCGGTGAGTATATATTCTACATTTTTAAACTTTATTTCACAATTTTCTTCTATGATAATTGCATGTATCTTTAATTTTTTAAAAAAATTTGCAATTTTTTCATATCTGATTAGATTCGAACCATTACATGGATTCGATCATTCTGATGAGAGAAAGGATTTCAATTTCTTGTTCTTATAAAATAAATTTTCTATCTTTGATTGATTTTGATAGAATATAATGAAAGGATCTATCTGATGAATTTCTGGCACTCGGTCCCACAGGGATTGATTCAATCGCTGCAGATATGAAGGAACAGAAACTAACAGTGATAGGCCAAATGGACACAGTGGCAGTAGTGAAGAAGCTGAAGAAAGTAGGAAAGGTAGATATTGTTTCAGTTGGACCTGCCAAGGAAGAGAAGAAAGAAGAGAAGAAGGAGGAAAAGAAAGAAGAGAAGAAGAGGAGAAAAAGGAGGACAAGAAATAAAAAGATTTTATTCTTTTCAAATTCCTCCTCTGTTTCCTGTTAATTTGTGAATATTCGAAGAGATCTAAAGGCGTTTTCACCTTTTTAAGTATTTTCATAGACTTGAAACTTCTGTGTGGGGTTTTTCTTTTGATTTTCTATGTATGAATCAAGGTAGATTGAACCTCCTAACAGATTTTATGATGCTAAAGACTTTTTGTGGCTGTGATAATATCGATGTGTTTCTGTCATGTTACTGAAAAAGGTCGGTATGGAAGGCCTGGAACGTTTTGGCTTCACGAAATTCCACTCGTATTCGGTTTGCGTGCATCATTTTCCAACAAACTGAAAGACACCAAAGTTGAAAGGGGGCGAAGGAATCTAATCTTTCGCAAGAGAGCGAATGAAGACAAAAATGGTAATCAACTCAAACGAGGTCATGACTCATACAAACAAGATTGCTTGATGACCTAAGCATTTTTTCTTATCATCTCGTTAAGTTATTTTGGTTAGGTTTGGCAGTTTGTAGTGGCTAATTTTGGGTAATAATGACCGTCTTGCAATCCCTCCAGTTCTGCATATTTTGGGGCACTATTTCATGGCGTGTTATTGCAGAGCGTAGTTCTGAATAAAATGTCCTAGCTTAGCTATTAATAATCTTACCTGATATAATTTGTTAGGTCCCAATTAGTTCAAAGAAGCTTCAGCTGACCATGTAAGGTTGCATCCCTACCTATAGGCTACAGAAGTGCCTCCTTTATAAAATCTTGATTATTTACCTTGTCAGTCATCATGCTAACAAATCCTAATTGGATGGAAGAAGTGATTCACATGACAACTTGGACACCAAATGGATAACCTTAACTATGGCCAACGATTTGATCGATTGTCTTGTTAGGCATTTATGACTTGGTTATTTGCAAAGTAGACCGTGAACAAATTTAAGCAGCCAGTTGGAAGATTATAATAAAGGAAACTATAGGTGGCGGCCATGACCAGGAGAAAGATTGGGCAATGCATTTAAATACCACATTGATTAGCTCCTACACCAAACTAAATAGCTATTTTAGCCAATGCGGAATCAGGAAAGATCACTGAGAAGAGAAAATGAAAGCGTATAATAGAGAAACTGAAGCTGACCATAGCAGCAATTCATTTAGAAGTCCAGTGGGTGGATTACATGAATCTCATCCAGAAGGCAATCACATAAAAGGTATCTCCGATCTTTACCTGTTCTCATTTGTTTCACAAAAGAATGAGAGAATACATGAAATTCAAAGCTACAGCATCTAAATGTTAGAATCAAAGCATTTATCAGAAACAAATAAATGGAAAAAAAAAATTAAAGCCCTATAAATTGCTATTATACAAGAACAAAACAGACTGTGTCTTGCTCATCTTCGGTTTAAGTAGGTAAATAGAAGGTACTGTTGTCCAGGAACCATAAACAAAACTTCAAACTGCCCCACACAATTGGCGCCTGCGACAGAACGTGTCTATCAAGGTGAATGTTCGCAAATTGCATATGCAATAGGGTCCATACTAACTCAGATAGCATCTTGCTGTACAAATTGAGGTTGCAGCATTCTGAATGATGACGAAATATGCCGAGCATGAGTGATAGCAGGCCAAGGTACCGGACTAACAAATGTGTGGTTATAACATTATCCTGGCAGAGATAGGAAATGTGCTTTTCAATCATCTCGATTCCGGAATATAGCAGCACGTCATTTTTAGGGCCGTGGAAACAAAAAAACAGAATTTTGGAGCATTTTCAAACTTTTAGCTCTCTGGAGTAGCTTAACTCAACTCTAAGCTTATATTACTTGCTTCAGACTTGTGGAATTCGTGGATCATCACTTGCAAGAAATAACGCTGATCTTAATGTCCCCAATGTGCTATTCAAAGATGACACTGGGTGGGTAGTTATCAGACCTGACCACACGGGACATCAACCAAACATGGGTTCCCCGGGTCATTGCTCCAACCCGTGATCATGCTTGAACTGTAGGCATAATCCAAAATATAAAATAAAATTAACTACGAATTTAATCTCAACTAATACCATAAACAAAAATGTTTCATGTAAACAAAAAGGTTTCACGTCACAGCTTCAGCCAGTAAGCCATTGCTTTATGCAGTAATTATTTAATTATAACGCAAAACCAAAAACATTCTTGTACACAGCAACTGTTAAAAATCCATCAGCATTAACAGAAAAGAAAATGATGATTAATGATTCCCCAAAACAGAAAGCAAACTAGCTATTAGGATGTGTAGATAATTTTTAGCATAGGGCAGGCATAAAGATGATTTATGAACCTTTGTCTTCAGAATAAGTGCTTTCTGACACATGAAATGGAAAAGACGAGCATATTGGCCCTTTTAAACATCATTACAGAGCATTGAAAAAACATTATATACTGGAAGGGAAGAAATCACGTACATATTTCTCCTGCTTCAACACCAACTGAACAGGAAGCAGGTAATTGGAATCACTTAGCCAGATCCATAGGTTGACACCACATAACATGAGCTAACATATCAAATCAGAGGAATTATTATATCAGTATCGCCAGTACCCTTTGAACCTTGGAAGTAGATGGGCATACTTCCCCTTATCCATCATCTGTCTTATTATTTCATGAGCTTCAGCAAGCTTTCCAGCTCTTCGCAAACTACTCACTATGGCACTGTAGACAACAAAATTCGGATTACAACCTTTGGTCTCCATTTCCTTAAGCAAGGAGCATGCTTCATCAAACTTCCCCGCCATACACAATCCCCGAATCATGGAATTGTAAGTGAATACATTGGGTATTTGTTGTCTAGAAATCATCTCATGAAACATTTCCTGAGCTTTCTCAAGCTCGCCAGCAACCACATAGCCTGTGATCATTACAGTATATGACACTACATCTGCCATACACCCATTCTTTATCATTTCGTCAAAAAAATATTTGCAAGCATCCAGATTCCCAGCTCTGCTAAGCCCGTCTATCAAAGTGGTGAAGTGAAGAGAAGTTGGCTCCACACCTGTTTCCCTCATGTGATTTAAGAGATTAAGAGCTGCAAGCGGTTTGTCTCCTTTACCAAGAACATGAAGAAGAATATTATAAGTATGAAAATCAGGAGAAAAACCATTTCTACCCATTTCATCAAGAAGTCTGTGAAACTGTTCCAACTTGCCAAGTCGGTACTTGGCAATCATAACAACATTATAAGTTAAAATATCTGAAGAATGGCCCTCGAGCAACATCTGTTGATAAACCCACTCAATCAACTTGTACTGGTTTAATTTGAGAAGACAATGGAGAATTGCATTGTAGGAATGCCTAAAAGGCCTATAGTTAAATGTCTTTGATTTAATAAACCTCTCCACAATTTTCCTACCCAGGCCGGCCTCACCACAAGTACATAATAAAATGTTGAAAGTGCGTGCAGTAGTTGGAACGCCTCTCTCAATCATCTCATCAACTAATCTCCACATTGCCTTAAACTCCTCGCACTCTGCAAATATCTTCATAATTAAGTGATATGAGTTTACAGTGTGGCAGTAAGAATCCTGATGACAACACCAAACAAAAAATTTATATGCCAATTTTGCAGACCTGGTCTTATTTGCATAATTTATATCTTTCAAAATTCCAAAGAGAACTTCTCTGACAAGAAGCCCTGATGGCCTTATATTCAACTCATTCAAAACCAACCTGGCATCATGCCCTGGACCATCTTGCCGAAGAATTTCAAGGACCCTCTCTGCATTTACCTTTACATTTTCTAAAAATTCCTGTCTAAGTGAAGAATGATTTTGGTTAGAACCATCATCATATGCATTGCGAATTTCATCTGTAGTAGGATCATAATCAGAAAATTTCCACAGTTTTTTCAAAGGCTCCTCGACAAAGTCAAATCCATTGTCAATTCCATCGCCATGAAATGGATGATAAAGGAACTTTTGTGAAATATTCAAACAATATGAGAGTCTCTGGACTATTCTGGGACCTCCCCGGGCTATGGAATTCATGGTCTAAATCCATCATTTCTGCAAATCTACGATGAGCAAAGAAAACGACTCGCCAATTAATGATACAAAATTTTTTTGTTGCCCTGGGAACTTCAAATTCATCGTGGTAGGAGATTGAGGGACCACCGTGACATTGAAATCCTAATTGCAAACAGAAAATATTGAATCTAAGACGTCATCCAATAATGATATACCCTGTACACTCTCAGAGTTCCACTGACAGGAAGTTCATCAAAGCATGCCCGCGTTAGGTCTTTTGTTGCTGCCCTGGGAGATAGAACATTATGTCAAAAACACAACAATAAATATGCAGAGAATCGGGTAACTAAAATTCGTCTGCTCCAGACTATTACACACGATCCTTGCAACCGATACGAAACAAAGAAGAATTGCGGAATATCTCAACAACACAGCAGAATATCATAAATACAACATATGAATCTAGTTCTTTTGTTTATATTTCACCTCAAAGAAGAATAACTGAAGAGATTACAGCCACAATCCAGTTCCCTTGTGGAATGCTGCCAAGTGTGGTTCTTTCAGTTCTCAAGTTGTAGAATTTGTGCAAAACTCATCGAGTCACAAGGTTTTGCTCCTAACCTAAATCCTGTCAAACGACGTTTCGGAAACCCGATTGAGAAATCACCTGCGACGATAGCATTGGATTCGTTGGCACTCAACAGCGCCCGTGATAAACCCTAAATAGAGTAGAGTGGCTCTGTCCAAGTCTTCCTCAGACATGAGGGGTTTGTTTCCCATTCAGCCCTCAATAAGAACGTCCAGCAAGCTATGCCATTGTAACATTTTACTTGACGTTAATTTTTATGTCCCATATACTTTCGTTCTAATTTCTATTTAAATTAATATTTTTTTTTTTACTTTCGACTATATTTTGCAACTTTTCCTTAGAGGTTTTATCAGTAGTTTTACATATAAATAATGCTTTTATTTAACGTGGCTTGATCATTTTAACATGAGTTATCGGACTATTTTTATTTTTATTTAAATGCCAAGTAATTAACATTCCACTTCTGTATCTACATGAATTTATTATAAATATTTATATTTATTTATATATTATTTGTGAAATATATTTAATTTATTTTGATTGAGATTTATTCTGATTATAATTTAATTAGTAATATTATTAATTAATAATATTTTTAGAGCAAACATAATATTTAATTTTTTATTTATAAAGATGATGATTATTATATTCTAAAATTTTATAATTAATAATATTAAAAAATTAAATGGTGCTAGATTATTGAGTAATGTTGCATATTTTTGAAAAGTTATGCAATAAATTTGTTATAAATAAAAATTAGAAAATAAAAAATTCAATGAGAACACTAGACCGAAATGTATTTGTACCTTTTTTTTGAAAAATTATGTCATATTTGGAGTAGTGATAGTATAGAGCAAATATAATAATAATAAATCAAATATAAATTCATAAAAAAATTTCAATACTTTTAACTATAAAAAAGTAAAAACAATGAGTGAAATTAAGGGAGTGTTTGGTTCAACCCGGGGCAATGAAAAATGAATGAAATCCAAGTTTTGAATTAATAGAATATTAATTAGCGTATAATGTATAAGTGGATAATATTTCAATTCTTTTTAATTTAATTTTTTATTAATTCAAAATTACTATAGACATCAAAAATGAAATTTGAAATTGAGTTCTAAATCTTTTATATTTATTAAATTGTGCTTTACAAATTTAGTATACCATCTCATATTTAATAACAATTATTGAATTGTATTTGAAACTCATTTTCAAATTCTATTTTTAATATATATAGCATCGTTATTATTAATTTAGATATCATGCCCTTAATAAATAATTATATTCCTATTTTAAATAATAAATAATTGAAAGTTAATTAAGTAAGTAAGTAAAAAAATATATAATATCATAAATTTAGTATAAATAATCAAATAAAAATTAAGTAAGTAAATAAATATGTGATATTATAAATTATAATTAATTAAATTTTAGATGATTATATTCTTACCTTAAATAAATATCGTTAGTGAATTACTATTTGCCACTATTCATCATTAATAATCATTGATCATCACTTATTGCTAATGACTATTTCTAATAAGTACCTATTATCAATAATTATTATTCACTATTACTTATCACCAATGACTACTGCTAACCATTGTCAAGCACAATTTACTATCATCCATTCTCAAGGATCACTGTTGACTATAACCTATAGTTAAGGGTATAAATAGGTTGGATTAAGCTACACTTTATCCTAAATAGGCCAAACTTATTTCTAAATTATTAAGGTTGAAGCTTGATCTATTAGTCTGTATAATACCAAAATTTAGGCTCAGCCTAACCTGCTAAAGAAGTCTAATTAGACTTTTTAACCTCTTTAGAAGTCCTATTGTATAAATAGGCTTTCAAATTTGTTAATAGATTAAAGTTTTTTCAAGACTCAAAATTATCCAATGGTCTAATTAAGCTATATATATACATATACATATGTATTAAAATAATTATATTATTTGCATATATAATATATATTATATTATATTATTTATATATATATATTTATAATTAAATAAGTTAAGTTAATAAACTTGCAAATCGAGCCTAAAGAAAAAAATTTGGACTATTTGTCTAAATAGGCTAATTTATTAACATAAGCCTGACTTATTTAGATAAATAGATTAAGTTAAAGTAAGTCTTAAGTAAGCTAAGTTGTAGGCCCCTAATAGGTCATCTAACATATTTGTACCTTTACCCATAGTCATTAACTACTATTTACTATCACCTATTGCCATTAATTACTATTTACTATTACCTATTATCAATCACAACTCGTTATGAGTAACTAATATTGGCCGCTACATACTCTCGTTGATTACTATTAGTTATCACTTGATCACTAGTGATCGCTTTCAGGCCAATACTTATCATCTTAATAACTTAATTTTTAATAAGAATATTTCTAGTAATATAATAATATTTTTAAGAATATTTTTAATTAGATCAAATATGATAATATTATATTTTTAACTATTAAATTCCTAAGAATGACATTCCTAGGAGTATTAGAATTTCCTAGAATGTTTAATTTTGCAAACCAAATACTATCTTAGTATAAGCTAAATAATTTTAAGTATTTATTGAAAGTTTACAAGTGAATTTACCTTTTACGAAGTTTAATTTTCTATAAGAATCTATTTTTTATATGAATCAAATGACTCTTTATACAATTTATTATTAACTATCAATTAAGTTTATCAACTATTCATTAATTTATCAGTTATTAGCTATCATATTAGCTTATTGCATGAAAAAAATTCTTAATAAGTTCTGAAAGATAAATTATAACTTAAAAACTAATAATGTTTTAAGATTTTTTTAATTTTGTTCTATTTCATTTAATTAAATAACAATCTATATTTTAATTATGTAAATAAATACTGGACATATCTTTATTAATTTAATATAAATAAATATGTGATATCATAAAATATAATTAATTAAATTATAAAGTATTATATTATTATTTAAAATGATAAATAAAAGGAAACTAATAAATGCATGATGTTAAAAATATAATTAATTAAAGTTTAGGCAATTATAATATTATTTTGAATATTTTGATTGTATTAATATAATTTGATATTAAAATATATATGAATTAATTTAATTTATGTATATATATATTTATATTAACATATTTTTTATATTATTTTATTTTTAATTAGTTTTTATCAAATAATTCTAATATATTCAATTAACTTATCAATTATCAGTAAAGTCGTTATCATCTTTATCTCATATTCTAAAATTTAAAAATTAAAATGATGGGTATTAATAACAATATGAGTATTAATATAAAAAGTTGTATTTATATTTCTCTTAAATTTATCTTTCAATTTCCTAAAAGAGCAGGAAAAGGATTCCAAAATCTTGAAAACAATGAAAAAGTTGATGAGGAGATCCAAATCCATTGTTTGATTAATTTTTTACAAATAATTTCATTAAAAATATAATTTTAGAAATATAATAATTAAATCAAAGGTAATTAATAATGTTATTAATAAAAAAAAATTAATAATTTTTTGTAATATGATATCATATGGATGGATGATAAGTGTAAAATTATTTAAAAATTAACATATATTTAAATATATAAAAATATTATTGGTATACATTATTCTATCTCATAAGACAAGGCTAATTGATTTTAATTTATAATTTCTTTATTAAAATGTGAAAAAAAGCATTAATTTAAGAAAAGATAAAACTTAAATAAAATTCTTTAGGTATTTACAGTAAAATTTTCAATTCAAATTATAATATATATTAATTGATTTATTATAATTATAATATTATTAATTATTAAATTAAATTTATTAATAATTAATAGAGTAATTAATATATTTATTGTAATTTGAATAACGAATCTTATAATAATCACAAAAGAAACTTTACTTAAGTTTTATCTTTTGAGAAAAGTGATGAAAAACATGAAGAATAGGATTTTTTTTTTAAAAAATAATTTTACCTAAAATTTTTCCTTTATTATAATTTGAATAATGAACCTTATAACAATCACAAAAGAAACTTTACTTAATTTTAATCTTTTGAGAAAAGTGATGAAAAATATGAATAATAAGATTTTTTTAAAATAATTTTACCTAAAATTTTTTCTTTCTTCCTTGACATAGGTTCTATTTCATACAAATAGTTAATAAGTTAGCTGATAGCTGATAGTTGATATGTTAAGTAAAGTGTTTCATAAAATTAGTTGTTGAATTGGCCGAAATTGTAAAATGACAAAAAGAGAAATACATATATAATTAAAATAATTTATATTATTTAAAAATTAAAGTATATTAACGTAATTAAAAATTTTAAAATAAAAGTATAATTTTTTATATTTAATTAATTATATTTTTTAAACTTATATATTTATTCACTTCTATAATTTTTATTTTATTATTTATTATAAAAGTATAACTATTTAAATTATAATTAATTATATTTTATAAAAATTATTTTAATTTATATTAAAAAAGGTGTAGGTTGTAAGTTAATAAAAAGAAGAAGTATAAACTTAGAAAGAATTTAAAAATATAGTAGCTTATATGTTACAAGTTACTTTAGGTAGGCTTATTAAATTAAGTAACATTATTAAATCAAAGTTTATAAACTAGTGCAAGAAATACCTCTAGAAACTAACTTATAACTTAGTCATACTTTGATTAAAATGTCCTAACATATAATTTATGCTAATAAAAAAGGGAAATGTAAAAAATCAACTGTGCATAATGCTTATGCACCACTTGAAAGAGAAATATTTGATTTCATTTGCCACAATTATGAATGAATCAAAAATGTAAAATTTTTACAAAGATGTTATATGCATGAGATTCAAAATTAGGTTTCAAATTTTTTATATCCATTAAATTGAATTTTATAAATTTGTATACATTATCCTGTATTCAATTGACCTTTTAATTTACATTTGAAATTCAATTGTAGATTCCATGTTTATTGCATGTAGCACTGTTGTAATTTCATTTTCGAAACATATCCTGTTATGCCTTCCTTAAATTATAGTAAATTAAAAATAAAATTTTATAAGAAAGAATACTTAAGATGATTTGTAAATTCAATTAAGTTTGAAATTTTATGTGTGAAATATAAAATAAAATAAATTTCTTAAAATCGAGATTATATGAATATGAATTTGATCAAAAATTGATGAAGAAAATGTGCTAGAATTATAAAGTATAAAGCTTTGTATTGATATAAATGAATAAGTGAATATAGAAGAGGTTTAAAAGAAATTTTTTAAAAATACCTTTAGGACCCTATTTTCTCCATTTCAACCCCTAAGCTTTAACACCTCTCTCATTTCTTCATTTCTTAACTTCTTACAACTCTCTTTATATAATCTTTACTTTACTCCATTAATCAAGTAAGGAGAAATTTTATTCTTCTTGATTTCTTCATCTAAGCAAGGTAAAAACATCACTTTCATTAAGAATCATTCTTATTTCTTCTTAATTGATGAAGAGAATTGAAACTATTTAGTTTTATTTGAAATTTTAAACCCTAACTTTAGAACCTATGAATTTTGATGTGATTAGGGTTGAAAGATTTTTAAATTAACTTTCTAGTATCCTTTTCCATACAAAGTAAATTGATAATTTAGCTAAATTTATAGATTTTATGGTTATATGATGATGTTGATGAAATATGAATTATTTTGTAATTTTGCTTGAATCACGTCTGATTTGATATATTAAGAGTAATAAATGATGAGGAGTGGTGATATAAGATATTAAATAGGTATATTAATGATTGTATCAAGATTTAATGTGTAAATATTTGTTTAAAGGGCATTTAGGATTGGGTAAATAGTGAAATTTTCATTAAAAAAATTAAGATTTTCAGGTGTAAATCAAATAGTCAATCGATTTTGAAGGTCTAGAGGAAAACTAGGCTTTAGAATTGAGTAACAATCAATTCTAAAGGTTTGGAGGCAAAACTAGGCAAGTAAATTAATTGGTTAATCGATTGGTCAATAGATTCACAGACCTAAAATTTTTATGCTAAATTTGAAGAGGTATAACTTATTTATCTTACATCTGTTTTAAACAAATTACCTATTATTTTAAAGGTAATTGAGTTTAATTTCAAATAAAATTAGTTTCAATTAAAATCTTATATATGTTTTAAGATATCATCAAAATAGTAGACAGAGGTAAAAAACTTAAGATTTTTAAAAAAATGGACTTTTATATCTCTCTTCTAAAAGGCATATCACTTTCAAATCTTGATCAATTTGGGTGAGTGAATGGTTTATGAAAAGTTAATTGAATTTACTTTCACATGAAATAAGTTTATAAACAATCTATTCATGATTTTTAAATTATCCATAAAACATCATTTAAAAATCATAACTATAATGATCCTATAGTTAACTATATCCAATTTATTTTGTGTTTTCATGATTTATAAGGGTCCAACATAGGGTTTTTGATCTCTAAACATCGAAGATAAGTAGTTTATGATATTTATATGATAAGCACATAACAAAATGATCATGAAATGAGTAATATTAATGTTTATAAATTATCCTTGTGAATTGTGAAATAGGAAAAAGGAAAAAAGAAATGAAAATAGGATACTTGAGGATCCTTGGAGCAAATTAACATTCTCAAGTAGGTGTATATCTATTTTAGGAACTTTTATACTTAATTTTCCTACACTTTATTTGCTTTATATACTAGGATAATATGTTGTAAAATTAAGAGACTAAATGTGTATAAATGTATATCTTAATACAAATGAGTATGAAAAATTTGTGATCTTGATTGTTTCCTATTATGATAAAGATTATGGTATATAATGGTGTTTCCTAAGAACTTTTTATTTCTTGTTAATTACTATTAATTGATCTTTTGTAAATGATGTAATGAAGGCATTGTATCAATTGTTAGTTAGTTATGATGAATGTATATTTTAATTGAGATTGTAATTATGATTGTGCTTGACTTGTGATGACATAAAAGAAATGTGGTAAAATTGAGTGTGCTCATATCCAAACGTGAATGTGTTTGAAGTTATAGTATTATAAATAAGGATGACTATGATGATGAATCGATACATCGTACTATGACTAATGTGATTTAATTCGTGTTGTTAATATACAAATGGTATCAATGTGATAAAAAAGTGGCTTAGAGTCAGATATAAGGAATGTGATTGGGTGACTTTATTAAGGTAAAGTTAAAAATGTTATAGACTAAATGTATAATTTCGTAAAATGATATGAGTAGAATATTTTTATAGTATAAAGTTCTAATAATTCAATTATCTAATATTAGATTTAGAAAAGAAGAAAATCTTATTTTATTATGATATTCTTTTTACCTGATATAGAACTAATAAAATAAGGATTGGATGCTTTAGAATGATATACTAGTATCCTTAAAGTAAATTAGTATCTTAAAAATCTAATATTTTCAGTGCTCAAAATTTAATTTAAGTAAATACTTAAAATATGTTAATTGATTTTCTTAAGATGAAGTTGAAATTATTAAGAACTAAATGTCTAGTTTTATAATATAATATGATTTTGGCCTTCTTAGATTATAAAGCTTTAATATTTTGATTATTTTACACTTGACTTAAAAAGTCTTCATTTATGAAAATCTCTAATTTCTTTACAATAATTTTTGAAGATATAAAATAATATGAATAAAATTTGTTAAAAGCCTTACATTTTAATATTTTATTTATACAAGCTTGATTCCAAATAAATTACTATTTAAAGATAGCTTTTGGTTTTAAATTTAACATTAGAGAAATGTAAAAAGTCAATGACCTAGAATAATTTATTATGTTATGATTTGAACTTGAAGTTAGAATATTTGGAAATAAAATAAATAATGCTCTTACGTTTATAATTTATCATTATAAATGGTGAAAGATAATCATAGATGTCCTACAATATTTAAAAGTGGCTAGACATCATTAGGTAAGTATATGTCACTGTTTAAACTAATGTCTTAATAATAATTTGTTTAAATGTTATAATTTATAATCCTTATTATAAATGGTACTAATCATGCGCCTATTCGTTAGCAAATCCTTAATAGCATAACTATGAATTATAATATACTATGAAATTAATCTTGTGGTCATGTATGAATAACTTGGAAATAATACTTATGATGAATTAAAAATTATCTACTTAAGAGAATATTGTTTAAATAGGCTTGTAAGGCATGTTAACAATACTACTAATTGTTGATTGATTATGTTTGAAATGTGATGGTAAATGATAATATATATATCATGCATGGAACTACATCGTTACCTTTATGTTAAAAACTATAGTGTGATCTATATTGGAATATGAATGAGTATTGTGGCTATGCAAGAAGGCATGGTGGTATTATTTCTTGGTATATTATATTATATGCTTTGATATGCCTCATGATGATAAATAGCTAATTTATATTGAGATTGTATTGAAATTGTGATTTGTAGAACTAAACTCTGTTATGTATATTATGATGTGAATTATGCCATGAATGACATTTAAAATAAGAAATATAACAAGGGTCATAATGTGAAAACTAGATGCTAAATTCTCGATAAAAAGGTGGGTAGGATATAAGATTGGCTTAAGAGGAAAAAGGATGGAAAGATAGGTAGGGTATAAGGTGGATTTGGGAGTCAAAAGGTGGATACATATTTTTATTATATATATGATTTTTTTATTATGCTGTGAATTGGAATTCTATCTATCCTTGAATGTTTCCATTTAATGTTATAGTGATTATATGATTAGCCATGATCGAGTTTTCAAGATTTAATTGGTGCGGAAAATAAAGTGTATGAATAATGGTGTGTGAAATAGTGTAATTAAAGGGGAGACCTACTCTGCTTGTAATATTGAATCGACTTCTCTTTGATATTAAAATTGAATTGAATGATGATGAAATTATGAAGAACCTCTTTTGGGTTCTATTGTTCATGTATATGTGATTGTAGACACAAGTACAAATATGGAAGTATAACCATTAGATTGTTAAATGAGATAAAGTCATCAGGTTTGAGTACTAAAAACCACCCAATGGTCATTCTATGTTGGTACTTGGATTAATTGTAATCAGATACTGATAATATTTCATTTTATAGATATATATTCATTAAGATTATAAATCTCATTCTATTCTTTAACATTTTCAAAATATAACTTGAGAATATTGAGTTGTGAAGCTTATACAAGAGTCTGAGACAATCCTAAAAGAACTTGATAATTGAGATTAAGTTAAAATTCTTTTGAAATCAAATTTAAAGATTAGAGATAGAGATAAGGTGATATAATTTTGAATTACCCCAAAGATAGAAGAATTTTTGTTAGATAAAATTAATATGAATAGTATTGAGGCTGATGGAAACTGAATAATAAGATCTACATTAGTCATGATCGAGCTCGAGTCATGACATACCTAGTTATATCAAAATCCTTGATGATAGGAAACAAAGGAAAATATTTACATTGACATTGCATTTCTTATTACTGCTGCCTATTATTTTGTTTAGTTCCACTCATTTGCCCTAAATCTTTTCATTTTCTAAAGATAAAAGGACACCCTCTTAGCAATAACTCAATTAAAATGAATGTCATAAATAAACATATGAATAAGCTTTTACAACAAGGTTCTACATAATAATAATATTATATTTGGCATTAAAAAAAGAAAGTAATTGATATCATATAGGACATGCAAATTCTCAAGGTATATAAACATAATGAAATTAAATCAATCTTAAATGTATAAGCTCTAAACATCAAGATATTAATGTCAATCCTTCAATTAGATAAATCAAGATCTCTTATTACTCTTCTTTCCCTTGCTGCTTCACCATTTTGGCCTACTTCTACTTTTATAGTAGAGTTATTAGATAGACTTTTGCCGCTTACACCAATAACAAAGCAACATAAATCACTTTACATTAACAAATCCATAAAAAAAAATCGATGCACATTATAATTTATTAGATAAACTTTTCACCTTGTGAGGTTTAATTTTCTACTGCTTTTCCAAACCAAGAACACACCATATCCTTAAGCTTACCTACTACATCACCTTTGCCATGGCTGTTCACATTAGTTTCCTTTATCCCACTCTTTATTTTCTTTAGCTTTTCTTTTAGCTTATTTATAGCATCAGAAACCACCTCAACCATAACTCTATCTTCATCACCAAAAGCTTTTGTTGGTTTTTCTTTCCTATTATGGAAAGCTTTTAAAATTGCCTTACATAGAGCCTTGTCTTCATCACCAAGCCTTAACTTTTAGCCAAATAGTTCTTTATGGAAACATCTTTCTCCTATTTTGGGATCTTACTGCTAGGTGAATTGGAAATTACTACATTTCCTGCTTCATAAATAGGAGTTAGTTTCTTTGTAACACTAAAGCAATTTTCTTCATATATTCTGTAGCTGATGTTGTTGTAGATATTATTGATGATATTTTCTCTTTATGATTACCCTCATCTAACGGGTTCTTCATTGGCTTGAAGTTTAGTTATTCTTTAAGCATGGTGTTGGTGGTATCATTAGTTTCCATAGTTTCTGTTGGATTTTCATATACTGTTAGCTTTGGAGAGGATTGATCATGACTTCTAGCATAAAGGTAATAAGTATTAGTGGTAGTAGATTGTTATGGTGAGAACAGGTTATCATTAGCAATTAACAAGCCTTATGGTCATGGCTTTCAGTAAAATAAGACCAACTTCTATTTCCATCAATAGTTTTTTAAAACTTTAGGTTTTGTGTTACGACCTAGCTCATCTTTAGTATTCATTCTATTGAAAAAGTCTTGAATGGAAGGAATGTATATTTCTTTAATACCTATTTTCTATAAGACAAATCTCGAGGTGATTCAATCTTTTTTTTACACAAAACTAAACCATGAAATTTCCAAAATTATGCCCAACATTTTAGTTGTGTAATAGTATTCAATATTATTTTAAAGTTTTATTCTTTGTCATATTTGGAATTTCAAACCAAAATAATATTGAGTAAATTATCACTCATATTATTATTAAAAATAATTTTCCAAAATCATGCATCTAAGCATCAATAAATGATTTGATCATTAAAAAAATTAATATATAATACACTTAAATAGCCATTAATTAATGATTAATATGATCTTTAATGACTGACTTAGACTTGCCAACCTTGTAGCATCAATGACTTTAGATTGGCAATTACGAGGAGAATAAACTTTAGCTCCACTTTTTAGTGGTGCATTAAGGCCTTCCTCTAAATTAACCTTGTATTCTCCTATCTTCTTCTCTTGAACAAATATTATAATTATCTTAGTTTGACTAACATATGGAGAAAGAATTGCATTTTCTACCTTTTGGTTAAGTTCTTACTCTTTGATCATGTTTCAATAGCCACACTCTCATAAATTGATACAACATCTAAAAAATTCTCAATAAATGATCTGATCATTAAAAAAAATTAGTATATAATACACTTAAATGGCTATTAATTAATGATTAATATGGTGTTTAATGACTGACTTAGACTTGCCAACCCTTGTAGCATTAATGACTTTGGATTGGTAGTTAAGAGGATAGTAAGCTTTAGCTCCACTTTCTGGTGGTGCATTAAGGCCTTCCTCTAAATTGACCTTATGTTCTCCTATCTTCTTTTCTTCAACAAATATTATAACTGTCTCAGTTTGACTAGCACATGGAGAAAGAATTGCATTTTCTACCTTTTAGTCAAGTTCTTTCTCCTCAATTGTGCTTAAAATAGCCGTACCTTCTAAATTAATCTAACATCTAAACATGAAATATAATCCAACAAATAAACTCTAATAATAAAAACTTACAACTAAATTCTAGTTTCATTTCCACTAATATTAGAAAATATTGTTGGTAGCCATTTGTTTTTAATACACAAGTAAATAATTCAAAAAATATATAGTATATTGGGTGCTCTATGAACTTTTGGATTCTAAACAATTCCTTTAACGTTATCTTAATTATTTTCCTCATCCAAACCATGATCATCAAGAATATTTTGATTATAGTTGCGATCATGCCCTTATTTCTTAATCATGTCCTTAAGTTTGATGGCTTTTGCTTTCACCTTTGTTAGAATTGACTTCTTCCCATGATTGTGTTCTTTTTAACATTATTCCTCTTCATTCAAAACCAAATGAAAATCACAAATAAAAAAAGTTGTAAAAGGAAACAATATAGTGAAAGAGTTGCCCCTTACAAAATTTTAAATTATTTAAATTCTTAACTTGCTATTGGTTATCCATATTAATTACTCTAGAATCCATAACTGTAAAATAGAGAAAAGAAACTATTTTTTCTATTGATTATAGGGTCGCTAAGATGAGAAGAGTTAAAAGCTTACATTTATATATACAAAGGGTAATAACTTTTCATTGCCATGGTTGGCATCTCAAAATTACAAACACATGTAAACCAATCATCCATATTTGTCATTTGACATATGTAATAGTGCTATTTGTCTACATTGCTTATATATCCTAGTTTTTCTTTTCTTTTTAAGGAAAACATTGATTGATTTTCTTCTTAGGCAATCTAATCTAAAATTTAATTTATAAACTGCATGCAAAAGTGGAGTCAAACCTTTATTAATGTTCACAAACATGGAATATGGGAACTTAGTTTCATTTTATTTATATTTTTCAGATTAATTTTAACACTTAAGGAGTTGCCATGCTGGCTAATCATGGATATGATGAAGGAAAGAGTAAATACAAGTGTCTAATTCATTCTATACATATTGTTTAATAAGAAATATATATGAACAATCTCACTTCCATAAGTTTGGGATATGGCTAATTAAGAATGATTGAGAGATGTATTAACAATGGCAGATGTTAGGTAAGCATGCTAAATAGGAAATAATGATAGGTTGAGGAAGGATGAGGGCTTGGCATTTAGTTTATGTCCTTTTCCCAAGTTAACAATTTTAGAATTAAGAGATCTTACTTTTTAGTTCTAAAAATAACTTGTCATATTGTCAACCCCTATTAAATATGGAAAAATGTAAATTACTCATTTAATTTTCAAGAGTTACATTCAATGAATGTAATTATTAATTATTAGTTTCTACAATAATTCATTAAAACTATTTATAAATAATAAATTAAACTTGACATTTATTTTGTGAGTAATTTAAAAGGACAAGCATACCTACTTCAATGTAATTTTATAGAAAAATCAAGTATGAGATGAAGATCTTGTGTAGTTCAAATTTGAGAGCAATTTGATTTGTGTACTATTTTTAATTTTCTTTTCATTTTGAGGATATTCATTATTTATTAATATTATGGGAACTTTACTTCCTTAAGAGGTTAAATATTTTTATTATTGGATCATATTTAATATATTAAAATTTATATTTTTAATTTTAATTAATTAATTTTAAAATTAAAAAAAGATAATCTAATAATGAAACACTTAACCTCTTAAAAAAAAGCACTCCATGTAACATTATTTTTCATGATTTACTTGTCCAATGTAAATATAAAAATATATGATTGTGATTCTTGTATTTTTATCTTTATATCGACATTATATTACACTTACCACTTATGAATAATTTTAGTGGGTGATTGTAAAAATTAATACTTATGAGTGTTAATTGTGGTTATTTCAAAATTGAAAATGGTAGCTTAGGGTGTGTTTGAATATGTTTTTGTTTTTATATTTTTAAAAACTATTCTTAAAAGCTATTTTTAAAAATCATTTTCTCATTCTAAAAAATTATTTTTAAATTAAAAAATAATATTAGAGGATGATTAATATTATAAATAAAAAATATTTTATTTAATTACAAAATTGATGTTTACAACTAGAAAATAAATTAAATTTAGAAAATAAGTTTAGAAAATAACTAAAAATTTTTATTTTTTTGTTTTTAAGTTATATATTTAGAGAAAAAATTTTAAAAATAAATTCTTAAAATAAGTTGTCAAACAGGTTCTTCTATTTTTAAAAATAAAAAACAGAAAACTATCTTTAAAAATAAAAAACAAACAGAGCCTTGTATTTTTTTTTCCTTAATGGGATGGTCATTTACTTTCGTATTGGGCTGGGCCTCACACGAATTCATGAGCCGTTGGGGATATGCTCGTTGAAAAGGGTAGGCTCCGTACCCGCACGAAAGTCCGAACTTCCAAACCTATATGTATACGCTCAATTTTAAAGCGCCAAATTTAAAACCGTTACTATTCTTCCCTTCTCTCTTCCTCATACGCACACAAGCTCACCACCTGAAATGCGAACTCGCTTCCTCAACATTGACTACTTTGCTCTTCCTACAACCGGAGCCTTCCTCCATTTCCCTGTCCCACCTGTATCTTCTCTTCCTCCTTCCACGGTCGAAGACCATCTTTGCTTCCATTCCATCCCCAATATCTCCCCTCACTCCGTCATTTTGAACATCGATGAAGCTCTCTCTAAGTTCCTCTCCGATGTTCTTCCTGTCAGAATCGATGTTGATTTTCATGATTTCGAAAAATCGGTTTCATCTCGGACAAATAGCTTCTCTTCCTCCGGCGCTGAAACCCTTGAAAATCGAATGTTTGAGGTAATTTGAGCCTCACTTCCAGTTGATATTTGTATTTATTTATTTATTTAATTTGAATTTTAATGATTTACTTTATGATCAAATTGCTGGATTATTTGATATCTTGTTTGGATTAAATAGGTTTATTTGTACAGTATTGACTTACTCCGAAAACCATATGGCTGATTTACTGATTTTTTTTTTATTTACCTTTTTGTCTGTTGCATCTCAGCAAGAAGCGGAAACAACCAAAGAGAATGAAGCTGAGGATTGCAGAATTTTGGAATCTGATGCTGATCCTGAATTTGCAAGAGTATAAAACTCATATTTTGAAGCGCTAGATCGTCTTTCTTTTTTCGTCTCTTTGTATCTACTTACTCTTTTCTAATATTGGATGCAATGCTCGCAGGGGTGTAAAAGCATTTCTCTTAGTGATGGGGAGAAAAGCGTATACAGAATGATCCAATTCGAAACACCTGAAATGGATTTCCTATCGGTAACACTGTTAAATTTAGATTCTACTCAATGATTGTTTTGTTTTAGATTTTAATTCCTTCCTCGATCTTTAAAGTAAACTTTCCTTTTTTAAATTGAAGGAAAATGCTTGCTTCCCTGAGAAGAGTAGGCAAATTCTGTTTGAAACTCTGGGGGTTGAAGATAATGAGGTATGGACTTTATACCAAGTTATTAAATATTATGGACTGGTGTAATATCTGAATGCTTATTCCGCACTCAAGTCTGCTACTTATCGACTGCATTAATTGGATTTGCAATATAGAGGATAATAAATGGCAGAGTTATTACTTGGAAAGTTACATAATTTCTGAATCATTCAGCACTGAGTTTTAAAGCTTAACAGTGAAGGTAGGAGGGCCAAAGGTTACAATTTGGTATATTTAAAGGCCTTTAAGGTTTAATTCAATAGGGTATAATCAACTGTTTATTTTCTCTTTGTTCAGGTTTTCACGCTCAAACTTCAGGGACACCAACTTGTCTGTTTTCTTTGCAGAAAATGCTGGAGCCTGAGCTCTCGATGCAGTACCCTTTTGAGCTTCTGGAATCAATGTCTTTAGTTGAACATGTTACTCCAGAGTACCTTACTGGACAAAATGCTTCTCCCTTAGAAGATAATAATTCTGCTGAAAGCCTGCCATACTCTTCACAAAGCAAATTTCCCATCCTAGAAGTCAACGAGGAAAGTCTTAGAATCCTGCCATGTTTCTCCATGGAAGAAAATTTTGGTTCACATTTTGATAATATCAGACCTCTAACCTTGGAGGAGAAGTTTGGGGGAACGGAACTCTTGGGTTCCATTAAGCATGACATAATGGCGTTTCTGTCAGAAGAGTGTCTATCAAAGAAACACCTGGTTTTACCAGACTTGTTTTCTGAAAAGGAGTTTATGATTATGTTGGAAGCTAAACACGTTCACGAGAATTCTGTTATGCCAGAGACATCACAGGCTAATGCCACATTAGTAAATCCGGGGCTTTTTGAGGAATTCCTTTTCCTTGAAGAGGACTTAATTCAAACAATTGAATTCTTCTGTAACACAAAAACCTGGGATAATTCAGAAACAAGTGATTGGATGCCTAAGGAAGGGTTGAACTTCAAGAAGTTCGAAGAATTGATTGTTAGTAACGAGATAGCACTAATAGATGACACGTTTAAATCACTGCCTGTACCTGTTATCTCTGATTATGGAAAGATGACACCTCTCTATGCAATCATCAAAGAGATGCTTTCCAACTTGAAGACACAACCCCTATCTGCATCTGATGGAATATACTTGAACTGGGATTTACTGGACGAAGATAAATGCAACCTCGGACTTTATCACTACTATCAGAATATGTGTGCTAAGATAGATGTGAACGGCATAGATTGTGAAGGAAAATCTTTGGATAATGGAAAATTAATATTTGATCTTGTTTTCTCAGATGATGCTTTGAGTGAATGTGGCATGGACCAAAGCGAAGAGGAGAAATTGCACTCAGATTATGCTTCGCTGATGGACAATCATACAATAGGAAATACTTCAGGCAAGCTTTTGGATGATGAATCTCCTAAACAAAAATGTGGAGAACAATTAGCTGAAAAAGATGCTGAGAGGGCTTCTTTGTTATTCAAGTCTATGTCAGAAGTCAGCACTCTTGATTATTTCTTAAATCCTCAGAAAGTGACGAGAACTACAAGGGGGAAATGGAACTTTGCTGTAGAGTCCTGTGATGCTGATATTGAAGTTCCAGAGTTTACATGCTCTGTATCAGAGGAACTTGTGTGCACTGGGCAACAATTGCAAAGATGCGACATCGTTTTCCATAGAGTGATGTTGTCCGACAATTTAGTGGCCCTAATTGGAAATTTTGAAAAGAGATATCTTACCATATTGCAGAGTGAAACAGAGTTGACAAAGACTCATAAATCATCTGTGGATTATTTTGAATTTATGAGCCTTTCGAAACACAAGCTGATGGAATGCTATGGAGACGGAAAAAATGTGGCATTTATTGTATTATGTGCAATTAAGCAGGCAGCTTGGTACTTGTGTTTCTACGGCCTCCATCCAGTGGGCTTATATATAGACAAGTTATGTCAAAGCTTGGACTACTTGAAATCAAAATTGAGCTTCCTCCAATCCTTGATTGAAGATGAAAAGAGGAAGGTTGAAAGAATAATCGAAACAGCACATCCCTCACTTTCAGTTTTTGAGGGAATCTTAACGTCCAGTATCAAACAAGATGGTCAGAAAGCGTTGATTGTGGCTGAGGAAGTTTTTTGGTGGTCATTGAAAAGTCTCCTTCTCTCCATGGGATTAACATTTAATGAATTAAATTATTTTTCTTCAAATCAGCCAAGCACAGAAAACACCGTTGAGGAGATGGAGACTAAAGTGAAGGATGTTCTGGTTTCAGACTGCTTGATCTTATCATACAAGTAAGTTCTGTAATCAGAATATTATTTATATTCGTACTTAAAAATACACTTCTTTTTCAGTATTGTTATAATCTCAGACATATTGTTGGTGTTGAGAAACATGGCTAGGATTAGAAGGAGAATGAGTAGAGAGAAGCTATATAATTAAAGGGAGAATACTGATATATTATTGAATGAATGATAGGCTGAACTGTTATACATGACTCAACCCTAACACTCTGTTTGTATTGAGCTCCTAAGAAATATAAAAGATTCAAATATCCTTAGACTTTGGGTGCAAGACAAGCAACTCCATAATTTAATTTGGAATCTAGTATCAATGATAATCAATTTAGGATACTCCCTAATATAACATAATCAATCCAAGATAATTTTCTAATATATTCTAACAGTTGGATCATGTTTTCAAGGTTTCCCTATAAACTTATTTCTATCACCAGCTGTATGAATAAATATGATACAAACAGTATTATTAGGTTAACATTCTTAAATTTTGGGCATTTTGCTCTTGAAAAAAATTGGAAAATTAACTTCAATCATTTTCAGTAATTTTTAGGTTTATTGCTTGTTCCATTTGAAGGGTCTTCAAGTTGATCAAGCTTCTAAGAGTTGTTTATGAACCCCATCTATTATGTATTAAAGTTAGTTTCTGGGTCTCGCAAAAAAGTAACCTAACTCGTATACATTTTGAGCATTTATGCAGTATACACCCAAGATTTCAACCAAGAAACTGCTAGTAACCTAAAAGCTATTGTTGTAACTGCTCCATTTACATGCAGACACATTTCTCCATTTTTTCCATTCAAGAGATTCAGTATCATCTTAGAATATGGAGGTCCAAATGCTTCATCTAGAATATCTAATCTTCTGCCAAAATCCAATGGATTGCCTCACCTGCACTTTCTGAAAATGGAAATGGATGGCCATCCTGCTCTCAGAGCACTTTGTGAGGGCATTGAAATGCCATCAAACGCTGAAACGTTAATGGTAAGTATGTGACTATTTTATAGCTGTATTACACGTTTCTTAGGTTAGACAAGTGTTTGCGCAGCGGGGGTAAATCTGCACGTGCAAACGCCTTTGTGTTAGAATAAGACAAGATGCAGAATGTATTTTTGGAATGAAAATTCATATTTTTCATCAAATAAAGCATTTTTGTTCGTACGAATAAAATTTAGGAGAAGAATAGGTTGCTCTATTCCAAGATCAAAGCACGCCTTTGGTTGATAATTGTACTTACAAATCACGTAAATCCAAATAAAACATTTTAATATTGCTTGGAAGTGAAACAAAGACTGCCAGACTTGACTTTCATAAAGGAATAACTTTGCATGGGGGTAGATCAACCCAGATGTGTATGTCAACGATGAATAGGGTACTCGTTTCTTTTTCTGCAGCTTACATTACTAAACTAGTTAGAATTTGATTATAATTCTTCACTCCTGTTCCTATGTATATGAAATTGGAGACATCTATTTGTAGCACTGTCGTCATCTCTATCATGCTTTTGCATGCGCTCTTGCTTTTGTGTCTATATATATATATATATATGCATAGAGTAATCATTGAAATGGTAATATATATCTTGACGTTGTCTATTAGTTCGAGAGAATTTTTCAAGTGATTAGAGAGCTGAGTTTTTTCTTCTTTTTCTTCTTTTTCAGTTCTATTGATCCTCTTCTGTCTTATTGTCTTCTCTGTCAATATATTTTCCTTGATTAAAAAGAAAAAGGAAATCAAGAGGTTAGGGTTTGGAGATGGAAAAGACTTATTCTTTGGAGGGGAAGGGCGACGATTTTAAATACCTTAGTCAGGAAGACGGCAGCAGTATAATAGTTTGACATGATATTCTTCCAAAATATTGCACCTGAACAGGACTAATATTAAATCCAGAGACAAGTTGTGACTTCAAACTCGTGATTATAATTTAGTACAAAGTTTCCTTGTTTTTGACGCTGATATGAAAAAATTGCTATTGTTCATGATCTACATGATGGAATTAGCTCGAGTCTGTTGATTGCTATTCTTGCTTTTGATTCATTTTTTTTACCAATCAATATGCAAGCATATTTAAATCCCACGAAACTAAGTGTTGGTGTGATCTAGGAAAGTGAGGCTCATTTTAGCTTCATTCCCGAAGGAAGTATGATGAATCAGAAGTTAGAGAAACTGCTGAACTTTTATCCTGTGGTGCCAAAGTATGATACAAGTTCTTCAACAGTTACAGATGAAGTAGACTGTTTTGTGCCCTTACCTATTCCTGCAATGAAATCTGAGAATAGTCATTGGAGCATGGAGTCTTTGCATGAACCGATTATTGTCGTGAATACTCAAAATGTAGAAAAGGAAATGATAGCGTCTAGAAGAAGTGCATACCAAGTAATTCTTGCGTTGGAGAAAGAAGGAGCTCAAGTTGTTGAACGTGATTTAGATTTACCTGTGGATATTACAATCAGTCCAACAATCTGCTTGGTGTGGTATGATGATAGAAACCTAAGCAGGATGGCAACTCCAGGGACTGAAGCTTCTTCACGCTTGCTGCTATGCATTGAGAATCTTGCGACATCTGTTTTGACATTGCTGAGTTTTTCATTCGGTGGCTGCTTCCTGGTAAGTAATTTTGCATGCCAATTATTCCAGCAATATCTGGTCATCACTTTTTTCAACTACTATGAATTACCACAGTTTACGTAGGGAGGTCAGTTAGAAGGGCTCTCTTGGTGCTACTTTAGAGGCCTTGTTCTGAGCACACCCAACACTCAGCTTCATTAGTTTGGCTTGACCTCTCGTACAATGAACTGATTTTGACCTGCTTTTGTTCTCCTTACAGGTTTTTGAGGGAGAAGTTAACTTTCTCTCAGCTGTAATGGAATCCTCTGATGGACTTTATGCTGCGGCAGCTAGCCTGGGAATTGATTTGCAGCTATTCTTCTCTTACTCATCTGAGTTGACAAATGAAATTATAGTACGCTGTATCCAGAACGCTACAAAACAGACTAAGGGCCTGTATCCAAAAATGCCAGATTCAGCATCTCTTGCAGAGTCATTTCTCATGAAATTTCCTTCAATAAATCCTTTGACAGCACATGCTATATTGTCTTCAGAGGTCACCCTCGCTGAGTTCCTTGAGTGCTCACATGAACACAGGATCCATGTTTTAGAAAAGTATCATGTTCCTGAAGAAAGTATTGCTCTATTTAGTGCTTTATGCAGATACGGGGAGCGGGAGGATTCAAAATCTATAATGACGGACTGTTCCTCTTCAATATCTTCTGGTCCAGACTCAGAGAGATGTCATTTGTATCAAGATAATTTTCACGGAAAAAGGAAAAAACACGCAGGCAGTCCTCAGAAAGATGCAATGCGTTTTGATGAATTGTTTCAATTTGATCCATTGGACCAACTAAAAGATGGCTTTTTGGATTCTACCTTATTAAAACCTTCCACTCCTGGTGTGTCAAGAGATGATGGAAGTTCCGGTGACACAAGAAAGGCTAGTTTTTCCATGAATGATTTGTTTGGTCAAAAGCAAGAATTCAATGTGAAGACAATGAGAAACCCTTCCAAAGTCTCCTGGTCATCATGTGATCCATGGGACTCCGGATCCCCAGAGATTTTCGAGCAGCTAAAACAGCCCCATTTATCTCCAGAAGATAAAGAATTGGCTCAAAATGACACGCTGTACTCTGCCATGAAGAGAAAAAATCAGACATCGGGTAGCCCAAGTAATTCTGAGAAGCTGCGTGAGGACATTGCAGGTGAGGTTGTTGATTTAACTGATAGTCCCATTGTGGATGAAACTTTCCCTTTTGTTTGCTCTATGTTGTATCCAAATTTGACGAGCGAGACACAAGCAGATCACAAAAGAAAGAGTAAAATTGCAAAAAAAATTTCATTTGACAAGAGCAGCCATGCTGAGGACAGCTCTTCAAATATCTGGAAATCTTCAAAAGGGGTACGAGGGAAAGTTGACAGTAGGTTTGGAATGGATGTCTTTCCTCTTGATGTCCAGCACCGTGAAGAGGTTTCTGAAGAGGGTTTAACTAAGGCAACAATTCGGAGTTTGCAAGGATTACCCTTCCAAGAGGATATGTCACATCTGGGAGGAACTCCACTTTCACGTGCTCTTAGGTCTGCCAGTCCCTTAAAAAATTCACCTTGGACAATAGAATTTCTTAATAGAATGAAAGAAAAGAGCAGATTGGGCCAAAAATCATTGTCATATGAGAAATCTGCCCCATGTCCAGGTTACCTTGGGAATAAATCAAAAGCTGCCAAGAGAAGAAGTCCTTCTATAATTGAGTTATACAAGTACCAAGGAAGTAGAAGTCCAGGAAATGTACCCGAAAAGAAAAGGCAGAAGCAAGCTATGCAATCATCAAACTCAGCCAAGAACGGTAAATGGCCATCCTCTCTAGTTCGTTCTCTGACGCCCATTGATAAGAGAGCCAGAAAGGTACATTTATATTCTTCCCTTACTAATAATTAGCTTTAAATTAAGTCCAATATTTATGTTTGATAATTATACTTTTAGTGCTATAAATGCAACAAAAATTATGCAACTGAAAAATTCACCAAATGTATGACTTAAGGCAATGGTGGGTGGGAAATTTTGATGATATGACATGCTCTCCCTTAAATGCGCAGTATTTTCTCTCTTCTAGCGGCTTAAGCTTTTAAAAGAGTATAGTTGTTCTCCCCCCTTTATTCATAGGTTTCATATATTCTCTTGCTCTATCATGCTGACATATATATATATATATATTAAATGGGACAAATGGAACCACCTATTGATTGAATTCAAGGCTTCCATCTGTTCTACCACAATAACTACATGAATTAAAAGACTCAAGCTGCTATATGGAGAGCATAAGAATCTAATGACGTGTGTAATGTACTCTGACATGAACCATAAAATTTTAACGATGGTTTGGGCTGGGTCTTCATGATTAATTTGACAATGTTCCCCTTTGCATTTCATAATTTCTTCCCGTGATTCTAATGTATACTAATGTGTTAACAATTGAAATTATAATATAGCAAAAGGAAATCAAATGAACTTCCCTACAGTAAACAGACTGAAAAATGTTAAACCTTCGCCTGCAACATTTAAAACAGATATCTGTGTTCATTATGCATGTCTGAAGAGTTCAAGTTTTCTGTCTATATTTATCTGCGCTGGAAATAGGATCTGAACAGAATTTTTTATTCTTGTACCTAACACTGACAAAGTAATTTTCCGCAAGAACAGCAGGTTGTAAAATCATTTACTCAGCTAATTGTCCTTGTATTACTGAAATCTACTACTGCCTTTTTTTCTTTTTAACTTGCTCCTGTCATTATCCATACTTTGCTTGTGTTCTATCATTGATTGACAAATTACTCAATGGCAGGCACTAACTTTGGCGATGAACCAAAGTGGAGGACAAACTAAGCTGGTGTGGAGTGACGGAACTCAAGAACCGATCAAGAAGTTACGGTATTAGAGGCAATGCTCCATCCAGGGTCGGAGATAAGATGGAGATTTTAGATTATATGAAGATAGCAAGTTTGGTGTTACCTTAGTATAGATTCTGATACTATTGCTTTCTCCAAAGGCAAATGGTTAGCATGTGTAATTTACATAAGTTCGCTCTATTCCACAAATTAGCTTTCAGGCAACGTTGTAAAGCACACTTTTAATAAAACTAAAAAAATGTAACAGATGCGTCTGCATTTTTGAACACATGTAAGCCTTTGTTTGCTCAATTTTTGTTAATACATTCTCGTGTTTAAAGGTGTTCTAGGTCTCACTTTTCTTTTCTGAACTTTGCAATTTTTTAACCTAGGAATATAAAATTGATGAATCATTTGCTCCGTTGCCAGGCTCCAGCATCACTTTTGTAACTATGCTTTCATGCATCACACCACTAGAGTCTAGAAATCTTGGGACTAATGATCTATTTGTTTTTTCAGAAAACATTTTTTTGTAAGAATATAATTATAAAGATGGTGGAAAATGCTTGAATGTTCAATAGTAAATGTAATAAATTTGATGGAAGATAATTTTTTCTTTTTCAAAGAGGAAGTTATTTTTCTCCTTAACTATAATTTTAGAATTTTTTTTTTTCTAATTATAAGATATAAAGATGTATAATATTCCTTTATTTATATACAAAGAGATGAGATTTTCCTTCGAAAAATAAACGGAGCCTTATTGCTGGACTAACAAAAGCAAGTTGGTTGATATACATAATTGGTCTAAGCTGGTGGGAAAAGAACTAATCCACCCACTTTGGTGCTCATGAACCACCATCTGTTGTCTGTGAGATGCGACACCAACAGCTGGAAAGGATCCTAGTGGTTATCATGTTTACGTAGAGCCATAACAAGTTGTTGTCTTTCGTTCTCTACCTCTGCAAATTTGAGGCTAATTTCCAAGTATCTCTCCTGCATCTCTTTCAGTTCCTTTTCCATGGATTTGTTCCTTTCCTTTAGCGATGCCATTTCAGTCAAAATGTCATTTGTGTTGTGTTCAATATCATGATCATTATTGGAGACAGCCAACTCATCTACAGAACAAGTTTGTACTTCACTGTAAGATTGAACATAGAATAAATATCAATTAGAATGTGTGACTTGATGAAATGTGACAACTTTGACATCTAACACACTGGATGAATAACTTTTATCACGAGGGTAATCAATAATGAGGGTCAATGGTTTCATACAAGAATTTTGATGGAATGAAAATTGACTTTTACCTTCTTTTTGGTGCTAGGAAAAATCTGTTCTGAGCTGACTTGCTTGCTGTTCCGCCGTCTCGAGATTTGCTAACAGTGGTGTTTACAGCATATGAGCCCTTTCATAATACAAAAGTTACAATATCCTGAATTAGTTTAGAGCGTGAACTAATGTGCACAAAGCAAAACTAAGTGAGCGTTCTCAAAACTAATGTTTTCCTTGAGTCTAAAGTTGGACAGTTACCTTTGGTGTTTCTGATTTTGACGTCCTATTATGTGCGTTCATGGAGCAAGGACTTGCAGCACTCACGTGGTCTATTGAATTCTGATTAACACACATAACTGTTGTTCGTCCTCTGTTATTCTTCAGATTCTTTTCCATAATGGTGAATTCAGCTTCCTTCTTCTTCAGCTCTCCTTGTAACTGGGACATTTTTTCCTTCAAATTTTCTTTCTCCACTTGTTCTTTCTGCAAGCTGTGTTTTAACTCATCGTACCGGACCTTGAAGAACTGCACTTCAGATAGTAGGCACCCAAGAGTTATCTCCTCGCCTTTTTGTATCACCATCTCTCCCCTGTACTCTGTTAGTTTGGGTTTAGACAATTTACACTCCTCTGCCATTAGCTTCTGAAATTCTGATCCGAGCATTTGAATTTGCATAAATAAAGCTTCATCTTTCTCATTCTGGTGCCTTTGTGCATCTTCAAGTTGGTTAGACTTATTTTCTAGTTCATGTGACATATGTTCAATTGTTTTCTCTTTCAAATCTATTTGGCTCAAGAGTTCTTCAAGTTTCAATTCATACTGATCTTCAATATGTCTGAGGTCTTGATTGCATTTCTGGAGCATTTCTTCTAATAGGTTATTCTGCTGCTGCAGTTCATCAGCTTCTGCAAGTGCTTTTACGGTATTCTCCTCAACTTTGGATGCCATTTCAATAGAAAGCATTCTATATTCCCCTTGAAAACGATCAGATGTAACAGCATTATTTCGCCTAGTCTTTCTCAAGGCCTCCTCAGCTAGGTTGGCCCGTTCTACCTTCTTTATTTTTGCACATTTCATGGCAGAGACATCATTTTCAAATTTCTCTGCCTGCATTGCCAATTCTTTCTCCAAAGACTTAACTTGGTTTTCAAGTTCATCGATATAATCCAAAGAATCTCTATATTCATCTGTCTGCCGCTTAATCTTTTCTTCTAATCTCTCCACTTGTGATTCCAGTTGTTCTATTGTAGCCAAAGAAGCTGAATGCACACTTTTTAACATAATTTGTTGTGCTTCTTCTTGCTTTAATCTCAAAGAAATATCCAGGTTTTCCTTCTTTAGAAGCTCATGATCCAAGCTAAGTTCCTTAATATGCACGTTTAGCTCTTCACTATGTCTATTCTGAATGTCTATTTCTCGATTCAGGTCTGCTATCTTCCGCTTCAAGAAACCTACTTCTATGGGGTCACCATTAACTTCAGCCAAAGCACTAAATGATAAACGGTGCTCATCCCCATTCATTTCTTCGCATAAATTCTTCTTCCAAACCTCCTTATTTTGGGATTTCCTATTAGTAGATGGATCCACTAATTCCACGTCCTTCTCTTCCACCATTGCTTCAAGGTCTTGCACTACCAAGAGTAGCTCAGCGTTGGAGTTTTGTGTCTTCTGCAGTTGCAATTGAAGATTGTCATTTAGTTCTTTCTCATAAACAAGCTCTTCCTTCATTGTTTCTAACTGAAGCCTGGCACTTTTAATCTCATACTGCAAGCTTCTTGGAGATTCAGTCTCATTATTAATGTTCTGCTGGGACTTGAGTTTCTCATGTTTATTTTTCAGCAAATCTCTCTCCTCTCTGAGGCTGAATATTTGTCTTGACATACTCTGCCCCCGACTGCTTTCTTTTGCGACCTGCCCCCGAAGTGACTGTAACTCCAGTTCTGATACCTCTACCTGCCTCTTTAGAGAAGCAATTTCATTTTTGAGCTTTTCAGTGGCATTTTCTGAAGTCTCTTGTAATCTGTCTCTATGGTGATTATCTTCCAGGATGTTTGTCCAGTCACCTAAACTTCCATCCGATGTTGTACTTGCTGACAAGTGGGTGTTTGAACTTCTACTTACAAGATTTGCTGTTACAAGCTGCCCATCCTTTGAAGTTTAAGATAATGATTCATTAATTTTACAAAATGTATATTTCTTTCTATGAAATTTATTCTAAAAATGTTTTCATTTAGGAAGGGTTTAACTGTGTGAATTAAAAGAGAAATTGCAAGCTAGAATGCATCATATGAGATCTTACTTCGACATTATAATAACTCCTGTCTGTACTGCAATTGCTTAATTGATGATTCAAACTTCCATCTTTGGGAATTCCCCAAACTCCACTGTATTGATCATTTCTGGCATTAGAATATAAGATTTCTAGTCACATATAGAAGTTAAACCAAAAGAAAATTTTGAAAGGTGAAATCAAATGGCTATTGGAGTTTATATTCTTGTTTTCACCTTTGATCAGCGTATCCTTCCATATTCTGAATTGTCACCTGTCTCAAGTATTGAAGTACTATTAGATATGAAAGAAAACAAAGCTCCCATGAGGCTTAGATTCTTCATCCATGCTAAACATCAAGTGCGATAGAGGGTACTAACTTGTAAAATTGCACCTGAATTGGCAAACTTTAGGGGGATAGAAACAGTCACTGGGTTAGTTTCTGCAGCAAAATCAGCAAAATCAATTGAAGCTTCTCCAAGGAAGCCAGATTTTGAAGATCCCTGCAAGAGAAGAGGAGCATAAAGGTTTAGATTTTTAAACCAACATCCTACACAGATAAAGGAAAGTATGAAACTACAGCCATTGCTTACAGTCGAAACAACGAAATGGTAAATTTTCTCATGCAGATTTCCTGATTTTGCATCCCTCACAAGTTTAACTGATTCAAAAATAGGATTATCCCATGAACAGGTTCCATCCTGAATTGCAGCCTTCTCTAGCTTCACAGTTGGCTTCCCAACATCGTCTGGCACCAAAGATATTACGACTGCTGACTTTTTCATCTTTGGTATCTGAAACAAAAGCAGATGCAGAACAAGGTAAGACACTGCCAATGGTATCTGTTTATTGGAATATCACATTGCTCACTCTGTAGAATTGCAAACTATTTACGTACTCTGTTTTTTTTTTTTTTCTAAATACCTGAATCAGCTATGTGAGAGTGTCAAAATTCCAACTTTCTCAGGGGTATTATGTTTCAAAAAGAAGTTGAATAAACCGTAGTTTGGAAATGGTTGCCGAATTGGAGGAAAAATACAAAATGTGTCTTACCTGGGTTATTTGAAACTGCAATTTGAATACAGTTTTGATCTTGTTCTTCTTGTTCCAAGATTTGAACATGTTTTCTGGCTGATATATGATTTCTTCAGAATCCCGAAAGTTCTATCTGATTGATAAGGGGGGGCTCATGCACTGAAAACTTGAAGCTTCATAACTACAACCGACTGGAATTTAGGATTAGGATGTTCTGACTGTAACAAGTGCAGTTTCTCATGGTTTGTTTGCCGGCGTATAAACTGCTAGTACTAGATGCTACAGTGAGCTTGCCTGATTGGCAAAAAAGTGAAGAAGAAAACAAAAATGTAATGGTAAAATATTGATTTGATACGAATATATTTCTTTAGAAGCTTCTCCTTGTGAGATCACTTTGAGGATTGGAACATCACCGAATGATATTCTTTTTTCACATTTGTGAGAGAAGAATAGAACTTTGAGACATATGTGAGTTATTCCATTCTCATAAGGGAGGCCATAGCATGAGTAGTTGTGTGCAAGTTTCCCTTTGTCACATTTGTGACTTACTTTGCTTCCTAACTTTTCTTTTGCAAACGAAGGATATCCGTTTTTTCCGAAATGACAATATTGACCTGACATTTATTTTGAGTGTTGATCACGGAAAATAGAGCATTTTTTCCCACTCTCCCTTAATTAGAAAAAAGAAGAAGAAGAAGAGAAATTATTTTTAAACTCTTGCCTTAGCGTTGGATTCATCACATTTGAGTGGAGGTACTGTCTCTTTTTACCGTGTGGGAGGGAAGATCCTATATGACTAACGTAACTCAAATTGAAATAACGCTAGTTCAGTGATTATTATGTTAGAAAATTTTATAATTACATAATTACAAAACCTGAGTTAAATTAATTTTTTGTATTCTAAGTTTGAAATCAACAAGGCTAATTTAATTGAAAGGGTAAATTTTATATTACCCATCTATAGTTTTAAATTTTTTTATTTAAGTTACATGCAATTTTAAGTGTTGAAATTTATTTGTATATATTTTTCATTTTTAACACTTTATAAATCTGATTTTTTTTTTCTGTCCAAAATTTAATAGCAATAACATGTGCAAAACACACATCTCCCTTGTCCTCTGTTTTGAAAATTTTAAACCTGATTTTTTTTAGTAATGTACTTGATACTTTTGTAATAGTAGAAGTAATTAAATTATTAATTATAATTTGAAACTCAATTTTAGAAATAATTTATCTAAAAAAAACTCTAACCGTTTTTATCAATTCTACAATTTGTACTTGAAATTGTTATTTCAAATTTAGAACTCAATTCTTTTTTACAACAAATCCTAACTCCTCTTATCGAAATAATTTTGCTTCTTTTTTTTTTCCCCCTAAAGCAATACTGCATTTTTGTGCTTGAAATTGTTGCTTGTTATGTAGAAGACTTTGCTCTTCAAAAATCTTAGAACAAATTTTACAACGAATCTCTCATGACAGTTAGGATTTTCTTTGAGGTGAATTGATTTTGAAAATGACTGTTAAATTAAGTTAAATTTTTCGACATTAAGATTGTTTTGAGTATAATTAATAAGTAATCAACATATCAAAATTTGAATGACGGCCAACCTCTAAGGTCACAACACGTGCAAAAAAGTAATTAAATTCTCTTATGCTCCGCAAGCAAACTAAGAAACATAAGGTCTGTTTATTAATGTGAAAGTGCATTAATTAATGGGCCACAAGCACGCCGATAAGGTAGAAAGAATAAACGTAGCTGCAACCAAACGCCATAAAACCAAGCTTCTACAGCATCCGTTTATGGTTGTCTTGCAGTTTTCGCGTTGTTCCTTGGAGCTCTCAATTAATGGCTTCCATTGAATTTGAAATCAATTTGCCTTTTTCCTTTTCGTCACCTTTAAAGAGAGGAAAGAAAAAAAAAAAAAAGATGTAAGAAAATGGTTATTTAAGCAGGTTTCTTTTCTTGATTAACTGTCTAAAGAATGAATCCCTTTTGTGGCGTCTCCGGGGAAGGCAACCCTACAACTTTTCTGGCTTGTCTCAAACTTTGGGGGCTTTGCATAATAATAAATTGCCTTTGAAAAAGTGATTGCTGTGGAAAAATCACTTTGGCAGCCAAAGCGCTTGCACTTGGGGGTACTAGAAAGTCATCTTATTCTTCGCATTCAATATTCATACAATAAATTAATGGCATTATATATTGGTATCCCTTAATATTTATTTACAGTAAGATTCAGTATACATCGTTTAATAGAATATGGATCATTTTATATAACAAAAGAAGACTATTCTAACAACAAATTCTAATTATAATTTTAAATTTAATTCATTATCAGTATAAAATAATAATAATTAATAATAATAAAATTTAATAATTTTTTATTCATATAATAATACTTAAATAATCATATAAAATTGGTTTATCTTATAGTAAATCAAATTTAAATATTCATGAAATATATTCATCTTACTATAATACCATTAATAAGCAATGTTGCTGTGATAAAAATGATGAAGAAATGAGTCACTTGGATATTTCAAAGTATGAAGAAAGGGAAAAGTAAAAGCAACAAGTATTTGTAGCTCTAATTAATTAATTGGCTTGTTTAGTGTTTATTGTAAGCTTGTTCTATACTCGTTGTCCTTGGTCACTTGCAGTAGTCTACATAACCTATACATCCCCATCACATTTAATTTTGATAGGATATCCAAACTTCACAAGGTCCTATTGGTCTCGATGGATAGATACTTCACAATCACACGTGTCTATCTATTTATTTTTGTGCTTGCATCTTCACGTAGTAATTGGCATTGTAAAATATCACCCCATAAATGCTGGCATGCGGATGAAATGGACATCATTTAGTGATTCTCCGTAGAGGCATGCCCACCAATTAAATTGGCAACACTAATCACTGAGAGCCATCTGGAGCAGTACATCAACCAAACCATCCGCCTAAATAATTTTGACTTTGATTGATGGAACAAATCAAAGTTTCATATCTGGTTTGTCATGCCGACACGTATAAATAAAATGATTATTGAAATACATATTGAAAAATTGATACTCTTAATTCACTTGTCCAAAAAATATCTTTTTTATTTTCTATAAACAAATTGATACTCTTATTTTTTATTATGTAATGGTAAAATATCTACCCTTGATTTTCGTTTAAGATTTAGTAAAGTTAGCCAATTAGTGCACTTATTTTCGTCTTATGTATAAGTAATAAATAACTTCCACTCTTTAAAGTAAGTTTGATTAGATAAAATAAAATAAAAATGATTAAAAAATTTATTTTGCATACACTAAAAGATGGGAATGCTCGTTCTATCAAATGCCGAAATATTTGTTTCATAATAAGTGTAATAGAAGAGATCATTCTCTCATTTATGGATTAACTTTTTTACATATATATTCCTCATTTTTTTATATTTCAACATTAACTTTTGTCAATATATGATCAAAAAATATTAATTTTTAAATATTTCTGTATTAGAATATTTTAATAATTATATTTTTATTAATAAAATTTAAAATATGAAAATTTTCTATTCTTTACAGAAAATTAATATAAAAATTTAGTAAATTAGAATTTTATATTTTTATTATAGAAATTTTTTATTAATTATAATTTTAATAATAAATTTTAAATTGTAATAATTTTTATTATTGATTATATAATATATTTTAATAATATTAAGTTATTTAATAAGATATTTATTATCTTTGTAATAAGAATATTATTATCTTAAATTTTTTCATTCCATTCCATCAAATTTTATTGTATCAAATATAAAAATAAAATAAAATATTTATTTCATTCCTTACCATACTAATCATAATTACAAAATAATCTTTCTATTTTATTTACATTCACATTGCTTCCCATTTCATTCAACTATTAGTATCATTAGGATTTTGGAGGTCATGTCATCTTTTAATCAAGGATTTTATTTCCAATGTATTGTTGGGCTCCATTCCCTAAAGGAGTCTCTCCAGCCCAATCCATGCCTTTCATCTCGGGTCACATAAGAAGCCTAAAAGGAGAAATAGACGGCCCACAAAACCAAAAGAAATGACGCTATCTCCTTCGGCCCAGGAAAAAACTATCTCCATTTCCGTGAAACTCAAGAAAGAAAGGGTCAAATTAAGAAAAATGTTTGTAATTTTATTATAATAACACTGCAAATTTCAAAACAAATATATTATGATATTATGGTGTTCTGGATGTTAAAATTATGAAACTGATTTTTTGATGTGTCAACATATAATAAAAAGTAATACAATCAATATTTCTGAAATTAAGTTCAGAGACATTTACAATATTAACAACATTGTATTTACAAACTTAAGAAGGAGAATAGATATTAAAACATGCAACGTAGGACCCCAGATGGATTGAGCCCAGTGCTTATTAATAGGAGGGGATAAGGATGTAACAACCAAAAGGGTTGAAGGGTTCCGATTGATTCTGTCTTACCATTGCTGAAAACTCCACTTGAAACATTCTCAATCAAAGCTTAGCAAACAGTCAAAGCAGTTATGAAGTCAACGAAAAGACGTTATCCTAGCAACAGAGAAAGGCCAATTAGCCACAAATAAATTTTCGTGAAATTTAACATGCAATCCCTTTAAAATACTCTCCTGTATAAATAGTGAAATTTACATAAATTTTCGTATCTAAAAAGAATAACTTTGAAGTGTAGTATACGTAATATTTTATTTTATTTTATTTGTACTAATGTATTTTCTATCCGATTAGTGAAACCAAAAGTATTGTTAGACATTAAAAGCAATGATTTCTTTCACATGAATTTTTTTTTTTCATATACAAGGTTTTAAATCGAAATCAGGATATTTTATTTAAAATGTTCAAATTTCTTTCACTCAGATGAACTGATATTGATTAATATTTTAGAATTTAAAATTTAGAATTTAGGATATAATACATGTAACATAATTCCTACCATTTCTAATAATGTACACGTTATAGCCAATACTTTAAACTCTAAAATATTAAGGAAATGTTTTTTTATTGCCACTGGAAAAAAATAAAAAAAGAAATCATCTTGTTTCAACTATTACTTCACAAATTTCATATATTTCTAAAATTCATATAGATGTAAAATAGTATGAATGAGCTCCTTTAAAATGTAAAATGTATTTTAGAGAATAAAATTTAACATCATTGATGTTGATGATAAAATTAAAATTTTAAAATTTAATAAATAATAATAAATTAAAAATAATTTTTTTATATATAATTATTTATTTTCTTGATTTTCAAATTAAAAATTGTAATGTTAAACTTTGCCCCTAAAATGTATCTAGTAAATAGCCCAATCCAAAATAGTAATAACTAAAACTAAACTTTGGAACGTATATAAGAAACAGAATTTAATAAAAAAAAAAAGGTGATCATTAAATTAAATAACAAGGTTTTGAAAGTTGAATATGGAGGTGACGAGGATCGATGGTGAAAGGAATAATTAATCACTCTAGAAGCTGACCCTACATGATGAAACATTTCATCGGATCCACGAAATGAAAGGAATTGCATTCTTTCCTCATCATCTTCTCTATTCTGCAAAAGTAAATGAATCCCAGTTTTAGGTCATCCAGTGTATTTTGGATTTAGTGCCAGGGCAATCCAAAATTTTGTCGTCCATTTCTATATTAACATGTTAATATTAAAAGTTAAGTATAAATTGTTTTTCATACAATAAAATGTTAAGGTATGACGTGGAAATATCAAAAGATAATTCTACCTCTTTAGCTAATTATATAAAAAAATTTAATTTTATTAACTAAATATTAAAATATTGGAGTTAAACAGTTAGTTTCTCCGATATAGTGAATCGAAACTAACTCTATTTCTCAATCTTACCATATCCTTTTATCCTTTTTAAGTTGAGGTTTCCATATTTTCCTAAACAGGTGAGTATTTTTAGTTTCAGCTGTTCCTTATTACTCTCATTCTCACAACGTTCCTTCCTCAGAGCCAGCAAATTGCAAAAAGAAATGGCAGAGGAACAACACAAAAAGATTGTCGAGTTACCGGAGCCTCCACCTGCACCGGTTGCATCTTTGCCTGAAACTGAGCCTCTTGCAGCTTTAGCTGAAACTCAGCCTTGTGTGTCTGTGCCTGAGCCTGAACCGAAGCTTGAACCTGAACATGCTCACGTGAACGAGGATCCTAAGGATGTGGCTGAGGAGAAATCTATAATTCCACAACCTTCTTTTGGTGATTCCACAACTCTTGTTCTAGCGGAGAGTAATAGTCCATACCACTTTTTTCTTTCTTTTTCATCCACAACTTAAATGGATATTTCCTTCCCGTATGATAACTTCAAATTTCATCAAACGATGTGATATGTAACATACAAGTCACTTGTTTTTCCATAATTATATACTGAATCAGAATTAGCCCTTGTTTGCTTTAAAATTCACTGTTAATTCAACCTTTAAGCCATATTTTACTGATTGGGGTTAATATCCAGATTTATCATGCTAATTATCTTTTGCAAGTTTTCCTCTTCTCCTCATCATTTGTTTATATTAATCATGGCTAGACACTCCTGAAGAAGACTTTGAAGGGAAGAGTGAGGGCTCAATCAACCGAGGTATCTCAACCGTTACTTTTACATTTTGACTTCATCTCTTCTATCACGAGATATTTTGACAGAAAACGTTTTTTCTTTTTTCTTTTTTTTTCGAAACAAACATACTCTCAAGTATTATTTGAGTATATACTTTATAAAGCATATTGCTTTATGGACCCTCAGATACGGCACTTGCCAAAGTTTCTGCGGAGAAAAATCTGTCACTGATCAAAGCTTGGGAACAAAGCAAGAAGTCCAAAGCCGAGAACAGGTAAGACCGTGCATTGCAAAAACATGAACATAATTTGATATTACTTAACAAGAGTCAACGAGGTTTTGGATGCCGATTGTTTGTAATTATCCTCGCAGAGCTCTCAAGATGCTGTCTGCGATTTCAGCATGGGAGACCAGTGCAATAGCAGAGGCAGAGGCTGAATTGAGAAAGGAGGAGGTAAGTTCTCTCAGTAAACTTTTTGCTCTTTCTAAGATTAGTTTTATGGGTGAAGTGCATTTGAGTTTTTGTGTGAGCAGAAACAACTGGAGAAGAAGAAGGCAGCGGCCATTGAGAAAATGAAGAACAAATTGGTTGGAATCCAGAGGAAATCTGAGGAAAAGAAGGCAGTAATTGAAGCCAGAAGAGGGGAAGATCTCCTCAAGGCAGAGGAGAAGGCTGCAAAATACAGGGCAACTGGCACTGCTCCTAAGAAACCCCTCCTTACTTATTTCTCACGCCCATTTTAGTGGGAAAAAATGCTAGTTAGATATTTCCTGTTCATTTTCTTCTTTGGTAGTACAGCTATTGGTTTGGTGATGTTTTGGATATTTATGTGTTACTAGTGGTTGATATCTTGGTGTGTATATTCCAATAACTTTTCTGGGAAAATGTTAAATTATTTTTTTTGTGGATATCAGTTTGTTTTCTTCACAAAAAGAAAAAAAAAATCGCTTCCGATTCAAAGATTGCACCTTTTTCCTTCTCAAGTTCACAACTCTTCAGCTCATGCTGTGTCCATAGCATTGATTAAGCAGGTGTACTTAAGGTGTAGAAGCTTCCTAAACGTGGCTTCAAGTCAGCTCAGTCACTGCATTAGAAGATGTGTTATGGCCCTCTTGTTTAATAATGATTTATCTTGGATCTTTCAAGTCTTTTTCATGAACATTTTTCATGGTAAAAGTAGTAATTTACATAATACAAATATAAAATCATAAGTTCAAACTTTAAATACGAAAGAAATAAAATTTTTAAAATAAGATCAGATGTTTTAAAATTACGCGTATTTATATTCTATAATGTCACAAAAGGCAACTTAAAATGTCTTGAAACCATTTAGCAAGTACAGCATATAACATTACAAGTATAAAAGGAGGTTATTATTCCTTTTTCAGATTTTAGGAAACTTTACAGTACTCATATGTACATTTCATCATTGTTGATGCTAAAATTGCCCCCAGGATTACAATGGATGAACCCATTTCCCATCATCTGATTTGAAAACTTGAGTTTTGGATTGATCATCTCAGACTCGGTGGTCAGACAATTTTGAAACTCTCCACCATAGGTTCCTAATTGCGATATACCATTTATTGCAGCTTCATGGAAATCTGAATTTTGATAAAAAAATCCATTCTTGTATGCAGCAAGATCGTCTGAATTTGCAGACAATCCACCATTTACATGATCTAGGGAAAGCCACTCAGCAAATATCAGTTTCGGTAAGGAACTCTGAGGAGCCTCTCTGATGCAGTTATAATTCTGAGGCGAAAAGTTAGCAGTATTTGTTGCTGATTTGTCCATGTTTTCAAATAATTCATAATTTGGAGTTTGGAATGATGGTTTGTCAGGAGAGGGGGAAGAATTCATTGTATCTGAGCTTGAGCTACTGGTGAATTGAATTGGTTTCTGAGACTGAATTTCCTCAGCTCTGGTGACTTTCTTCTTCAAATATGAATGCCAGTGATTCTTTATCTCATTGTCAGTCCTTCCTGGCAAATGCTGTGCTATCAGAGACCACCTGCACATTATAATTATTGTTGCACTCATCATTTTCCTACCCTTGCATCATGTGCTCTAATTTACAGAAAATTCACAACCAGCACTCATTGACTTGGAAATTTTACACCAAAATTTGATATCACTTATACATTGTAAATAATGAATTTCATGTAATTTTTAATTATTATCAATTTATAATAATTTTTTATTGTAAATTACTTGTAATTATTATCAATTTATAATAATTTTTTATTGTAAATTATTTGTTATTAAAACTAAGTTTTTATGTTAAAATAAATTTCTTATTAAGCAAGCATTGTTGAGTTATAAATATATGAGAGAGATAACCGTATGAGTACTTGAATTTGAGATTTTTCGGGTTAAAATATTGGTGTAATTTATTGTAACATTCATGTTAATCTAATTGGTTGATGCTTGTAAATTTGAAGAGAGATATTTTTTCAAACAGTTAAAAACGTAAAAGTGAATATAAAGTCTCGTCGCTTACTTGTTGCCCAACAAGCGGTGAAGGGTCAGGATTGTGTCCTCTTCATGTTTGCTGAACATCCCTCTCTTCAATCCAGGCCTTAAATAGTTAATCCACCTCAGTCTGCAGCTCTTTCCATTCCTTTGTAATCCTGTTTATTAGTTTGTAATCCGTCACCATAAGGTAAATAAAACAATCACAAATTCAACTCAAGGTACTTCTGGCAGTAGATTAAAAAAGGAGTGCTTCAAAATTTATTCACCTTAAAATAAGTCATTATCTATCATTGTCTCTTTAATTATTATTACCCAAAATTCTAATGTGGACTCAATAGGATAAATTTTAAAATATTTCAATCTGCATTGTTAAATGCTAATTCTGTCTTTTACCATAGAGATTCTGTACTTTTAACCTTGTATCCCCTTTTCTAATCTTAATTGATTGGACAAATTTTATTCCAATTCCAACTGAAGACGTCAGTCTAATTGTACTAGCCGTCTCAATTTTATTGGTCCTAAAATTTGTGAAACCTTCCCACATTTGTGTTTAGTTACTAAATTTCAGGTCAAAATGGTTTAAGGCACATTTTAGTTGATGAAAACAAGAAAACAAGAAGAGTGTTTTGTCATGAACTGAATGATTAGATATGTATATGTTTGTGTGTGACACGGAAGAGTAGAGGATGCCAATGTTTCGTATGGGAAAAGAAAAGAAGATAGAAAGTAACCTGCTTTAATGGGGACAGAGCTCCAGCAACCATGGCCATGCTTAAGAATGTAGTTTTTGAGTTTACTATCTTCTTCAGGGGACCATAATCCCTTTCTGTACTTTGGCTTCGCCTTATCCGCTGGATTGCACCCCATTTTTGCCTTTGTCCAGCAGAATTCCGGTTTAACGGTGAACTTGAATTTCCAAGAAAATAGATGAAGGGCAGACAGAGAGAGAGAGAGAGGCAGAGCAGAATATTTTGGCAGGGAGGAGGTGGAGGAGCAGACTGATATATATAAAACAAGTGTGAGTTGTATTTGTCATTTTTTTAAGGTCCTGATTCTGTTCATAAGTATAAAAATATAGATCGGGAAACGCTGAACTAAAAAAAATAAAACAAAAACATTAAACAAGCATGAAATTGCCTTTCTGAAGTGAAACTCTACACATGGGTTGAAAGTTGAAACCACTCGAAAAGAAGAAACTTCAAGATGGCAACTTGGAAAATGTTGGAATAGTCTTCGGGCATTTTAAAAGTTTGGCATATTTTAATTTTATTATTTTTTGACGGACTGGGGATGGGGTTTGGTGTTTTTAGGCAAATAGCCTATTCTAAACACTTTTATTGGTAAATACTTCCAAGAAGTTATCATCATAAACAAATATAATATTTATAATATAGCGTCTTCAATTATTACTCTCAGTGACATAACTAGTTTTTTTATCATAAATTTCAACTCTCCGAGTCTTAATTTATGCGAAATGCTTGTCGTACATAAAACTTCACCTACCTACAATTTCAACTTTTCTTTATATGCAGCCTTTTTCTATTTTTTTACTTCTCAAAGAAGAAACTTTATCATTGAGCCTTTTTAAACTCATGGTCTGTTAAAGAAGAGAGGAATTTTTTTATAAAAAAAAAGATAGTTTTTTCCTCTTTTTTCCCCTTTGGCTAGATAGGGTTGGAAGAGTGTACCTGTCGTGCCGACACGCTCCCTGTTGCCCAAGTGTAATTAATTAAACACAGAAACAAATATAATAAACTTAGCCTTCTCGAAATTGTCAGGGAGTTGATGCAGAAAAGAAACGTGTGTTTGTTTTTGTAGAATGCAGTTCATGGCATACATGCCATCCCTCCCAACCCAACCAATCTGTCGAGCAATATATGAATCTGAAATCCTGTGTTTCTGAAATTGAAATTGCAGCCAAATCACCTCACAGATTCTACATTTTCACCGACGTGATTTGATGTTACAATGCCCAAAATGACCAACCGGTCCATAGCCAGGGCAATTCAATCCTAGTCAACTACCAAAATTAACTATCCCTCACTCACATTTAATCATTTGCAATTAATATTAGGGTTGGTAATATCTCATTAAAATTTATAATGTTTCATTATATTAAATATAACTGGTTCCTCCCTATCAACTATTAACATCATGAACAATTTATTATTTTAAGCATGTCTTACTTTGATCTGATTGAATTTATTAACATTGGCTTAAGAATTGAAGTATGCACAGTAAATCATTTCACCAAATACACTTCACTACTTTTTTTTTTTTGTGTATAATTCATCCCAATAAACTTATTCATTATTTTGAACGATAAATAAAATAAATAAATGTAATAATCTTTTGCATAAGAATTGAAGTATGCACAATGAATCATTTCCCCAAATACACTTCACTACTTTTTTTTGTGTTTGTATAGTTCATCCCAACAAACTTATTCATTATTTTGAACAACAAATAAAAAATAAATGTAATAATCTTTCGTATAAGTTGCATGTTTGATATTTTGAATGAAATTTGCATGTTAATAGAAATGCTCATCATAAAAAATAATAATAAATAGAAAAACCATCATCAATTGCATGCATGCCATCCATTAGAAAAAAGTTACATAATGGGCAAAACATAATTGAAGTATAAAGTGACATTAGATTACACATTGGTATATTTATCTGCTAAATTAGCAAGTATATTCGAATTTAACGAATAATCACAAGGATCATAAAAAAAAAAATTCAAACCTAACCTTAACACGAGAATCATACAAGCCAATTAATATCCTCCGAGTCCGAGTTGTTGGTTGGACTGTCAAAGAACAAAGTAAATGTATAATAATCATACACACGTTGCTGATGTGAATATTAACTCATTAATTATATAAGTTGTCAAAATAAGATTACTTGCGTGAAAGCTTTTTCCAGATCTCTCTTGAAATGTGCGTGGACCAATACATTACTAACTGCTAAAGAAATTACAAGCCAATTATTATCGACGAAGGCTGGGTCTTAGAATTAAATTGAGCCAATCAAGGTAGCATTTTTCGGTAGTATTATAACATCCGGTATTATATTTGAGATTTGTTCTCCCTTCGTATATTGTATGCATATATTCGATGACTTGCAACTCTTTTTATCACAAAAAATTTGAGTCGACCAAATATATTAAATAGAATTAAGTACATTTTATAGCATGTGTATATGTAAAAAGGATCAATGGATTAAATGAGTAATTAAACACTTACCTGTAAAAATTTGTACATGATCCCGTTTATTCATATATTCCCTAAGAGAAAGAGTGAAGAAATGATAATGACGATAATAATAAAGGAAAGTGCACAAATCTCATTGCTTGATAGGCTAATATGTGTTGTACAACTTATAATCACAATCGATAACACAAGAATACGTTGGGAGAAATTTGAGATCTCTATATAATTGAATCAATTAAATTAATTTATCCATCACAGAAGCTTGAGAAGTTTGAAGGATACAAACTTACAAAACAAAGTATTCACGCAAATCTAAGTCTCAAGATAAAGATCAATAATAATATGATCATTATTCTTGTTCTAGCCAAATGCTCTCTGTCATTTATGCATTCAATAAAAGCGCATGAATAGTTACTGCTTACTTGATAGTCCATGTAATCATTCTGCTAATATATATATATAATTTAAAATTGCAACTAAAATTTTATGTTGACATGATTTCTTCTTATAATTTTTTATATATAATTATGCATAAGTATTTTTAGAAATAAATTATTTAATTATAATTTACTGAAATGAATTATACTTGTTACTATATCCAGTAAATTAATTTGAGATTAAAAAGCATTTCCGTTAAATTTATTATATTTTTCTAAGAATTTATTCATGAATGCATCATCTTTAAGTGTGTTATAAATATATGAATTTCATTTCAATTTTATATGTTCTTTTCCAATTTTGAAGGTTTTATCAAAAGTATAAAAAATTAAAAAAATAAAATTTTAGTTGTTATTTTAACTTATATGGATTATTAGGAAAATAATTTTATAAAAAAATTATACCAATAAAAAATAAAAAAGTGTTTAAAATGCAATAAAAATATTTTTTAAAGTTATTTTATATAATGGGGAGAATTAATTTTGAATATAATTGATTATGTGCATAATTACTTTGAAAAATTGATTATAAAATAATATTTTATATTTGGTAATATGTAAATATTAACTTTCAAAATTAAAATCATTATTTTTATTTTTAATTTAAAATTAGCTTTGGAAATAAAACTAATTTTGATCAATTAATTTTTGTACAATTAAATACACTAATAAAAATAATTGCAAAAAACCTCCCTCTAAGATTTGGGAGGAAAAATAATAAGTACGTTCAGCACAACATATATAGCTCAAATGTTTTCATCACATCCTTCAAAATATCAAAGAATTTTCTTCACTTGAAATATATTATAAGGAGAATATGTGTATTTTAACTTAATAATTTCAATAAGTTGGCTATTGATAACTAGTAAAATAATATCATCTTCTTTTACCATATCCTAATTCATTTAGACCCTTACTTAAAGCACAAAAGTACAAACTTTGTGTGAAATTCAATATCCAATAGAACATAAACATGATAAATAAGATATTAAATCTAATTACTTAGATAATATTGATTGATTTTTTTTTTAAGTTACATCAATTAGATCTAGTAGTTATTGATTAAACATCGGACAATTTATGTTGATGGCGGACATCCGTCCTCCACCCCTAATAGAAAAGTTAGCAGCAATGATTAGGCATTAATTTTTTAGATGAAATCTCCATGCACATCAACAAGTTGGTAATATATATCTCAAACTATTGCTATGGTCCCTTCGAATGGACAAATACTGAAACATATCCTGCAGCCATTGACTTGCGAGATGATTTTTGATAATGGATTTGTCCAGGAAAATCCAAGTGTGACGCAAAATGGAGAAATTTCAAAGATCCTGCATTTTATGGTTTTACGCGATTCCAATCATTGCTTCAATATATACACTGAATTGCTGAGATCAACAAGGAATCACAAGAGTTGTTAAAGGTTGTGTAATAAGCTACTCAAACAAGAATTTAATATTGAAATTACAAAATTTTGGTTTAAAGTGCAACTATTAAACACATAATTTCTATTGCCGGAGATTGTACTTAACTACTTACAATTAAAAAATTTTGGTTGAAACTGTTGATATAAATAATGGGGGAAAAAGATATGATGCGTATTTGGCCCCATCTAAGTACCCAGGTAGGTTTGTTTTATCAAATTATTTGATAGTGTCAGTGAGAATATTCCAACTGTGAAAAGACATTAAGACCTCCAATTGCCTCTTAAATTGTCTAACATGTTAAGGAACACCTAAAATATTGTAAGGTGTATTTTCATATATACAAAGTTTCAACCAGCCTAGCAGGCTGTTCTGTATAGTGTCGGTTTATTCATTATACCGTATCCCACTAAAAATCATAGGTAAGATAAAATAATCCGTCGACCTTCATAGATGTTGTGGTATTAATGGGCATCGTGGAGGGTTATGACGTAATTTTCGGTTCATGAAATGATTAATAAAAGGATCATATACACACAATTAAATATATAAAGTCACTTAAAATTTTCGTTTTGATACGCAAAAAAAAAAAAAAAATCTAGAATGTATAGCTCTGTAATGCAACAGTATTAATTCTTAATTCTTAAGTCTACTTCAAAAATGATTCATATTGTCGATGGGCCTTAACTCAACTTCTTTAATCTTGATTTTTTGTTTGATTCTTACAAATGTGATTTTAGTTTATCATAACTTTTACAAATACTCCATACAGCAGAACTCCAATACTGTGACATCTCCTTGTGTTGTTTTTAATATAATGGAGCGCGATCAGAATGAAAAAGATGATGGGTAAAAAATTTGTTTAGTAGTTATTATAAAATGAGAATATTTATTTCATCAAAATTCTATGATAAAAATGTTAGAATAGATCATTCTATTATTTAAAAAATAACATTTTCACTCACTTATCTTTTACATCTTTTAAATACTTCAATATTATCTTCTACTAATAAATAATAAAATAATATGTTTTTTAAATATTATACTATGAAAATATTTTAATAATTATATTTTTAATAATCAAATTTAAAATAAAATAGTTCTTTACTATTTATAGAAAATTATTAAATATAAAAGTTAATAAATTATAATTTTTATACTTTTACTATGGAGATATCATTTTAATTATAATTTGAATAATATGATTTAAAATATGATATTTTTTATTATTGATCATATCATATATTTTAATAATATTAAATTATAAAATTTAAATTTAATTTACTATTAATATAAATTAACTTTACATTATTATCCATTCATGTGTTGTCACCTTAGTAAAAAAAAATTGATAAAACTCATCTACTACACTTACTATTACTTTTTAAATAACATGTCTATCTCTCATTTATTGATAATATAAAATATTTTATATTAAAAGTGGATCATATTTAAATTCTTAAATTATTTGATAAGATGTTTAATATGTTTATGTTAAATGAAAGATATTATTATCATTAATTATTCATTCTTCATTTTATTCCTATAATATTTGATATGACAAACATAAAAATGAATTATTTGTAATTATACCAAATATAATTGTGAAATGAATATTCTAATTTCATTTATCAAGCGGTGAAACTACGTATATTTCAACGAGACATATGCTTCCATCAACTTTTTTAAAATTCTATATAAAATTATATATGTCTTTCAAAATACTCTTTAAAATATTTAAATTTTATCCCTTAAGCATATTAAAATATATTTATTCTACTGATCTTTGAGTCTTGATTCCGCCACTTCATTCATTGTTCCAAAGGCCACATTTTTCATCCAAAATACACAAACACGGGGGAAGAACACACTAAATGGCTTTAATGGCTGAAATAATGTTAATTAGGGATCCCCTTAATGGATTTTTGTCATAGGATGACAAATACCTTTGCAAAAGGTGGTATTTAGAAGGAAATATATTGTAGCATAGGCACCATAAGCGTGGGCAATGTCAATAATTTGGGGAAAGACTTGCAAATGACAACAATCTCAAGGCATCCATGCTTCGAATGTCAACACCTTTCTTCCAAACATAGTCGTTATCAAAAGATCGACAAGGACTTTATTTATTTTATATGCTGATATCGTACATTAGTTTATTATCTATCAAAATCATGAAAGAACCCTTACAATAAAAATCAAAATCAAGATTCTACTTTTGTGTTAAGTCGTTGAATGGCGTGGCAACTAATTTGTTAAGCTAATTGTGGCTGCATTTAGACTCGATCAGCCTAGAAAACGTCTTTAGACCATGAGGGCATGGGCCGGTGTATATTAGATCAACCTATACTTACATAAATAACATAGTCTTGAATCAGTACAATTTCACTTATTTAAATAGTCAAAATTATTTTGATTCAATTTATGTGTTTTGTGCGAAAAATAATGGATACACTTTTTACCAAAAAGGAAAAATAATCGATACACTAGCAATGAAATGAGTCATATTATTAAAGGTTGTTGACCGAGATACATTCAATAATGTTGGAACTAGCCAGCTAGGTACAGCCCCATTATTTGAATTATTAAAGATTTATTGGATGATTCATATAGAAAGTAACTTTTTACAAAAGTTAAATTTTTTAAAAATTATTTTTTTTATGTAAACTTCTAAACAAATGCTTAAAGTGTTTAAAATTATTTAATTGGGATTAAAGTGACTTTTTCAGAAAATAATTTTCTATATTTTAATTGTTTCAACTTTAAATGCTTTAAGAAATATTAACAAAATAATTATTATATCCTTAAACTTATTATAATACATAATAATAAATTTTAATTGTTTATAGTTCCTTTTCTTTAAAAATCATATACATAGTATCACTTGCGTCATACTTTTTAAACTTATAATTTTATATTTTTATAAAAAAGTTAAATTAACTTATAGCAAAAACCATTATACAAGAAAATTGTTAAACAATTTGCTAATATGCATAATTTCTACTTTTTACCTAAATGATAATAGAAATGGTAAAGATATTAAATTTGAAAGTACTCATTAATGTATAAAAGAAATTGCTAATATATAAAAGGGTAAAATTATCATTAAACAAAATTAATGAAAATAATTTTATCTTTGTATCTATAAAAATATATATATAACATATAACTTATTTAAAAAAAGTAAATAAATAACTTTTCATAGTTTATAAAAAGTAATTTTTTTATTTTATTAGATAATGACCAATTAAATAATTTATTTTCTTCTTTTTTTTTATAAATAAAATTTCTCACGAATGAAACGACAGTCCTAAATCACTCTCCCGTTGATCACGATTTTTGGGCAGAGACTATGAAGAGGACACTTGCAATGAAATCCATAAATCAATTTAAGAAACATTTGTACTGCCTGCCGCCTGGCCCTCATCAACTGTGATAACATGAACAAGGAAGATGAAGGATTATATCAACTTTCTTGAATGTGAAAGGTGCGATCAAATTAAGAGTTTTTGTGCAAGTAGCTGCTAAATTAATTATGCTAAATAGTTAATAAATTAATTGATACTTAATAAGTTAATTATTAATTAGCAGTTGATAGTTAATTGTATTAGAAATATTTGATAAAATTATTAAATTAATCAAAAAATATAAAAGGATATAAAAGGATACAATAATATAAATGTATATCAATTAAATTAATTTATATTTATTTTAAAATTAAATTATATTAATATAATCAAAATATTTAAAATAAAAATGTCATTATTTAAATTTAAATTAATTATATTTATAATATTATATATTTTTATTTATTTATTATTTAAATAATAATATAATAACTTAAAATTTAATTAATTATATTTTAGGACATCTTATATTTATTTATAATGAATTAATAAAAGTATATCAAATACTTATTTACATAATTATGATATAGGTTGTCATTTAATTAAAAGAGAATTAAATTTGAAAAAAAATTAAAAACTATTAACTTATCAGTTACATTATAAAATTGACCACATAAGAATTTGTAACTAGTGCAATGAATATATTTAGATATTAGTTTATAATATATTAATTAAATTAATGTATTATAAATCATCTTATTTATTGCATTAAATACATACTAATACGATGGAGCAATCGTTCGTTTGATTCAGAAGGCCCGGCATTAATTCCAAGCGAGAACACACTAACACGTATGATTTGGTCCAGTTCATTTTTATTTATTTATTTTGGGAAGTTTCTCTTGCTACCTTGCCTTAAGACAGAGAAGGTTGTCGTTTGTATAACTCTTGAAGCTTACCATTCTCACTGAACCGCTTACTCATCTCACTGATATTTTACATGCAAACTTTGGAAAGTGGGGGAAAAATGAGTTCCCACGTTAATGAAATAAATAGATACAGATCACACTGCAAGCCAATGCATGCCCAACCCAACAATGACGGATTAACGTCAGCGGCATGCACCCAAATGGGTATAGAGTTTCAAAACTTCCACATTTTCACCTTCTTCCCCATCCCAAGGCAAGCGTATGTCTTGTCAGTTTTAGATAAGCTAACTCTAAGGCGCTCAGACTGATACAAGGTCGTTGATTGTGCATGAATTGAATCAAAATGTCACAATACATCAATCCATAGTCCAATTAAAATTAACAAGGGCAAAGCATGTCATTAAGTAACTCTAATCACCATAAGTGGACCAGACTCTATTCCGAGATCTACACGTCAAAATTCAACACTCTAGCCAGTCTATAATGTTTCTTGGAATACCAAAAGAAAGCAATATCGGTCAGCAGGGAAGCTTCTGAACCACATTCAATTAGTAATCATTTGGAACTGAAATCTAGAGAGCTGCTGAGGAATGGTGGATATAACCGGTCCATATCTCTGCAACCAAGTGACAAAAATGTCATATGAAGATAGAGATATCTTGAATGCAAATTATAGTTAGGCAAAGAAAACAGAAATTGATTACAAGATGTATTGGTAAGTGATGTATATAGAGCATATTATTGCACCAATAATTCAATGATAAACCAACTTCCTCACATGATAATTGATTTTCCAGATTCAGTAATATAACACAAGAATTACGCATGATTCCCATACCTGAACATTGTCATAGAGTTCGAACAATGGAACAGCAAGCAGTTTCAGATTTTTGGGCACCGCAAAGTACTCCCTCTCAGATAAGTGAACGAGGAAAAGCTTTTTGCACTCCTGTATGAATTACAGACATATCAGTAAATAAGGACCTAGTCACCTCATAGTAAAGACATAGCCGAGCAATTCAAACATTTAATTTAACACAACAAACCAAAAAGACAAGATATTCAATGGCATTCCGTTCTCGAATTACCTTGGGCTTTGTTATGTGAGGAGGGCAGTATGGATACATAATAGTTTCAAAATTTGGCCTCCACCAGGTTGCCACGCACTCACCTATCTGCAACAGGATTCCACTTGAACAGTAAACAACAAAAGAAAAATGGCCCATTATCATTTATACTTTTTTCATGCCCCAGCATCTAATTATAATATCCATCTTGCATTCCAGATTTAACATCCCTCATCCATTTCTTAGTTGTAATAAGATAGGCAGTTATACCTGCCAATCTGGCACGAGAGCTGCTGAATTAGCACCAAGCTTGCTAGTCAACTTTCTCTTCAGTCCCTCAATTTCTGTCATATAATAATGGATGAAAACTGAAGTTTTAGACAAAAAGGTATAATGCATCTATTTTCAGATCAAATGATAAAAGGTGAGGGAAGTTAATATCTTACCATTTTCTCCCGGCTTGAGACGGCCACCCGGAAGTTTGCAGAATGTGTTTCCAATTTGTAGGAGAAGTATATGAGGGTGATTATGTTCCTGTACCTGCATCACCAAAGCATATGCTGGGATACGAGAATAAAGAAAAAACTCCAAGGGAAATTTATAAACACTAGACAGAAAATCATTCTTCTTTGATAAGGCTATAGATGAGAATGTACAAGTGGAACAGTAGCATTCCTAACACAAGGAACTAAAGAAAGCAAGTAATAAGAACAGAAAAGTGGATATAAAAGCCTTTGATGCTCTGTTGCAAGCTCAAACTCGTTAATTTACTAGCCATCTATGATTTGATAGTGCTTAATATAAAGAAACTTAACAATGAATTAATCAAATGAGATTAAGTCATCGCGCATACCAGCAAAATGCCTTCCACACTCGTCCTCATTCCTTCCTTCATATAACTGTAGCTCAGAAACAAAAAAGCAACAGTTTTATTTCGGATGGTCCAGCTTTATTTATAACCTTGGACAGTAGAAAGGAGGAGAAAATGAACAAATAAAATGCTAGTATTAAGAAAAACAATTCTGAGTAAATTAAGATTCAACCAGAAGAATGATGTTTTGCCTACACCATCATAATAGACAACCCAAAAACTCTTCTAGGGTTTTGAATTAATCAGCGATCCAAAAACAAATGAATTATGAAAAGATACTAACTTGACTTTCATACGAGCAAGACGATCAGCGACAGAGGTGTCTTTCTCCATCTTAGCTTCTTTGGTTCCAAAGGTGTAGCTCGAAAGCGGGTATGTATTCACAACCTGAGATGACACCATCTCTCTCCTCTGCTCTAACCTACTGCAACTCTCTTCACCCAAAACGGGAATTAACCAAAGCTTAAAATTACAAAGACAACGTAAGACTTATAATCTATGTACAGACAATTTGGGTGCTGTATATCTCTGAAGGTCCCTCCCTGTCACAACCGGTTCCAAAGATCGTTCTGGTTTCTTTGTTGTGCGATCGACTGATCGTCTTCCTCCCAGTATTAGGAGTCGGGACCCAACAGCTTGCAGTCACCTGTGTTTTCTACTTTCGGGTCGGGTTTCCACATTTTGCAATCAGGTTGTGTTCGAATGGCCCAACTCCATCTGACCATTGGGCGTATACGGCCTACTAACCGATTTAGGGTATAAGGTTTATATCTCTGACCATTGAGTGTATATCTCTGAAGGTCCTTCCCTGTCACAACCGGTTCCAAAGATCGTTCTGGTTTCTTTGTTGTGCGATCGACTGATCGTCTTCCTCCCAGTATTAGGAGTCGGGACCCAACAGCTTGCAATCACCTGTGTTTTCTCTTTTCCGGTTGGGTTTCCACATTTTGCAATCAGGTCGTGTTCGAATGGCCCAACTCCATATGACCATTGAGTGTATACGGCCCACTAACCTGACCCTGTCCTTTATTTTTATTTTATTTATTTGTTTTGGCCAACATCCTTATTTGATTTTAGAATTTCTTAAACATACTTTTTTATCCATATGAAATTCATCTTTTCACTTTTATTCCTGTAACATATTTTATATCAATTTTATTTTTGTGAAATATTAATTTGTTCAATTTTACCCCGTAAAAAAGAAATTGAACAAATTAATATTTCGTAGGAATAAAATAAATACTAAACAAAACTGAGAAAAAAACCAGTTTCACAAGGACAAAAAGGAGGTCTTGTTCAAAATATTTTTATGAACATATTTACTTCATAAAATGTATTATTTCTAAATTTTTATTTGATAATATCTTGAGATCAAATCTATAACATAAAACTAGATGAAAATTAAAATACAATTGAGAAAACTCAGTAGATATTTTCTCTCGTGAGAGTACAACTAATCGCCTCCTAAATCTTAAAAAAGTAGCATATTGCAACTGTAATATAATTAATTTTCAAGTCAAATAAAATATGGTGGGACGTCTTGTTTTATAATTCTCCTATTTATATGATAGTCTATACTAAAGATGTTAAAATAAATTGGATTTAATGAGTTGGTTTGGGACTGATATAATTTTACCTGACTTGAAACTAGTACTGGTACAGGTACGGAAAATGATAACAATAGCTCAACCTAATAAAGAATTAGGATGATAAATGCTAACCCATCAAATTATTGGATTAATCCGTTAGCTTAGTAATAGTAGTAAGTAATAAATAGTTAATTTATTATTATATGTTTAATTTTTATATAAATATTAAAATAATAATTTTGATATATTAAAATTATACTTTATTATATATAATATTAAAATTATATATATGAGCGATAAAAGATAATTTTAAATATTAAAATTAATAAATTTATATATTTAGTATTATCAATATATATTATACAAAATAAATAAATATATTCAAATTTGAAATAGTAATTTAATATTAAAATCTTGAATTATTTAAAAATTTTAAATAAATAATTTTCACATTAATTTTAAATATATTATATATATAATATAATACATTATTATTTATTTTTTATTACTATAGATAAATTATTATAATTATTTTTATTAATATATTATTTTTATGAGTATTTATTTATATATATTCGATAATATATAAATTATTAAATATATTTATTTTTACATATAATACTTTGAACTTGATCAATATATATTTAATAATATAAATTTATTTTATTAAATAAAATAAATATATAAATATATAATATAAAATTTATTTTATTAAATATAAATATATAATTATTTTATAATATAAAATAAATATATAATATAAAATTCTTGATTAATATAAAATTTAAATTATTTTATTAAATGTAAATTCACACATTTATTAAACTTTAATAATATATATTTATTTTATAAAGTATATTTAATAATATATATTTATATTCATATATAATATATATGATAATAATATTATTATTATATTTAGTAAATAATAATAATAAATTTTAATTAATTAATGACGTAAAATTAATAATAAATAAATAATATAATAATAATAATAAAATATAACGGATTATAAAAATCTGTCTAATAAATATTGACTGGAGACTAGAATTAGGATTGGAGTAACCTAATCTGAACCGTACGGTTTGGAAATGGTCCAACAGATAATTTTTTACTGTTGGATTAGTTCGGAAGTGTTGGGTTTACTCATTTTACAGCCTAGTCTTTGCCACGCAGATACCAGGGGATACAGAACCTCCCTTGGACATTCGGTGGCTTGAGATAATGTTTGTTTGCATTTATTCACTTGATGCTACACAAAGAGACTTTCAATGAAGGTCATTTCTGATACTTGCCAAGAACAACCTCAATTCCTTGGCTTTTCTGTTGTGCTCAGTGACATATCATTTACTGATTCACTCAAATTAATCACTTCAATACTTTGAGCATCTAATTTTCGACATTCCAAATTATTATTGGACAGTTAAAGTGGGGAAGGCCTCAGAAGATTTATGACTTCATGTTTAGCACTGCAGCAGTCAGAATCATTGTAGTTGGAGGTGCTGCTGCTACTCTGATTCCAGCGCCCCAATTCTCCATCTTGCAATAAGTCATGGCTATTCAGATCAGCTTCAGCCATTGTAGTTGTATCTCCTAAACTCCATCCTGTTGTGGAACATGAGACATTTTCTGTGGCGTGCTCTGCCAAATCAATATCCAGCATCAGATTCTTGAGTTTCAGATCAAGTTCTGCCATATAAGAACTAGCTTCCACTTTCTTTTGTCTTCTTTTCTGACCATTATGTTTCCTGCGTTGAGCCTTCTTCTCCTCAAACTCCAAAATCTTCTCAGGACAGTCACCGGAGTCAAGATGACAATAATCTTAACATCAATGACGATGATAAAAGTATCATGCAAGCCAGCAATTGACCATTCATTGGTGTTACCATGCAGTGAGAACGATTGGTCTTGCTCTGTGAGATAACAATGACCTTAATAAGTGGGGCCCGCCCACTCCTCTTGCAAGAGTGTAGTCAGTGCCTGCCACTCTCTCTCTCTCTCCTCCCCCCCCCCCCCCTTTCCCTTACTCTAATTTCCTTCTTGATAGCAGGTGATGATGTGGGTGGCTATGCAAAACATGCATGCATCTTGTAAGAATCAAACAAATAAGGACAATAAAAACATCACCTTTCTATAAGATCTGCTGGTACTATGGAAGTTCCAAGTCCGTCCATTTTTTCCCATGAGACCTCATAGCATTCCCTTCCTCGAACCTTACGGTGCTTGATGATTTCTGACACAGACACTTAACTGGGATCTAGCTTAGAAAGAATGTAGCTAATATAAGAATGATATGCATACGTCCTACTTCTACAACTGCTGCCATTTTAAAAATCATGGACTTATAAACGCATTGACTTGTCCAGTAATAACCAATCTATCAGTGGCCAGAGATAGCAATACCTCGTTCAAAGGAAGCTTCACCCCTGCTTCTGATGAAGTTGAGCGCAAATTGGCAAATCGACGTAAGTCTCTTTCAGCAATCTTTGGAAGGATATACTCGTCTATGCCATGAAAAATAGAGCATATCACACATTTTATTCCCAAAATAGATCTTACGAAATCACAACTCAGGTTTAAGATCTCAGAAGTTCAACACCCCATATCCCATACATAATTTAAAGAAAGAAAAAAATGCATATAAACTAGCTTCTCATATAATTTCAATAAGTTGGCTATTGATAACTAGTCAAATAATATCATCCTCTTTTACCGTATCCTAATTCATTTAGGCCCTTACTTAAAGCTCAAAAGCACAAACTTCGTGTGAAATTCAATATCGAATAGAGCATAAACATGATAAATAAGATATTAAATCTAATTACTTGGATTATCCTGATTGATTTTTTTTTAAGTTACATCATTTAGATCTAGTAGTTATTGATTTAAAACATCGGACATTTTAGGTTGATGGCGGACATCCTCCCCCACCCTAAGAGAGGAGTTAGCAGCAATGATTAGGCATTGATTTTTTAGATGAAATCTCCATGCACTTCAACAAGTTGGTAATATATATCTCAAACTATTGCTATGGTCCCTTCGAATGGACAAGTACTAAAACATATCCTGCAGCCATTGACTTGCGAGACGATTTTTGATAATGGATTTGTCCAGGAAAATCCAAGTGGGACGCAAAATGGAGAAATTTCAAAGATCCTGCATTTTATGGTTTTACGCAATTCCAATCATTGCTTCAATATATATACTGAATTGCTGAGATCGACAAGAAATCACAAGAGTTGTTGAAGGTTGTGTAATAAACTACTCAAACAAAAATTTAATATTGAAATTACAAAATTTTGGTTTAAAGTGCAAGTATTAAACACATAATTTCTATTGCCGGAAATTGTACTTACTACTTACAATTAAAAAATTTAGGTTGAAACTGTTGATATAAATAATGGGGGGAAAAGATATGATGCATATTTGGCCCCATCTAAGTACCAAGGTAGGTTTGTTTTATGAAATTATTTACTAGTGTCAGTATGAATATTCCAACTGTGAAAAGACATTAAGACCTCCAATTGCCTCTTAAATTGTCTAAGATGTTGAGTAACACCTAAAATATTGTAAGGTGTATTTTCATAGGATAGTTTTTTCATATCCAAACTAAAAGTTTGAGTATTGATATCCTTATTGATAAATCAATAAATAAATGACACCTATTTATGCATGAAAAAGATTTTTAGGTAATTCATCTATTTATAAACTTTATAATTCAAAGTTTAAATTTATTCTAATTTTATTTTTGTTCCAATTTTTTTTATAAACTTATAGATTTATAAAAATAAGTTGAGCCAAAATATTTTTTTCCCATATAGATTTAAAGATTTAGGTCAAATTTTATTTTACATATATATGAAAATTTTCAAAAAAAATAAAATTTTAAAATAAATTAAAAAATGAAAACTAAAAGGTTTCATATATATAAATTAAACATTTTTTTAAATGCAATACATGGATAAATATAGTATTGACATTTTCTTATTGAAATCTTTAACATTTAAAATACATTCAATATATTATAAATAAAATTAACTCATTTATATAATAAGATATTTTCTTACTTTATGGTAAACTTATTTGACTTTGATTATATATGCATTTTTATCATCCTTATCCTCCTTCCGTGCCATCATCATCTAAATTTTGATTTTATTCTTGCCTTTAATATGTCTTGTGTAATATTTTTTATTATATGTAACTTTTTCCTTATCCCAATTTGCATAAAAGATTCAATTGTTATGTGTTCTAATGACGAATAAAATAAAATTATAAATTAATTAAAATTGAAAACAATATAGAAATGCTAGTGGTAAAAGGTATAAAACTTAAAAATAAAATAAACTCAATACTAATAAACAAATAGGATATTTATTCTACTAATTATACATTTTAAGATAGATTAAATGTAAGTATATATGATATTATTAAAGTCTTCTTATTATCATCATTGATCATCTCTAATATTGTGATAACATATATGATGTTAATTGAAAGTATTTTTAAATCTATGGATTACTTCCCATTTTTTATCATTATGAATTTTTTTTCTCATCATATTAATCTTATATTCTAAATAATAGCATTAAACATATTCATGAGATATTCTTTTATATAAATTAGGTCTCAATTGATTCTACCTAACTTATCTATATTTAACTTTTTTAAAAGACTTATTTGAGTAAACTAACATTACTGTCAAGTTATCTCATTCATACTCTTAATCTATATCAATCTTAACAATTTTTATCATAAGTATTACTCGGATTCACTTTGAATTTTTTATTATTTTATTTTTTAAAATAATAATATAGTATATTAAGTAAAACTTTGAAAATTTTTAACTAAAATCACTTAAAATTGAAATAATTGATTTTTGTATCAAATAATTTATTTTCAAAATATTTAAACTTGAAAAAGAGAATAATAAAAAATTCAGAATGAAATAAAGTAATATTTGTAAAATAAATATTGTTGAGATTAATATAAGTTAAGAGTATGTACAAATTAGGCTAAGAACAATAAGCCTTTTAAAAAGAATAAGTATGAATGAGTTAAGTAGAGTTAATCAGGACCTAACTTATATGAATGAAATTGGATAAAATATATCTAATGTTATTATTTAAAGTATAAGATTACAACAATAAAATTGAATTTTATGATGATAAAAAAAAGAAAGTAATTCATAGATTTAAGAATGCTTTCAATTGATATCATGTACGTAAATATGATGAGTTATTAAAGTTTATCCATGATGATACTAATTAGAATGTATAATAATTCAAAGATTGAATATTTCATTTATTTATTAGTGTTGAATTTATTTAATTCTTAAGTTTGTACATTTTATCATTAGCATCTCTATCTTTTTTTTAATTTTAATTATTTTATAATTTTATATATTTTAAATTAAAAACTTAAATTGAAATTTATTTAACACTAAAAAAATTTATAAAAACTCAAAAAATTATTTCAAAAATTGCAATAAAATAAAAAATCTCTATTTAATGTGAAAAACATCTAAATAAATTGAGTATTAAATTTAAAAATGATAGTATTGCTATAATAAAAATTAATTGATAATCATACTGTTATATCTAAAAGTATGATAATGTAAAAAAATATTATTTCAATATTCCTTTTCAAAATGTAAATTATTTACATGCTTTCTATTATGTTAAATAAGAAATTAAGTATTTGTTCTTTATTAAAAATTTAATTAATGCATTTTTATTTGCATGTTCAATAAAAAATTTAGAAAATCATAAAAAAATATAAAATTAGGCCTATCCATTATGTTAGTGTATATATGATCATTTTTGTAAAAAATATAAAGTATTAAAGTGAGAAAATTAATATCACATAAGTAATATTTATTTTTTTAGTAAATAGCCTATAAACTCATATCAACCATTTATTTTTTTATCTCTTAAATATGATGGCTATTATATTGTCACTAAATCAAGGTATCAATATCCAAACTTTTAGTATGGGTATAGTAGAATTGTCTATTTTCATATATACAAAGTTTCAAGTAGCCTAGCAGTCTGTTCTATATAGTATAGGTATATTCATTATATCGTATCCCACTAAAGATCATAGGTAAGATAAAATAATCTGCCAACTTTCATAAATGTTGTAGTCTTAATGGGCATCTTTTAATGTTTTAGTGGAGGGTTATGATGTAATTTTTGGTTCATGAAATGTTAATAAATGGATCATATACACACAATTAAATATATACAAGTCACTAAAAATCTTTGTTTTGATACGCAAAAAAAATTCTAGAATGTATAGCTCTGTAATACAACAATATTAATTCTTAATTCTTAAATATATTTCAAAAATGATTCATATTTTCGATGAGCCTTAACTCAACTTCTTTAATCTTGACTTTCTATTCAATTTTTTTACAAAAATGATTTTAGTTTATCATAACTTTTACAAATACTTCAACTATACAGCAGAACTCTAATATTGTGACATCTCCTTGTATTGTGTTTAATACAATGCAATGTAATGAGAATGAAAAGATAATGGGCACAAAAAATTATTTAATAGTTATTATGAAATGAGAGTATTTATTTCATTAAAAGATGAAAAATTTATTCTATAAGAAAAATGTTATAATAGATCATTCTATTATTTGAAAAATGACATTTTTGCACACTTATCTTTTACATCTTTTAATCCAAGGCATGGAAACTTGTACTTACTAACAAATGAAATATTGACAAGTGACATAGTTGGTACGCAAGAAAGCAAAGCTTTCAAACCATGGTTTAAGTATTTTTATTTTCCAGTAAAAAATGATATTTGTTAAATGAACTAATCTTTTTTTTTTTTTTAAAGATTGGATTAGTGGCTATTTGATATATGGACTATATAAAATATGTTGAGTTAAAATTATGAGATAGTTTAAAAGTTATTAGATGATGCAAAATACATTGGAGTTGGGAGCGGGGGGAATATATATGTATTGTAAAATCACCTCAATGCTTCAATTCCATGTATTATCATGATTAATTTCTAAATATTTTCATAAATAATAATTAAAATAATTATATATTTTTATGTCTTCGTCATTATAATTTTTCAAAATTTTTAAATTGTTAATTTTACAATAATTTTATCACAAAAAATAATAAATTTTTTAGCTTGTAATTTTAATTAATGGAATTATATTTTTTTTCACATTTCTAATATATAAATTCCATATCACATATAATATTTTAAAAAAATTACAAAGAGTAGAAAAATCTTGATAAAAATTATAAATTTATTAAAATATGTAACATAAGAAGGGAGTACATAAAATAGAATCCCAAAAAAATTATAATTTAAAATAATAAAAAGATCATGTTTGTTTAGTATGACAATAAAATAATTATGGACATAACTAATTTAGCTTTCATGTAATGTACCAAAAAATATTATATTAATTTCTATATTTATTATTTTATATTGTATTTAATATATTATCATTATGATTTAGTATGCATGTCATTAAAAAACATAAAAAATTGATAAAATTAGTGTACACAACTTATAAATAGTTAAAGATAATATATTCAATAAAATTAAGTAAATTTAATATTTATGAATCACCGTACATTATAATAATTTATATCCATCAATGACCAAATGATATTTTAATTTATTTATAAAAAATTAGATAATATATTAATATTAAAAGAATAGATAATCAATTGCATAAGCTGTTATATAATTTGTAAATATATATCAGATTTTATACTGTTCAATTCAATGATATACATATGTATAATGCTAAATTATTAATATTGTCATTTTTTAAATATTTTTTGATGGAGGTATTAAAACATTTTATTAAATCATCAATCAATGATTAAAATAATTCTTACATTCTTTGAAGAATAAAATTAATATAAAAATAATATGTCAGATATTGAAACATAGTAATTTTAAAATGAAAATATTAATTTCATAGTTATGATAACTAAATTAATTGTGAAATTTTTTTAATATATCATGTATATTAATGAACATGGATTAAAACTTAGCAATTTGAATAACTAAGCAAACATTAAATATCATTAGAGTGAGAAGAATAGTTAAATTTGTATGATTATAAACTAAACATCATAAGTCATTTGAAAATTAATTATTTTAAAAATAAATCTAATTTATATTTTTTCTTGGAGACCGAATTAACTAATTTTGTTCAATTTATATAATAGTTTAAATTTGAACAACTCATGTTTTGTTAACTTTAAATATAAATTTAGTTAAGAAGAAATAAAACACAACAGTTTGTATCTTATGTAATAAAATAAATTTTATTAATTTTCTTAAAATTATGAAAATATAATAATGAATATATTTTCCAAACAAATAATTTTCAAAAATATAATTATATCTATTATAACTTAAGGCAACCATAGAAACAAAAAGGAGAATGCTTAATATAATCTAACTTCGTTTTTTCTTTCAATAATAAAAATTGAAGAGCACAAAAAACAATTAATGTGCACATTTGTCATAAACAAAAAAAGAAAAGAAAATTGGGACTGGCCATATTTTCTTTCAGTAATCCAATTGGGTCTAATTTAAAATTCGTGAGATGCCTTTTACAATTTCAAAAATATAAGATTGTTAGAATAAAAACTTTTTATTTAACTACTTTAATCATTACCTAATTATATCATCTAGGCACAAATCCGAGAAGTCAGTTATCCAATATATATAATTTCACCGCATCACCCAAGATGCCTATACTTCCTACTTAAGGCATGGTAAAGATGGCCATCTTTTAAATACTTTAATATTATCTCTTACAAATAAATAATAAAGTAATATATTTTTCAATATTATACTATCAAAATATTTTGATAATTATATTTTAATAATAAAATTTGAAATAAAATAGTTCTATATTATTTAAAGAAAATTGTTAAATATAAAAAGTTAGTAAATTATAATTTTTATACTTTTATTGTGAAAATTATTTTTAATTATTATTTGAATAATGTAATTTAAAATATGACAATTTTTTATTATTGATAATATCATATATTTTAATAATATTAAATTATAAATTTAAATTTAATTTACTATCATTATAAATTAACTTCATATTATTATCCATTCATATATTATCATGTTAATAAAAAAAATTGCTAAATATTACTTTTTAAATAATGTATCTATTTCTCATTCATTTTAATGTAAAATATTTTATATTGATAGTGTATCATATTTAAATTCTTAAATTATTTAATAAGATGTGTAATATGTTTATGTTAAATGAAAGATATTATTATCATTAATTATTCATTATTCATTTTATTCCTATAATATTTGATATAACAAACATAAAAATGAATTACTTTTAATCATACCAAACCTAATTATGAAATAAATATTCTAATTCCATCTATCAATTGGCGGAACTATATATATTTCAATGGAGATGTATCTTCCATTCATTTTTTTAAAATCATATATAAAATTATATATGCTATTTAAAAATACTCTTGCAAGATTGTAAATTTCAAAACACATTTATTCTATTGACCTTTGATCTTGATTCCGCCATTTCATCCATCGTTTCAAAGGCAGCATTTTTCATCCAAAATACACAAACATGAGGGAAGAACACACTAAATGGCTTTAATGGCTGAAATAATGTTAATTAGGGATTCCATTAACGGATTTGTGCCACATAGGATGACAAATACCTTTGCAAAAGGTAGTATTTATAAGGAAATAGATTGCAGCGTAGGCATAATAAGCGTGGGCAATGCCAATAATTTGGGGAAAGACTTGCAAATGACAAGAATCTCAAGGCATCCATGCTCCCAACGTCAACACCTTTCTTCCAAACATAGTCGTTATCAAAAGATCGACAAGGACTTTATTTATTTTATGTGCTGGTATTGTACACTTGTTTATTATCTATCAAAGTCATGAAAGAACCCTTACAATAAAAATCAAAATCAAGATTCTGCTTTTGTGTAAAGTCGTTGAATGGCATGGCAACTAATTTGTTAAGCTAATTGTGGATGCTGCATTTAGACTCAATCAGCCTAGAAAACGTCTTTAGATCAACCTATACTTAAATAAATAACATAGTCTTGAATCAGTACAGTTTCACTTATTTTAAATAATCAAAATTATTTTGATTCAATTTATGTGTTTATGTGTGAAAAATAACGGATACACTTTTTACCAAAAAGGAAAAATAATAGATACACTAGCAACAAAATGAGTCAACACATTTTTAGCTGCCGTCGGCCGAGGTACATCCAATAATGTTGGAACTAGCCAACAAGGTACAGCCCCACTGTTGAATTATTAAAGATTTATTTGATTCATATTAAAAGTAAATTTTTATAAGAAATTAAACTCTCCAAAAAAGAATTTCTAGACAAGTGCTTAAAGTTATTTAATTGATATTGAGAAAGTAATTAAAAAATATTTTTTTATATTTTATTTGATTCAACTTTAAATTTTTTAAGAAATATTAATGAAATAATTATTATATCCTTAAACTTATTATTATACCTAATAATAAATTTTAATCGTTTATAGTTCCTTTTTTTAAATCATACATATAGTATCACTTGGATTGTGATTTTTTTAACTTATAATTTTATATTTTTTTATAAAAATTAAATTAACTTATGACTAAATCATTATACAAGAAAATTGTCAAATTAGTCGTTGATATGTATAATTTCTACTTTTTACAAAAATGATAACAGAGATGATAAAGATATTAAATTTGAAAATACTCATTAATATACAAAAGAAATTGCTAATAAATAAAAGGATAAAATAAACATTAATTAAAATTAATGAAAATAATTTTATCTTTATATTCATAGAAAAATATATGAATTATAACTTACTTAAAGAAAGTGGATTAATTAACTTTTTATATTCCATAAAAAATAATTTTTTAATTTATTAAATAATGGCTAATTGAATAATTTATTTTTTTATAAATAAAATTTTTCGTATTATCAATACGAATGAAATGAGAGTGGACACTCCCGTCAACCACGACTTTTTGAGCACAGACTATGAAGAGAACACTTGCAACGAAATGCGTAAATCAATTTAAGAACCATTTGCACTACCGACCATCTGACCCTCACCACCAGCGATAACGTGAACAATGAAGATGAAGGAAAATATCAGGTTTCTTGAATGTTAAAGGTGCAATCAGATCAAGGGTATATTTCACATGAATAACTGCTAAATTAATTATGTCAAATAATTAATAAATTAATTGATAATTGATAAATTAATTGTTAATCGATAATTGAAAGTTGATTGTACTTGAAATGTTTAAGAAAAAATTAATCGTTAAACTAATTAAAAAATATAAAATAATATAAAAAGATATGTTAATATATATATATATATATATATATATATCAATTAAATTAATTTATATTTATTATGAAACTAAATTATATTAATATAATTCAAAATATTTAAAATAAAAAATATAAATATTTAAATTTTAATTAATTATGCTCATGATATTACATATTTTTCATTTATTTATTATTCAAGTAATAATATAATAACTTAAAATTTGATTAATTATATTTTAGGACATCTTATATTTATTTATAATGAATTAATAAAGACATATCAAATATTTATTTACTTAATTAGAATATAAGTTATCATTTAATTAAAAGAGAATCAAATTTGAAAAAAATTTAAAAAATTATTAACTTATAAATTATAAATTACATTATAAAATTTATCAACTAAAATTTTTATAAACTATTAAATTTTAGTGCATGGATATATTTAAAAGTTAGTTTATAATTTATTGATTAAATTGACATGTTATAAGTTACCTTATTTATTATATTAAGCACGTATTACTAATAGTTTGAGCAATGCTTCATTTGGTTCAGAAGGCCGGCATTAATTCAAATCTAGAGCACATTAAACACATATGATTTGGTCCAGTTCATTTTTATTTATTTTTTTTTGGGAATTTTCTCCTGCAACTTTGCCTTGAGATAGAGAAAGTTGTCGTTTGTATAATTCCTAAAGCCTATCATTCTTACTAGACCGCTTACTCATCTCCTCATTGATAATTTGACATACAAACTTTAGAAAGTAAGGGGAAAACAAAACTAATTATGAATTCCTCCGTTAATGAAATAGACAGATATAGATCACACTACAAGCCAATACATGCCCAACCCAACATTGACAGATTAACGTTAGCGGCATGCACCCAAATGGGTATATATCATAAGATTAGCTCCTGCTACTTTTGTATCCAAGTTAATTACACTTAGTTAAAAGTTAGTTAGGATTAGTTACTGTTTCTTTTGTATCCAAGTCAGTTACAATTAAGTTAGTTAGGATTAGTTATCAATTAGTTTATGATCCTTGTAATATATAAAAGAGACAATGTAATTCTTTTGGAAATAGAATCAATCTTTCTCTGATCAGAAGATGTTCTCTGGTTTCAAAATCTAATATGGTATTAAAGCTTGCAAATAGGATTAGGGACAGTAGTGTTAAAGCTAAGTGGAAGTCTTATATAAACCTCTTCATGAAGATCACCATGAAGGAAGGCATTATTAATATCGAATTGATGAAAGTGCTAGTTCTTAGCAATTGCAACTGATAGAAGAGATTTAATGGTTATCATTTTGGCCACTAGGAAAAAAGTGTCTAAATAATCAATGCTAGATTGTTGCATGTATCCTTTGGCTACAAGTCTTGCTTTATAATGGTCTATGGAGCCATTTGAATTATACTTGAGTTTGTAAATCCATTTACAACTAATGAGATGTTTGCCAATAGGTAAGGAGATAATTTTACATTCAAGAGCTTGGATAATTTTACATTCAAGAGCCTAGATTTCTAAGTTCATGGCTTCTTTCAGCATTGATGCTTGATGGCTTCATAATAGTTCTTTGGTTCTGTCTCATGAGCTAAGTTAGGAACAAAGTGTTTATAGGCAGGGGACAATTTTGTATATGATAGAATAGAGGAGATGTGGTGAAGGTGAAAAGTGTGGCTTAGGGTGTTGAGTAATGTAAACATAGTCTTGAGGTCCAACAGGAACATTTTTTTATTCTAGAGGACCTTCTTAGTAATGAAGAAGGTGGAGAAGTGTGCTAAGGAGAGGATGCAAGAATGGAAGTGTGGATTCAAGTGAAATTAGATCAAAGGAGGAGGTAGGGTGCAAAAATGGATTTGAATCAATATAATCAGGTAAATTTAAGTTTGAGAAAGTAGAATTATGTTAGTAAACCCCCAATCAGAAAAGTTTACGTTAGAAGGAATAGAGGGATAATAAAGGAATAACAGCATATCAAAACAAGATAAATAGGATTAGAAGGAGTGGTTAGACAGAGGAGGAACAAAAACAGGATAACAAACATTTCGGTTAGGCATTTTGTTAAAGCCTAATTGAATGTGAGAGAAAGGAGGGAAGCTGCCTTATAAATAGAGGAGAGCCAGAGAGAAGGGAGGATCAGAAATAGAGAAGGGAAAGGGGAAAGGATAGGCCTCTCGAAGAAACCTGAGAGTGTACATGCATACCCTGCCCAGTATAGTCCCTTACTGGCAGGATTACATTTCTTGCAAATAAAGATTCATTCTTTCTTCATTCTTCCTTCTTTCTTTCTTAGTTTCTACTGATTTCTGAGCTAGCCTAACAAGTGGTATCAGAGCTCCCAAGATCTTGGGAGCAAAAGATAGAATCTTGTCGCTTCTTTCATGGTTCGATCAAAGATGGAGGCCAGATTGGAATCTCTGGAGAAAACCTTCGAAGAATGGAGGCAGCAGTTGACAGGAGAACAAGAGGCAAGGGAGGCTATAAGGGAACTGAGTGACGCCAGGTTAAAAAGGGTAGAGGAGCTGCTGGAGGCTCTCGTAACTCAATCAAACCGGGGCCCTACTTCAGATTCGATCACTCACTTGGGTGGAGACAGAAATATCAAGCTAGAAGAAGAGGAGGCAGGAAGGAGAATGGGAGCAACTCATGATGACAGATGGAGGAGGCTAGAGATTCCGTTATTTGCTGGGGAAGATACGTATGGATGGGTGAACCGTTTAGAAAGATATTTTTAGATCAGAAAAGTGAATGAAAGGGAAAGGCTGCAAGCAGTCTTGGTAGCCATGGAAGGCAAGGCCCTCAGCTGGTACCAATGGTGGGAAACCAGCTTTCCAAGACCCACATGGGAGGGATTCAACACAGCTGTAATCAGACGATTCCAACCAGCCATGATGCAAAACCCCTATGAGCTACTACTCGGCCTTAAATAGACCAACACCGTAGAAGAATTCAGAGAGAAGTTTGAACTGTATGCAGGTCCTTTAAGAGGAACAGAACCTGAGTACCTTAAGGGTATTTTCTTAAATGGGTTAAAAAAAGAGATCAAAACAGAGCTCAAACTACATCCAGCAACCTCATTGGCAGACATGATGAATGTAGCCCAAATGATTGATGAAAAGAACCAAGCACTAATCCGAGGAGGAATAGTGAAGAGAGGTTATGACAAACCTGAATTTAAAGGATTCTTACCAGCAAAGACAGTTTCCTATGAAAGAGGAAACAAAGAACCTTCTCAAATAGGATCTACCGGAGGGGATAAGGTAACGTACTCTACCAGCTATAGTAATCGACTCACTGGAACAGCAAGAAGCAAGGTAGGAGGGTTTAAGCGATTGACAGATGCAGAATTACAAGAAAAGATAAGAAATGGGTTATGTTTCAGATGTGATGAAAAATATAAGCTAGAGCATGTATGCAAGAATAAGCAGTATAAGGTGATGCTCATAGAGGAACAACTTGAAATGGAAGAAGAAGAAGGAACAGAGGAAAAAGAAGCTCCAGAACAGTAAGAGGGTAATTACAAAGCCTTACAACTCTCCCTGTATTCGATGGCAGGTTTTACTTCAAAGAAGTCTTGGAAGGTCTGGGGTACAGTAAAAGGGAAAAGAGTAGTCATTTTAATTGACTGTGGAGCTTCTCACAATTTTATATCTAAGGAATTGGTGGAAGAACTTTAACTAAAGGTGGAGAAAACAGCCCTTTATGCAGTGGAAGTAGGAGATGGACGCAAGGTGAATTGCCAAGACAAATGCAAAGACCTCACCTTACAAGTACAGGACATGATAATCCAGCAAGAACTCTACCTATTCAATCTAAAAGGGGTTGATTTAGTGTTAGGATTAGAATGGTTAGCTGGATTGGGAGAAATAAGGGCTGACTTTGGCAAATTGTTACTAAAAGTCAAGATAGGGGAGAACATACAAGTAGTGAAAGGGGATCCCACCTTGTCAAAAACACAAATGTCCTTTAAATCATTAGAAAAAACCTTAAGGGATGAGGGACAAGGATTTCTATTAGAATATAAGTTGTTGGCGGAGGCTAAAATAGAAGGACAACCCATCCCAACAGCAGTAGAAGCCATTTTACACGATTTCAAAGAGGTATTTCAAGAACCCCAAGGTCTGCCACCCAACAAAACACATGATCATGCCATACACTTAAAGGAAGGAACCACTATTCCTAACATACGTCCTTACAAATACCCCCACTACCAGAAATCTGAGATAGAAAAGCTGGTAAATGAGATGCTCAAGGCTGGGATTATTAGACCCAGCACTAGTCCCTATTCCAGTCCAATCATATTAGTCAGAAAAAAGGATGGTGGATGGAGATTTTGTGTGGATTATAGAGCTCTAAACAAGTGTACAGTCCCTGATAAATTTTCTATCCCAGTCATAGATGAACTCCTAGATGAGCTGGGAGAAGCTACAATTTTTTCTAAAATAGATCTAAAGGCGGGATACCACCAGATTCGTATGAGAGAAGGGGACATAAAAAAAATAGCATTTCGTACTCATGAGGGACACTACGAATTTCTGGTAATGCCCTTTGGTTTGACCAATGCACCCTCTACATTTCAATTATTGATGAATGAAATTCTGAAACCGTACTTGAGGAAGTTTGCATTAGTCTTTTTTGATGATATTCTAGTCTATAGTCCTAATGAGGAAGCTCATTTATCCCATTTAAAGTCTGTTCTGCAAACACTCAAGGAACATAGCCTGTTCGTTAACAAAAAGAAGTGTGCATTCGGCCAATCTAGCTTAGAGTACTTAGGACATATTATTTCCGCAGAAGGAGTGGCTGCTGATACTAAAAAGATAGAAGCCATGTGGTTATGGCCAGTTCCAAAAGATATCAAAGGGTTAAAAGGATTTCTAGGAATCACAGGGTACTATAGGCGGTTTGTCAAAGATTATGGGAAAATTGCCAAACCCCTGACTCAGCTATTAAAAAAAGATAACTTCCAGTGGAATAAAGAAGCACAGGAAGCTTTTTACAAGCTGAGAACAACCATGACAGCACTTCCAGTCTTAAATGTTCCAGATTTCTTCAAACCATTTGTGGTAGAGACTGACGCCTCTAGCAAGGGAATAGGTGCTGTACTACTACAAGAAAACAGACCAGTTACTTTCTTAAGCCAGGGATTATCAGATAAAGCTCAAACCAAATCAGTTTATGAAAGAGAGCTGATGGCCATAGTGATAGTAGTCCAGAAATGGCGACATTACCTAATGGGAACACATTTTATCATACGCACTGATCAGAGAAGTCTGAAATATTTCAATGAACAACGCTTATTGAGTGAGGAACACTTCAAATAGGCCTCTAAACTACTTGGATTTGATTTTGAAATTCAATACAAACCAGGAAGAGACAACTCTGCAGCTGATGCACTCTCTAAAAGGATGACATTTAAAGCCATCACAGTCCTACAATGGCCAGAACTAGAGAGTTGGATAGAAGAAGTGCACAAGGATGAGAAACTCAGTAAAATTATTAGAGATTTGCTAATCAAAACTGATTCTCACCCTGAGCATCATCTTCAAGGAAACAGATTGCTTTTCAAAGGCAAGCTAGTACTACCCAAAAACTTTCTCCACATTCCTACTCTACTAGCCGAATTTCATAGCTCTCCAATGGGGGGTCATTCGGGATTTTTTAGAACCTACAAACGCCTAGCTGCAGTACTTTATTGGGAAGGAATGAGGAAGGATGTTCAGCAATATGTCTCTACCTGTGAGGTATGCCAACGAAACAAATATGAAACTTTGGCACCTGCTGGTTTATTACAACCCCTACCTATTCCACAACACAGCTGGACTGACATTTCAATGGACTTCATCACTGGCTTACCTAGAGCAAAAGGAAAAGACACTATAATGGTAATACTGGACAGATTCACTAAATATGCACATTTTTTAGCCCTCAGCCATCCTTTTACAGCTAAGGATGTTGCCTCTATATTTTTGAAAGAAATAGTCAAACTCCATGGGTTTCCTACATCCATTGTCTCTGACAAGGATCAAATCTTTCTTAGCAAATTTTGGAAGGAACTGTTCCGGTTGGTAGGCACTCAACTTAAGCTTAGTACAGCATACCACCCCCAAACAGACAGCCAAACTGAGGTGGTCAATCACTGTCTAGAAACCTATCTGAGGTGCTTGACAGGGACAAAGCCTAAGTAGTGGGCTGACTGGCTAAGTTAGGCAGAATTTTGGTTTAACACCAACTACAATAGCTCAACCAAAATGACTCCTTTCAAGGCCTTATATGGTCGAGATCCTCCTATACTGCTGAAAGGAACCACTGTCCCTTCCTCAGTCAAAGAAGTTAATCAGCTTTTTGTTGAAAGAGACAACACAATATCAGAACTCAGAGCTAACCTACTCAAAGCTCAAGACCATATGAGAGCCCAAGTGAATCAACATCGCAGGGAGGTCGAATTCCAAGTGGAGGACTGGGTTTATCTCAAACTGCAACCATATCGCCTTAAATCATTAGCTAAGCGCCTAAATGAGAAGCTTAGCCCAAGGTTTTACGGCCCCTTTCAAGTACTACATCGAATTGGAAAAGTTGCCTATCATCTACAACTTCCAACAACCAGCCAAATACACCCTGTCTTCCATATATCACTCCTAAAGAAGGCCCTACCCCCTCAAACAACACCCAAACCTTTACCTCCTATACTCTCGGATGAAGGGGAACTACAAGTCCTATCGGATCAGATCTTACAAACTCGAGAAGGACCTCACAGAGAGCTCGAAGTTCTCATCAAGTGACTCAACTCACCTGAGTACGACAATAGCTGGGAATCTGCCGCCACCATCCAAGACACATTTCCAGACTTCCTCCTTGAGGACAAGGTGGAACTTGTGGGGGGAAGTAGTGTTAGTAAACCCCCAATTAGAAAAGTTTACGTTAGAAGGAATAGAGGGGTAATAAAGGAATAACAGCATATCAAAATAAGATAAATAGGATTAGAAGGAGTGGTTAGACAGAGGAGGAACAGAAACAGGATAACAAACATTTCGGTTAAGCATTTTGTTAGAGCCCAACCAAATGTGAGAGAAGGGAGGGAAGCTGCCTTATAAATAGAGGAGAGCCAAAGAGAAGGGAGGATCAGAAATAGAGAAGGGAAAGGGGAAAGGACAGGCCTCTCGAAGAAACCTGAGAGTATACATGCATACCCTGCCCAGTATAGTCCCTTACTGGCAGGATTACATTTCTTGCAAATAAAGATTCATTCTTTCTTCATTCTTCCTTCTTTCTTTCTTAGTTTCTATTGATTTCTGAGCTAGCCTAACAAATTATCAACTAAAGGAGCATAAGAATTTGAAAATTATGCAAAAAAGAAGACTATTTTTGAAAAAAATAACATTTTTGGAGATGGAAATATGATGATTAGAAAGATGATAGACTCGATAACCCTTTGTTCCTGAAAGGAAGCCTAAAAAAAATGCATTTAGTAACTCTAGCATCAAATTTGTGTTTATTGTGTTCCAATATGAATGTATAACAAAGGCAACCAAAGACTCTAATATATGAATAAGAAGGATATGTTTGGAATAGTTTTTCAAAAGGAGTTTTGTTATGTAAAATAGGAGTTAGTAATCTATTAATAAGATAAACAGTATGGATAATACAATATGTCCAAAATTTTTGAGGTAAATGAGCTTGAAATCTTAAGGCACGTGCTACATTGAGGATGTGTTGATATTTTCTCTCAACTATGTTGTTCTGTTGAGGTGTGTAATTGCAAGAGGTTTGATATTGAATACCTTTCGAAGCATAAAATGATTGGAAGTTCAGCTCTGTGGTATTATCTATTCGAATAGTCTTTATCTTGGTGGAGAATTGAGTATCAATAAATTGATGAAAGTTTTGAATGATAATCCTCTGCTACTTGATGTTACATCTTACAAACAATTGATTAACATATTGCTATATCTCACTAATACATGTCCTGATCTCAACTTTGTCATACAATAACTATCTTACTTTCTTAATTGTCCTACTGTCAATCACCTAACTGTTGCCCATAGAGTTTTGCGATATCTCAAAAGCAGTCTAGGTGAAGGACTTTTCTTCCCTGCAAACAATACTCCCAAGCTACTAAGCTTTCAGTGATTCCAATTGGGCTACCTACCTAGATACCAAAAGATTTATTATTGGTTTTTGTGTTCTCTTTGGCTCATCTCTCGTCTCTTGGAAGTCTAAGAAATAACATACTATTTCACGATCATTTCTGAAGCCAAATATAGAGCTCTACTAGCAATTACTTGTGAAATTCAATGGCTGGTTTATATTCTTTAGGATCTTGATGTTCATTTCTCTCAACCTGCCTCTTTATTTTGTGATAACAAATCAGCAATCCTAAATTATTGAAAATCCAGTTTATCATAAGAAAACTAAAGCATATTAAACTAGATTGTCATCTGGTCAGAGAGAAGTTGCAAATTGGTTTGATTCATCTCCTTCTAGTTCCGTCCACCCATCAACTTGTTGATTTTTAAACTAAACTTCTATCTGCAACTCCATTCTCTTCTTCTTTATCCAAGCTGAGCATAATCAATTTTTATGCTCTAACTTGAGGCAGATATCACAAGATTAGCTATTGCTTCTTTATATCCAACTTAGTTACACTTAGTTAAAAGTTATTTAGAATTAGTTGCTGCTTCTTTTGTATCCAAGTTAGTTACACTTAAGTTATTTAGGATTAATTATCAATTAGTTTATAATCCTTATAGTATATAAAAGAGACAATGTAATTCTTCTGGAAATAAAATCAATCTTTCTCTGAATAGAAGGTGTTCTCTGCTTTCAAAATCTAATAGTATTATGAGTATAAAATCTTCCACATTTTCACCTTTTTTCCAATCCCAAGGCAAGTGTATGTCTTGTCAATTTTAGATAAGCTAACTCTAAGGCACTCGGACTAATACAAGATCGTTAATTGTGCATGAATTGAATCAAAATGTCACAATACATCAATCCATAGTCCAATTAAAATTAACAAGGGCAAAGCATGTCATTAAGTAACTCTAATCACCATAAGTGGACCGGACTCTATTCCGAGCCCCAGACGTCAAAATTCAGCACTCTAGCCAGTCTATAATGTTTCTTGGAATAACAAAAGAAAGCAATGTCGATCAGCAGGGAAGCTTCTGAACCACATTCAATTAGTAATCATTTGGAACTGAAATCTAGAGAGCTGCTGAGGAATGGTGGATATAACCGGTCCATATCTCTGCAACCAAGTGATATAAATGTCATATAAAGATACAGATATCTTGAATGCAAACTATAGTTAGGCAAAGAAAACAATACAAGATGTATTGGTAAGTGATGTATATACTATATAGAGCATATTATTGCACCAATAATTCAATGATAAACCAACTTCCTCACATGATAATTGATTTTCCAGATTCAGTAATATAACACTAGAATTACGCATGATTCCCATACCTGAACATTGTCATAGAGTTCGAACAATGGAACAGCAAGTAGTTTCAGATTTTTGGGCACCGCAAAGTACTCCCTCTCAGATAAGTGAACGAGGAAAAGCTTTCTGCTCTCCTGTATGAATTACAGACATATCAGTAAATACGGACCTAGTCACCTCATAGTAAAGACATAGCCCAGCAATTCAAATATTTAATTTAACACAACAAAGCAAAAAGACAAGATAATCAATGGCATTCCGTTCTCGAAATACCTTGGGCTTTGTTATGTGAGGAGGGCAGTATGGATACATAATAGTTTCAAAATTTGGCCTCCACCAGGTTGCCACGCACTCACCTATCTGCAACAGGATTCCACTTGAACAGTAAACAACAAAAGAAAAATGGCCCATCATCATTTATACTTTTTTCATGCCCCAGCATCTAATTATAATATCCATCTTGCATTCCAGATTTAACATCCCTCATCCATTTCTTAGTTGTAACAAGATAGGCAGTTATACCTGCCAATCTGGCACGAGAGCTGCTGAATTAGCACCAAGCTTGCTAGTCAACTTTCTCTTCAGTCCCTCAATTTCTGTCATATAATAATGGATGAAAACTGAAGTTTTAGACAAAAAGGTATAATGCATCTATTTTCAGATCAAATGATAAAAGGTGAGGGAAGTTAATATCTTACCATTTTCTCCCGGCTTGAGACGGCCACCCGGAAGTTTGCAGAATGTGTTTCCAATTTGTAGGAGAAGTATATGAGGGTGATTATGTTCCTGTACCTGCATCACCAAAGCATATGCTGGGATACGAGAATAAATAAAAAACTCCAGGGGAAATTTATAAACACTAGACAGAAAATCATTCTTCTTTGATAAGGCTATAGATGAGAATGTACAAGTGGAACAGTAGCATTCCTAACACAAGGAACTAAAGAAAGCAAGTAATAAGAACAGAAAAGTGGATATAAAAGCCTTTGATGCTCTGTTGCAAGCTCAAACTCGTTAATTTACTAGCCATCTATGATTTGATAGTGCTTAATATAAAGAAACTTAACAATGAATTAATCAAATGAGATTAAGTCATCGCACATACCAGCAAAATGCCTTCCACACTCGTCCTCATTCCTTCCTTCATATAACTGTAGCTCAGAAACAAAAAAGCAACAGTTTTATTTCGGATGGTCCAGCTTTATTTATAACCTTGGACAGTAGAAAGGAGGAGAAAATGAACAAATAAAATGCTAGTATTAAGAAAAACAATTCTGAGTAAATTAAGATTCAACCAGAAGAATGATGTTTTGCCTACACCATCATAATAGACAACCCAAAAACTCTTCTAGGGTTTTGAATTAATCAGCGATCCAAAAACAAATGAATTATGAAAAGATATTAACTTGACTTTCATACGAGCAAGACGATCAGCGACAGAGGTGTCTTTCTCCATCTTAGCTTCTTTGGTTCCAAAGGTGTAGCTCGAAAGCGGGTATGTATTCACAACCTGAGATGACACCATCTCTCTCCTCTGCTCTAACCTACTGCAACTCTCTTCACCCAAAACGGAAATTGACCAAAGCTTAAAATCACAGAGACAACGTAAGACTAATAATCTATGTACAGACAATTTGGGTGCTGAATATCTCTGAATGTCCTTCCCTGTCACAACCGGTTCCAACGATCGTTCTCGTTTCTTTGTTGTGCGATCGACTGATCGTCTTCCTCCCAGTATTAAGAGTCAGGACCCAACAGCTTGCGGTCACTTGTGTTTCCTCTTTTCGGGTCGGGTTTCCACATTTTGCAATCAGGTCATGTTCGAATGGCCCAACTCATTCTGACCATTGAGGGTACACGACCCACTAACCTGACCCGGTCCTTTATTTTTGTTTTATTTATTTGTTTAGGCCAGCATCCTTTTTTTTTACCATTATTTCAATACGGGCATCAGCACAAAGGAAAACAGGAAAAAAAAAAAAAAAAAGGTCAAACCAGAAAAGTACATAGAAATTTGCAGGAATGGAAGCAATCTCATGGAATTTAGGATTGGATTTAAAATTATATTACACCAGTCAATCGGTACATTAGTTTCCTTCTCTGTATTGGTGAATAAATGAAATTTCCCAATCTTGAAAATATTATTTTAGGATTCTCCTAATAAAATGAAGATGATGTTTATGATGGTACTCCTCTGAATTAAGGATATTTATAATAGTAGAGAGTCAAATTCAATTAAGACTTTTGTATATTTTTTGTTCTAAGCAAATTCTAAGCCCGTGAGAATACCTCACAATTTAGTAGAGAAAGAGGGGCAGTTTCCAAGACAAAACCCCCCATCCATTAACCAACTGAATCCCATAATAAACCTCCGCACCCAACTCTTCCACCTTCCTTTTTCCAACTCCCTTCAGCGTTAAGTTTAATCCAGTTATTTGGAGAGGGCTTCCACCTGATATTGAGCACTCGGTATTGTAATGCTAGTAAGGCTTCAAATTGGGCAGTCGAAGCATTAATTATATTATGAGTCCAATTGATGACCGGGTGAGAGGGATTATTTGGGGTTTGGAAGTCATCTTCAAATAAACTTCTATTTCTCTAAGACCAAGGTGGCCAGCAGGAGACACCAAACATAATATGCCAGTGTGTTCCCAATTTGTTATCATATTCTGGTTTTAGGTTTTGATACATCCAAAAGACTAAGTCACCAAAGAAGAATTTTTGTGGAAAACTGGGGTTGAGAAGATTTGTCCACAACAGACTAGAATCAGGGCAATCCCGTAGAATATGGAGAGTGAATTCCTCCTGTAGTCCACAACGAAGGCATAAAGACTAAACACCAGACCATTTTGCTCTTTCAATGTTCATAGGAAGTCTTTGGCCAACATCCTCATTTGATTTTAGAATTTCTTAAACATATTTGAGTAAACCTACTTTTTTATCCATATGAAATTTATTTTTTTCTCTTTTATTCTTGTAAAATTTTTATATCAATTGTATTTTTATGAAATATTAATTTATTTAATTTTATTCTTCTGCTAGTATTTATATGAAAATTGATTTGATCAATTTTACCCCCTAAAAAAAGAAATTGGACAAATTAATATTTCATAGGAATAAAATAAATACTGAACAAAAGTGAGAAAAAAAATCAGTTTCACAAGAACCAAAAAGAGGGCTTTCTCAATATTCTCATGAACATATTGACTTCGTTTGGTAAATGACATTTTGTAAAAATTTTGACTGTTTGACTGAATGTTAGTTAATTGACTTAATTTTTGTTTGGAAAAGATGTTTGGTAAATAGCTGTTTAGAATAACTTTTTCTTTTGAATTAACTATTTTTAGAAACATTGCAATAGGCAATGTTTCACTTCAACTTATAACTGATGTGTTTGTAAAATGACGAAATTAGGCCTAATAAATATTTATAATTATTGATTTGTCAACTTTGAGACTTTGTTCTGCTTTTTCTTCTGTGAGCAACGGGCCTGCCTCTTTCTTTTCTTAATTAATAAGAGTAAATATATAAAATACATATAAATAGAATAAATAAAGAAATTATGCATTCTAAAATAATATAAAAATTAAAAATAAAAATAAAATATTAAATTATATCTAAAGCAATACTTTTAATAATATTAATATTTGGGATAAAAATATCAGAATTAAATATAAAAATATAATAATATGGATAAAAAATGAAATATTGCATAAATTATAAAATATTAAATAAATAGTAATTGATGTAATTTAAGTTGAAATATAATACTTAAAAAGTGATATTAAGAGAATGTTTAGTAAATTTAAATAAGTAAATTAATGTAATTTAGATTTTTAAACATTTTTATTAAATAATAGTGTATATAAATAATTAATATATTATATATTAAAAATTTTTATTTAATATATTATTGTAATAAAATTAAATATTTCATGTTAATTATATTTATATTATTAGTATTTAAGTTGTAAATAATTACAATAAATACAAAGTGAACATGATAAAAGAAAAAAAATATAAATGAAAAAATAATGAAAAAGGCAAATAATACTTTCTATATTAAAATTGTAACATAGTTAAACAATTTTATAATAAAATTAAATATATCTTGTTAACTATTTTTATTTAAATATATGATATTAATATCTAAAATGTCAACAATTACAACGAAGTACATAAACATATATAATAAAATAAATAAAAATTATTAAAAATAAAATATTAAATTATGTATATTTCATTTAAAATTAATCATTAATATATTTTATATAATTTTATAATAAAAATAAAATATATTATAATATACTTATAATATTTAGTGATATTGATATTTGAATTATGATTAATATAGGTGAGTATAAAAAATAAAATTAAAATTAAAATATGTAATTAAGTATAATTCAATTAAATTATTTTTAATATATTTAAAATATTTTTATAATAAAAATAAAATATATTATGTTATATCAATTTTATTGAATAATATTTATATTTAAATTATAAATAATATAACAATATTTAATAAAATATATATAATATATAATAGAATAATAAATTAAGTAAAATAAAAAAAATTTAAATAATCCATAAAATATATTTATACTCCTATATATCATTTTATATACAAACAGCTAATTTTACCAAATATTTTTATTCAAACAATTAATACAATCAGCTGATTAAATCAGTTAATACAATTAATCATCAGTTAACAGTTAATTGAATTAATTAACCGTTACAACTAAAAACTAATTATCAAATAAGACTATTTACTTCATAAAATGTATTATTTCTAAATTTTTAGTTGACAATATCTTGATATCAAATCTATAATATAAAACTAGATGAAAATTAAAATACAATTGAGAAAATTCAGTAGATTCTCTTCTGAGGGTACTACTAATCACCTCCTAAACCTTAAAAAAGTAGCATATTGTAACTATAATATAATTAATTTCCAAGTCAAATAAAATATGATGAGACGTCTTGATTTATAATCCTCCTATTTATATGATAGTCTTAACCACGCAGATACTAGGGGATACAGATCCTCCCTTGGACATTCGGTGGCTTGAGATAATGTTTGTTTGCATTTATTCACTTAATGTTACACAAGAGACCTTCAATGAAGGTCATTTCTGATACTTGCCAAGAACAACCTCAATTCCTTGGCTTTTCTGTTGTGCTCAGGTGACATATCATTTTCTGAGTCACTCAAATTAATCACTTCAATACTTTGAGCATCTAATTTTCGACAATTCAAATCATTATTGGAATGTTTAACTGGGGAAGGGCTCAGAAGATTTATGACTTCATGTTTAGCCCCGCAGGAATCAGAATCATTGTAGTTAGACGAGCTGCTGCTACTCTGATTCCAGCGCCCCAATTCGCCATCTTGCAATAAGTCATGGCTATTCAGATCAGCTTCAGCCATCGTAGTTGTATCTCCTAAACTCCATCCTGTTGTGGAACATGAGACATTTTCTGTGGCGTGCTCTGCCAAATCAATATCCAGCATCAGATTCTTGAGTTTCAGATCAAGTTCTGCCATATAAGAACTAGCTTCCACTTTCTTTTGTCTTCTTTTCTGACCATTATGTTTCCTGCGTTGAGCCTTCTTCTCCTCAAACTCCAAAATCTTCTCAGGACAGGCACTGGAGTCAAGATGACAATAATCATAACATCAATGACGATGATAAAAGTATCATGCAAGCCAGCAATTGACCATTCATTGGTGTTACCATGCAGTGAGAATAATTGGTCTTGCTCTGTGAGATGACAATGACCTTAATAAGTGGGGCCCGCCCACTCCTCTTGCAAGAGTGTAGTCAGTGCCTGCCACACTCTCTCTCTCTCCTCCCCCCCCCCCCCCCTTTCCCTTACTCTAATTTCCTTCTTGATAGCAGGTGATGATGTGGGTGGCTATGTAGAACATGCATCTTGTAAGAATCAAACAAATAAGGACAATAAAAACATCACCTTTCTATAAGATCTGCAGGTACTATGGAAGTTCCAAGTCCATCCATTTTTTCCCATGAGACCTCATAGCATTCTCTTCCTTGAACCTTGCGGTGCTTGATGATTTCTGACACAGGACACTTCACTGGGATCTAGCTTAGAAAGAATGTAGCCAATATAAGAATGATATGCATACGTCCTACTTCTACAACTGCCGCCATTTTAAAAATCATAAACTTATAAACGCATTGACTTGTCCAGTAATAATCAATCTATCAGTGGCCAGAGATAGCAGTACCTCGTTCAAAGGAAGCTTCACCCCTAGTTCTGATGAAGTTGAGCGCAAATTGGCAAATCGACGTAAGTCTCTTTCAGCAATCTTTGGAAGGATATACTCATCTATGCCACGAAAAATAGAGCATATCACACATTTTATTCCCAAAATAGATCTTACGAAATTACAACTCAGATTTAAGATCTCAGAAGTTCAACACCCCATATCCCATACATAATTTAAAGAGAGAAAAAATGCATATAAACTAGCTTCTCATATAATATAATATTAACTATTATAATGGGAGCTAAGAATGCATGTATATATGGCAGCAATGGAGAACCTGTTTTCTCCGGAGACCACTGAAAGAATTCAGCACATATCTGATGGATTTCATCACGTTGAAATGGGTGCTGAGCAAGAACCCTACAGAAATAAGTCAATCAATAGTGGCTAACAAGAATGCAGGAGAAATTTTTTATTCAGATCAGTCACATCTCCTGTAAGTTTGAAGTTTAAGCCTAAAGGGAGAGACAAAAAAATGGAGGTTTTCAGTTCTACCAGACATTTTCCTGTCAACAAAAGTTTATCCTAGTTCTTATCAAGCATTATACCCAAGCTCCTAGTTTTTTCAGTTCATCTAAATTTTAATTCAGTTGCCTTCTAAAACGCGGCGTGCAAAGCATTTTAGCTCAGTAGCTAAACACCAACCCAGTGACTCGTTTAAAATCACATCCTTCCTATATACAAACAAGGAATGCCTACCTACTCACAATATCAGAATCTGGGTGATGGCATTTCGGCTTCAAATAAGCATTGATCACTTGCATGAGTTGACCATCCCTCTGTGATTTGTTCTCAAATCCTGCATAGGCAAGTAAGCCCCAAAAAAGATAAAAAAGAAGTTCTAAAGTGCCTCCAGGAAATTTTTTTAGCATAAAATAAAATAAAATAGTTTTTCCATACCCAGAATTTGGGTATCAATAACTTGATTGATAATTCAATAAATAAATAACATCTATACATACATGAGAAGGCGATTTACTTGTTTGTAAGCCTTATAATTTAAGTCTTAAATTTATTCTAATTTTATTTTTGTCCCAAGACTTATTTTTTCATAAATTTATGGGCTAATAATAAAAATAAGTTGGGTCAAAATTTTATTTCTCTATATAAATTCAAAGACTGAGGCCAAATGTTTTTACATGTACTTGAAAATTTTAAAACAAAAACTAAACTTTGGAAATAAATTTGAAGGGAAAAAAAATGGAAGTTGAAAGGTTTATTGTAACCTTCAACAACTTCGACAAAATTAGCTTCAAAGGCGAACAATTTTCATAAAGTAAGTAATTTTTATCTTCAATAGTCGGAAGTGCAAAATGATGATATAATGTATTAAATTTTCATCAAATTAGAATAAATTCAGATTAATTTAATTAAATTTTCTTTGGATATTTTAAAATACTAAAATTATCACCTAATTAAATAGAGTAACATATTAATGATGATTAAAAATTAATTTTTCAAATATAAATATTAAATATATAAATAATTATTAATTTAGCATCTTATTTTATCTAATCCTAAACCAAAATACATGATGTAATGTATTAAATTTTCATCAAAATAGAGTAAATTGGGAATAATTTATTATAATTTTTTTAAATATTTTAAAACATTAAAATTATCACCTAATTAAATAGGGTAACATATTAATGATGATTAATTTTTTAAAAATTTAAATATTATATATATAAATAATTATCTATTTAACATCTTATTTTTAGTGATTTCCAAGCAAAATGCATGATGTGATTTTTAATGCATTAAATTTTAATTAAATTAAAGTAAATTTAGACTAATTTATTATATTTTTCTTTAAATATTTTAAAATAACAAAATTATCACCTAGTTAAATAAAGTAATATATTAATTATAATTAAAAAATAAGTTTACAAATGTAAATATTATCAAATAAATAATTTTACTATTCAATTTACAATATATTAAATTAATTTTGGTCAAATTATTACAAATTTAATGCATTAACTTACTAATACTATCACTTAGTTAAATAGAATAATATATTAATTATTACTAAAAATTATTTTCACATTTTAAATATTGCATAAATAAGTTAATATGCTAATTAATTTACAATATATCAAATTAACTGTCATCAAAATAGTGCAACTTTCATGCATCAATTTGCTAAAATTATCACCTAAAAATTAATTAAAAATTTATTTTCATTAAGTTGACATTATAGGAATAAATCATTATACTAGATTATAATGCATTAAATTAATTGGTACAAAATTGAATCAACTTTAATGTCTCAAATTATTAAAATTATCACTTGACTAAATAGAATAACATATTAACTACCATCAGAAATTAATTTTCTCTATTTAAATACTCCATAAATAATTAAGCATACTAATTTATGTTATATCAATTTAATTCTCATCAAGTTATTGTAATTTTTTTATATGTTAAATTTCTAAACCTCACACCATTTTAACTATTATTAAAAATTAATTTCATTATTTAAACATTTTATAGATAAATAATTATGTTATTATCACTAATAAAGTGTAACCAAGTATATTCTATCATTGCAAGAGTTAAGCTTTCTTTTAAATTTATTTTGTTAGTAAAAATAGATTTATTTTTCTTAAAAAAGTGTTGACTTAATTAACTTTCAAATCTTTTGTGTATAAATCTAAAAATTAAAAATATATTAAGTGAATTTAAATTTAAGGATTATATTTTGAAAGTTAGGATTTGCAAGATACATATATATATTGCTTTTTTCTTAAGTAGTTAGAATTTACAAATAAATAAATAAATATATATATTGAATTTAATTTTAGAAACAATGTTTAAGGGGTTAGAGTTTGCAAATATATATACACACATACACACACACATTTAATCTAATTGTATATGTCAAATTTTAAAGATTATGGTATGTAAAATTAAGATTTAGATTTTTCTTAAGGATAAAATTTACAAAATAGAGAAACATTTTTTTAAAATTATTTTTGGTATTTTATTGTTTAAAAAAATTCTTTAAAAATAAGGATAAAATAGTGTAAGTGCAAACAATGGCATCGTTGATCAAGTAATGATTATGTCATGACTTACTTAGATTATTTTTTACAACATATTTCGGGGATAAAAAAATTTATTGTAAATTTTTCTCCAATATGTAGTCTATCATTTATAATTTTAGTCAAATATACATAATTTATTTGTGGATCAAATGTATTAGTTATTAAATGTATTTTATGGCTCAAAAATTATTATATAAATTACTATCAATTCAATAATATTGACTCGATATTAATGGCCCATTACAAAAATCCATTTTAAGTCATTATTAAATATATAAATAAATTAAAATATATGAATAGAATAAAAAATATATTATGCTATCATTTTTCATAAGTTAATCCCCCTCTTCTATTCATCTTTTTTAATTGTATATCTGAATAACATTTTAATCTAACATTGAATATGAAAACAAGTATCTTAGGTATTAATACCTAGACTTTTAATTTGAGTATATAAGAATTATCTACTAAGAACATATTATCATGGTCATAATCCTTAAATTCTCAACAATGATATATTAATTAATAATGAAGTAGGCTTGTAATAAATTTGTTCATGTTTACCAGTACCACTTGGAGATATATAGTTTCAAGCACAAAAAGGCATGATCATCTGACAATCAACATGTCTAACTAATCAGGATATTAAAAGTTATCTCTCTAATTTTTATGCACAAATCATATAGTTGAAAGAAAAACTGATCTAAAAAACTGTATATTTTCATGTACAATGGATTGTTCCATTTTATAGATAAATGCCCATAATTATCTTCCTAAAATAGGACTAAATTATAGGAACAAATCTGCCCTGATTGTCTATCCTAATATAGATTAGATTTATAGGAATAAATCTGATTGATTATCTATCCTAATAAAGAAAGAAGATATTGTACAAAAAAGGAATACAATCAAAACATAATCAATCAAAGATAATAGGAAATCAGTAGAATCAATCAAATACAATCTCAACACATATACTCTAATCACTGCTTCAGAATTATAACATCTACTTCCCAATTTATTTTGACGGAATGCTATACATGCATTTAATGGGATTATTGTGGAAATGTGGCTTACCATTGTTTGAATGCATATCATGGTCCTTCATATCTTTGCTTTCAAAATGTCTATGTTTCTTTGCATCTTTTGATTTTTTCACAAAATCAACTCCTTCAGAAGCAATTTTTTGAAGTAGAGATTTGTCTCCAATTGATTTGACAATCTGACAAGCGGACTCCTACAACCATTGGTTGTGAATGCTCAAGAATAAGCATTTATATAAAATCTTGAAAGCAGATTTGATCAAGAACATAGGGAGAAAAGCCAAAAGGAATTATTACTTACAGGACCCAGACCATGAACTCCTTGATAATAGTCACTGCCAAGAAGTAAGGCTAAAGCAATCTGATGGTCAAAAGTCACCAAGCAATTCATATTTTCTTCAGAAAAATAGAACCAATACTTCTGACTTGAAATATTTGTAGGATACGGTTCACTTATTACACAAGTAAGAATAATAAGACACTTCAACATTTATTTAAAAGAAAAAAAAACCACCAATTGCAGTACCAGGCCATGCAAAAGACATGAAACACTTGGAAGACAGGAGAGGGGGAAAAAAAAAGGAAAAAGAAAAGAAGAATGCCTACTTTCAGTACCTTGACTGAACAGTAAGCAGCTTGCTAATAATTAAACCAGACAAAATGCTACTTTTACAGCTGAATGCCTACTTTGACTGCTTTTAACTGAGACCACCCGTCATGAATATAGACATAAATTGGGAAGTTAACACTGACTAACCTGCACAGACTTTACTTCTCATCTAGGATCCTAACATGCACAAATCCAATTGAGTTGCACATAAAACATAGTGGATGAACAATATATCACTCAAATAAATTATGACTGATGTGTACTTTAGCAACACAATCAGAAACTCACCAATGAGTCTCTTCCAAAGCCAAGTTTTCTTTCAATATCAACCATATCGTAACAAACAACATATCCACCATCACCTAACATATGAACAAATGATAATGGTAAATTTTTAAATAGAAAAATGGGTTGAAGAAATACAAAACTAATTCATTATTATTATTATTTTTTTTTTGAAATAGTCCATAGATAATTACATGTTTAGCTACTCACCAAGGCAGATATCCCGATACACTGTCCTTGCCCCAAATAGAAAGATGTCTGAATCTGAACTGAAACATCCATCCTAGAAGTCAAAGTAACATTTAGTACGACAGAAATACACCACTAGAGATAAGTTACTTTAAGAACCCAATTAACGGAAAGAAACAGAGTTTTCATAGATGATTATTCTTACACATAATAATTCAAAGTTCAGCAACGCACATTGAGCTTCAGCTTCCTCAAGCCTGGATATGGGTAGAGTAAAATGACAAATCAGCACAGATTAGTGGACTATCTTCCAATTATGTACTTCAAGGTACAGACTCAGTTTTAAAAAAACAATGAAATGTGTTGTCACAATAGTCCTTAGAAGTGCTTTCTGGCTTTAAGGAATGCCTGGTATACTTTATTCTAATGGCAAATTATAGAGAGATAACTTTTCATAAATACTATTTTTAAGAGCAAATCATTAACCTTAAGTTTCACTATGTATTACCCATTCAAACAAGGGATTCCAAGAGCCATGCCCAAAATTTTAGCCTCTTTTATCATGCAAGAAAACTCTGATCCCATGTTTCTCCGCAATGAGGACACCTTTTCTAAGTTAGTTTCACTCTGCACAACCTGTGTTATTACTGACAGAAGTTAGTAGAAAGAGAAACAAGGAAAAGAAAAGGCAAAACATGCGATCAGAAATGTATGTTGTGACTTGTACAAAAGAGAGGCCACCTACCTCTCTTCCAGAGTTTAAACGCCGTCTATAAGTTGATAATTTGATAGCAGGAATTGATCCATCTACCAGACAATAAAGGTTACTTATTGAATTAATACATATATGGTCCGACATCCTAGACACAGATACATGCAAAGAATCCAAGGACAGCATAAACTGTAGATAGACAGTCAGACACTCATAATGAAGCCAAACAAGCAAAAATGTAGATTCTATGTTCAGATTTCTCAATATTGAGCTACCCTTTACTTATGATATGAATGAACACAATGTAAAACTTACATAGACAAACAAAAAGCCCTTCTACAAATTTTTGGTTTAGAGGCTTTGTCAGACAGTTTGCAAAGCAGGGGGTGAACCCTGTAAACGACAATGGCCTGACTAACAACATAAAATTATTTACAAAGAAAACAAATTTCAAGTCTGTTTGTTTGATACTAAAGTGATTTAAATGAATACAGATGCTCCAAATCCAGCAAACTGAAAAGTCACTCACTATCTTCAACCAGCAATTTTCACAGTTAACTGCTACAACGAAAATTGCAATTTACAAATGAAAACTCATGCGAAGATACCTGTAACGAAAATTAGGCTGCAATTCAAAGCAATGAGTGCTCTAAGGCGGTGAAAGAGACCTCTAAGATAGACTTTCTCTTTCACACAAGAATATGATTTGCTCACATTTTGAAGCTGCACCATCCAACACGAGAGATCTATGCATAGCCTCTTGTTCCTTAACTCAAATTCCATCAGAAACCCGTTATTATAAAGTCAGAGAAGAAGAGATTCTAATTGCTAGACCCGAAAGCAAAGCAAATTAAAGGAATTATGCTTACTGAAGATGGTGAAGTGGAACTGTCTTCTTGCAGGTTTCAAGGATATCCCACAGATGCTTCACACCCATGTTTGTGAGAGTGAGAAGAAGACGTTACATGAGTTTGTACGATGGGGGAAAGCTCCAGCCTCCGGGGAGCGAAGGCAAGTTTAAAGTTTTGAACTTCGAAGAGGATAGCAAAGGAGCAAGTTGAGTAATTGCAAACGACAAGGCTGTCTTGCGTATCAGGTGAGGGCCTGTTTGAAAATTATTGTTCCGCTTTGAACTGAAGGCGTTCAGCCAGAACTCAAAACTTTTGGTGTTTGTTTTTGCATCGCTGAAAAGAAAAATCAGCGGATTTCTGCTGACCTGATTCAGCCAAACATGCTGAAAGCATTCGGCAAAAAGGTGCAAAATTACAGTAATTTTTTTAGTTCAAGTATATCCACACAGGGAAGTTTTCCTTCTAAATTCGAATGCATGATTTGACATATTTCTATTCTTTTATTTTTACTTTTTCCACTTCCTTTGATTTTGATACGATAATATATTATTATTTATTTTGCTCAGGTTGAAGCTATACGTTTTTCTTGTTGTTTTTTATTTTAAAATATATTTCATAAATAATTTAAAATAAATTGATTTAATTATAATTTTTAGTTATTCAATTATATCAACAATATATAAATATAGATAAATAAAATTAAAATAATTATATTTTTTGACAATATTTATAACTTTGTTTATATAGGTACAAGATATATTGATTCATAAAGGGTAATTGTAGAATGTCAGGTTTTTTTAATATTAGGTATATATAATCTTATAGAGTTAAATTTAATTTTGAGCTTAAACTTAAAAGATTTTTCAAATATTATAAATTAATTAAATGTTTAATATATTTAATGCTAAAAATTTCAGTGCTAAATTTTAGCGCTAAAATATTTAACATTGTCAAATACATTCGTAGTGTTTGGTGGGAAAGAAATTTTTTAAAAAAATGAAGAAGATGAAACCTTGTTTGGGTTAGTAACCGAACTCATTCGACTTTTTTTTATAAAAAGAAAAAGAAAAAGTCTAAAAATGACTTTATATAGGATTTTTTTTTTGCACTGTTATACTATGAATTATTATTATTATAATTATTATACAGTAAGACATCAGTAATGTAGTTTAAATTTGTAATAGCTGCAAATGAATTTTGATTTTTAAAATTATTGATACTTGATATAAATAACATATAATATGAGTTTAAATTTAATCCATTGTAAATATAAATAAACTTTATACTATCATTCTCTTATATATTATCATATTAATAAAAAATGATTAAAACTTCTTTATTACAATTAAAAAATTTTAATTACTTATATTTTAATAATATATTTTTTCTCATTTACTAATAATATAAAATATTTTGATTCATATAATACTTAGATGTTTTATGTAAATACAACGAATATTAGAACTCTAATATTGTTGTTAATTTTCAAATATAAGATAAATAAATTCTTATATTATAAAAAATTACAAAACTTTGATGTGAATAAGTTGAGTAGAAGAAAATCGAATTTAAAAAAAAATTGAACATGCTCAAACCTACACTAATCATTCAAAAATACTATAAATCAATTTAAAGGGTAAAGTCGATTTTAAAATTTGAATTGATTCAAAATTGAATAACCTAAATTGTAAACCAAAAAATTGATTTGTTAAGAAATTTTGTATAAATCATTCCTAACTAATCTAAGCTCCCAGAATATAACTTCATTTCATAAATCATGGTCAACGAATCCAAGCACCCTTTTTAATGATACATATAATTTATTCTGGTTATCACAAAAAAAGCATAATTTATTTTGGTTAATTTTAACTTTCAATTCTTTGTATTTATTTAATTTTTAATTATTATATTAAATATTTAAATTATATTTTTACATTTATTTTTCACTTTTAATGAGAAATTTATTATTATTTTCTTGTAAGATTTTGTCAACAAAATTTAAACATCTAGACAATTTATTAATAATTAACAGATTAAGAAAATAGGTCACCCATTATTTTCTTCTAATGACAAAAAAAATTGTAAATTTTATAAAAAATCTATAAAATTACATAATTTAATTTGAAACAATAACAATAAAATTTATTTTATATAAATTGAAGGCAAATTACATTTCTTGTTCTGAGTTAGAATTACATTTCTTGATCAAACCTGACCTCTCCTTTGAAAAAAAGATGAATTATCATATAACTAAATGCATACCTGCATGTGCGTGCACACATACAAATAGAAAATTTGCTTTTGACCAATACATATACTTGTTAAATTTATTACTCAATATTCTTTCTTAATTATATTATTTTCAATGATATCAATCATACTTTATCAAATTATTTATTTGCATATAACAAAAAATGCAACGAAGTCTTAATACTATTTTTAATATGGCAAAAGTTGAAAATGAATCAACATATATGAATTAGCTTATCTTGAACTTAACTCAATGATCCTATGATTATTGATAAGAGTGTCAAATAAATAGGTCTCATTTGGATCGAACTAGTTCATGCAAACTTCAATTTATATGGAAAGTATATGTTTACCTAAAATAGATCAAATTTTTTATGACTCAATTTGTTTCAAATTCATAGTTCAATTTGTGAATTTATAAATTTTAATTGTAAATGCTAAGTTAGCGAACTAATACAATTGGAACCAATCTATCCCAATAAATTAGCCCATATAATCCTACAATTAAAATAAATTAAATTTTAAGTAATTTAATTCAATTAAGTTTGTGGACTATAATCCATTTTATAGCCCTATCTATTAGATTCAAGAGTGGTGAGGCCTCCCATGCCTTAATTGAAACTCAAAGCATGGATGCCTATCTTATTATTCCAATGAAAAAATGGCATATAGCACTCTTGAACTTTTTGTATAGACCTTTCTTATTAATTGTTAATTAGTTTTGCTTTTTTATAACTTTATATATTTACAAAGGTATGCCCAAGTCTTATTCTTATTTGTAATGTTGTGTAGGAAAGCTTAACAAAAATTATGATCAAGTATTTTCTCTATTTGTAATGTTATTAAGCTAGGAAGCCTAAATTCATATGCCCATCAACCAATGTGATGGAAAAATTTGAAGGAAAATGGGAATTCTATATTCCAAACACCTTCCCTTTAAATCCATAAAAAAATCCATTATACTTATCTCGAAACTTCAATGACTCTAAATTTACCATGGTTTACTTAATGGCTAATTTGTATAGTTCTAGAGTGAATCTTTCTCAAGGTAATAATTATAAAATAGTTATGTAGGCTTTGCTTTACTATTCTATTCTAGTCCATTTGATTGCTTGAATTGTTGTTATTAGAAAACATTAGTGTGAGATAGGTTTAGAAAAGGAAAGAATGCAATGTCCTAATTTAGTTGTTGAGAGTGTCAACTTGGACTAAAATAGTGACAATGATGATTTAAGTAAAGGTAATATTGTTATAATGGATAGAATAATTAGCAATTTAACTAAAGAAGACATATTTAAGGTGGAGTTTGGCAATGAGCAAGATGCACATAACTTTTATCATAAATATTCCATTGTAAAAGGATTTACAATTAAGTTATTTAATATTAGTGGGAATAGTAAAAACAAAATGATTTAGTGAAAACATATATGTAATTCTAATGGGCAAAAGGATAAGAAGTACATTAATCATGAGAATAAAGATAGACAACATAAATGCATCACCATATGCAATTGTAAGGCTTTACTAGTTGTGCAATTAAACAAAAGCCTGGAGAAATGGTTTGAGCATAAATTTGTTACAAAATGTAGTGATAAATTAACCTTCTATAAGCATACACAACTACTTACAAGCAATAGGGAAATTTCTATAACTAATCAAGCTATCATAAATAATATACTCTCATATAGGATCAAGCCATGTCACATTACAAGTTTGATTATTGGATATTCTAGTGTATATAAGAATGCAAGGTTTCATAACAAGGACATGTATAATTATATATACAAGGTAAAGAAAGGATTGGTAGAGGATGGAGATATTATAGCTATACTTAATTTTTTGAAAAGAATAATCTTCTTTTTTTTATGAGATGCAAAATAGACTATAATGGCATTTCGATGTAATGAATAATATAAGATTAACTTTGAGTGTTTTTCTGATGTAGCATTTAACATTACTTATAAAATTAATAAGTATGATATTCCTTTTATGATTTTCTCAATGTTAATCACCATAGGCAAACTATTGTCTTTACATATGCCCTAACTGCCAGTGAAAGGGAAAAATACTTACAAATAGGTGTTAAAGGTTATTGTGGAAGTAATGAATAAGAAAAGGTTAGTTTCAATTGTTATTGATAGTGATAAGGCAATGAAAAAGGCAATCAAACATATGTTTCCGAGTGTAACATATAGCATATGTGCTTGGCATCTTCAGAGAAATGCTTAAAGTGGTATCAAGGATGTCAATTTCACTACAAAGTGTAAGTCATGCATGTTGAGAGATCTTGATGTTGATGAGTTCAAGTCCAATTGAGTTAGAAAAGTATAGTAGAGAAATTTGGGGTCAATGATAATAGTTAGGTCTAAAAAATTTATCCAAAAAAATGGAAACGGGCTTTAACTTATCTTAAGAGGTAAGTTCTTTAGTACATCATGAATTTCATCTTAGTGTGAAAAGTATGAATTCTATTATCAATAACTATATTGAGAGAAATCATAACTTGGTTAAATTTTTGCATCACTTTTAAAAAGTCTTGAGTCATGCTAGGTCTAAATAAATTAAAGATATTTAATAAATATCCTCATAAATAATTATATTGACTTTTATCTTATGGTTCTATTCTTTAATCAAAATTAATAAATTAATATTCTTATAAATAAAATTTAAGGATAACAATTTGGTACATATTAGATGATTTTTATATTTTTTACAAAGTTTTAGCATACAATTTATAATTCTATATGCAAGGTTCTTTAATTTTTCAAAACTTACATTTTGTATAAATTTTGTGCATAATAACTATATGAAAAACTACAATTCTATTAACTAAAGATGCATAATTTTTTTTAAAAAAAATTTCTTTTATACAAAAGTTACAACTTTTGATAAAAAGTTATGAATACAAAGAATATTCATAAAAGTTACAAGATTACTTATTAATGTAAACTTTTTGTGTACGTATTAAAATATAATTTTAAAATTTAAAATTAAATGTATAAATTTGAATTGGTTAAAAAGGTTTCATGGCTCTCTTCCTGAAAAAGAGAGAAATTCATCAATGCTTTAATTCTCAAAATAATTACACACTTGATGATAAAAAAAATATTGAAAAAATTAAGATTATTTTAAGTACTCCTAAGTCTTTAAAGGTTTGATCTCCTTGTAAAAGACTATCTATCAATTATATTCAAGTGATTTATAAAAATAAATTTTAGTCTTGAAATATTTTAATTAAATAATTATGTATGTTCCAACAATTTATTATCAAATTGGCATCATAGTTTACTATGTCCTATGTACAAATTTTCATGTATTGGTTCAAATATTCAAATCTTAAATAATGTAGTTGAAAATAATTCAAAAGAATTTAGAGGAAATTAATTAGTCAAATGAGATCTTAAATGATATTTAATTTTGATCCTTTAAAGAATTAGATGGCTATAATTCATTTTCATAATAAATTATTCATCTCACTTAAATAAATAATTTAAATTTAAAATATAATGCATGAAAATAGAAAAATTTATTATATTACATATATTACTTTTATTTTTTATCAAAATTTCTTAACATGCTAAATTTAGGTCAAACATTGATTCTTGTTAAATAAAATTATTTTTAAATTGCTAATATACATGTAAGGAATTTGGGTAGTGTAAGCATATGCCTATGTTGAAAGGCTTAAGCCTATTATCAAATATAAAAAAAAAATTATCCACTCAAATAGTCCATCAGAAAAAAGGAACATTTACTAATAGACATTACTAATGGTCCATTTTCCTACAATGATTTTCAAATATTGTGTATTAAGCTTATTACCACTAAATATTTGAAGTTCATTGTCATTTTATTTGGGCCTAACCCATTAAGGATGAGGCATATTTTTAAATGGTTAACAATAGTTATAGATTTTCATAAAAGCACTTTTAATTGTGCATTAGTAATCGATTCTTGAAGCAGAAACCCTAGATGTAGTCATTAAAAAGAGATTATAATATACCACTAAAAAATGGTCTGCATAATTAAATCCATAAATATAATGCAATCACATAAATTTGAATGGTTTAAACTTAACCTTTTGTTAAGAAGTATTTGAAATTATAAATTAGCCTTTAATTATTTTTATTTGCATTTAAGTGTGCATTGTTTCATGTAACCAACCTAAATTTTTGTGTAACAAAGCAATGAGATGCCTTGTAACCTTCACCATTGTTAGTCATTGCAAATGAAGTGAAGACCTATGGTTAAAGGCTATTACGAGGGATAACAATGATCATTCACACTTTGCTAACAAGTTAATTTTGGAATTTATTCTACGACTAAATTAATTAAGCAAAGTCCATCCTTTTAATTGTTTAGTGTGATATGGAACATCACCAAAGTCAATCCTTTTTTCCATTTGCATGAATAGTGGTAAGTCCAACTTAATAGGGTTGAAAAAGGCAATGACTATTACTTGTCTTGCCTACTTGCTTATACATAAAGACATAGTTGACTTGCTAACTTAGATGCTAATTTTTGATAAAACAGTTTTTGTATACTTCTTTGCTTGCAATGAAAATACCAGCATCAACAATTATAAAGATGCATCTAATTTTGGAATGATTTCTACTACAGTTGTGAAATCTGCTCCAACACTGTGCTCATTCCTCTTTTCTTCCTTTCTTTCATTGCTAACCTTCAACATTCAATTACCTTTCCTTTTCTTATATTTGATCTAAACTAAGCTTCATCTCAATTTAGACCTAAGTTCAAAATTGAAAATGAATAATTTTTAGGTCATTTTATATATATTTTATTTCAATTTCCCTTTTACCCACAGAATGCTTGATTAATCTAGACTTTTCATTTCCTAATGCATTGATACATCACCATGTTAATAATGCACCATAATCTTCTCCTTGAAATAAATCAACAAATGATATCATGCTATAGAATCAATGAATCCATGCCTTGAATTGTCAACCAAGGGATAATAAAATTAGCATTCAAGAATATGACATATTGATTTGTGTAAATCTAAATGTATATCATAATAATTAATTGTTAAATTACTCTTTATTATATCACTTTCTTATAAATATGCATGATGTAAAAATGAGTTTTCACTTTTACTCTCATTTTTCACTACTATATTTATTAAATTATTAATTTGATAATTGGAATACTATTCAAAAATGCTTTTTCGATTATTAATTTCCTTATTTTTTTAGGTCTTGAAGATCGGTTGGATGCAAACAAATAGCTATTAGAACAATTAAAAGTATATCAAGATTATATATGATTTTCAGGAAATATAAATTAAACCACACATGTATAATATTAAGAAAATTATCTAATGCCTACACCCATGAAAGGGTGGGTGGGAGTCCTTACCAAATAACCTTTTGGCTGAAGAAAAAAATTGTTGATTATAACTTAATTTCATAGTTCGTAAATAAAGAGACTAGATTATGTAAGAATTGGAACAAAATCCGCATAAAATAGAACTCATCCATTAGTTCATAGTTTAATAGCAAGGATGTTAATACTACAACATAAAGGTAAGGATCTAATTCTTCCATAAGAATGAAAAGTTGAGAAGAACCATACATGGTACACAGTATGAGAAATTTTCGCGTGCAGTTGAATTCATTATCAATCTGAAAAGAAAAAGAGACATAGAATTATATACGTATTTATGTAATTTATTTATACATGTAAAATTCTTATTTATTGTTGTGTCTCTTTATTCAAATACACAACAAATCATATTTGCACTAAGATTTCCATACAATGGACACATTATTCATTAACTTCCCAAATTATTTTTCAATATCTTCATGGTAAAGAATAAATTACATATTTTTATTTCTTTATTTGTTATACCTTTTCAATATTGTAAATTGTGCACTAAAGACAATTAAGTAAATAACCTTAATCCACAATTAAGGATAACCATATTCTAAGCTATGGCTCAATCTGCCCTCCTGTAAAGAAAAAATTAATAATTAATTTGCCAGATGGGTTAAAATATCTGATGTCCTGAAATGTAAATATATGTTTTATCTTCTTTACTGCCTCTGACTCGTTTTCTGGTCGCCATTATCTCTCTCCAGTACAGCGAAAAGCCATGGCTTTGCAACTATGGGAAACTCTGAAGGAAGATATTGTCGCATATACTGGCCTCTCTCCAGCCACTTTTTTCACGTTCCTTGCTCTGTTGTTTGCTGTTTACTATGTCATTTCAGGTCTGTTTGGGTCTTCTGATCATCGTCCAAGGTCAAGGGCTTTGGAAGAGGAGATGCAGCCTCCGCCTCCACCGGTTCAGTTGGGTGAGATCACCGAGGAAGAGCTCAAAGTCTATGATGGCTCTGATCCAAAGAAGCCTCTGCTCATGGCAATCAAGGGTCAGATCTATGATGTGTCATCGAGCAGGTATAAAATTGATTATTTTTACTTTTGTTAATTCTACTTATTTTAAGCTATGGATCGTTTTCTGGGCATTCCGAGTTCTTCTTCCGTGTTTATGATGTCAACGCCGGTTTTTAATTCTGGGCATGTTGAATTTGTGCTGAATTTGCTTTTGAAGTTGGGGTTTTTTCTGGCCTTAGTTTTTGTTCAAATGTATATAACTTAATCTATATCGTCATAATTTCTCTTTCTACACTTTTTCCTTTATAAGGAATTTTTTATGCTTCTTCAGGGGCTTAATAATTTAAGCTTGTATTTTATTGTGAGCCTTGTTCCCTTTCATACATAAAGGTCTTGAATTTCTTTTGCGAGCTTCATGTGACTCCTTATGGCTCTTTTGTTGTTGCTCTTGTGGTTGGTTTTTATTCACTGGCTGTCATATAGATGATAAATAAAAGAGAATCAACTGCTCCAGTTTTGAAATAACTTTCATGTCGACTGAATCTCGGGCTCTTAACGAGGATGGGCTTTTCTCTGTTGTTCTAATTTTCGATTTCTACCTTTGCAAAAGGAAAGTATTTTTTTGTTTGACTTAACAGCTTTGTCATTCAGTTTTACAAGGAATGAGTGGTTATCTTGTCCCACTCTTTGTTAATCGGTCATTGCAGGATGTTTTATGGGCCAGGCGGACCCTATGCGCTGTTTGCTGGGAAGGATGCTAGTAGAGCCTTAGCAAAGATGTCCTTTGAAGAGAAAGACCTGACGGGAGATATCTCTGGTCTTGGCCCATTTGAGCTGGACGCCTTGCAAGATTGGGAGTACAAGTTTACTAGCAAGTATGTGAAGGTTGGAACTGTCAAAAAGCCAGTCCCAGTCGGTGAGGGAGAAGCCGCTGGAGAATCTTCTGAATCAACTGCCCGTGATGTTGATGCTGCTAAGCCTTCTGAAGATGGTCCATCAGAAAGTGCTGCTGTTAAATCAGTAAGTGCTGCTGTTAAAAACGATGAAATCCCCGCAAATGCTGATGCAGATAAAGAGTAATTGCTGAATTTTCTCACTGAAACACTTATCCTTTCCTCAGTGAATGAATATGCTGGACATCAAGTTAGGATTTTAGTTGCAGCTGGGGGTTTCTGCATGAATGTTCAATTTGATAAGTAATAAATTGTTAGTAGCAAATTCCTGTAATCCTGAGGCTCAACCTTTTCCCTTTGTTGATATATGGATTGTGTAGCGGCAGCACATTAATGACATGAAATAATATAATATATTGAACTTGGGTAAAAGAAATCCAGGGGAATGGCAAGCAAATGCAATTTTCTAGACAGTGACTCAAGAAAATAATGGTTTCTCTCTGGTTGAAAATATATGGATTGGTATGCTTGTTGAGCCCATAAATTACTTTCATGATCAAAATAATGATGAACCAGATGAGATAATTATGCTTCAGTCTGATTTACAATCTGAGACTGGTTGAAAAAGGCGAGAAATATTACAACTTTCTTTATTGTCAAAGGTCTGAATTTTAATAGAAGTAATTGATTGAAATTAAATTTTCTGATTGGGCTGAGTGTGCAGCGCATATTTCGACTTAGTTCTGGATTTGGCAATGGGTTTTTACGCTCACCATAATTGACGGAGTTTAGACCATTGCAGTGTATTTGTATTTGATCCCTGAAATTGCTCCTGGAAGGGCGAAATAGATAAAAGAGCGTATAGATGATGTCTTTTGATTAAGCTGGTGCAATCTTTGGGGTAGTTTGCAACGACCCTCTTATGAAGGTCACACTTTCTTTATGGATAGGAATTTTAGGCAACTAAGAATGTGAAGGGTTTTACTTCGTGTCGTTACATATTTCTGTAAAACAATTCTATTTTTTTGTAATCTTTTGCATAAAAAGATCATTTTTGCATAGAAAGAAAATATTTCAAAAATTTTCTTAAAACAATTTTTGTTGATGGAAATAATTTTTTTTTGTATAATTTTTATATTAAAATCCATTAAGTTTCAAACTATTTGAATATGCACCGGACCATCAAAACTGAAAAACTGAAAAAAAAAACTTATGTGACATACGATTTTGTTCAAGGGTTTTATTTTTCTCCACATTTTAAGTTTGATTTTGGGTACTTACTCCTATATGTTTAATAGTTTGACTATTCTTTTAAAAAAAATTACATAAAAGATTTAACTTAAAATTAGAACAAAAGTTAAAATTGGTTAATAAATGTGCACTTGATATGAGCAATTTCTTTCTTAAATTACATAAAATTAATCATTGGACTATTTATGGATTTTAATATAATCTCATTTTTTAATATGTGTGCACTTGAAAAATTATAAAGGCACAGCTGCAATTTGTGGACTTGCTGTACGAAATACATAATCATGCTACTAATTTGCTTGATTAGACCCATATAAAACTGCTATCTGCAGGACATTCAACTTTCTCCCATCAATGACTCTACCTTCTTTTCATCCCTTCTCAGGACAAGCATATATGAATACATCACTACCTATGGAATCGTAAGCAATAATTGAATTGATGTCATTTGTTCATTTTTGCAGGAATCATATGTTGATTTTGAGTTTTCCGCACAGAGAACTGCCAGTGTCTTTGCCTTTGATATTTATCTACTTGTATATGTCACAAGAAGTCTATGTCTGGCATAATAATAATAATAATATAGGTAACAACATTGTAATGTAATATACTGATTGTTACTCAAGCACAATGAGGAAGATGCTGGTGGGGATTTGAGTTTCGAGTATCAAATATGTCAGAACACGTGATCTTAAACAAGAAAATGTGAACTATGAAGTATTGCTACTAATATTAACATTGTTGGTCTGAGGGATGGGTGGGAGTTTGGTCTTGATTCTCTTAAATAAGATTTTGAATTCGAATTTCATGATTAAAAAAGCAAATATTGGGAGAATTTTGTTGCCCGAAAGGGGTTCAACCCAGGTCGATTAATCAGGGCTCAACGTAATTGCAGGATAGCAGGGGGGGGGGGGAATGAAGTATTGCTAAATATGAGAGTGCTTACTGCAATATATATGGTTGTAATAGCAGCAAAGAACTGCAGATATGTATGGTTGTCTGATTTTAGGAAATTAGAAAATTAGAAAATTTGGAGTCTTAAACGCGCAGATTAGGTATACTTGATTGCATAAATTATTGATGAGTAGCAAATTACGTCAAGAAATAGCAAATGGCTTTGTTTCTAATTTGACATAAATGTCATTTTCTTGTTTTATTTAATGGACCAAGCCTGCATATATGACAGAAGAATTCTTTTGGCTGTATTGGATTTAATAGAAATATCAATACGTATGAAATTATAAATGTTTAAATTATTGATGCGAACTGCAATCCGTTTTCTTGTTCAATTGGTCATTACATACCAAGTCGCTACAGAGACGTGAGTATTTAAAAAAATTATAATAATAAAAGCATTCAAGTATTAGCCCAGCATAGATGCAGGGGTCATTGCTACGATTAGTGACAAAGGTAAACCTCCAAGTGACGTGAGCCCCTTGTTTGGTAAAGTAGAAAATAGGAAGGAGAGAAGCGAAATTTTTAAAATTTGAATAAGAGAGAAAACAAGAGAGAAAAAAATTTAAAATTTAAAAATTTAAGAAAATTATAATAATATATTTTATTTTTTTAATTTTTTTCTTCCCTCTTTTCTCTTCTACCAAACAAGAGAAAAAAAATATAAAATTTTCTTTCTTTTCTATTTTCTCTCTCCTTCTAAAAAAGGCAAAAAGTAATGAATTTCATAGCAGCATTAAATATGTTTGGTAAAGTAGAAAATAGGAAGGAAAGAAGAGAAGTTTTTAAAATTTAAAAATTTTAAAAAATTATAATAATATATTTTACCTTTTTATTTTCTTTTTTCCCTCTTTTCTCTTCTACCAAACAAGAGAAAAAAAAAGAAAATATAAAATTTTCTTCCTTTTCTATTTTCTTTCTCTCCTTCCAAACAAGGCAGAAAGTAATGAATTTCATGGCAACATTAAATATTTGCACAATAATAGACATAACAATCTTTATTCATATCCATTTATCCATTTATATCTATTCTTATTTTGATTCATTCATATTGATCTATTTTAATTTTAAGATAAATATGGGTCGAGTCATTATTGATTCATTCAAATGAGAGTCATATTATATTAATTTATGGATAATTATTTATCTACTTATATTCATAAGAGGTGAATTTGTATATTGCATAAATTAATATTATAAAATAAAAATATTATAATAAAATATATTTAAAATTTTAATATAATTTAAATATTTTTAAAATTAATTATTTAAAATAAAATATAATAATATTTTTATATACGTGAAGATATCAATTTCTTTTATAAAAAAATCAAGTCCAATCTTTTATACTAAAACTGCAATTTAAATTAAATAAGTAACTTTTTATTATAATATTTTTATTTTTTAAGTGATACTTTATAAATTAAAATCTGATTATTGATATATATGTAATTTTAAAAATATATTTTATTATTGTAAAATAAATTTAAAATAAATAATTTTTTTTACAATTTATATATAAAGAAATTGTTATGGTTTACAGTGAGAGGCTTAGTCTTCCTCTCCAAGGACAATGAGTCAACATATCAACCATTGATGCTAGGTAATTAGCTTACCGAAATATTTGGTTAACATGTATTTTTGAAAATATTTCATCTTATTTAACTTCATTTTATACAACAAATAAGTTAACTTATAACTTATTAACTTGATCAATAAGTTATAAGCTAACTTTTAGAGGTGTTTCATATACTAACTTATAAATTATTTGGAATAGCTTATAACTTATAAGCTATTACTTTTTTAAATTCTTTCAAAATCTATCGTTATTCTTTTTATTAATTTATAACTCACATCTTTTGTAATATAAATTAAAATAATTTTTATAAGATATAATTAATTATATTTTAATTAATTATAATTTTATAATAAATAATACAATAAAAATTATCGAAGTAAATAAATATATAAGTTTATAAAATATAATTAATTAAATATTAAAAATTATACTTTTATTTTAAAATTTTAATTAAATTAATATAATTTAATTTTTATATAAATATAAATTATTTTAATTATATAAGCTAACTTTTAGAGGTGTTTCTTATACTAACTTATAAGCTTTTACTTTTTTAAATTTTTTCAAAATCTATCCTTATTCTTTTTATTAATTTACAACTTACATCTTTTGTAATATAAATTAAAATAATTTTTATAAAATATAATTAATTATATTTTAAATAATTATAATTTTATAATAAATAATACAATAAAAATGATAAAAGTAAATAAATATATAAGTTTATAAAATATAATTAATTAAATATTAAAAATTATACTTTTATTTTAAAATTTTTAATTACATTAATATAATTTAATTTTTAGATAAATATAAATTATTTTAATTATATATTTATTTCTATTAATATGTCTTTTTTCTGTCATTTTACAATTTCAACTAGTTCAACTAATTAATTTTACGAAATATTTTAGTTAGTTTATCAGCTATCAGCTATTAATTATAAATTATCAACTATCAGTTAACTTATCAGTTATTAAATAGTTTATCAGTTATCAATTAACTTATTAGTACAAAACAAAACCTTTATTTTGTTCACTACAATTGGTGGAAGTTGAAAACCAAAGGCGGGCCTGGTTTTTAATTTTTTTCCACTCTTATTTTGCGTGTGCCATCTTTTTTCTTTCAAGACCACTTGAAACAAATAGTCCCCATTTAGTTAATTTATTTTTAAAATTAAAATTAAACATGTGCCAACACTTGGTAAAAATAGAGTTATATCTTATACAACAAAAATTCGTTTATACATTATGCAAAGATTTGTATGGTTGTATTAGTACTGAAAATTTAGTACAATTTTTATATAAATATTATTATTTATATTATTTCCTTAATTTAATAATATAATTTGATAAAAAATTAATAATTTTAAAAATCAGATTATTGAATTAAAAAAATTGAAATGAGATGTTATAATATTTTTATTTTCCAAGTGATACTTTATAAATTGAAATTTGATTGTTAATATATATGTAATTTTAAAAGTGCAATTTATTATTGTAAAAGAATTCATATAATTTATAATTTTAAATTTTTTAATTTTATTGTAATGTCTATTTTAAATTAAATGAGTTTTATTTAATGTACATTAATATTAAAATATTTAATCAACTACATTTAATACTAAAATAATTTTTAAAAATTAATGTTAAGAAAATGAGACAAAAAACTATAATTTTAAAAAGGAAATAAAAATAAAAAATAAAAATTTTGATAGTATAAGTTTATTTTGAAATAATCCCAATAAATTTAAAATAGTAATGAAAAATAATGTTAATAAAAATGATAAAGTAGAAAATAATAATAATTTAATGGATAAATAGATGGGTCAGGTTAACTATATATTCAAGAGTTATAGGTCATCCATGACCTATTTAAAATTTTATATTAAGTTATAAAGGGATCAATAATAACCCTTTCACTTTTGATCCAATTCATATCTTTCTTAACTCATCCATTTATCACTTCTATATGATGGTCAGAATAGCCACTTTGGCGACAACTTCCTTGTCCAAGAAGGACACTTAAAAGTCAACTTTTGATATTTGGAATACATGAAATTTAATTTATGACAAATCATTTACTTGAAAAATTCAACATTAGCAAAACATATTTAAATATTTAAATTTTTTAGTTTGCTTTTGTTACATTTTCATAAGAAAACTTATTTGTGCAGCCGTATATAAATAAAGAATTTTCAAACTACAATTTGTGATTAATAAAATAATGATATCACAAGAACAAAAGAGAAAATAACTTTTATATGAAGTAAGAGATATTATTTTACGTTGCACACTTACATATATAATATTGAATAAATAAAAAATTTCTTGTAACCTTAATTTTGAGGATTTTGCTATGAAAGAAATTTTATGATAAAATAAATTAACAAACTCTTTGACATAATCTTTCCATACTCACAATAGTTCCCCATGCTTCTTTATAAACTTGAAACCAGCCATCACTACTGCAAATTCATACTTTATCATTCTTTTCAAGTTCTAGCTTATTGATCTCCATTTCAATTATAAAAATTCCAAAATCCTTAATCTTTTGTCTACTTTTCATTGTTCTTCTGCTTTTAACTTTGCAACACTCATCAGCTTCTCACATTATTAAGCCTGCAAATCATGCAGACATTAGAAAAAGATCATCCATGTTCACGTAGGGTTATTTTGCTATTCTTTACTCACTGAACCCCAAAAAGAACAAGATGAAGCATATTCATGCAATTTCTCATTGTCCTATTGGATCTAGTATACCAAACCCTATTCATAATTGATAAAATTCTGGAAGATCAAACTCGTGCTTTCCTCTACAAGGCGTAAGCTAAAAAATTCACGATTTAGATATTATTAGTGTAGTTTGGTGTACAGAGAGTTGAGGAGTGATTGTTAAAGGTTCTTGCATGTATGTTCGAATGCACTTTACTATCAACTTACTTGCACCTTTGTTTTCATATGATGTTTTATAACAAACTTTGGCCTTATCGGTTTGATCTATTTTACTGTCGTGGATATAATCTTCCTATCAAGTGATCGATGCTAGTTCCAATTCTAATGAATGGTTTCTATATGCTTTTGCTCGCTCAATGCTCGATCAGTCTCATTACTTTCTGAAAATTGAATTCGTGGAGTTAATTTAAATTTTATTCTTAAAGAAGTGGAGTTAAGTATCTGAGAGTTATTTGATGAGAGACAAAGCAATAGATCAATCACTCTTTAATTGGGTCAATGGCTAACATGGATATTTATATTGTACTATGTAACACGCAAGAAGTTGCATCTGAATCCCTTTCTAGATAAATTTCTCATTTTGTAATGAAAAATATTATTTTTGAAATTTTGCCCCTCACTCAAAATCCTTCCCATCACATGCATATGACACAAATTGTCTAAAAGATTTAATGTGACTGGTGTAAATTAAATTTATATTATTAATCATTTTATATTATTATATTAATAAAAAATTATTAAATATTTTTTATTATTAATAAAAAATTTTAATTACTATTATTTTTTATTTATTGAAAGTATAAAATATTTTATATTGATAATTTATTAAATTTAAATTCTTATTTAAAACTATTTAAATTTAATGAAATTATGTTATTTAATTTGCACATAATGCATGCCAAAAAATGCAAAAGAATTGATAAAAATTTATTTTTTTAGTTTTTGTAAGTATATAATTGAGAATTCCTTTACAACTGAATACATCTTGATTTACATGACAAAAAAATGAATGTAAACATATCACACTCTTTAATAAATAATGTGTGGTTTACAAGAAATTTATTTTTTAGATGATAAAGGAATAGAGGTGAAAGATAAGATTTCCAACCAAATCTTAATAGACCTTTTCACTTTGAAACCTATTGGTTAACCCATCCAAATTTTGCTTAAATTGTTCTAAATTGTTGGGTTAGAAATTTATCTTTCTATCATGTAATCAATGATTTTATTTCCTATGTTAAATGGTGGAATGTCTATGTTTTTGTTAACAATTTCATGAGGAAAAAAAGGATTCTAGCTAGAATTAAACGTGTGCTGAATTCTTTAGCTTTTAATAGATTAGAAACTCTTCAAAGACTAGATAAATTCCTCCAAAATGATCTTTTGATCATCCTTAGGAAGGAGGAATAACTCTGGGCTATGAAGTCTAGATTAGATTGGATAATAGATGGGGGTTGAAACATATATATTTATCATTTATCCACTATCATAAGAAGAAGGAAAAATAGGATAGAGGCTTTGAAGAATAATGTAGGTCTTTAGATGTACAATCCTTTAGAAATACAATAGTTTATTTTTCATAAATTTTGTTATAGATTCTAGACTACTCAAAGTTAATCTAGGTTGTTTGGTTATAAACTTGATAATTGGTCTATAAGTATTGATCATTCTAAAGTAGATTCTCTTATTTTGATTCCTTCTGAGAATGAAATATGGACTGCTTTAAAAAATCAGAAGCCTATTTAAGTTCTTAGACTTAATGGTCTCCATCCAAGTTTCTTTCAAAGATTTTGGCCCCAAGTTAAATTCTCCATCATAAATTGTGTGCATCAGGTGTTTTCTAGCTTTTATGTCCTTGATTGGTTTAATATCACCTTAATTATTTTGATTCCCAAAGGCAAGTCACATGAAACCATTAATGACTTCAAACTAATTAGCCTTTGTAATTTGGTTTTGAAAGTCATTTCAAAAATTATTGTTGAAAGACTAAAGCCTTTTCTTAATGATTTGATCTCTCATTTTCAGTCAACTTTTGTGGCTAATCATAAACTAGCTGATAATATCATTATTTTGAGGGAGTTAGTTCATACTATTGATAAATTTAAAGCTAAGGTTGGATATATGTTAGACATGGAAAAGGCTTATGATTCTTTAGGGTAGAGCTCTATTAGGAATGTTTCAATTCCCTGAAAATTTTGTTAAATTAATTTTGAGTTTAATTTTTGGGGTTACTTATCAAATTTTATTTAATAGTGGGAAAATGAATCATTTGATACCATGTAGAGGCTTTAGGCAATGAGATCCCCTTTCCCTATATATTTTCATCCTTTGTATGAAATACCTCCATGTGCTTATTAAATATAAATATACTCAAAAACTTTGAAATCCTATTAAAACTAGTAAACATGGAGTTGAGATTTCACACCTTTTCTATGCTAATGATGTAGTTTTATGTGCTAGAGCAACTCTAACAAATTGACATATGATTAATCAAATACTAAATGAGTTTGCTCTTGCCTCTGGACTAAAAGTGAACAAATCCAAATCTAGAGTGTAATTTTCAAAAAATACTAATCCAAACATGAGAGACAATCTGAGTGAAGCTTTAGGAATCAAGCATAAAGGGAGTTAATGTAGATACTTAGGCATGGAAATAAAAGGAGAGTATCATGCCTTAGATTTTCATTCGATATTAAATAAGCCCAGAGAGAGAATTGATTGTTAGAGAACAAAATATTTGTCCACAGCTAGTAGGATTATTTTGATCAACTCCACTTTATCAGCTCTTCCCATTTACCATATGAGTTATTCAAAAATTCCTAGCTTAATTCACTCTTAGTTTGTTAGAATAATTAGGAATTTTTTACAGGGTAGCTCATATGATTCTAGGAAGATGGCTTTGGTTAGCTGGAATTAAGTAATTTTGCCAAAGTTTGCTAGTGGTTTAAGCATAAAAAATCCTTTTATAATGAACTTAGTGTATTTGACCAAATTGGCCTCGTCTTTTATACATGATAATAGTAAATTATGGGTTCTTAGGGTAAAATACTTGACTACCAATGTTCATGGTTAACTTCATATTTAGAAAACTATTTTCCATAATTGGAAGGCATTAAAATCTATAAAGGATCTTATCTACCATTAGCAAAAATGGATTGTAGGTAATGGGGAAAAAATTAGGTTCTGGTCTAATAGGTGGTTGGATAGTGGAATCTTAAGAAATTTAATTATTGACCCCCTTCCAAGGTCCTCAGATCAAGAGCTCATTAAACATTATAACAGAGATGGTTCTTTGAATCTAGAAAGTTTACCCATAGAACTTCCTCCTAATTTAAAAGATGCTATTTACAAAACTCCATTTTGTGTGATAAATAAGAATAATCATTTGATTTAGGGTTTATCCAAGTTTGGGCTTTGTACTATTAAAAGTGTCTATCTATTTTTGAAAAAACCTTTTTTGCATAATGACAACTAGATAAATGGATATGAAAAATTAAGACATATCCTGAGATTTAGATTTTCATCTGGTTATTAGTCTAGAATAAACTTCCCACTCAGGAGTTTTTAATCACTTAAGGTATGGACATTGCTTTGAACTACATTTTTTGCGATAGAGGAATAAATAATATAGCCCACCTATTTAGAGAATGCCCATTTGCTCAATCCTTCTAGAACTCTTTACCTGTTCCACCTTCATGGCAAAACTTCTTTCATTTAGATTTTTTGGTTTGGTTACACCAAAATCTCAAGACTAAAGAATTAAGTTGCAATAGTCTAGTCCTATGGCGATTAACTTTTACTTTTGCTCTTTGAAGTTTATGACTCTTGCACAATGAGAAAATTTTCAGATGTAACATAGGCAGTGAAGATATCAAAGCTATTACTTTAAGTAAAACTTTTGAATTTTAGGCTGTTATGAACACCTACACAATCACTCAATAAACAAGTGGTGAATATTAGTTGGGAAGCCTTACTTGTGGGATTTTTTAAATTAAATACTAATGGTGCTGCTAAAAATAACCTAGGGAAGGTAGGTTGTGTTGCTATTATTAGAGATTGAAATGGTAATTGAAAGGTAGGCTGCACGAGAGGTCTTGAAATCTACTCTAATTTTTTTATTAAAATTATAAGGTTAAGAGATGGGTGGCTTCTTGCTAAAAGCAAAGGTCTTTTCTTGTTTTTGATAGAATTGGATGCCATGTTTGTTGTTACTACTATTGTTAATGTTAACACTAATAATTTCTCTATTGCCAACAATCTAACTGAAGAATGTAAGGATTTGCTTTTCCAATTGGGCCAACTAAAGATTCAACATGTGTATAGGAAAGCAAATCAAGTAGTTGATTTGTAAGTTAAATCTACTATAAATAATAATGGCTTAAATGTTTTTGAAGGTTCGCCTAGGGCTGTTTCTATTTTGCTAAACTCTGACATTAAGGGTGTCTATACCCTTAAACTTCTGTAATTTTATTTTTTGTTTAAATATTTTCGTTTTCTACTAAAAAAAAAGAAAGATAAGATTTCCAAATAATTTTTGCACAAAAGTCTAGCAATTTTGTGTAAAGTTTTAACAATTAGCTGATAACTAATAACGGTTAACTAATTAATTAGTTATTAATTGATAGTTAATTATATTAATTAATATAACCAGCTGATTGTATTAACTGTTTAAATGAAAATATTTGATAAAATCAGTTATTTATAATTAGTTATTTGTATGTAAAATAATACATAAAGATAAGAATATATTTTATAAGTTACTTGAATATTTTTTATTTTAATATTTTAAATTCTATATATTATTTAATAGATTAATTTTTTTTATGAATAATATATTATCAAAATTTATTGTATATTTAATATTTTTTAAAAATAAATTAAAATAATTTTTAAATAATAATATTTATTTATAAGTGAATTGAAATTACCTTTTTAATGAAATGAACTTTTTTCATGAAAAATTTTAATTCACTCGCATGTTCAACGAAGTCATGGTATTTCTTCACCCAATTATTGCTTCTAAAGAGATAGGATCAAATATAAAAGCTGTTAATATACAAAACACCAACGAGTTTGTTTGAGAAATTAAATTTATCCATCAACTTATTGAAAATATTATCATTCTTAGTGTTTTTATAATAGCTAATTGAAAGACAATCAACTACTTCAAAACACTACAATTGACTAATTTAACAATATTTGACTGATTTAACAAGTCAACTAATGAAATATGATCTAATAAGTTGAAAGCCACCTATTTAGCTATTTACTAAACATGTCCTGAATTTACTACTCTCTCAAATCAAACGTCATCGTTTTCATCCTCGAAGGGTTGGGCAGCCTCGTATCGTAATGTCTTGAGAGATTGAGGGACGGAATTCCGTCAAAACCCAACCCATTGTCTGGTGAAATATATGCCCTGTTCTTCAGCTCTATCACTCGTTCCATTTCAGATGTAATAATGTAGTGTGTGAGTAAGAGAATGAGAGCAATGAGGAAAAGGGAAGTAACATTTTTGTTGTCTGGCAGAGTCCTAACACTTAAATTCGCACCGCCTGCTAATCAAGGGGGAAGATAAACCACCAATTCAAACTCATGTGAAGGGCAAATGGGGAGAAGGGAGCTGCTCAGAACGGGCTATTGTTGAATTGCAAGCGGTATTGGAGCCACAACCCACTTGCCGAGATTTGCCTCCACAACTCTGAAATCGGCACTCTCTGTCGGCCTCCTTCCCCGCCTCCCAGGTTCACTCTCGCCATGTACATTTCTCCTTCAAAGCAACAATTCTGCAGCTCCCAGTAATTCTGGGCATTCTTCATTTTCTAATTCCAGAACTGTGACCAGAATTTTCCCAGTGTGATGCAGGACAAGACCAAAAATCCTCACATACAGTAAGGCTTCTGTGATTTTACATCAGCTCTATGGAATTCTATTTTCATTCATTTTGGGACACATAATCCTGAAGCAACCTATCTGTTTGGTTTTATGCTCCACAGGCAAGTGACATTCTTAGCCTAATGTAATATCTCCTTTGATCTTGCTCTCGTTGCATCTGTAATGTGTTGATTATATGGTAAAATTAAGGTTTAATTCCAAAAGTTCATAATGGGTATTCAATAATGCATATGTTTAATGTTGGTACATATTATAGGAATTCCATTATCTATGAAGATGATTTAATTACGCCTGCTCAATCCATTCTGGTCTTGTGGTCCCCTCTTTTGTTTACCATTCTCCAAATCCAAAATATGACAATTTTAGGCATGAGTAACATCTGAACTGTTGCATTCTAATCAATAGTATCACTTAACTTCAACTCAGCTATCTTGATTTCGTAAACATACATCCATTTCTAATATTATCATCTCCACTACCATATTCCCCTCTATAAAATCTAAATCACCACTTGTACAAGTTGCAAAAACATCATCTTGTGAGTAGGCTAGTGCCATAACTTTATACCTATAAAATAATACAATTCTGTTTCAGTGGCACAACCTGCCATTTGACAATGTAACAAAAAAAGGCCTTTTGTTGGATCACAAAGTTGTGGCAATACCTTTCTCTTGATTTATGGATATCGGTCAAAAGTACCCTGATATTCCACATGTATGGAGGAGCAAACCACAAATTCCGAGTTTATGGTGGAGCATTACGATTGTTCTTTTAATCCAAAAAAGTAGCCGTTCTATCCCCACTTCTATCTTTTTGTTATATTCAAATCTATCTCTTTATAGTTTTTGCTATCTATTCGGTGATATGGTACGATTTTCTTCGGCCTCTAGCGTCCTTTTTGAAAGATAGCAGGGTCATTATGATGTTAACTTGGTTTATATCTTGCCAAATCTCAATCACACCCTTTTCCTCTCTTCTTGCATTTGCTACAAGTTGTGAAAAATTATCCCACTTCTAAAATAAGATATAGAAAGTAAGAATAATAAAATAAGCACATAATTTTGTATGAAAAATTTCCTAAATTAAAAAGGTAAAATTACAAGAAAATCAACAAAATCTTTAGTATTGAACTACAAAATGGTACAGAAAAAATCAAGATCTTTACTATTAAATTGTAAAAAGTTACAGACTAATTATTTCATAATCCCAAATTTCAATTATACCAAATTCTTCCTCAAATAATCTTTTTGCCATAATTTTATTTCTTTCTCACTATATATCCATAAATATATATGATGTAAAGAGTCTTTAGGTGGTGGAGTGACTATATATATATATATATATATAGCAAGCAAAAAATAATGACGAATTGTTATTGAGATTCAAAATCTAATGCAAAATAATCATCTTTTCTGCATTACCTATTATTCTTTTTAATTATTCTCCTTTCCTATTTTTTAAAGCCTTTTAATTTAAGTGAAACTCCGCCCAAAAAAATACTCCTTATCTTGACTTTTGACCCTACTTCAAAGTTCTACACCCTAATCATTTTAGCGGAATAACTCATATTCTCATCCCTCTCATCGTGTGGGGAAAGACCCAAATAAGATATTTGGATTCGGAGTAAAGCGGTCATAGTAATTTTGTTTCCTATTACCTTCATGTTGTTACAACCACTTCATATATATCTCTTATCAATTAAATGCACTCCGGGTTCTTCTTCTTCTTCCACCACAACACTCTCTTAAGGATCCCATTTAAAGAAACAAATGAGTCAAGCTACTTATAAATAGTTTGAAATCGACTTTTAAAAAAAGTGATTCAAAGTCGATTTTAAATGAGATGAGCTTGAATTTTATATTATTCGAGTTGAACTGTTCATAAATTTAAACAAGTCTAATAATAAAAAATATATTTTTATTTTTATACTATATAAATTACATAGTATATGAATAGTTAATCAGATAAGTAATTGTTTATATTTTATGAAGAAATCTGATGCTTTGATTGAAATAATTAATTTTTGCCAAGTGTAATTACTAGTATTATATGACAATTGTGTAAATATTTGTTAATAAATTTAATGGTCATAATAAATTTATATTGATAAATAAAATGAGATTAAAAAATATGATATTTTGTTTATTTATGAGAGATAAAATTTCATATAATCAAATTTAGATGAAATAATAAACTATTGAAGTAAAGTTGTATAAACTTGTTTAGGATCATATTTATTAAAAGTTTGAATTCAAATTTGAATATTCTAAGTTTGATGGGAAATTATGGTCTAATAATATACTATTCAAATAAGCTTATATTCAAATCAAGCTTAAATTTAAGTTTGAATTATTTGAATTTAATAATATTCAACCCCAATTCAAGTTCATTTATTTTTTGCAAGTTCAAATTTGAGCGTATAGATATTTGACTCAACATGATTTATTTGCACCCTTAATCCTATTTTACTCGTATTTGCGGATTAGGAGCTTTTTGGATTTTAGACAAAAACAATATATGCAGATGCTTTATCTAGTCTATTAACTAATACATGACAAGCTTTATGGTTGGTTTGGAAGAAAAGCAAATGAAAGGAAAGATTTATATTTTTCAATTTAGATTATTTTTAAGAAAAAACCATCGATCTTTATGATTTTCTTTCAGCTGAACAAACAAGTAGCTAGTTTAGTTGCTATGTTGTATGCAGTTGAATTTTTTGGCATCATGCTTCTATTGATGCATAAATCACTCAAGGTCATTCTGTGTTATAGATGTACAATTGAAGTTATGGCTCCATTTTTTTTTTGGATGATAATTTTTGTAGAAAAATTTTATTTCTTTGTATACAAATGAAGGAGTATCATGTGTTTCTATATCTTGTGTTTAAAAAGATAAATCCTAGAATCATGGTAATGAAGGAAAATAACTTTCTCTTTGAAAAATAGGAAATTATCTTTCACAAATTCATTGCATTTATCCTCAACATATCATTTCTATTTTTTTCATTCTAATAATTTATAAGTATATTCTTATGAAAAATATTTTGTACAAAAACAAATGGGGTAGTTATGTCTAACCTAAAACACTCTTTAACAATAAAGTGTCAAAATGGTATTATTAAAGTGGATAGTATGAGTAAACTCTGTGGAGTAAGTAAGGGGTTATATCTGGTTATTGGCTAGAATTTGCATGCATATTGGTATGGTTATGAGTCCTTATGGTGTAGATCTTGAGAAGCTCACCTTTCTAGCGTGATTCATAGCCAATAGTTGAAAGTCACATGTCTTGGCAATTATTCAGCCTTAAAGGTGCGACTTTCTATCTATATGATGTAGTCTTCTTGTGTGGATTGAAAGCTTCTGAGTGTTGTATGTTTGAACGAGGGGTTAGTCCAAATGGATCTGACTATTTAATTTGGATTAACAGGCCCAGAGTGGGGTATGATATCAGGCTCTTTGTTGATGTCAAGTTTGTATTGAGTTGAGGGATAAGATGTCCGTTTGGTTATATTATGTTCGTTTGAAATATTGATGTCATTTGCCCCCTTCTGTCTTCTAATCGCACTGTTTCGTGGTTTGAGGTATTTATTCCTATCCGTTAATAAATGTGTAGTTTTCAAGTAGATTTGGGCCATTCTTTTACTTTCTTTCATAACTATTGATGCCTTTTCTACATATGGACAGTGCTTTTTCTTCCTTTTAAAAGGTTTTTGTCTTCTATCTTTCATTATTTGTGACTTTGTTCAATTTCATAACCTTTTCCTAGGTCCTTCTAAGCTTATCTCCGATGGTCTATTGAGGCATTCTTTTAGTAGATCACTGGTAGTCATTGGCTTTTCTCCTTCCCCCAACAACTCTCGTATAGTAGTTGTAGTTTCACTGGCTTTCTCAGACACCCTTTCGGTGAGTTCTTCTCTTACTTTATTTGTTTTCCATTATCTGTTAGTTTGTGCTCTTCCTATGATCTATTATTTTGAAGTGCGCTGGTCTCCTCTCTCTCTCTCTTTTCCATTTTTGGTGATCAACCTGATTTTATTGATCTAAGCAATTTGAATGGTAGTGAGACTTCATCTTTGTCATCGTCAGATTTTGATTTTGAAGAGTTTTGTAAGCGTTATCACCTGAATCTCATTAATACCATTATGGTCATCAGTTAAGGGAACCTGATGGAATGGATAAAGCATGTCAGGTTTACGGGAATTATCCAACATTTAATTGGATTAACTTCAAGGTCTAAGACCAGATGGCTTCAGGTAAACAGATGAATCAAGAATTTCTTGATTCATTCGATGACATGTGCTATTTGGACGAGTTCAGACGGATGAATCAAGAATTTCTTGTTAGGATGATAAGTGAGTATGTAACTATGACATAGTGTCTTTTTTCATGTTCTATGGTGATTATGGGACAAGGTTAGGATTGGGCCCTCCTTTTACAGCATTCCAATAAGAAGTACTTCGAGGTCTGAATGTCTTCATGACACAGTTGACTTTGTATGCTTAGGTTTTTTATGATTTGCTTTGAGATTTTATCGTAGGAGCTTGGATACAGTCTAACCTTAGACACATATTTTTTTCATTTTCTAATAAAAAATTTAGGGGATGGATGTATTTTTTCCAGAGACCTGGAAGGATTATTCTCTCAAAATTAGAATTCATCTTTAAGTATTGGAAAGATCTTTTTTCAAAAGAAGTGTGGTGCAAAAGGTCCGTCCTTTTTGTTTTGGTTTGCTGACAACAGTAACCTTATCCATCCCATTTACCGGGAAGAATGAGCCTTCTAAAATTCATTATTTGGACTCATATTCGGCTGTTGATCAAGAACTGATTGTCCGCTAGCTAAGCCTTGAATTGTTGGTTGCCCAAACGATTCTAAGTATGTTCTATTGTAAACTTTTATTTATGTTGTTATTATAGGCTTGTTAACTCTATTTTGTTTGAACAGATATTCTGCTTGGAAATAAGGAGTTTACTGAAGAGATGGTACGTGTAGATTAGTCTAGTTTCCAGTGCCTCAAAGAAAAGCATTCAAAAAAGAAAACACATACCCTGAAAAGTGCTAAAAGCTCCCCTAGAGCCTCTTCTTCAGGCAAAGAAAAAGGATCAAGAAAAAATCATAGAACCTGTAACAATGTTAAATCCTATACTTAATTCTCTTGCACTTGGACTTGGTGACTTGAATATCTTAAGCACTGAGGTGATGGATATCCCTTTAGACAACTCTCCCCCAATTAATCATGGAAAAGAAAGAATGTATTTGCTCAAACAGAATCATCAGGGAATTCTATTGGTGAGGTGCGATCAGATATGGGACTTCTATTGTGCTAATTTTCGATTTCTACCTTTGTAAAAGGAAAGTTTTGTCACTCAGTTGTACAACGAATGAGTAATTTATCTCATCCCACTCTTTGTTAATCTGTCATTGCAGGATGTTTTATGGGCCTGGTGGGCCCTATGCGCTGTATGCTGGAAAGGATGCTAGTAGAACCTTAGCAAAGATGTCCTTCGAAGAGAAAGACCTGACGGGAGGTATCTCTGGTCTTGGCCCATTTGACGCCTTGCAAGATTGGGAGTACAAGTTTACTAGCAAGTATGTGAAGGTTGGAACTGTCGAAAAGCTGGTCCCAGTAGGTGAAGGAGAAGCCGCTGGGGAACCTTCTGAATCAACCGCCTGCGATATTGATGCTGCTAAACCTTCTTAAGATGGCCCATCAGAAAGTGCTGCTGTTAAAAGCGATGACACTCCTACAAATGCTCATGCTGATAAAGAGTAATTGCTGAATTTTCTCACTGAAAGACTTACGCTTTACTCGGTGAATGAATGTGGTGGGCTGCGAGTTAGAATTTTAGTTGCAGCTGGGGGTTTCTGCATGAATGTTTAATTTGTTAAGTAATAACTTGTTAGTAGCAAATTCCTGTAATCCTGAGGTTCAATCTTTTCCCTTTGTACTCTATATCATATAAGACTGTGTAGCGGCAGCATATCAATGACATGAAATAATATAATATATTGAACTAGTGTAAAAGAAATCCAGGGGAATGGCAAGAAAATGCAATTTTCTAGAATGTGACTCAAGAAAATGATGGTTTTTCTTTCTGGTTGAAAATATATGGATTGGTACGTTTTTGAGCCCACAAATGACTTTCATGATCAAAATACTGATGAACCAGTTGAGATAATTATCTTTCAGTCTGATTTGCAATCTGAGATTGTTTGAAAAAGGTATGAAATTTTACTACTTTCTTATTAGTCATGGGTCCAAATTTTAATATAGGTAATTGATTGAAATTAAATTTTCTGATTAGGTTGTGTGTGCAGCGCATATTACGACTTAGTTTTGGATTTGGGTTTGGGTTTTATGCTAACCATAATTGACGGAGTTTAAAACATTGCGGTGTATTTGTATTTGATGCCTGAAATTGCTCTGAAGAAGAATTTGGATGGGCGAAATAGATAAAACAGCATTTAGAAGATGTCTTTTGATTAAGCTGGTGCAATTTTTGGGGTTATTGCAACCACTCTATTATAAAGGTCAGTTTCATTGTGGATGCGATTTTTAGGCAACAAAGAAAGTAAAGGGTTTTACTTCCTATGGATACATATTTCTGTAAAATAATTCTATTTTTTTTTGTAATTTTTTGCATAAAAAGATCATTTTTGCATAAAAAGAAAATATTTCAAAAATTTTCTTAACACAATTTTTTTTGGATAGAGATAAAATCCAAGTGAAAGAATCGAGAGTGTTTAACTTAAATAATATATAATATTATTTGAAGGTTTTATTTTCCTTTACATTTTAAATTTGATTTTAATTATTTATTTTTGTGTGTTTAATAGTTTAATCATTTAAAAAATCCCACATGAAAGATTTAATTTAAATTAAAATACAAGTCAAAATTAGTTAATAAATATGTACTCGATATGAGTAATTTCTTTCTTAAATAACCTGACCCATGCATATTGTATTATACACGATTGGCTGCAATATTATCTCAAAATTAGCAGCAACGGGGTGTCCCAAGCCTTCAAAGATCCGGGTATTAATCAAAGGATCTATAAAACAGAAAGGCCATCAATCATAAGGGGGGTGGTGGAGGTGCCACCAAGTATGCTAAGTCCCTAAAGAGTTGTAGGGGAAGCAAAATATGAGAATAATAATTACCAAGAGTTACAAAAGGTATCTTGTAATAATTATTTAGAGTTACAATGGGTAACTATATTATATGATAAAAAATGTGAATGAGAGTCAAATGTGTTTGCAGATGAGGATGCTTATGTCATCTGAGCGATTGTTATATTTAATCAGATATTAATGGTTCGAAATGAAAAAAAGAAAAAAGAAAAAACAGGTATTGATGTTCCGTATTGTAACATGGCAATTCTGCTGCAGGGGATTTTGGTCTTCTTTGCACACAATGCTATTTGTCATCAAAATTTTACACTCCAACAATTGTACATTAACATGCTAAATAGGTTAACATAATAGCATTTGATAAGCTTAACATTGTCCTAACATGACATTAGTGTATCATCATATAACAACACCTTATAACTAAAATTTTTAATAGAGTAGTGACACTTGATGCACCATCTCATGTTCTAAATTTGAATTTATTGATTTGTGTACGTGCATTAAGTAGATTACCACTCCTACCATTATTAGAAGGAAAAAAAATAGTATAGCAGCATTTTATGGACTTGCTGTACAAAATGCATAATCAAGCAACTAATTTGCTTGATTAGACCCTGAGATTTACGTATACAGCTGCTATTTGTAGGGCACTCAACCTTCTCCCGTGAATGACTCTACCTTCTTTTCATCCCTTCTCAGGTCAAGCATATATGAAGACATCACTACCCATGGAATCGTAAGCAATAATTGAATTGATCACATGTCTTTGCCTTTGACATTTATCTACTTGTATACGTCACAAGAAGTCTGCGTCCGGCACAATAATAATAATATAGGCAATAACATTGTAATGTAATGTACTGAATATTACTCAAGCACAATGAGGAAGTTGCTGGTGTGGATTTAAGTTTCTAAGTATCAAATATGTTAGAACATGTGATCTTAAACATGAAAGTGTGAACTATAAAGTATTATAATTAATGTTAACGTCTGTTGGTTGGAGAGATGGCTGGGAGCTTGGTCTTAATTCTCTCAAACAAGGGTTGAATCCGAATTTTGTAAATAAAGAAAACAAATATCGGAAGAACTTTAGTCCCCAAAGAGGGGGTTCAACCCGACTCAATTAATCAGAGTCCAATGTAATTGTGGGATACTGAGAATTCTCGGGAAAAAAGAAAAAAGAAAAAATATGAAGTGTTGCTGAATGTGAAAGTTCTTACTGCAATATGTATGGTTGTAATGGCAACAGAGAACTGCAGATATAACATGATAAACTGAAAGAGGAGGACTAATGATTTTGTCTGATTTTAGGAAGTTAGTAATTTTGGAGTCTTAAACGCGCAGATTAGGTATACTTGATTGCATAAATTATTGATGAGTAGCAAATTACGTCAAGAAATAGCAAACGGCTTTGTTTCTAATCCGACTTAAATGTCATTTTCTTGTTTTATTTAATGGACCCAGCCTGCATATATGACAGAAGACTTCTTTTGGCTGTATTGGATTTACGCTTGAAAATATAAATATTTAATTTATTGGTACGAACTGCAATCTGTATTCTTGTTGAATTGGTCATTACATATACATACTAAGCCCTCACAAAGACGTTGAAATATGACAATGAAATTTCAACCTCAGCTCACATAAATAAAAGCATTCTAGTATTAGCATAGCATCGATGCAGGGGTCATTGCTACGAATAGGGACAAAGGTGAACCTCCAAGTGACTTGAACGTAATGAATTCCATGGAGGCATTAAATATTTGCCTGATGGTCAGGATGGCCACTTAGGCGGCAACTTCCTTCCCCAAGAAAGACACTTCAAAGTCAACTTCTGAAATTTGGAGTACATGGAATTTAATCTGTTTATGACAATCATTTATTTAGAAAATTCAACATTGGCATAACATACTTAAATATTTAAATTTTCTAGTTTGTTTGTCACATTTTCATAAGAAAATTTATTTGTCTACTCATATACGAATAAAAGATTTTTCAAATTATGATTTGTGATTAATAAAATAATGATGTCATAATAATAAAAGAGAAAATAATTTTTATATAAAGTGGGAAATTTTATTTTCCCTTACATATTCACATAAGTAATATTGAATAAATAAAAAACTTTTTGTAATCTTAATTTTGAGAGTTCTTTATGAAAGATATTTTATGATAAGATAAGTTAATAAACTCTTAGATTGAAATAATCTTCCCATCCTCACAATAATTCCCCATGTCTCTTACTTTATAGACTTGTAACCAGCCATCACTATTGCAAATCCATGCTTTGTCATTCTTTTCGAGTTCTAGCTTATTGATCTCCATTTCAATTATGAGAATTCCAAAATCCTTAACCCTTTGTCTACTTCTCATCGTTCTTCTGCTTTCAACTTTGCAAGACTCATCAGCTTCTCGCATTATTAAGCCTGCAAATCATGCAGACATCAGAAGAAGATCATCCATGTTCACGCGGGGTTATTCTACTATTCTCTACTCACTGAACTCCAGAAAGAACAAGATGAAGCATATTCATGCAGTTTCTCGCCGTCTTGTACCCACTGGACCAAACCCTCTTCATAATTGATCGAATTCCAGAAGATCAAACTCGTGGTTTCCTCTACATGGCGTAAGCTGAAAAGAGTCACGATTTAGATATTATTAGTATAGTTTGGTGTACAGAGAGTTGAGGAGTGATTGTTGAGGTTTCCTGCATGTATGTTCGAACGCACTTTACTATCAGCTTACTTGCACCTTTGTTTTCATATGATGTTTTATAACAAACTTTGGCCTTGTCGGTTTGATCCATTTCGCTGTGGTGGATGCTATTTTTCCATCAACTAATCAATGCTAGTTCCAATTCCAATGATTGATTTCCATATGCTTTTGCTCGCTTAGTTCTCAATCAGTCTCACTGCCTCCTGAAAACTGAATTTGTGGGATTAATTTAAATTTTATGTTCGAAGAAAAGGGAGCTAAGTATCTGAGAATCATTTGATGGGAGACAAAGCAATAGATCGGTTACCTTTTAGTTGGGGTCAACGGTTCATGTGGATATTCATATTGTACTTTGCAACACGCAAGAAGTTGCATCTGAATCCCTTTCTAGACAGATTTCTTATCTCGTAATGAAAAATGTTATTTTTATAATTTTGCCCCTTAAAATCCTTCCCACCATATACATATAACACAATTTCTTTAAAGAATTTAATGTTAACAGTGTAAATTAATTTTATATAATTAATTATTTTTATATTATTATATTAATAAAAATTAATATTATTAATTTTTTATTATTAGTAAACATTTTTAGTTACTATTCTTTTAATTATGTATCATTTTCTTATTTATCAAGAGCATAAAATTCTATTGATTGTAAATTCTTATTTTAATGAAATTATGCCATTTAATTTGTACACAATGCGTGCCAAAAGATGCAAAAGAATTGATAAAAAAATATTTTTTTTATTTTTTTAAGTTTATAACTAAGAATTCCTCGACTGAACTGTGTAAATCTTGACTTACATAAAATAGAAAAAATGGATGCAAACATATCAGACTCTTTAATAAATGACGTGTGGTTCACAGGCAATTTGTGGTTTAGATGATAAAGGAATAGAGGTGAAAGATAAGATTTCCAAGTAATAGTGGTTTGTTATTTTTGCACAAAAGTACAACAATTTTGTGTATATTAATTTCTCTCTCAAACCAAATGTCATCGTTTTCGTCCTCGAAGGGATGGTCAGCCCTGTATCGCAATGCCTTTAGAAATGGAGAAATGGTATCCCAAACCTGTAAAACCCTCAAAACCCATCCCATTGTCTGGCGAAATATATTCCTTGCTCTTCTATTCTATCACTCATTCCATTTCACATGTAATAATGTAGTGTGTGAACAAGAAAATGAGAACAATAAGGAAAACGGAAGTAACATTTTGTTGTCTGGCAAAGTCTCAACACTTAAATTCGCATTGCCTGCAAATCAGTGGGGAAGATAATCCACCAATTCAAATTCCTGTGAAGCGCAAATAGGGAGAAGGGAGCTGCTCAGAATGGGCCATTGTTGAATTACAAGCCATATTGGAGCCACAACCCACTTGCCGAGATTCGCCTCCACAACTTTGAAATCGGCACTCTCTGTCGGCCTCCTTCCCAGCCTCCCCCAGCTTCACTCTCTTCATGTACATTTCTCCTTCAAAGCAACAATTCTGCAGCTCCTAGTAATTCTGGGCATTCGTCATTTTCTAATTTCAAAACTGTGACCAGAATTTTCTAAGGGTGATGCAGGACGAGACCAAAAATCCTTACATACAGTAAGACTTCTGTGATTTTACATCAGCTCTATGGAATTCTATTTTCATTCACTTTAGGACACATAATCGTGAAACAACCCATCTGTTTGGTTTTATGCTTCACAGGCAGGTGACATTCTTAGCCTCATGTAATATCTCCTTTGATCTTGATCCATTTGCATTTGTAATACGTCTCAATCAGTTTAAGATCATACGGTAAAATTAAGGTTTAATTCCAAAAGTTCATAATGGGTATTCAGTAATGCATATGTTTATTGATGGATATTATAGGGATTCTATTATCTATGAAGACGATTTAACTACATCTGTTCAATCCATTCTAGTCTTGTGGTTATTGTTTACTATTCTCCAAATCCAAAATTTGGCACTTTTAGGCATAGGTAATATCTGAACTGTTGCATTTTGATCAGTAGTCACTTAACTTCAACTCAGCTATCTTGATTTTGCAAACATACATCTCATTTCTAATATTATCATCTCCGGTACCATATTCTCCTCTATAAAATCTAAATCACCACTTATACAAGTTGCAATAACATCATCTTGTGAGTAGGCTAGTGCCACAACTTTATAACCATAAAATAATACAATTCTGTTTCAGTGGCACAACCTGCCGTTTGACAATGTAACAGATAGAAAGAAAAAAAAAAGGCCTTTTGTTGGATCACAAAGTAGTGGCAATACCTTTTCTCTTGATTTATGGATATCGGTCAAAAGTACCCTAATATTCCATATGTATGGAGGAGCAAACCACAAATTCTGAGTTTATGGTTGAGCATTATGATTATTTTTTTAATCCGGAAAGGTTGCCATTCTATCCCCACTTCTATCTTTTTGTTATATTCAAATCTACCTCTTTATAGTTTTTACTATCTATTCGGTGATATGGTACTATTTTCTTCGGTCTTTAGCATCCTTTTTGAAATATAACAAGGTCATTTAGATGCTAACTTGAAGTATGTCTTGTGAAATCTCAGTCACACCCTTTTCCTCTCTTCTTGCATTTGCTGCAAGTTGGGAAAAATTATCCCACTCCTAAAATAATATATAGAAAATAAAAATAACAATAAAATAAACACACAATTTTGTATAAAAAACTTATTTAAATTCAAAGGGGTTAAATCACAAGAAAATCAATAAAATCTTTACTATTAAACTACAAAATGGTATAGGAAAAATCAACAAAATCTATTAAATCGTAAAAAGTTATAAATTCTAACTATTTCACAAAAAATAATGACAAAATGTTATTGGGATTCAATGTCTAATGCAAAATAATCATCTTTTCTGCATTATCTATTCTTTTTAATTATTCTCCTTTCCTATTTTTTAAACTCTTTTAAGTGAAACTCCACCCAAAAAAACACTCCTTATCTTGACCTTTGACCTTACTTCAAAGATCTATACCCTAATCATTTTAGTGGAATAACTTATATTCTCATCCTTCTCATCAGGTGGGGAAAGACCCGAATAAGATATTTGAATTTGGAGTAAAGCAATCATAATAATTTTGTTTCCTATTTCCTTCGTGTTGATACAACCATGACACTCTCTTGAGGGTCCCATTTAAATGTACAAACAATTCAAGTTATTCATGGTGAATTCAATATTGATTTATGCAAAAAAAATCGATTTGAATTTGATATTTTATATTTCTTGATTTGAATTGTTTGAGAATTTAAATGAATTTAATAATAAATATATATTTTTATTTTATGTTATATATAAATTATATAATATATGAAATTCAATCATATAAGTAATTATTGATGTTGTATGAAAAAGTATGATACTTTAATTAAAATAATTAACTTTTACTAAGTGTAATTGTTGGTATTATATGATAATTGTATAAATATTTATTAATAGATTTAGCAATTACGAAAAACTTATATTATTAAGTAAAATGAGATTAAAAAATATATTTATGAAAGATAAAATTTTATATAATCAAATTTAGATGAAATGATAAACCATTGGAGTAAAGTTGTATAAACTTGTTTGGACTCATATTTATTAAAAATTTGAATTCAAATTTAAATATTCTAAGTTTGATGAAAAATTATGACTTAATAACATACTATTCAAATAAACTTGTGTTTAAATTAGGCTCAAATTTAAGTTTAAAATATTTAAATTTAATGATATTTTGCTTGAGTTTGAACTTATTTATTTTTAGCAAGTTTGCAAATTTGAACACATAAATATTTGACTTGACACGATTTGTTTGCACCTTTAACTCCATTCTACCCATATCTATGGATTAGGAGCTTTTTGGATTTTAGACAAAAAGCAATATATGCAAATGTTTTATCTAATCTATTAACTATTACATGACAAGGTTTATGGTTGGTTTGGAAAAAAAGGAAATGAAAGGAAAGATTTATATTTTTCAATTTAGATTATTTTTAAGAAAAAATCATCTATTTTTATATTTTTCTTTTAGTTAAACAAACAAGTAGTCAGTTTAGTTGCTACATAGTATGGAATTAAATTTTTTTGGCATGATGCTTCTATTTGATGCATAAATTGGTTAAGCTCATACGATGTTATAAATGTACAATTGAAGTTACGGCTTTGTTTAATTTTTGAAAGATAATTTTTGTAGAAAATTTTTATTTTTTTATATAAATGAAATAATGACATGTAACTTATACTTTCTATTTAAAAAAATGAATCCTAGAGTTATGATAATGCAGAAAAATAATTTTCTCTTTGAAAAATAGAAAATTATCTTCTACTAAACTTATTACATTTATCATTAAATATATCAATCATTTTTTCCATTTTAATAGTTTATAATTATATTCTTATAAAAATTTTTTTTCATAAAAATAAATAGGGTTTGCGCATTTTTAACCTAAAACACTCCTAACAATAAAATGTTAAAGTGATATTATCAAAGTGGATAGTATAAGTACACTCTAGGGTGTGGGTAAGGGATTATATCTATTTATAAGCTAGAATCTACATGCGTATTAGTATGATTATGGGTTCGTAATGTGTAGATCTTTAGAGCCTCACCTTTCTAGCGTGATTCCTACCTAATAGTTGAAAGTCATATATCTTGGCAATTATTTGGGCTTAAAAGTGTGACTTTCTATTAGAGTGGGAATAATCTTCTTATGTGGATTGAAAACTTCTAGTTGTCATATTAGACCTTTTGCTAATATTGAGTTTGTATTGAGAGGCAAGATGTCCATTCAATTATATTATATTCATATGAAATATTGATGTCATTTGCCCCTTCCATCTTTTAATCATATCTTTTCATGTTTAAGGCATTTATTTCTGTCTGTTAATGAATGTCGTAGTTTTAAAGTAGATTTAGGCTATTCTTTTATTTTCTTTCATAATTGTTGATGTCTTTTCTACATATGGATAGTGCTTTTTCTTCCTTCTAAAAGGTTGTTGTCTTCTATCTTTTATTATTTACAACTTTGTTCAATTCCATAACATTTTCCTAAGTCCTTCTAAGCTTATCTCCAATATTAAGGCATTCTTTTGTCAAATCATTGGTAGTCATTGGCTTTACTCTTTCCTCTAACAACTTGCATATGGTGGTTGTAGTTTTACCAATTTTCTCATATACCTTTTTAGTGAGTTCTTATCGTACTTTATTGGTTTTCCATTATCCATTAGTTTTTTGCTTTTCCTATGACCTCTTATTTTGAAATGCATTAGCCTCCCTTCTTTTTTTTCTTTTTTAGTGATTGACTTGATTTTATTGATCTAAGTGATTTGAATGGTTGTGAGACTTCATCTTTATCATTGTCAAATTTTAATTTTGAAAACTTCTATAAATGTTATTGCATAAATCTTATTACTATCGTTATAATCATTAATTAAAGGAACTTGGTGGAATGGATAAGGCATGCTAGGTCTATGAGAATTATTCAATGTTTAATTGAATTAACTTTGAGGTCTAAAACTAGATGGCTTTAAGCAAATGGATAAATTAGAAATTTCTTGATTTAGTCAGTGACATGTGCTACTCGAATGAGTTCGAATGTAAGTTGATTCGCTTAATTGCTTGTTAGGATGACAAGTAAGTGTGTAGTTATAACTTAGAGTCTTTCTTTATATTCTATGATGAGTATTTGATAAGGTTAGGACTAGCATTTCCTTTTACACCATTCTAACAAGTACTTCAAGGTTTGAATGTCTTCCTAACATAGTTGACTTTGAATGCTTAAGTTTTTATGATTTGCTTTGAGATTATATCATAAAAGCTTGGATATAGTCCAACCTAGACATATTCTTTTTTCTTTTTTTTCATTTTCTGATAAAAAAATTTAAGGGATGGGATTTTTTTTCTAGAGGCCTAGAAAAATTATTCTCTCAAAATTAGAATCCAATTTTAAGTATTGGAAAAATCTATTTTCAAGAAAAGTGTGGCATAAAAGGTATGTCCTTTTTGGTTTGCTGATAACACACTCTTATCCATCCCATCCACTAAGAAGAATGAACAAAGCCACTTAAAATTCATTATTTGGACTTATATTTAGTTGTTGATCAAGAATTGATTGTTCGCTAGCTAAGCTTTAAATTGTTGGTTGCTTAAATGATTCTAAGTATGTTTTACTATAAACTATTATTTATGTTGTTATTGTAGGCTTGTTAACTTTATTTTGTTTAAACAAATATTTGACTTGGAGATGAGAAGTTTACTAAAGAGATGGTACTTGTAGATCAATCTCATTTTTAGTGCTTAAAGAAAAACATTCAAAAAGGAAAACACTTACCTTGAAAGGTGTTGAAAGCTCCCTTAAAGCCTCTTTTTCAAGTAAGGAAAAAGACAAGAAAAAAATCATAGAACTTGTAATAATGTTAAATCCTATACCTAATTCTCTAGCACTTGGACTTCGTGACTTGAATGTCTTAAGCACCAGGGTAATGGATATCCTTTCAAATAACTCTTCCCTTAATTAATATTGTAAGAAGAAAAAGGTATTTGCTTAAATAGAATCATTAGGGAATCTTATTGGTAAGGTGCAAATGGATATAGGAAGTTCCTTGTATTTTTTCCATTATTTTAGCAAGTTTATAGTTAGTGATCATTTAAAAGACTTTGTTCTTAATGTAGAGCTAACTTTGAAGAACTTCAATACTTTCTAGCTAAGAAATGTGGATTTGGCTCTCTATGTTATTAACTAGATGTTATTGTGGAAGGATATGAACAGTATGTCTATTGCTAATTAGATGAGTAGAGTAAAATTTAGTTAAAAGGTTGTCAATGACCTAGGTCACAAATTTTTGAATGTGTTATCATTGATACCTATTCTTTCAACCTAGGAGAAAATGTTTGCCAAATTTAAGGGAACTAGTTTCAAGATAACAACTAACTTGTAAGGGTGGTTGGGTCAAGTCTTTGGTGAATTATAGGTTTGCTAAGAGAATTTAAAGGATACTAAGGTGAAAACATCTAAGACGAAGAAGGAGATTAAGACACTTTATGAGTGAAAAACACAGCTAGAGTATTTGTTTAAAGGGTTAAAATTAGAGAAGGAAAAGATTGAGGAAGATGTGAGGAAGAGAGATAGCAAGATACTTTCCTTGAAGATCTAGTTGGTTACTTAGGACAAAGAATTTCAAAAATCCCAATCTACTCAAGATAAACTTTAAAAGAAATTTGATAATTCTAAAGCACTTGTTTATGATATGTATCTAAAAGGATTTGCGAAAGCCAAGGCCCAAGTATCTTATTTAAATTTTGATATGCTAATTGACTATTGTAAATTATCAACTGAGCTAAAGCTTATTCTAAATGTTTTTACAGACTAGTAAAGTCATTGCAGGCCTTTATATGGGTGGGTGGTTTGAAAGCACAAGATAATGGTGCATTCATAGTTTCTTGGGTGAATAGATAAAGTTGATCAATAACAAGATCTTGATTTTGGTTGAAAATATTAGAATTATTTAGATCATATTGTTTATAGGGGTGATTACCTAGACAATTAGAAGTATCAATGGTAATCAAGTAAAGTAAACACTTTTTGTTTTAATATAAAATAGGTTTATGGATAATTGAATGGTAAAGAATAGTGGTATTTGACTAGAGGTAGAGGTTGTAAAAACAAGGGGAATTTGTACAAATGATGATGAGTTAGTCAAAGGTACCAAAATATAATTAAGGTGGTGGTTACCTTGATTATTTTAAAGTGTTTTGACATATTTGCATAAGAGTTCAAGTTTGGTTTTGCAACTTCTGTGCCATCTCTACTAAAAAATCACATTTGATCTTCACCTCTATTTGTAAGCCTCTTATTGCATTCATTCCACATGAGTCTTTCCACCTAAAGTTTCAATGAATTATTAAATAATCTTGCCTTGCTCATGATATAGGGTCATAAAAATGTTATATCATCGAGACATAGTGGTGTCAATGCCATAAATGGTGCCAATAACAATAAAGTGGTGTAAATGCCATAAATAATACCAATAATAATAAATAATCAAAATGATATTATCAAAATGGATAGTATTCTAGCGTATAGGTAAGGGTTTATCCTTATTTAAAGGCTAATCTACATACATATTGGTGTGGTTGCAAGTCTTTATAGTGTAAATTTTGAAAGGATTACCTTTTTAGCATGATTTTTAATTAATAGCTGAAAGTTGCTTGTCTTAATGGTAAGGTTATTAAATAGGTCGGCTTATGTGGATATAGGCTAATTCACAATAGGTTGGGTTTATAATGGGTTAATTCATATTACTTGTGTCTAAAATGGATTTAATTTTAAGAAGCCTAAACACACCAAAACTTATGATAGATATAACTCAGTCCTTGGGTTTTAATTGAAAGTTTATGGATATAGGCTAGTTTGTCACAACCCTAGTCTACAATGGGCCAATTCATATTACTTGTATTCAAAAATAGATTCGATTTTTAAAGTCTAAACTTGTGAAAATGGGTTACAGGTCATGGGTTGACCTGTGGATTGTAACTTATTTTACACCCTTACTTAACGATCATTTGATCTTAAAAGTGGGAATTTCTATCCAAGTAGAGGTAGTCTTTTGTGTAGAATGGAGGTTTCTAGGTGTTATATGTTCAAATAGGGTGCTTAACCCATTTTTTCTAAGCAGATTTAACTATTTTGGGTGGATTAATAGGTTTAACATGAGGTATGATATTACGTTTTTTGTTGATGTCAAGCCTATATTGAGGCATAAGATGTCCATTTAGTTGTATTTGTTCATTTCGGCATATTGATGTTAACTCCTATTTTAAATAATTCAATGCTCTAGTTCTAAGTAAGCTTGTATTTTAGAACTTGCTTATATCAAGCAATATCATGTACAAAAATCATTTTTCACAATAAAAATAATTAAAATAGTTGCATTTAAGTTAATTATGTGAACATTATTTTAAGCATCATCAAGTAGTTTATTTATAATATGTGAAGGAGGAATGACTAACTTTTTGGAACCATAAATAGGAAAGACAAAAAGAGTATAGCTATTGAACAAACTTGTTTAATCCATCTACAAATTAGTCCACATAGATTAATCATAAACAAATTGAACTAAATCTGATCCGCAAAAATTATGAACTCCTTAAATGGGAGTTTAAGTATTAATGTGTACAAATTATGGACTTATAGATTAGGTTTGCAAATTTTTTTATTTAAAAAATAATTTAAGGCTTTTAAAATAATTTTAATATAAATATAAAATAATAATTTTGAATTTAAACATCACATTTAATGTATTTTTAATCTACATCAATAATTTAAGATTAAATAAAGTATAATAAAAATTTGTTAGCCTTCATATTATTAATTTAAAAATAAAACCATTGACATAGAATTAATTTACTTAAGTTGGGTTGAGTTGAAAGATTAAAAAAATCAGTTTGAAAGTAAGCATTGAATTGATTTGATAAAGAATTAAGTAATGTGTTAGCTTAGTTTGAAAGTAAAAATAGAAGAAGGAAAAAAAAAATACAAGCCCATTTACAAACAATTTTGATAGATTGAATCGCTTTGAATTCACATTTAAACGAACTCATATTTTGTAGATTCTAATTTACTTTTTTTTGCAAATCGATTCATGGACTTGTATACATGTACATTTTAACGACTCTATAATAAAGGTAGCACATGTTGGATTTGATCCGCTAAACCAATGAGTACGACATCCTCCCGATTGTATTTGCATGTATCAATAATACAAGGTTGGACAAGTTGAGCTAAGCTCTCAAAGATTATAAATAAAATGAGACATAATATTTAATACTTACTTTATAGTTTATAGAGGATTTTTCAAATTTTATAATTATGATTATCAGTTTTTAATTTTTATTTTTATTATAATTATTTATCTTTTTATCACTTATAATATTAAAATGAATAAAAAATATTAAAATAAATTATTAAAATTTATATTAATAATATTAAATACATCATTCCTTTTCAATTCTATTATTTCTTTCCGCCGTTTAGTTCAATATTATGAGTGAAAAGGATTAATAATTATAACAAATATAACAATAAGAAATTAATAATATTAATTATAAATTTTGAAGAAAAAATAATCACCATATTTATAAAGAAAAAATTAACAATTGTATTTACTCTTATAAATAACATAATAAATAAAAATTATAAGATAAAATTAACAACAATCTGATACATATATAGTTCAAAGTATATAAGTCAATAATTAAAGGATATTGACATGAAATTAAATTCGAATGGATCACATCAAATGAAAAATACCTTGGATAAAAAAATTATCATATCTACATGCCAGCCATTGTACTTAAGAGAAAATTTTATTATAGGTAAAACACAGATGGTGATTGATGAAGTTGAATTTTTATTTATGGTATTGTTTTTATGACATTTATAATGTGAGTTACGATGTGAGCAAGACTTCAATCATATAAGAGTAGTCTAAATTATATAATATGTAATACAAAACATAATTAGCACGTATAAATCATCGATGCAACCACGTATTGTCGAAATATGTGGACAGCACCTCTAATTAATATGAATCTTTCACTCTTACCCTTAGATCCTTATTCACAAGAAAACGAACATAATGATGGAAAGAGGGAAAACGTTTCTCCAATAATTCTTGAGAGAAAAAAAAAGGGACCATCTGCCCAATGTCTAAGGAATGTTTTAAAAGAAATTATCAAAATTAGGGGAACAGTGAGAAAAAGAAAACTTCAAAGGAAAATGGATGGCTGTAAATTTACAGCCCTTTCAAAATCAAAAATTTTTTTATTCTTTATTTTTCCACTTGTTTAAATTTTAAATTTTTCTTTTTTTTTAATCCATTCAAACAAAGAGAAAATGAAAATAAAAATGACTTGAACTCAATATAAGTTTTATTTCATACAAGTAGCAATTAAATTAATTGATAACTAATAAATTAGGTAGTAGCTAATAGTTGATAAACTAATTAATTATGTAATAAATAGTTTCTAAAATTAATTGAATTAGTTGAAATTATAAAATAATACAAAAATATATATTAATAGAAATAGGTATATAAATTAAAATAATTCATATTTATCTAAAAAAATATATTAGATTAATGCAATTAATATGTTTAAAATAAAAATATTATATTTTATAAATTTACATAATTATTTACTTACATAATTTTTATTTTATAATTATTTATAACAAAATTATAATTACTTAAAATATAATTAATTAATTATATTTTATAACATTACATATTTATTTATTTTTATATATTTATAATTTAGAATGAGGATGTAATTATAACTCAATTTTTTAAAAAATTTAAATTTATATCATAAAAGGCATGAGTTATAAATTAATAAAATAATAAGAATATATTTGAAAAAAAATTGAAGAGATAATAATTTATAAATTATAAATTACTCAAATTAATTTACTAAATTAGAACTTATTTTTTTAATAAACTCATGTGTGACATATCTTTATAATTAATTTAGAACTTATTGATTAGCTTAATAAATTATCAATTAATTTATTTATTGCACTGGGCCATAAATTATTTACCCGCTTATTTAGTAAGAGAATATGCATTTTTTTATTATATTTATCATTTTTATAATAAAACAATAACTTTTTAGACCTTCATTTCTGGTACGAATTTTTTTCTCTTGAAGTCTCACTAAAGTCATAAGGATGAATAATATTTCATACTTCTCCCAAATATGCGAAGAGTCATTTTATTTTACGTAATAAAAATGATCATAATGTAAAATATTTATAAAAAAATGGTGTAATTAACATTTTCCAAAAAAAATTTGAGCAATTCTACCAAAAAAACCATTTTTAACAGTGTTATGCAAATTTGCAGGCAGATAATGAAATTATACGTGGGGGCTAATGAAAAATAGACCTTTATTAAAGGAACAATGAATAAAATTTATTCACTAATAATTTCAGCTAACCTTTTTTTTAAATAATTTTTGAAAAAAATGTTTTTTATATATAAACAAAGAAATATCGCATGCCATATAATGTGATTAGAAAATCAATTTTTAGGATTATGATAGCAAAATTATTTTTTACCGAATTCATATATTTAATATAAAATATATTACCTATTTTTTAATATTTTAATACTTATAAAAGATATTTTCTCTCAGGATAATTAGGAGGAGAAAAAAAGAAAGGATGCAATGAATGGCCTTTCTACCTCGGTTCCTGTCTCACTTCTGGAATCGAGCGCTAGATGAAATTTCAACAGCAGATTCCCAGTGCTGCGAAGGAGAAACAAATAGAGAATTCGTCGAGAAGACTTGGCGTTCTTGCCTCTGATTGTAACCTCTCTTACATCTGCCACTTCCTTCGATGCAATCTCTCTTACCTCTGCTAGTTCCCTCAATGTTGTCCCTCGCACCTCTGCTACTCCCGTCAGTGTCGCTCCAGAAAACCTCTTTCTTTGGATTCCCTGAAACATGCTGACTAGCAGAACCTGCAACAATTCCATGATTCTGCAGAATATGCGTCATCAAATCCTCATGCAACCTCAGAGTATACCTATTCATGTTCGCCCCGGGTTGAACCAGCGAATGACCCGTTGATTTGGACTTTGAAAACTTCCTGAATTTTCTAGATTTCGGGGAACGGTTCTACCTCATTGCAGGTTCATCCTCACTAATTAGAATCCTCTGTTCTTCGTTAACGTTTGACAACTCCGTTTGTTGCTCTGTTTCGCGGATTTCATCTCCACTGCTACCACTTTCCTGGTCCAACACGTCGTCGTTCAATTGAGTTGGCATAGAAATTTGTACTTCACCAGAGTCCGACTTCAGGTTAGCACGATAAACAGGACAAGTAACATGGGAAACCAACCATGCATCAATACATTCTGGGTGGAAAACGTGGTTGCATTTGGGCAGCAACCGAAGTGTGTCCATGTCATCGAACTCGCTCAAGCAAACCGCACATTCGAGTGCTCCTTTTCCGATTTTAAGGTCTTTGATGCTAGAATATACGAGGATCGGAAAGGTGTCGATGATTTCCTTTTCGATTCCCTGTGAACAAGAACAAGCCCAATCTCTGGGGGCGTCAGCAGGCGGGTGTTGTTCAGATACGAATGGCTGGAAACACAGGCGTAACAAGATAGAAGCGGCGCCCAAGAGCAACAAAACAAAAATGAGGCTTGCAGCTATGAGGACCATGGACGGATCCCAAATAAAGCGTTGTGAATCTTGTGAATGAATTGGTTGTGCAGGCGATTGTGTGACGGCGCCATAGGAAACTGATGGCAGCCGTAGGAATAAGAAGAGTAGGCGAGGCCATGTGAAGAAGATGAAGTGAGATTGCTTGAATCCCATCGTTTGAGTTGAAAATTTTTGATTTTTTTTCCCCTGAACTTATTCAACTTTGTGTCTGTGAACGAGGAAGAGAAGCTATAGAGTGCAATGTTTGGTGATGGCTGGTAGTAAGCGAGTGGATTTGACTGATAAATATGCACGCATTCTTTATATTTACATAAGGCTATTTATAGTTACTAATTTTGTTTTATTGGTAGAAATATCTAATTGGGTTTATGAAAGATACGATGAATCAGAAAGTAAGAAATCAACCTGAATCCATGGAAATAAATTATTTATAGAAGTAACAAAACTAACTTGGTCATAAAAAATTATTTATCAAATATTTAGAAATATTTTCAATCTTACCATAATTTCAATATTATTATTTTTTATATTTTGAGAAATAAAAAATTATTCCCTAAATTTTAAAAGCTCTTCAATCAACTTACTTATCAAAATATAAATAAAAATTATACTATAATTTCAATATTATGATAGGACTAACCAAATATTTATATCAAAAAAATTAATGAGGAAGATTAACTATTGATTTGTGTATATAATAGTCATAATTTAGGACAAGCAAAAAAAATAATCATAAACAAATTTGATTTTTGAGATCATTATATTTCGTAAGTTAAAAAAAAAAATCGGAAGAAGTTGATCAAATGAATTTGTTTCTATGAAAAGAATTTTATATGCCTAACTTTTTTTTAAACTATTTTATGATTTATTTGAATTACAAGCAAGTTGCACTAAATTTATATATTATATATTAGTAATGATATTTCTTATCTTCTATCATAATTTACCATATGTTAATTTACCATTTTTTTAATAAAAAGTTAATTTTTCATTTCTTCTCCAACTAAAAAATAAATTATGAAATAAAAAAATAATTTTCTTATATTTATTAATCATAAAAAATAAATAAAAAATATAAAATTATTGATTGCTCCTTTCATTTATCCCTCTAATATTAGATTAATTTTTAACAAAAATTTGAATTTAAATTTAAATATCTATCTATAATTAGAATTCACAACTACTTATTTATTTCATTATTATAAAAATCTTTCGAGATTATATTTATATTTTACTTTTTTTCTCTTTATCTTTATTCACCTCAAAATCATTATTTTAATTGAGATGATAGTTTTTATCTTCATTTTTATCTTCAATATTTGTAAATTCAAAATTATCTAATTATTTTATTCTCATAAAAATTATTTTATTTACATAAAAATTTCCACAAATTATATTCAAATTTTGTTTCTTTTCTTTCTTTACCTTCAATCACTTTAAAGTTATTATCTTCTCTGAGATGTTTTATCTTTATCTTCAATATTTGTGAGTATTCTCTTTTATTACTTTTGACCTTTTATAATTATTCAATCCAAAATTCCTATTATGTGAATTTATTTTTATAAATTTTTTACTTATTTTTTATACTATTATTATTAAAGTTTATTTTTTTTGTTATGAGTAGTTTATTCCATGAGATTTTTTCTTTTCAAGGAAAAATTTATAACTTAATTAGTTTTCATTAGCTTAATGAAATTTTTATGTGTAAAATTATAAAAGGCTACATTTTTTATATAGTTTATGTATTTTATTTCATTAAGTAAATTTTTTAACTATTTCATACTATTTAGAAAAAAAAATATAGTTTTGAAAAAAAATATAAAAAGAGAGAAACTACCATGTAAATATATGGAATATTAGTTATGAAATTTACAAATTTTTAGTTGATAATATATAGTATAGGTCATTTTTTATTATCTTAAATTTGTATGAAAATATTGAGATTAACAAATGTAACATTTTCTATTTTAAAATTTGAAAGTCATTTTATCTCTATTTTCATCTAATTTTATTTTAAATTTTTTCATTTTTATCTTTTTTTATTTTTATCTTCATCTCATTTTATATCTAATTTAAAATTTATAAACCTTTATTGATAATCCATTTTCTCTTTATTTTCATCTGAAAAAATTACCGTTTTACTTTTATAAATAAATGAACAATTTCACTTGCACTCATCTATAACTAAATATCTCAATAGTTTATTTTCATTTCGTGAATTTTTACTATAGTAATTGTAAATTTATTTTTTCATTTCATAATCTAATTAATTATTTCTTTTTTGTTATTATGTTCCTAAATAATTATATTGTTTCTCTCACCTTTTTTTTTCCCATTTGTGTTCTTAACATATTTTTTTAAACTTTGATTAAAGGGTAGATCAATTTTTCTTCTAATGATTCATTACCCACTACACACTTTTTATTTACTTTTTATTTTATATTTTTCATTATGAAAATTTTTTTATTATAATAAAACTTTTATATAATACTAAATATAAGTTAGTCATTGATGTTTTCCAACCAAAAGTTATTTCTCTTTTTCGTGCGAATTAAAAAATGTAAAATATTTAATATTAAAATATTAAATTTCAACGTACCTATACATCATAATTTGTGAATTTTAATTTATTATTTTTAAAAGTTTATTTTATGTTGTAATATGATAAATAAAAAATATATTATCATTACAGAAAATTCATTATTATCATAAATTATGATATTAAATAATAATAATAATTTTAAAAATAATATCTAATTAATATATTATTTGAATTCAAAACCAATTTTTCTAGTAAAGTAAATTTAAAATTGATTATTTATTTTGATGCAAAATGAATAAAGAGATATTTTTTCCTTCCTTAATTTTTTTTTCAAATTCTTTTATTTGATACTTTTTCTTTTAAATATCTTAGAGTTAGAAGAAATAATCTTTTTTTTAGAGTTGTTAACTATATATTAATTATTTTTTTATCTAATCCTCTTTATAAATGATTAATATAATTGTAATATTATATTATTAAAATAAATATTCATTTATAATATAAAATTACTACTTCTAAAAATTTATTTTATGATATAATGTGGTAAATAAAAAATATATTGATATCATAAAAAATTATTTTTATCATAAATTATATTATTAAATATTAATATTAATGATAATAATTATATTAAAAATAATATCTAACTAATACGATATTTGAATTCAAAATCAATTATTTACTTAAATATTGAGTAAAATTAATAGAGAAATAACTTTTTTCTTAAAGTTATTAGTTATATATTAATTAAAATTTTCTCTAATCCTCTATATAAATAATTAATATATAATTATAATATTATATTATTAAAATAAATATTCATCCATGCAATATACAAGTTACTAGTTAGTATAATCTAATCATTAATTACAAATTTGCATCTATTTTTATTATTATGGTGAATTATTATAATTATACAATAAAATTAAAATAAAAAACTGATACAAATTGTCATTAAAATTGAAACAAATGTTTTTTTTAAATGGTATTATAAAAAGCTCCTAAAACTCTAATGTTATGTTTAGAATAAATGAAGTTAGGGGAGAAAGAAATGGGGGAGAAGAAATTGAAGGGGAAATTTATCATTTCTACTATTTGGAAGAAGGGTTGAAAAGGGAAGGGAAATAAGTTCCAAGGAAAAAAGTGCATGGGCCCTACATAAAAAACTTCCCTTCATATTGGTTGGAGAAAATTGGGAAAAAAGTGATTTTTTTTTCATTTGCCATTGTTGCCCTTATCTAATCAGTGAGCTCTAACCTTCATTCTTGCCCATAGAAACCATAACCACCCAACACTGTTGGAAAATCGAAGGCCAGATCAAGTAAGCTCCTTTATACTTGCTTTCATTCTCTTGTCATTATTGTATTTTGCAGGTTAGTTGGAGCAATCGTGAAATGCAAAGTGGTATGAGCTCCATGGAGCTACCATGGACGATTGCACACAAATTAGTTGCCATTAACAGTGTTTGATAGTTCTAGATGCAGACAATTGTCCAAAGCACTCAAATCGCATTATTTTCAAGTGCGTCCGGAACTCGGAACTCGTCTCTGCCACATAAACCATCTTAGTCTGGGGCCCTTATTATTGAGTCCCTCATATCCAACCTAAACTGTGGTGACTTGGTTGTGTTGGATGCCTAACCTAAACGAAATATTTTAAATTTTTTATTTTCTTTCCCTTATAAAGTTAGAAGAGAATTTTTTTTAAATGTACTTGCAAATTTTTTAAGATTTTATTTCTCTTAATACATGGCACAAAATCGTACAAAAAAATTGTGTGAATCTGAACTGCATATTGCCTAATTTTGTAATATTGACCAACTTGGATTTACTGATAATTTTTGTGCTATGCTTTCTAATTTTTGGACTTCTAATTTCAGTATTAGGTAGTTATTTTTTCTAACCTTATAATTTGCATGCAAGAAAGCAAAATTCAAAAGATCATTTATATTATTAAATTAACTTATATGAATTATGTCTCCTCTGACTTTAATACTAAATAGAAATTTATTTGTATTAACAACCTTTATTAATATACAATATTAATAAATTTCAAGTGAGTTCAATAGTAAAAATAATTATAAAAATAGAAAATAAAAACATCATATTCTTCTCTTTATATAATGTTATATCAATACTTTTTAATTTTTAATAAAATTAATGACATTCATATAAATAATGGCAATGTGCATAAAAAGATAATTATAGGATGGATCAAATAAAAATACGAGAAATTTTTTTTATTACAAACTACAAATAGTGTAAAATTTAGTTAGAAATCTTAATTGAACATAAACTTTAAAACTAAGTAAAAAATTATAATATTAAAAAATATATTGCATTATTTGAAAACTTTGAAGGTTATTGTTTGACATAGCTTTCTCATTCTAATAGGTATTGTGGGAAGCTATCAATCCTAAGGTACAGAAAATTAAATTATTTAAAAAATTCTAATAGAGAAAAAATATATTGTGTTATATGAAAACCGTTCAATGTTGTTGTCTTATATAGGTTGCTTATATCAATAGGTATTGTGGAAAGCCACCAATCTAAGGATACATTTTGACAAGACCTACATCTATATAAATTTTTCAGTCAATTTGCATAAACCCTTACTCTCCTCAAAGGTATGTTTTTGGCAATTTTGTGTTCCCTTATGCATATACTTGTGGGTGTGCAGTTTAATAATGTGTGTTTTCCATTCTCTTTTTGTTAATAATCTTTCCCTAGTCCATATACTACAAAGTTGATTAGTATGTTTACATTTATGCATGTTTGTTGCTTGTACAATTCAAATAGCAACATTTAATATTGAAAAAAAATTTGTACTAAATTCTAAGTAATATTGTCATTCCATTTAAATATCAAAATTCTATGATTATTAATGTCTACTAGACTATATTTTATGTTTCAATGAATATTGATACTAATTTATGTGATGATTGGTACCTTTCACATATTCAATAGTTACAATTTAGAGGTATTTCACAAGTGACCATGGAAGATAACATAAATAATATATATAAAGAGAAGTTAGAATTAGACCATTTGCTTAATATTGATATGATGGAGGAATGAGATAAATTATGTTAAATATATGTGGTACAACTTATTTGCTACATTGGTTATTTTATGTATTTATTGCAATTGCAAGCAAATATTATGCATAGGCCCATTGATAGTGCGAGTGAAAGAAGAGATCAAATGCACTAATTGCTATTGCAAAACCTATTACAAGTAGATAAATATTGTGATGTGGTGCACATGAGTCCTCATACTTTTCTATGACTATATGAGAAGTTAAGAGTAATGGGCAGAGTGAGAGATTTCACTTATTCTATTATGGAGGAATAAATTGCTAAATTCCTGCATATCCTAGCACATAATGTAAAAAATAGAACTATGTCTTTGTTCTTCCATCAATCGGGAGAGATAGTTAGTTGTTATTTTCACAATATGGGTTATAGTATTTCTTAAGGATGAGTATCTTGCACAACCTTTGGATCGGAGGTTCCTTCATAAATACTCAATAACAATAGATTTTATTCTTATTTTGAGATAATATAATAAATTATGTAGGTTTTAGTACTTAGTTCATATAAATAGGTATGGGTGGGCAAAAAATTAGCAATCTATTAAATCCGACCGTTACAATCTGAAAAATGATAGGTGAAAGCTGATTCAAGGATACAGCCGAGGCGGTGACGAGTGTAAAATTGGGTGTTTCTCAAATTTCGGTCGATCTTGAATGCAAAAATACTTATCCAAAATAAGCCGAAATCCAACCGAAATCCTATAGAATACATCCCATTTCTTACATTATTGTACATGTTAGTCAAACAAATGGGTTTGTGATTGTAAAGTTATTCTCAAAAGAAGAATCTGAAAATTGAAAGAGCAAATAAGGAAGAATGCACATTGAAGATTGTGAAAAGGAAGTCTAGAAGTACGGTATTATTATTTCTCTTCTGGACGGGTCTTTCCAAATTCCAAGTATTATTGAGACAAAAATAACAATGTTTTGATTTACTACTTGAAACCCTTCTTTTTCTCTTTTGGCGACATAAAACCAACGAGTCGACAACTATTTCCTCATCCATTTTTGTTTCAACTCGTAACAAAAACATTACAAGACCCTCACCCTCCTCATCCTTTTGTTTTGAATCTTTTAATCCACCAACAAAGTAGTACCTACCGGTGATCTTCTCCATTCTGACCTCGACTCCAATAGCAATTGCAAATAAATTCCTTTATAGAGATTGCAAGCCAGTATCTCCATGGAGCAACGCTATGGATTTATGTCATCACCATAATGATAAGCTTCTTATATAGCTAAACTCAATGTGAGTTTTCATAGTTGATTAATTAGTCATTGGGTGCTTATTTGGTTGCTATGAAGAAGCATCTACTTATCTTATTTGACTATTAAGGAAGTGAAATTTTCATAAAGGACATAAACTTTATTCAATTAAGGCAAACCAACATAAACCGCATGATACGGTTAAACTCGACTGTGATATTTTGTTCGGTTAATTTTGGTTGATAAAAATATACTCATTTCTTGATTCAGTCGATGAACTAAAGTGTTTAAAATCGATCTAATTCGACCGATGCCCACTCTTATGAATAGGTTTAGTTGTAATATTGTGTAATCAAAATTTTGAAAAAATTAAATTATAGGGTTGTGTTAGAGCTCTAGATGGAACATATATACGAGTCAAAGTTCCAAAAAAAGATATCTCTTACTTTTAAGCAAGAAAAAATTATCCAACATTGAATGTATTAGCAATGTGTTCTTTTGATATAAAGTTTACTTATGTGTTGTCTAGTTGGGAGGGAACTACATCTAACTCTAGTGTTCTTAAGCATGCTTTAAGTAAGAGGAGGGATAAACTGAGAATTACAAAAGGTAAGTTTTATTGTTATTTGTCATGCACAATGAAAAGTCAAGAGTCATTCCTATAAGGTATTTCTCATTATTATGTTTTCTAATATATAACTATATTATTGTTGTAAATCTTAGGCAAATTTTATCTAGGAGATATAAGTTTTCCTCTAAAGGGGAAACTACTTACACCCTGTAGAGGTATGTGTTATCACTTGAAGGAGTACACAACACGTGGTCCTCAAGAGGTATGTTTCATTATTGTTTGTCATGCATAATGAAAAGTCAGAAGTCATTCCTATAAGGTGTTTCTCATTATGTTTGCTAACATATATCAATATTATTATTGTAAATCCTAGGCAAATTCTACCTAAAAGATATAGGTTTTCCTCTAAAAAGGAGACTTACACTCTATAGAGATGTGCATTATCACCTGAAAAAGAACACAACATGTGGTCCTTAAAATACAAAAGAAATATTTAACCGTCAACATGCATCATTGAGAAATGTAATAAAAAAGGCATTTAGGTTTTTAAAAAAGATATTTCCAATAATAGCTAGTGGTACAAAACCACAATTACTCTTTCAAGATCATGATGGACATTACTATTCCATGTTGTATATTGCATAACTTTCTAACGAATGTTAATCTTGATTCACAGTTAATTAATGGGGTGGACTATGAGCTACTAGATAGTAACATAGAAGATATAAGGGATTATGAATCACGGAATATTGAGAAAGATTATAGGCAGGGATTCATTTTGAGAGAAACCATAGTAGCTCATATGTGAAATAATTATGAGCAAAGCTTGTCATAGATCATGTTATTTATTCAACGAGTCTTTATACCTTATTGAATGATGCTAATGATTCTTGTACCACAAATGGGGTTGTAAATTATATTTTATGTTTGCTCCATATGAGTTGTATATTAAGGATTCTTGCACATCATTGTATACTATGAATTATATTTTGTGTATTTATTCACCATTATTATATATTATGAATTGTATTTTGTGTTGAGTATGTATGAGTTGTACGTTGTGTATTCTTGCATATCATTGTATATTATGTAAGCATTAAAGGTAATAGAATGTTTGAGTTGCATTGAACCTAGATATGACAATTATATGTGTAAGTTATTTGTGAATAAAAAAATTCATTGTCATGCATGTATTGCAAACTTATGTACAGTTTATACTATCAAATATTACTTGGTTGTATAATATTTTGCAAATTAAATTATGTCAAAAAATAAAAATTCCAATAGTAAGGGAGATACATCTTTTAGATATTTACTATAATGGACGTTCGATATGGATGATATGTTATTAGACTTATTATTAGAGGAGGCCTACAAAGGGAACCAACCAGATGGTATATTTACTTCTATGGCATATGCTGCTATGGTAATAGAGCTAAAGCAAATAATAGGTTCATTCTTCCAAAAGTAACATATTAAAAATCGGATGAAGATATTAAAGGATCATTTCAATGAGTTTTATAATGTATTCCACAAGTGGAGTGGAATTGCTTGGAATTTAACAACATAAATGTTTGAAGTTGAATAATAACATAAATGTTCAAAGTTGAATAATAACATAAATGTTCAAAGCTGAATAAGAAGTATAGAATAAGATTTGTAAGGTAAAGAATTTAGTATCATCGTCACATGCAAAATACCACATAATAGTTGCATAGTTGAATTTGTGGAATAAAATTCATCATTAGTTTAAGTCATGTACATAGATGACAATGTAATCATTCATTTGCATTCATATGAATCAACATGTAGACCTAGTGATAGTTTCTTATGACATGAATAAAAACATTCCCTATATGCACGATACCAATATTATTATATAATGATATAATTATATATGTGTATACAGGAGAAGCCTAAGGCTCATAAATGGAAGCATACTCTAATCCACAATTATGATAAGTTATTAGAGTTATTCGAAAGAGACAAGGCTACAGGTACATATACTGAAAGTTCAACAGATAAAATGAGGAGATAGAAGAATGAAAGGCTGGACTTGAATGATAACTTCGATATGATGTTAGATTCTAATGTTCATTGAAGAAGCGATACCCCCAACTATATAAGTAATGTTGACATATTTAGTCCTGAAGGCGCTCCTTCCAACCAATCCAACGAGTATCCTCCCTCAAATCAATTTCAAGGAACCTCATTATCAAGAGGTTCAAAGTGGAAGGCACCCCGTAATTGATTTAATCAAGAAAGGGTATGAAAATTTAAACATGAGGATTAACAATTTAACTGATGTTATAAGAAAAGTAGTTGAAAAGCATATCAAGATAGCTAAAAGAAGCCTTTCTATCCTTAAAAATAGTATACATTGTCATTACATTAAGGCAGAAGTATGAATAAAGTTAGAGAATATAAGAGTACTTCAGGAATTTCAATTGAAGTACTATAACTTCTTATGTGAAAATGAAAAGGCCAAGAAGTAATTTTTTGGGATTCCACTACATGTATGGTTATAGATGTTGTATTAACTTATGGCTAATGCAGGACTTCGTTAAGTCACCATTTGAGGTATGCACTGATACCTTCTTTTTGTTATAATAGTTATTATGATCAAGTGCTTACATATTATGAAGATTAAAATTGATCCTATTGTATTGCAAAATAATGAAGTGTTTGTGGTATGAGTAGATGGTGGTTTATACGCTTATTACAAGCTCACCTATGTAGAAGGACATTAGTCTAAGGCATTTTTCTGGGCATGGGAAGATTAAAACATTTGTTATCATATGAGTGCAATATGACAAAAATCTTCTATATCTCTCTCATTATGTCTCTACCCACAAATGAATGTGAAGCCTAAACTAATTAAGTTATTAATAGACTCATGTCTTGTGACATTATGTATCAAGTATTGAACATGTATTTGTCCTTTATGAATGTGCTAGTTGTTATCACTATATCTTTGCAATTGGTTGTGATCACTATAAAAGAAACGTCTTATTATAATAAATGCTTAATGAATTTGCTTTGATGCACAATTATTGAATGCACCAACATTAACCATTGCTTCTCAAAAGGCAAAGACTGAGGTTGCTCAAGTTGAAACTAAAATGAATTATTACAATGGGATGAATAGTGATTTGGAAGTAAAATTAGGATGTAATATTCTTTACCCTATATATAAATAGGCCCTGTATTAATCGAGTGAAGTGAACCTCATTTATGATTATATTGTACATAAGGATGTGAGCCCTGAATGATGAATTGTATCTACCTGAACAAATTGCTTGTACTTCTTTATAATTTAAGGTATTTTTATTTAGTTTTGATAAGTAGATGATGGATCTACATGACTAATTCTTAAGTAACATTTTGGGTTCATAGGTGCCTTTTATACAAGGATACAATTTTTTTATCTATTACCTATTTATTTAGAAGGATTCCACTTATTATTAGATCATATTGAATAACAGAGTCAATTATTCCATAGAAGCTTGGTCATAGCAATTTTAGTTAATAATTATTTAATTAAATAATGATGGCATTAAAGCTAATTTTTCTTCTCTTACTAAATTGCAATGAGATAACTAAATAATAAATGTCATTTCTTATGAAGTGACTTCAATTGAACTTACATTCACTTCATTTAATTTTTATGAAAATTTTAGATTACAAAAATATTTTATAAGAGAATACTTCATTTTAGAAATATCGTATGAATATTTTTTGTAGATATTTTTTAGAAAAATTATGATATTTTTTTCCAAATATTTTATTTTAGAAATATTTAAATATTTTTTTGAAATCTTTTTTTTGGGTAAAAAATTTACTATCTCTATTCTTTTATATATAAGGGTATTATGATCAATTTACCTAATTATAATTTCTTTCTCCTCCATTTTCTTCCTTTTCAAATAAGAGAAACAATTTCTTCTCCAATTTTTTTCTCTCTCTCATTTTCTCTAATTTCAAATAATATAAAAGAAATTCATTTCTCCTTCCACTTTTCCTTAATCCAAACAAAGGGTAAAGGTCTATTTGGCAAACCCAATAAGAAGAGCATAATTGTATAATTAATTACAATTAGTTAAGGAACTGATGTTTAGTGCCAAAGCATAATAGGATAATAATATTTGGTCAATGCTTTTTATCAGGTTCCGTTGAATAAATTTACCTTTCCATCAAGGGAAGGGTATGATTTGATAGCATTTTATTTGCATTGCCTTCCCATTATGCCCCTTATTTCATTGTGTGTAATGGCAGCTCAATAACAAGTCTTTCAAGTCCTTTCCATTGTTCTAAGATCTTTCACAAAATTCTCAACTATTTAATCATTGCTAATATGTCTACCATCAACACCCTACAAGTAGACTTTATTGAACAGAAAATATAAAGAAGATTTATCAAATTTTAAATTATGAAAAAAGGAGATAAGAAGGGTTTTGTGAGAAAGAGAATGAAGAAGAGATTTTTGGGAAAGAGAAAAATGTGGCTAGAAGAAGAAGAAAGGAAAGGAAAAAAATTAAAAAAAAATGTAAAAGAAAAAATAAAGAAGTTTGTGAGAATGATAGGTGTGGCATCCCTGCCATGGGAAAGGAGGAAGAAAAAGAAAGGTGAAATAAGGATAACTTTATTTTTCATAAATATTTTTCAAGCCAAGACTTCAATAGAAATACAGCTGATTGTGTTACCAATAGCAAGATTATCCAATGACTCAAAATTTTCACATGATTAGAAAGGAGTTTTGAAAATTAAAAATTAACCCCAACAATTTTTTTAAATTAAAAAATTCATTTTTATTCTTCTTTTTCTTAAATCTCAGTTGTATATCTTTTTTATAAAATTAAAATTAAAAAGTTCTTTTATGTTACACATATTTTTTATTTATTATTTTTAATTTTTGGTTTGACTATATTTATAATACTGATAGATAATATATATATTTTAATATTTTTTAAATTTTATATAAAGGACTTATTGAGCTTCATATTTTTAAGTTAATTTATTATAATTTTTTTACTATTTTGTTATATATAGTTATACATACATCTCAATATGTACACACAAACATATATGTGTGCTTGTATATATGTATGCTAATGAATTATTTTATTATCTTAGGATAAATCTTTAATATATATATATATATATATCATATTTTTTAAAAGATACTATTGTTGAGTGGAATTTTAATCTAATTATATACTTCAAATGCATCTAGGACAAATTTATTATTTTTTTAATATTCAAGAGTATTTTAATTAAATTAATTATTTTTAAAATCTACACATTCTTGTATAACATGTCAATAAATGAAAGATATAATAATTTTGTACAAGCATTAATTTTATATAGTAATAGACTAAATATAATATAGTATAATACTTTATTTTATACAATATCATACTATAGAATTTAATTATCCTTATATTATGCTATTTGATGTCCTAAACAAGGCCAATAAGTTACTTTATATAACATTGAAATTATTTTTGAAAAAAATAACAAAATAAATTTAACATGACATAATATTGTAATTCTTATTTAAAAAAATTATAAAGAATCACATAATTTAATAAAATGATAAATTAAGTTAATAATAAATATTAATTCTATTTTTTGTATTGTTTAAGAGGTAATTTTTAAATTTTTAAAATTATAATGAGAAAAATTTAATTGCCACTCCAAAATTGAATATGGTATTTCACATTCTTCCATTTAAAATAACATATAAATTAAGTGGAATCAAATGTAATCATAAATGCAAGTGAATAAAATGTAATTTATATGTAAGATAACACTAATAAAGTTAGAACGAAAAATTGACGTTTACTTATTTTTTAGCAAAGGAAAAAGGGAAAAGGAAGAACCAATTAGAGACATGCTCACTCAACTTACAAATAGATAGATAGACATATAAAATGGATTTGAAGCCCAAAAACTTTGTAGCTTATATCACAAGGTGATTGTGAGTAATTTGTATACAGTTCCACTTAACATGCATGCTTATGCAAGCAAGCTTGTGTGATTGCAAGCTTTCATGAGTAAGCTTGCGCTTACCAATGAATCTTTTTTTTAAAAAAATTTCAAGTATTTTATAAATTTTTAATTGAAATAATTGTAATGTTTAATAATTTAATATAATTTTTTTATCTTTACTTGACTAACTTATTATACAAATTAAAAAAATTCTAATTATTCAATTGCAATTTATAAAAAAAATTAATATTTTTAAATCCAACCTAATTTTATGTTTTTTAAAAAAATTTGTACCCTTCTATTACATTTAGAATTTTATCACCATTATATATATATATATATATATATATATATATATATATATATATATAATTACTTTTACAATAACAATAATAATAACAAAACCTTATCCCATTAAATGAAATCAATTATATAGATTGCATAACGCCATTTGACTCTATTAACAATTAAATTTCAGTAATATTATTTATAAAAAAAAAATTTTTTATAACTTCTTCCAATATTCTTTTTTACCTTTCTTTATACTAATGGTATTATTATTTTTATTAAAAAGAAAGAAAGAAAGGGCCCATCTACAAGTACCCACAAACTCAACCATTTTTGCCTACAAAATATAAATACTCAAGCAAGTAAACCTATACAAACTTAATCCATTTAGCCCACCCCACTCTACGTTACACCTCCGATAGCCAGGCTCCATAATAAAGCAAAGATGTGAGCGACGCTACTTCAATATACAAGAACTCGTGGCTCGTTAGTAAAGCTAAGGTATGAGCGATCGTCGCAAGGTGACTGTCGCTAGCATTGCTCAATCAACTTTGTATTAATAGGTTAGACCTTCGAGACAAGATCACGACGGAAGGTTCTATTTGATAAGTGCAACTGATTACAGTACCAGCATCTGAAAGCTACAAATTAGGTACCAAATAGGCATTACTAAAGGCTGAACCTCTCGTGCAAAAATGATGTATTACAAATTAAATCATATTCCAAAAATTTCAGTGCTCAAAATAACATGCAGCAACAAGCCGTCCGTCTTCTTTTCTTTTCCCGTTTTTTTGTTTTTTTTCCCTATGCCTTTCTGATTGACCTTTAATCATGTATTTCCTGTTTGGAACTTTGGATTTACAAAGTTACGAAGGAATGGCAAAAGGGCTGCAGTTAGAGTTATAAACCTTCTAGGTAGGACCAGGACCCATAGCACCAGCCCGAGCTCTTAACATTTCGGTTCTTCTACTTCTCTCCATCACTTCTACCAACCACTCTACACTTTCCCTAATCCCAATCCTGCAACCACATCACAAAAACAAGAATCTTTTGTTTAATTCTAATGTTTTGATATATACTTGCTTTCATTAAGAAAACATTATAAAGAATTTTTTTTTTCCCTTTCCAGATTACAAGATTAACCTTTTCCACTCACCCCTCGTATGCTGAAACAGCTTCAAACATGTAAAGTCGTCCATCCAGCTTTTTTAAATCTAGATAGCTAGCAAGTTCGTCAGCTGACACTGCTTCATTAAGATCCTGCAATTACAGAACTGCTACTTTAGTCCTGCGAAAGTATTTGTTAATACCCTTAATATCCTCTCTTCCAAAACCTAAGGAAGCCTATCCTTGATTCCTCAGTCCTCGGTACACTGACTGGATCTTCAACAAGGGGAATAAATAAGATACTCCAAACAAGTCAAATTCATACAGTTCATATATTTAAGTGTGATACATATACTAGATCGCAAAATTTGCTTAAAGGTACAAAGCATGTTGTGAGGTCATGTATGTGACTGAAAAGAGGTACTCTCACCTGCTTGTTTGCTAATATTAAAAGAGGAGCTCCTTGCAGATCCTCATGCCGAAGTGCTTTTTCTGTTAAACAAATCGGATTCATTGAAACATCAGGGTATTGAATTTTTTTCTCACATATTCAGAATCATTACATGTGGAAATTAACACCTAAAAGTGCTATATTTTCATGAACTCAAAAGTCTAATCTCACTAACCAAGTGCAGATTTTGAATCCTCAAAGCGGGACGGACAAGCTGCATCAATTACAAATATCACAGCATGTGCCTCTTCATAATATTTCTCCCAAATTGAGCGAAGGCCAGGCTGTAAAAGGAAACAAATTCTTTGCATAAATTTTTTTTTCATCTCTATTATTTTTGGCAGGAGTTATTAATTGGGAAAGACAAACAAACAGTAGCCAGGAGCTCATACAACCATTATATGAAAAAAAAAAAAACTATAGCAATAACTAGCCTAACTAACATACCAACTAATTCAAAGAAAGTAATTACACCATATGGGGAAAAAAATTTGATGTTTCCTAGTAATGCCCTTACCTGACCTCCCAAATCCCAGAACACAAGTTTTGTATTTGACACTTCTATACGGCCAATATTCAGTCCTACTGTTGGAACAATTCGATCAGGAGGAAGACCTTCTACGTTTGAGTACATTGACTTCAGTTTCTCCAGCAAAGTCTACAAATTCATGCAAGAAAAATGAAAAACAACACACAAGATAAGACCTAGTGATTTGAATATACAATGTTTAAAAGAAACATTACCGTTTTACCAGCCTTGTCAATTCCCAAAATGAGTACATGAAACTCTATCTTACTGCTTAGGTACTTCCAAAGTCCATAAAATAGTGAAAACATTGTTCTCTTGATTCAGCTTTCCTTGTAATATCTTGACCCCCAAACCTTCAACAACAGAAGAATTTGAAGTTCATGCTCTTGTGCTCATCAGTTTAAAATCTGAATATGAGATGAATGTTCAGCTTTCCTGTTCAAATAAAGGTTAGAAGCAAGCCATAATCCTTTTGATAAAAAAGAACACGAGTCGAAAAGTAGAAGGTGGGACAAATGTTGCTTGTTCCGGGCTAGATCGGACTTCATGTCCATTTAACTAAAATCATCATTACTCATTCAGCTTTAAATTGGCAAATTCCAAATAGACTTGCAAATGGAGATTACTCATTTTCATCCGTACCAAAAAGTGATTAGCTTAATTAGAATCAGTCTAACCCTCGATCCCAATATGCATTGCCCGATCTAATTTCATTCAACAGATGATTAGATCAAAGATGATCCACTTGGTTTTGGTGGCAGTTCTTTTGCGAACTTCCTAACCAACGCCAACAGCTTTAAATTCATAATACAGTCAAATATAAACAAACAGGATACACTGAATTTCAGTGAAACAGAAAAACTTTAAATCATATTAGATCACAGAGAAGCTCAGAACTAGATCTAAGGGCAAAATAAAGCGGAGAATACTTTGATCTCGAGTCAATTCAATCAATACAAAACTGACCCAAACAAAAAAATATATTTAGCGGAACACAGATGTTTTTAAAAACAATGATATCAATTGATCACACAAGTGACAAGAATAAAAAATATGCCTGATCTAGAAATGATTGAAATTTTATATGGACCCCGAAAATAGAAATATTAGCTTATATTACAGATTCGGAATCACAGTGAAACTCATCGAATTGAAAATGCAAAAGAGAAAATATTCTTACCCGAGAACTGGGCGTTCCTCTTCCTTTACGTGCTTCTTTGGTTGATTTGGATTGAATCCCACCTCATTTCCCAGGTCTCTGAACTCCTTATGTTATCAAGCCCCTCGTTTTGGTGTAAATTCAGCTTCCGACTTTGAAGCCTTTTAATAGTTTTTTTTGTTTTTTGGGAAAATACACGACACCTCCTTAAAGTGTAATCTTGTGGCACATAACCCCTAAACTTCTTAAAATTGCAAATAACTCCCTTAAATTTTGAACTAACTTGAAAACATTAATCTTTCAATTAAAAGAAACGGAGAACACCGTGTAAATTTCACGTAATCCCATTTATTTGGTTTAAAAGCAAAGCATTTCACCCTATTTTTATTTTTGCTTGTCATTTTTTGTTCTAAGCGTTGCTAATACATTGAAAATTGAATCTCTAAAACAATGGAAGTGATGACATTGCAATTGTGGATCTTATTGAAAATTTTGGTTGCACTTTTGATTTCTCCACATTTTAGATACATGTCAAGAATACTATTAATGACATATAAGTTTGAGGTAAATCCTAACTTTATTATAAAAACATGAGTTTGTTTCCCTTCTTTCATTGAGCATGCAATGGCTTTAGTAGCATTTGCCAAAGATATCTAATGCACCCACACTCCACTTTCATGCATTAAATTGAAGAGTCTCGATGTTTTGTGATTTTTATTACTCATTATGTACTTAATCATCTCAACTAATATCTTATTCATGACCTTATCATTTCTAACTTCAAATAACTAAATTTTAACTTCACCTACCTCTTTATTACTGCCAAGTTCATCTTCATTATTGCTTCTATTTTTATTTTTATCTTTATCTTTTCTTTAAATTTTCTTCCACTAACAATAAACTTAATAGATATGTGGGTGGTGATATGTCTAACTATGTCAAACTATATAGTAATTGAATTGCACCAATCTATATCATTTTTTTAAGCAAATCACAATTGTCATTCAATGAAACCAATACCAAAAAAGAATTTTGCAAAAGTACCAATATGTCATCAACACTAGCCAAAAGCCTAAGTAAATACCATACCATACCTTGGATTTGTTTGTCATTAACTTGCTATTTTTATATACTTCTCTTTTACAAGTCTTTGCATTATAGCCTACCATAATGCACTTGCTACAAGTAATGAGGTTATACTCATAATTAATATAGACAACCCACAAAAAATAAACAATGAAAAATAAATAGCAGTATAGACTTTGTGAAAGAGTAGACAAAACGTAATTTAAACCTAAAAAGCATATTACATAATAGATTTGTTGTGAGTGCGAGGATAGTCAAAAACTCTATTAAAATAGTCAAAATTTAGCAACAGCAATAAAATAAAGAACTCCCCACAATTACCATAAATTACAAGACCTGCAAAAGCAGTAAATATAAGAGCATAAATCATGATAGTCATACAAGTAAACAACTTCTAACAAGATTGCATTCATGAGAAGTTATAGAAAGGTATATATTGCACATAATACTTCTCTATCAAAGACAAATGACACTAACAGAAGTTACAAAAATGTATATAATAAAAACCAGAAGAGATTAAGGATAAAATTAATTTTAAAGCTCCCCGTGAACTTTTGTTCAATTTTATCCCATTGTTTTCACAGCCTTCCTTTTTGTAGTTCCTTTTTGCTCAATGGGGAAGCTTTGGCTTCCACAACAATGCAACGGACAAAAAAAAAAGCTTAAGCCACGTGTGAGTCATGTGGTCTTTATCATTATATTTCAAAGAAGGGCCAATTATTTCTTTTTTTTTTTTCTAAACTAGAGATGATTTGTTACATTTTAAAACCTTTGTCCTAAGTTGACAGTAAGGCCATATTTTTAAGGAAGTTTTATATATGTTTCCTTAAAATTTATGAGGTAAAATTCAATCTCTCTAAAACTTAAAGAGTATATTGAATTTTTTATCTTTTGTTGAGAGTATTATAGAGATTAATTTATATCTAAAATTTGAAGATAACGTGAGAAAAGAAACAAACAATTTATACTTTATGAGAAGCATTTCAAAATTATTGATCATTATTATGTAATTTGCTAATTATATATGATGATTTTGTACAATAATCTTTAAAAAATATTTCCAACCAGCTAAAAAACACAAATAAGGGCTACGGTTGACAAGTTTTAAATAAAATTAGTAATAAAAAATAGTCACCGAATAAATTGACAGCAGGTCTTTGACCATCAATTTGGCCAGCGAATCAACTCTGCCGCCCCCTCGAATATGAGTTTTATTTTTTCTAGGAATGATAAAGGGTAGTGTTGAGAAGCAAAAAATTCTCAATTGAGTGAAGGGATTGAGATGCTGAAAAATTCGATTTGTTGAGCATCTGGAGCAATTTGCAGCTTAACGAAAGGCGGCAAATCAGGTGCAGTAACTCACCTTCCTATTTGACATACATTTTGCAATCCTCATCGTTTATTTCCTGGATGACGAAAGAAAATGGAATCTCAGTTCTTATGCTCTATATATTTTTTGGAAAAGAAAAAGTTGCTAAAAGCCATATGGTGCGAATCGAATCTGTAAACTCAATTTTTCAGAATTTCATTGGTAATTAGGAACTTCTTCCTGAATGAATTATGACAAAAATCATGTGTAAATGTGCTATTGGGACGAGAAATTCACTTGAATTATTAATTTGAAGATATAATTCTGTACATCGTATCTGCGATGGATTTGTTGATATAGTTGGAGTGTTGTGGCTCTTCATCATTGCCTATGGAATTCAAGTGTTTCACATCTCAAACTGTATGGTGGATGCTTCCTATTTCTAGCACTTTTTTTTTTCCCTTGACAATCCTTTCTCCTTCAATTGATTGCATTATTTCAAAGGTTCATAGATCCTTTCCATGAAATAAAACTGTTTTCTCTATCCATTTTGCCAGAATGAGATATGCTCTGATGGTCTTTTTACTGCTAATATTTGCACAATATACCCCGGTCCACAAATCAGAAAGCTTTAAATTATTATTGAAGTATTGGGAAACTTGCTGGGGCTAATTTTTCATTGGTATTTATTGATGCCGAAAGTTAGGAGTCAATAATGATGTGAAAATTTTTATTGCAATAGAACAGTGTCATAGGTTCAGTAGGGTTAGACGTTCATCTTTGTTGTCAAATGCTATCTTCCTTGAGGGAACGGAATTAATGGGTATAGAAGATATCTTTCTGGCGGGCACTTCCTAATTCTTTTGTCATCACAAAATGAAGAATAATATTGAGGAACAAAGGACAAAGCCTGTTCCAAAGCGTTAAGTTGTAAAAAAAAGTGTCCTATATTAAGTTTAATGGCTGCTAAAGAGCCTATGAGCCTATTTCTTTATCGTAAAGGTTGTAGACAATGTTTCATTAATAGTTATTACTTGGCAAGTATTAATAATAGATGTACAGTTTTGCACGGATGTCTTATCTTGTGGCACCGTTACCCTAGTGCTTAATACTCAATGTTTTCTTGTTTATGGTGTTAATCGATCCTATTTTTATGGCTGGTCTTGAAGCATTTATCATGTCAGTCTCCTTGTAGGCAGGTCTGAACATTAGACTTAACTAGCTCTGATTACGCATTCTCTTGTTTTACATTTGGTTCTTTTGTGTCTTCTTCCCTTTGCATCTTCATCAGATTCTCAGTTCATGTTTTCTATCTTTCAATTTATGATTTGATTCACGTGGCTTTCATGTTCTTCACCTTGTTTCGTATGTTGTTTCTCTTTGGCTTTTGCATGCTCCTTGTACCCTAATCTCTTTCTTTTCTTTTTTAATTTTTAGTTTTTGTTTCAAAGTTTAAAGCTATACACATAAATGTATTATGTTTTACCCACCTGATCAAGCCAGATGGAGACTGCTTTGCTTAACTTTGGTGTTTGAAGAGCTCGTCCATCTAGCAAAATGAAGTAAATACAAGCTATCTCCATTTTATTGATGTGCTTATTTTTCTGCAAAGGAGACTTTTAAATTTGACTTAAGTTAGATGCTTCAGATGTATATAGTATACCCCATAATGACATAAAACTGAAAATTCCATTGATCTTTTTATTTGTAAGCTTTTCAAGTATTGGGCGCTTTGTGCTATTTGTAATTGCATTTTGCAATTTTTATCACATGACAGGGATCATGTCATATGGGATGAGGCTAATATTGGAGAAATTGAGGCAAACAAACACGTGAGGCAGAAAATTACTGAACCCAAGACTCCATTTCACCATATGATTGATGATGATGATGGTATCATTTAATTCACTTACTTTTCCTTGTACAGTGACCTTCACATATCAGATTATGCACATGTATGAATGTAATTATATATTGAAGTAATTGCTTACTTTATTTTGCACTGTTAAAAAAAAAAAGAAAAAGAAACATTTCAATACTTTTAACTTCAATATGTTGCTTTAGTCTCCTTGTACTGGTTCTGTGTTCGATTTAAGTTCACAAGTAAATTATTTTATTTAACTTTTCACCTGGATTCATTGTTAATAGTTTAAAGATAATTATCAAACACTTTTCATGAAGCTCAATGAAGATCTTTATCTTTTTTGTCTATATTCTTGGGCGCAATCTTGTAGCTTTTGTTTAAATATCATCTGAATAACCTAATTTCTGTAGGTTCTCTGTCCCTTGTTCGAGGATGTTTTGATAAATGTATTGATGATGATAACCAAACAATGCATGCAGAAGCAATGAGAAGTGCCTTGAATGATGTGGCTTCTTCTAGCAAAATGGGCACCAGTCAATCTGGTGGCTGGATGTCATCTGAGGATGAGGCAGATGCCATGAAGCAAGATGAAGAAGGTCTTATCCTATTACTTATCCGATTTTATTTAAAAGGTCTATTAATTATCTGGAGTTTAGATCTTCATTTGGTGGCTACTCTTCTTTAAGTTATGTCTAATACCATTTACATTTGCTTGTGCTTCTTATTAATCAGATTATCAGAATATTGGTTTTGGCTATCAGTTTTGGCTTTCATATCATTTATTATTTGTACTAAATCACTTTTATTGCAATTAGTTGGTTTCTACATGGAAGAAAAGATTGTAAGGTGAATTTAAACAATTTCATCTTGTATTTGATTTGAGCATTCAGTGTTGAGCAGAATGAAACCAAGTGCTATGATGGACTTGATGACAATAGCTGGGATAAGTTCTACATATCTTGTTTTGCAGTATCATAAACAGTGTGGCAGTCGTTAGTTGCTGCTATCCAAATTTTAAAATATTCCTGAAACTCTGCATAATGTTTAGCAATAATGGGTTAATTGTAAGTCGTCAATCATAAAACTGTTTATATGAAATGATTGCATTTCTATTCTAATTTGAATTTTTCTCCCGGATTGGAAATGTTATCAAATTCTGAAACAGATAAGAGAGTGAGTTTTCAAGAGCACAGAAAGGCTCATTACGATGAATTTCTTAAAGTCAAAGAGCTTCGACGGAAGGGTTCTTTTATGGAAGATGAAAGTGATGAGTGTAATCATGTGGAGCTTGATAAGGAGGATGATAAACCTGACTCAACATCTCCATTGAGTGCTAGTAGGGAAGAGGACATGGAGGACAAAAAGTCTTCTCCACCTTCGACTAATGGTTCTTAGACAGTGGTCTGCGAATACTTAAAAACCCAGTGTTATTTCTTTATCCTACTCAGTTGTATTTCTTGGATTGTCTGTGTGTAAATAGCCTTTTCCCACGCCCATTATGATCATGCGCATGTACATTCGTAATCTGGCAAATATGATTCTGTTGGGAATCATTCACAGAGCCTGAAGACAAGCTTTAATGGGAAAAAATTGTGAGATGATTGATCAAGGCATTACTGGCATGGCCTTTGATGATTGCGGATAAGGGTGCTTGAATGGACACGTTGAAATTGGAATAATAGTAGTACATGCGTTCTGACGCTAAGTTTGCTTCCTATCTTACCCGTAAGTAATCATTTAAGTTGTCACAGGTAGTCGTAACCCATAGAAAAATCTTTGGTTACTATGGGTCCGAATGTATTTTTAGAGATAATTTTTGTGGGAAAATTTCTTTTGCTTATATAAAAATGAAAAAATATCATGTATTTCTTTATTTTGTGATTAAAGAAAAAATCTAAAATTATATGAAGAAAGGATTATAATTGTCTTTTTAAAAAAGAAGTTACTTTTCTTTTTTAAAAAATTATTTTTTAAATTTATTATATTTAATATTAAATATATCAATAATTTTTATTATTTTAATAATTTATAATTAGATAATATTTATGATTTATTAATAATATTAATTTATTGATGCATTAAGAAGAATATTATTCAGAGGCAGATTTTGGGTCGGTAAGGGGGGGGGACTAATTTGGTAACGTGGAACAAGAAATCCGTTTAAGGTGGCATGCCAGCGTCCCCAGAACATCTTACGTGTTTGTATATTTTTAATTTAAAAGTCAACTGTACTGGGTTGATTCTCGGTTCATCTCTAAAATATCTGTTGTGTATCTAAAATATCTGTTGTAATATCTGAGTAAAACACAACAGATATTTTACAGATATTTTGGACCTCTCCATCGGCTTCTTTCATTTTAATTTTCATGTAAAATCCTAATACAGTTGTTTTCTTTGACTTGACTTGTGTACCAATTTTATCAATCAATATCAATATTTCAGGCAAAGTTACCATGAGTAAAATCGAAGCTTATTATAATAAGGAAAGTTAAAAAGAGGAAAAGGGACTTGATGGCCAACCTAATCTGCCCCCCCCACCCTTTCTCCCTTAAAACCTGAAGCCCGGCCTCTCATCTTGTCTTACACACTCTCTCTCTCTCTCTCCCTCTCGACTTAAAACACCGGTCCGGAGAACAGAGCACCACTGCTTCGTTTCCCTCTCTCCATCGTCCACGGCGGTATCCTTCTCTCTCTTCTCCCGACCATCCCTTTCATCTTATTCAATGGAGTCGCACATGACCACCAACCAAACAGGGCCGTTTTGGACGGACGAGAAGCACCTGCTCTTCATCAACAGCATCGAAACCTCATTCGTCCGTACAATGTTGCAAAACAACAACAATAACCTCAGCCGCTTAAGTCATCATTTTCTCCGTCCTGATCGTTACTTGCCTGACTCTTCCGAGTCCACCTTGAATTTGCGGTGTTCGCATCGCAGAACCAGAAAACGAACCCCATTAGGTAATCTTTACCTTACTTGTTTATGTAGAAAATGGATAGATGATGATTCCGGGGAAAATAAAGGGTAGAGGACAGTATTTTTCCCTTTGTAGGGTAAAAAGGGGAAGGAAAAGAAAAGAGGGGAAAAAAAAAAAGTTGCGTAACCCGCTAAGAAGTTTTTTTTTATATTATACGTGGGTTGAATTTGGATGAATAATTAATTAATTTTAATTTTATTTAATCTAAAAATTATTATATTAAATTAAAAAATTAAAATTATTATTTTATTTTTTAATTTTTATATAAATAAGAAATTACTTTCTACTAAGCTAAAAAAATTTCCATTATTTTCGATTTTTTATTTTTTATTTTTATAAATTTTATAATGTTTTAAAATTTAAAATAACTTAATAATTTCAAATAATATTATATTAAAAATATTTAATTATAATTATTATTCATTAAATATAGGATTTAGAATTTAAAATTTAGAGTTTGTAATTATAATTAAATAATTTTAATATAATAACTTGATGTAATATTATTTATATTTTAAAATCATTATATTACCGTAGCATTCAAATTTACAATCAAGAAAGGGATAGCCTTCTTCTCTCTCCTGTAATACGGTCGGCGGCCGGTGGCGCGCCACCTCAGCTTAGCTCTGATAGTTTAAGTAAATACGAGGTTTGGTTTGAAGTCGCGGGTTTAAATTTCGTTGAAGTCGGCAATTTATCAATCACCACCATCCCTTAGGTTTGATTGTGAAGATTTTATTTTTTTTGCTATAAGATTGTGAAGATGTTGAAGACAGTGTTTGGTTGCACATTATGTGTTGATGCGTTGGTTGGGGGAACGAGGCTATCTTCGGGTGGTGGCGGAGATAATTTTGTTAGAATGTTTGACCAAATGGAAGTTCACGGACGTAGTATTTTGACTTACCCCCTAAACCAAACAGCACGTGCAGTGTAATTGCTTAAAAAAAAAAAGAAATACGTCGAATTTGCATCTTAGATATTTATTTGCAGATAACGTATCGCGGTTACATTCTTATCCCATTTCCTTTTAGCTTGGACTCTTTTTTCCTTTTTTTTTTTTTTTAAATCAATCTGAATCATCTGATGTCCTTGTCACTGGAGCTGCTGAGGGCTTCCTTTATTGGTCAATGGAATTTTTATTTTTTATTTTTGGTTTATCAATAACCCTGTGATGTGATTTCAGGTTTACTGGGTCCAAGAAAAAGGATGGACGGTAGACGATTAAGGAGAAGATTATCTAAGCCGTACAACTATTCGCAGGACCAGGTGTGTATGGTTTTATCTATACTGTACGTCATTAATTACGTTTTAAACCAAACTTGGTACTAATCCCTTTAAAGATATTGACGACATTACATGTTGGTTGCTTCGTGGGAACAGAGGATAATTTGGAGGTTTTCTAATCTAAGATAACAATAATTAATATGTGGGGTTTATACGGCTACCAATAATCTTGAGTTGGAATGGAATATAGATGGCATTTGAAAGGAGTAATTGATGAATGATACGTTTAATTTGCACAGGTGGTCCCACAAGTAGAAGAAGACGCCGCCAGAGATGGAGGTTCTGATGCTTAGCGTGCCGATAAATAATGACTAATGTCAGTTCAATGCGCTGGGTCTTCCTCCTTTTTATTAGCAATTTTTCTTTTTCATGCGCTTTATTGTCGGGTTGTCTTTGTAAAGTTTAGTTCTGTGGTACTACTATTCTATTTGTCTTAGGGGGAAAATTTAGTAACATTTTGATAATGGTAACGGTTCATCAAATATATTGATATACTACTTATTTAGATTATTAAATTTTATTTATTTATATAATATTTAATAAGATAAATAAAATTTAATAATTTAAATTAGCAAATGAATTGGTACTCTAAAATCTCTTTAAAATTTTTTAGATGTTTAAAGTAAATTTTTTTATTTAGATTATGATGTAAATTAATTATTTTATTAATCTAATAATATCCATTTAATAATTATCAATATTATAATTATAATAAATTAATTAATATACATATCATAATTTATTTTATAGCAAATAATTAAAGAAGTGTACTAAATTTTATACTTTACTCAATCATTCATTATAGTTGTACAGCGATGAAAGCCAAATAGTGTTAAGATACTTAGATATGTTAAATGAGATTTGTGATTGTGGACATAGTGTTAAGATACTTAGACATGTAAAATAAGGTTTGTGATAGTGGTTAATGCGGGTAATCCACAATTATATACTAACGTGGGCAGTCTTCTTTTAAGTTCGCATTTGATACAGTTAAGCTTGCGCGGGCCTGTGCAGTCACAGGTTTGATCACAGGTAAAAAATTATTTTTTTTATATTTAAACCTAATATATATTAAAAAAAGTTTAATCCAATTATTTCTTAATAAATTTAATCTAAATTCTATATTTTAATTCAATTTTTTTACTTAAATAATTTAATAAATATTAAAATATAATTTATACATTATAAAATAAAATTAATAAAAATATTTTTAAAAAAATGTGAGCTACTCGTGAGTAAGTCTGCATTACATGTGGTGCAGTGTAGGCATCTTAATATGAAGTTTGCATTCAATGCAGGCTTATATAGGTAAGTTTGTATAGGTAAAAGCCCATACAGACTAAGCTTGTATAAATTCATTCCATTCGTTTGACATGTCTAAAGATATTGGAGTATATAGAAACAAGGAGCAAATGTCAATTAATTTTGGCATAGCTCAAATTGCATGTATGTGGTAAAATAGAGGAAATTAAACTTTCATGAGAAGTTCGATAAGGGATTTTTTGTCTCTATATATTTTTATCTTATGTGTAGATAAGTTATATAATTTGTGATACAATGAATAATAAAAAATGAATTCTATGAGAGTTCATAGATCAAGCCTTCTATCTTATATCTCATGTTTGCAAATGATCTCATTATTTGGAAAGGCAATTACTAATGAAACTGAGGTAGTTCTAAAATGCTTGTAAAGCTTTTGTCAATTTTAGATTGGAAGGTAAATTAAGTGAAGACTAACATTAACAAATTATTATTAAAAAAATGTCATTTTACTTTTTCAAATTTAGGACAATATTTTGGTGTGCTGGTTTTTATAAAAGAGTTACGAAAAATACTTAAGGATATCTTATTAAAAAAGTACATAATATATTAATTGGTTGGAAATTCTCTTTTTTATTCATGGTATGAAGAATAGTGTTGGCTATATGTATTATCCAAGCTCTCTTTATATATACTATGTAAATAATGGTTATTCTTCATTCTATTCTGATAGAAATAGAGAAAATGAAAAGGCTTTCATTCGGAATTTGAGGTGAACGAAAGAAAACCTCACATGGTGATGTGGTAAAAAATTTGCTAAAATAAAAATTTTAAAGAATTAGGATTTTGAAAACTCAAAGAAATGAATAAAGCTTATTAAAATCTATTTAGCAATTATATTTGGATTGTCCTTGATTATTGGTTTTAACTGAAGTCTTATAGCATAAATATTTAAAAAATAATCATTAGAATCTGCCTTTAACAGCTAAAAATGACTATTTTTTCATTTAGAAAGATTTCTATAAATTATGGTATCATTGTATGGAAGGAACAACTTGAAACATTAGAGATGGAAAAGCAATTAGATTCTAGGAAAATAATTGACTTGATAATATTAACATAAAAAAGTTAACTTACTGTTTAATTTTTGGAAGTATAACTAAGAATTGTGTTACGAGCATGGGTGATGATATTAGCGATTGGAATTGGCAAGTTGTTAGAGACTTGTTGCCCGAAGAGATTATATAGAGGCTCCATGCCATTATTCTATCAAACAGGACTCTTTAGTGTTCATAGTGCTTATCAAATGTTGACTTAAGATGGCATGTTTAAGAATAATAGGATCTAGGATGTGATATAACATTGGCCTTATCATAAAAAGATGTGTTTCTTCCTCTAGAGAATGTGTAATGGAGGTTTGTTGATGAATCAAGAGTGTTGTAAGCGAAATCTAGGTAACATACAATACTTTTGCTATTTCAAGGAGATGGAAGATGTTTTTCATATTGTAAAAGATTGCCTAGTAGCTAAAAATCTATGGTTTGCATTAGTGCAAGGTTATAACATAGTAAAGTCTTTCATGACATATTTAATTTAGTGGTTTTCTTTAAACATAAAAGGAGGAGAGATTCATAAAGAAGATAAAGATTGGCTTCTAGTATGGGCCATTACAATCTAGTTTTAATGGCTTTAGGGGAAAAATCTATGTTTGATCTTAATTTTACATTTCCTAGTCAACCAATCAAGCTGATATGTAAATAGGTGCAAGATATTAAGAAAGTAGATTCTTTACTACATAATTTAGAAGATAAACTAGTGAAATTTATGGTTGAGATTATCTAGCTATATCTTGCAAATGGCTGGATGAAAATCAACACTAATGGGATGGTAAACAACCAAGTAGGAAAAGCATGTTATAGAGGTCATATATGAAATAGCAAAGAAGAGTGAATTGATCATTTTTATAGAAACTTAGGTTCTTGTGATGCCTTGGTAGTAAAGGCATAGGGAGCTTTGGAATGTCTTTTTCTTGTATAGGATAAGGGATGCAAATTAATTATCCTAGAAATTGATTCTAAGATTTTGGCAGAGGTGTTTTCTCATGGTAAATTAGGCAATGTTCAATTTAAAAAGATAGTACATCATTATAGACAAAGTGTTGAAAAAAGGTTGGATGGTACATATTCAACATACCTTTATAGAGAAGGAAACAAATATATTGACTGGCTGGCAAGATAAAATATTTCTCATTAGCTAGGAATTCACATTTTAATAAGCCCTCCTATAGATCTTCAACTTCTTATGTTAGTTGATATTAGTAAAGTTTTTATCCCTAAAATGATTAATATGTAATTGTTTTCTCTTCTTCTCGGGACTTTGGTCCCTTCCTTTAACCCAAAAAGAAAAAAAACATGTAGGTTAAATAAATTTGAATAATATTACGTATATTTTGTTAGTTAATGATAATTTTTTCCTCAAAAAAATTAAGATAAAATTCCACTTTTAATAAGATTATACTCATAGGAAAGGTGGAAAACATGGTGTGTTATTAGTATAGGATGCTGACACTGTTGGTATTTGTCCTAGAAATTAATCATATAGATGATTGAAATAATATATAATGTATTATGTTTTATTTTAGATAATTTAATTATTATATTTTATTTTCATAATTTTATTATTATTCTACGTGATTTATAACTTAATATAATAATTATCCTTGGAATAACTTTGTTATTCCTAAAATGCCTCTTAGTCAAGTATTATTACGAAAAGAATAGTAATAATACATCGAGACTAGTATGTATAGTAACTGATGATTACGAATTATGGATATGTGATATCAAGTCAATACATGAGTACATTGTTAGTGAACAATGTACTAGACTGACCTATTATGAGAATATTGCATGGATAGACGTGTCATAAGTTATTCTCATATGATCACAAATACACATAAACCTTTGACCTGAAGTCACTACGGTTCTCTACATGAGGAATTACTCACTTTAATATTGTCCTATGTCACTTTTAATCAGGATGACGAATAGGCAATTGATTAGGTGTGTCATGAATCATGCAAAGGGAAATGAGTAATGTAGATGGAATTTTGTTACTCTTGTATAAAAGAGAAATATCCTTGAACCTCTTAATTAAGTGAGACTTAGAGATGCATGACCATGCTCAATTGGATTAATATGTGATATTAATAATTTATTTTAAGTTTACTCAGTATCAAGAAATATAAATTGAACATTGACGAGGATGACACATTCCACGCCTCCAGTTTAATTTGGATATTATTACAAAAGGAATTATGATGCAAAACATTGATCATGTATTTAGTGGATGTCGAATCATAGACATTCTTATTACTTGAGTGGCAGTGATGTATTGCTAGATACCGCTCACTGTCTATGGCTCAATAATGAGTCATTGTCAACATAATAAAAACTTATAGGGTCACACAAAAGGAGTAGGAATAAGATAATAATTAATTAAACTTTAATTATATTAATATCTAATTAATTGGACTTATTTTCGTGCATATATATTATTATTAAGAATAATAATGTGTTATTCATGTAATATATATAATATTATGTGATATTATTTGATATTAAAATAATATTAAATAATTACATTATCAAATATTAGATAAATATATCATGAGATAATATTATTTTGATATTTGATAACTATATGCAATTATTTAATATTAAGATATTTATATTATGAGATAATATTATCTAATATTAGATAATTAATAGATAAGTCATATCTCTCCTCATTATCTCTAGGATAAGGATTAAAATGAGTTATTAAGTGTGATTAGGATTTTGGAAGCATTATCCTAGTAAGACTAGGATTGTGGTTTGCCTAAGTTCTATAAAAAAGGGCTTAAAGGCAGCACATTAAGCACATGCTCATAAGCTTCATAAAATCCTAAATCACTCAGAAAATATCGAATCCTAATTCCTAGAGAGAGAAATGCATTCTAATAGATTCGTGGAGGGCGAGAGGTCGTTGTTCACTCCGTGTGGATACTGTAGAGACGTTGTACCTTCTGGTCGATGTTTGATTCATCCGCTCTCAAGTTTTGATCAGTAGAAATACGAGTACCCAATAGGTAAAATCCTAATCGTTGATTTATGCTTTTTGCATAGATCTTAGGTAGAATTCAGATCAAATTTTGAATTTTCGCTGCATATAATAATCTGAATTCCCAACAAACACTTGTATTATTCCTATTCGTGATTAATATTTTAATGAGTTGGGTTGCTAAAAATGGTAAATGAAAACGAAACTTGCATGCAAGTGAATTCAAAAGATATTTTATGAGATTCTAAGATTATATTACATGTTTCTATATATAAAAATAGGTAAATAAATAAATAATAGCTATTAAAGCCCTCCTAATGGAATTCTTTGGATTGCTTTCTGAATGTTCGACATTAACTAAGCCCAATGGTGGTATTTTAATTGAGGAAGAAAATAGCTTCTAGTGTAATGTTGAAAATGCAAAATTGGATGAATAACAAGCTCCTAAAGAAATCAATATAAAGCCAACTTTACCTTTTGCTTAAAGGTGAAAGTTAATGTCTTATAAAGAATCCTTGATTAGGCGTATCATAGAAGATTATCAGAGGGCATTCTATGAGTATGCTACTACAAAGATGGATTCTCTATTAGATGATGAAGATAACAGTGACCCTTTGCCAAAGTATGAGACTATAAGGTCAAATAAAGTGCACTAAAGAAGCTAAAGATTAAATTAGATAGAAGTGGTGGATGTCTCTCATTATCAAGATATTTAGGAAAAGTGTTAGTTTTAAGTACGTTGATTGGAAATTATGAATAAGCTAGAAACCATAAGGTAATCTTGAAATTATAGACCTTGAAGAAAGTTACTTTATCACTAGATTCTTTTTAGAAAAATATCTTCAAGGGGTCTTAAAAGAGAGGTCATAGTTTTTTATGAGTCATTTTTTTACTACTAGAAGATGGTATCCTCATTTCATGACCTCCAAAGCTACATTTCAAGCGGCTATTTAGGTTAGGTTACTTGCTTTGTCAGTTGAGTATTATAACCTTTTAACTTTGAAAGAATTTGGTGCAATGATCGGGCCTATTCTAAGAATTAATGTTGACACTACAACTGGCAAAAAGAGGTAGGTATACTTGATTTGATGTTCAATTGGATTTAAACAAGCCTTTGCTTAGAAAGTTAAGAATTGGTAGGCTTAAACAATAAATCCAATATGAAGATTTAAATTCATTTTGCCAATCTTATGGCCAAATTAAAAAATGAACTAGTATTTGTTCTTATAAAAAATTCAACTTTAAAAGAAGGTAGTTTTAATAATAATGTTGAAAGTGTATCCTTAAGAGGTAATTGTCCTCCATAAGTTGACATTCAACAACTTAATAATGTTGTGACCTCTAATATAGTTGATAGGTGAAGAATAATTCTCTCTAAGAGACATAAAGGAAAAGCTCTCAAAATTGACTCTCAATCCTAAGAACCTTTGTATAAAAAGCTAGGCTCTAAAGTGAGGTATAATATAACCAAAAAGGATAAAGTTTCTAAAGTAAAAGAACAAAAAATCTAAATTCTGAAGCCTTAGAGTTCCAAGACTTTGTCATCTTTTGGTCATATTTATGCTCAATCTTTGAAAATTTCAAATGTTAAGTCCAATCCCACCCTTATTCATGATTATCCCATGGGTGCTAAAAATGCCATAATATCCTCTAGTTTCAATAAAAATATCATATTTTTTCCTAGTCAACTTCCTTCCATCATCAATATAGCCATATTTGTATCTTTTTCGGCAAAATGACTTCTAATTTCCCCTAGAGAACTAGTTACACCAATTTAACCTCAGAATAAAGAGACTACCTTAACAAAAAATGTAGAAATTGGAAACAAAAGCAAGCTAGGGGATTTTCTTCAAGTCAAAGCTTAGAGGATCATAGCTTACCTTAGACTCTTCCTTTTCAAGAGACTTAAGGAATTATCTATAAAGGAAGACTAATCCTTATAGATAGGAGAATATTAGGCAGTAGCCCTCTCATCATGCACATTGGATAGATTTGGGTTGAAAGAACACTTAGTCCTATTCAATCTTGATAAGAAGTTATTAAATAAAAAATCAATTCTCATACTAAAAGATATAATGAATTTTATCTTTAATCCTCAAGTTCATCTAAATTCTCAAGCATTGATCAAGCTAGGCTTGAGATTGTCTTCTTTTCCATCGTAAATGCAGAGCTTGGCAAAATATCAAACTTGCATAATTTATATAAACATGACTATAGATTTTTCTTGGACAAAGATAGAATAGTTAAGGTTGAACTACAATCTTGGTCTAGCCATGTAAGCTTAGTTTAAGGCATTTATGTGCTCAACTTGCTACAAGTTTTAGCTAGTTTCTCCCATTCATTAATGTGTTCAAATACTATAATCTCTATGCAGGAAGTGAGATACCTTTCTTCAAAAATGGAGTATATATAGTTATGATTAATTAATAGTTTTCTCATTTTCAAAATTTTATTATTAATTTGTAGTTATGATTAATTATTACCCATCTTTTAGATATGGATGGGATTGATGTAAAAGTTCAATAAACTTTTAAAAATAGTAAGAAGTGCAAGTATCTAATAAAATGAATAGGCTACTTTTAAAGGTTTTGAAAAAGCAAAAGATAAAAGAATAAAAGAAAAATGCAAAAATGATAAGGTTACAAGAATTTCCATTGAAGAGATTGATAAACTATAGGTAGATAATTCTATCCATATTGAGATTATTTACCAAGTGAATGAAGTCTTTTCATCTTTATCTTTCTTAATGTCTAAGAATCACTCAAGGAACCAACAAAAATGCTCTTATTGAATATGTCTTTAGCGAATGTATTAAAGATGTTAAGGAAGTTATGAAAGTAATTGCTTTTACAATTAAAAGCAATAATTTTATTGCCATAACTTAAAGAAGTGGTAAAGATATTGCACAAGATGAGATTTGAAGGATGCTTCTTCTTGGATGCTTTGGATTACATGATGGCTAACCTAATTTAAATAAACACCTTTAGAGCACTTTTAAGATATTATGTTTTGGAGTTGACTTTTAAAAAGATAAATCATATTTAAGTTTTACTTTAAAGCTAATTATACTTTTTCTATCTATTATTTGTTATTTTTTTTCTTTCATGATGGAACTTCCTTTTTTTTTTAATCATATCATTTATTGAAAATGTTTCTTATGATAGTTGTAATATTTTGATATGGTGTTAATGAAGTGGCTATTAAAATAGTTATAATTTCTCGAATCAAGTTCACGATGATGGAACATATGCTGTACTCTTAACCCTTCTTCTGCGGTGTTTAAGAGCTCCACTACTGTATGTGTACGTGGCACTGGTGTTGTGATCCTTCTGAGCAATAGCCACAAAGGCGAACAAGGTTCATGTGGTGCATTGAACCAATGGTGTTTACTTCGATGATGACATCCTTCAGTCGATGGAGTAGAATCTTGTCAAATTTTGCTTATTTATCTGCGTAGTTAGCTTTTGCTATTAGAATAAGATAATGATTATAATATACTAAATGCATCAATATGCCATTAGCTTAAACTTAATTTAAATTGTTAAATTTTATTATTTATGTAGTATTATACAAAATAAATAAAATTTAACAATTTAAATTAATGATCCATTGATATAAACTCGGTGCATCAAAATTTCTTTCTGAAATAATGCAATTTTGAATTCACTTTCATATTTATTTTGGTCTTTATAGTGTCTGAGTAGTTAAAGAATATGTGGGTTAAAATATCAAAATACGTCAATTTTATAAACTATTTTCCGCTTTACTGCGGTTTCGAAAGTATTTACCAAAATACGCAGGGCGTCACACTGAATGGCGTCTTCGGGTGCTGAAGGCGCCTTTCAACATGGCGCTTTTGCTGCGAATTCACTTTGCAGCAACTTCGCTGAAATTCGTAGAAGGGAATGGGAGGCGCCATTTCACTTAGCGCCTCCCAGCCCCACCTTAGGTTTCATCAACTTAATGAAACTTAAGGTGGGGCTGGGAGGCGCCTCCCCAATCTCATTTATAAATTAATAAAATTTTATAAATTTATATATTTATTTATATAATTTTTATTTTATTATTATTTATAATAAAATTATAATTTTAAAATATAATTAATTATATTTTATGATATTATTTATAATATAAATCTAAATATTTTTTATAAAATATAATTAATTTAATTTTAATATAATTATATCTTAATTTTAAATTATAATATATATATAAATAATATCATAAAATATAATTAATTATATTTTAAAAATTATAATTTTATTATAAATAATAATAAAATAAAAATTATATAAATAAATATATAAATTTTTTATAAAATATAATTAATTTAATTTTAATATAATTATATCTTAATTTTAAATTATAATATATATATAAATAATATAATAAAATATAATTAATTATATTTTAAAAATTATAATTTTATTATAAATAATAATAAAATAAAAAATATATAAATTTTTTATAAAATATAATTAATTTAATTTTAATATAATTATATCTTAATTTTAAATTATAATATATATAAATAATATCATAAATATAATTAATTATATTTTATGATATTATTTATAATATAAATCTAAATATTTTTTATAAAATATAATTAATTTAATTTTAATATAATTATATCTTAATTTTAAATTATAATATATATAAATAATATCATAAAATATAATTAATTATATTTTAAGAATTATAATTTTATTATAAATAATAATAAAATAAAAATTATATAAATAAATATATAAATTTTTTATAAAATATAATTAATTTAATTTTAATATAATTATATCTTAATTTTAAATTATAATATATATATAAATAATATCATAAAATATAATTAATTATATTTTAAAAATTATAATTTTATTATAAATAATAATAAAATAAAAATTATATAAATAAATATATAAATTTATAAAATTTTATTAATTTATAAATGGCGCCTCCCAGCCCCTTCTACGAATTTCAACTAATTTCAGCAAATTTGCTGCGAAGCGAATTCACAGCGAAGGCGCCATGTTGAAAGGCGCCTTCAGCGCCTCTTCGAAGACGCCATTCAGTGTGACGCCCTGCGTAATATTTTCGAAACTGCATTAAAGCGAAAAATAATTTATGAAATTGGCGTATTTTGGTATTTTAACCGAATATGTGCCTTGTGCGGGAAAATAAAACTTACTAAATTAAGGGTTGTATAATAAATATAAATATTTTAATTAGAATTTCATATAAAAAATTATTTTAAAATAAATTGAAATCATATTTTTTAAAATTTATCTTAAATATAAAAATTTATTTATAAATGAAATGAAATTATGATTTTGAAAATGAAATGATGTGAATTATAGAAAATGTCGTTGAAAACAATTAAATTAATTTTGAAATAAAAAGATATGTGTAAGGAGGTAATCCATCATAAGACAGCAAAAGCAGGGATGAGGGCGGCAGCTTGAAGACGGTATAAATGGCGGCAATCTAAACACTTGGCCATGAAGGAAGCCGCAATTATACTTTAACCAACAAGGGGCGCAACCGAAATAGTTGAAGTCAAGCAACCAGATTTCGAATTTTGGAAAATTTATGGGCAGCAGAAATTACTTTATGGGCACTGCACATATGAAAAACGACGGACATATTCATAGGATACAAAGCTGACTTTGACAAGTCAAAAGCATATATTATTTGAAAGCTTTCCAGTCGGTTGCATGACTGTATATACATGTTTAGATCACAAGCCTTAAAATGTTGTAAAATTGAAAAAAGAGAGATTATACTCAGTATTGCTCTCCAGAGCAATGGAGAGAGAGTGTGTGTAGCATGAAGTGAAGCAAGAGAGAATTGCTAGAAAGCAGAATAGAGTTGAGCTCCGCAAAGCGTGTATGTTAGTCCGAGAGAAAACAAAATTTATTTGTGTGTTATATTTTGTAATAGAGTGTGAGAAAAAAATAAAGTGTATTTGTAAGACTTATTGAAATTTTGATAGAAGAATATTTTCTCTCATTTCTACCCTTTCTCCACAAATTTCCTTTTGGTGCCAGCAAATCCCAACAAATGTAAGACCAAACCAAACTTATTGATCAACCATCTAAACCAAAAGCGGATTTAACAATATCCTTTTACGCCGGTGCTCATCTTGCAAATTGTTATCAATGTCTAAATAAATTTCAAATGCTACATAAACAATAATGATAAAGATGGATAAATTAGGAATGGAAATTTCTTTTAAGAACGGATCTTAAATTCACGGGAAATACCAAAGGAGAGAAGGAATAAATATATAGATTTTTTTTTTACGAAATAACGGATTTTGATTAAAAAAATGATTGTAAAACTCAAAATGACAAATTGTGTCTTATCTTTATCTGGGAAAAAAAAAAGGAAGAAAACTTCTAAGGATTTTAGACCATAGGAGAGAGACAGAGGAACATACAAAGAAAGAGAGATACAATTAGGCAAAGTAGTAGCACATGGAGTTGTTGAAGGTTAGTTTGGGCCTTTGGGTTCCTGGCCTCACGAAGATCCAATACTTAACTGGATCAGGATCTTATTATCATTGTTGTTGGGGAGAGCACAATATTTCAATAATGAGGGTTTTCATGACCAAAATAAAAAAAATAATAATAATGAAGGATTTCGTTAACTACTACTTAATGTCAATGGCAACCACCCTAATCTCATAAACATTTGGGAGCCTTTGGTAGTCAGACACATGACAAAAATTTAAGATCGCGGAGCAGACCACCCCTCCACTGTCTCAAGCATACGACGATGCTGCAATTGTTGCTATCTTATAAGAATTTAGTCCTCCAAATTTCACTTTTACTCTTCCTTGCATTCATCCTCACTTTCTTCAAAATTCCGGTCCTCTTCCTCTATGGCATCCACAGCTACATCCATCCGGATAGCTTGGGTCAGGGCAATGGCCTCAGAGCTGCTATTCGCCGTCCCGGTAGCTCCGGTTCGGGTTCTGGGTTCGAGGGTTATCAGAATTTATCTTCCAAAACCAGTGCCGAGTTCAGGAAGAAGAACAAATCCAAGGACAAAGTCGACTTCGATGAAAACAATGCGCAGATCTTCCGGTTGAAATTGGATGAGGCTCACCTTCAATCGCGTCTCTATGTCGATCAGTATAGCATTGCCTTTACTGTTTCCTTTATTGCTCTTTCTTCTCTGTTGCTTCACAATTACTTGAATGTGTCGGAGGATTCGAGTTTCTTTGCGAACGGGATTTTTGTTCCAATCCTGTTGTCAATTTTGGGTCTTGGCATGTGGGTTTTATTACTTTTGAAGATTACGTTTGAAAGATCAGCATCGAGGAGGTCGGAGAAGCAACTTAGTGTAGTCTTGGGAGTTATAGGGTTTTTCATGGGGCTTTTGATTTTTTCTAATAGTGCTTCTTTCATTTTGGACTTCAATTTCGTTGCAAGTGATGGTTTTGGAAGGCTTCTCATATCTGCTTTGATGGGCAGCCTTGGGAGCTTCATGTTTATTCCCGCCACAAGAATGGCACGTTCGTTCTGGCTGGGCACGGATCAGCTTCGTAGCAATCTGTCTATGATTTCTTGCGGATGGTTTGCCCGGATGATTTTATATGCAAACCAAATACTAGTTCTATTTGTAGCGCTGCTTTGGATTAGCCCATTAGCTGAGATTTTTATTAAAACAAATCACATTAACAGTGTGAAAGCAAGTTCAATGAGTAAATTTCGCGATGCAGTGAAGTTGGTGGGAAATGTAGGGCTCTCGCGCTCTGATTTTAATAACTTCAGGTACTGGTGCTTGTTAGTTTCAGGTCTTCTGCAGATCGTGGCATTGCGTTCAAACTTGCAAATGTATCTGAATGAAGCTTTGTTATCTTGGTATCAGAGGCTCCACGCTAGCAAGGTTCCTGACTTGGACTATAGTAGAGCAAAGGTTTTTCTGCATGATCACTACTTGTGTCTTGTAGCTTTGCAATTCCTTGCGCCTCCAGTGCTGGTGCTTCTCTTTCTTGGCTTATCTCAGATTGAATACAGTTTATTGTCTTGCTCTCCTTTTGTCAAGGAAGTTGCTTTGTTCATGGCTTGGTGGGTAGCTTCTCTTTGGGCAATACTCTCTTCCGTGATTCTTGTGCTGCATCGTCATCGTGTTTTATATGTTTCTTGAGTTTTTTGTTTTCTTCAAGGCACTTGTTTCTCTTTGACTTTTCAATGAGCCTTTCCTTGTATTTTAAATACTTTCAATACCTCCAAAGAATTTTGAGAGAAGAGTTTTGTACTTGTAGCAGAAGTTTTACTAGGCAAAGCATTAGAATTCTTTTGGTGACCTCAAAATTCCCCAGCGTGACCGATTGTTTAATGGCTCTCTCATTTGTTTCTTTCAAAGATAATTGTTTGTTTGTTGCATCAGCCAACTAGTTCAGGCATATCAGAGGAAGCTTGAGAGTTTATCTGCACTATTGCCCTCAGTATTGCACGTGCATAAATTGAAATGGAGTATGAGCATCCCTTTCTGAAAAATATTCAAGGTCTTATTCTCATGAGTGTTTCAAGGTCTGTAATTGATGGCACAAACCTATGTATACATTAATAAGGTAGTCAATTAGGCATATCTACACTAGCATGGTATAATTTTTTTATAGGCATGATAATTATAAGTAGAAAAGAAATATGTAAATAGCATACTACTGTTGTCTTAAGAATAATATCTGATAGCATTAGTTTGTTGGGTCGTAATACTCTGTGACAGGAAGTCCTGCATGCTGCAGAGACTACTATGTTTGCAGTCTACTTTTCTTCATTCAAAATTTTAAACGTTGACTTTGTTTGGTTTTAATTCTGCATCATTCTGTCTATTTATCAATATGTGTGCTCTTTCTGGGAATGGTTCACTTCATCATGATTGTTTTTTTTTTTTCCTTTTTCCTTGTTTTTTTATTTTCCTTCCAATAGGAGCATTATGACATCTGCCGACTATTTCAGATGTGTGAAAGAATTTGAAAGTTTTTTTTTTTTTTGGCACCATGTGCTTTCTTCCTTTTTGATGATAAATTGAAGTATGAACATGATTTTCTTTCCCATTTTGATGAGTGTTTCAATATCTATACTTTGATAGTTGATACCTCTGTTAATTCTATTTGTGTGGAATAAGCTAATAGATTAGTCATAGGTTCATGGCTGTGGTTATCTGCATTTTTGTCATGTTTCTGTTTTAGGAGAAAGCATTTGAGGAATAATTGATATAGAAAATATTGAAATCACATACTACTCTTGTATGGTTTAAGAGGCTGGAGTAAACTTAGATTTCTATCATGTTGAGAGGCTGCACTCATCCTCATTCATGGTGGTATACATGATTTGTAAAATCTGTGCTTGCCCTTGAATTAAAGGCATTCAATTGCAGAACTACTTTCAGGTATGTCAAAGTTATGCTTCCCAACAGGGAAAACCCTTTATTAGGGATGACTTCCATTCAATGTCATGCGTGAAATACAATTACAGCATTTAACAAACCTAGGATAATTCTTTATTGGGAAGCTTGTTACGAATAGCTTGAGCTTAATCATCATGAGTAGTTAGACAGTTGTCTAATGAAAACGATACTCTGTGAGAGTTTACACTTTTTTTCTGGCAAGACTTCTCATTTTCACTTCTCGGAAAAAAGGACAAGCTGAAATGAAGCAGATTACTGTTTACTGTGGGAAGTAGCAATAATGGAGTAGTCTACCTCCAGCATGAACAGAAAAGCTTCGAATTATTATTACAATGGAGCCTCGAGCCCTGTTTAATCGTTATTCTTCCACCGGTGTGAGTTGAATTGAATCATTTCATTGTGTATGGCCACAGTGATCAGTGTTGATGCAGAAAATCCTCATTTTGGGCTCTAACATTATATATGGATATACGGATTTCCTGGTTTGCTAGAAGTTGGTAATTTGGTGAATCTTAGGTAGGGTCTCGCTTTTAAGCCGGTTGTTGTAGAAACTAAACAGCATGACGTTCTGTGGTGGCTTTAGAGTGAAAATGCCTCGTCAGACATAGCATTATCTACAATCTATACGTTTGAACTTTCAAAATAGAGGGGAAATTGTTGTTATATCTTCTAAAATGGGTGATCATTTATTCTTCACTACCAGCCAGTGGGATTTAGTAATTCGCAAAACTATGAATCCTACAATGTGCGGGAAGAGGAGATAGTGGACAGTAAGTGAAGAAGACTAAGAGAAGCAGTAGTGCGAGTGAAATTGGAGGTTAAAAAAATTCAGTACCTCTTCTTTTGTTAAGTCACTATTTGTCCCATGAGCTAATGCCTCCTTTTGCCATCAAAATAAATGGTAAGCGAAGTTGCATTACTTATCTTGCGTTTGACGTTGTGATGCCCCCCCCCCCCCCCGGGTCCTGAATTAATGAGAGGGGAAATTACTATTTTTGGATCCAAATTACCATCACCATTCTCAAAACGAAAGGAGAGATCACAAAAGATCTATTGCTGTTGCGCTGGTATGGGTGATTGGAAAACCCTTCCCCATTTTTGAGAGACAAAGATGTCTTTGGCCCATTTATAAAATAAAAGAAAGTTTATACCATATTATACTTATCCATAGAAATGTTTAGAGTAAGATTGTACAAAATACGAGAAAGCTTATGTTAAGAAAGTTTTAAAAATATACTAAAAATAGTATATAATTATATTTATGTTAAGAAAGTTTTAAAAAATAACAACAATAGTATATAATTATATTAATTTAAAAAAAATGAAGCATTTTTGTGGTATGAATTAGTGGGAATTGCATCGTTCCATGAAATGACAACTTACCAAGTAATGAAGGAAGTCGCTGTCTCTTGCTGGATAAGCATTATTGGTTTGTGCTTCCTTGTCGTTTTGGGAGCAGGATGGCCATATTACAAACACATGCGGCTGATTATTAAATTGGTGGTTGCAAAATGCTCACTGATGCAGCTACTTTCTTAGATACATTCTGGTTACCTAGTGTCATGGGCCTGCAATTTTCTAACCGAAATCATGCGGTATAGGGTTGTCATTCTTGATAAACATACTAATCTTTCCATTAAAATTTATTTATGACACTCTTAGTATAGATAAAACTTATAAATCCGCAATTCATAATTGAATGTTACAGAAGCACTCACGTATAGCAAACTATAAGATCATCCTATGCATAAAACTTCCGAACACAATGGACTGAAAAGGATAATCAAATAAAAAGAGAGATACAAGTTAACATACTTAAATTCTCAGCTCAATATCAAGTGTCTCACCGAACCTTCCTAACACTTCATTTTCTTAAAGGATAATTTGAGCAAAAGATCTCTCATTAAAAGTTAACATATTTTTTAAAAATTATTATGAGTCTTTTTCTCAAAATTTTGGATGTCCATTTGGCACCAAACCTTACTAATATGAAAATATCACAAATATAGACTTTTTTGAACTCTTTCATATTCTCAAACTATGTCAAAATAATTAAAATACCTCTAAATTTGAAAAAATTAAAAAAAATAGGACACTAATTGGATTAATCTCAAATTTTAATCACAAAATTATCATAACATGCTAAATTGTCTAATTAAGTCGCATTTAAATCTGAACAAATTTGTTTATCAAATTATCACAACTGTTAACTTGTTACATTAACAGACTAACAAAACAAGCAATATCATTTTGCTCTCCAAGAGAAGCTGTATGTCGCATGTATATCTTGTGTCTTAAATCTGTAAAGAATAATATGATCAGCAACAACGTTGATTGATATTCATGAATTAACAAATAAATTAAATACTCTTGTGAAAATTACACAACATATTTTGGATCATATATAAGCAATATCTGGATCCAAGAACAAGTCAGTATTACATGCCAGTCATCAAAGTTTGGTTGGAAGAATTTCCTTTACAGGGAAATTAACACTAAGATATAGAGAGCAAGGGAAATACTTGTAAATAAAGGCGAACTGCGTTAACCAAATCCTAAACCAAGAATGGATAGGTGAAGTCCCAACGGAACGGAATCTAAAATAAAACATAACAATCTTTAATTTCAGGAGATGTTTCGCTGTTGCTTGCAGACGGAACTTGGGTTCTGCCACCTCAAAAATCCATTTTGGGTCCCTAAATATACAAATAGCTTATGGCACCCCAATAATTTTTGGTTGAAAAATGAGAATGCTATTTAACCCCCTGTTTGCAAAGAAAATAAGGAAGAAAGGAAAAAAAATTCAAATTTGAATTGGAAGGAAAATAAAAAAAAATATTTTAAATTTGAATTGACTAAAAAATTTTAACCACAAATTTAAGATCTAGTATTTCTTTCTCTTTTTTTTTTCTCTCCATCCAAATAAGAGAAGGTAGAAATTTGTGCATTTGTTATACCTAGAATATCAATCTAAACAAGTTAGTTGCATTTGTGCAAAGCACATGCCTAGAATATTTTATTCTTTTCTTAAAATTTAAGTTTTCATTGTGATGCAATATAATTTAATATTACCATAAGGATTTTACTTCTTATGACTTTAAATATAATATTTTATGTTTAAATAAATTACTACTCTAGCCATTAAAAAAATTAATCTTTTATTTTTAAGAAATGTGAAGTTATTTTAAATATAACATGGGGAAATATAATTTTTTATATTTTCTCCCTCCCTAACTTATCTCAAAGTTTCTCCCTGGTTTGTCATTTAACAATGTTCAAATTAGTGTTTACACTGGTCCTAAATTTCAAATACGTAACAATACCCATTAAATGCTCATCTTTGAATATCTGCTTTCTATATATGCAGGCAGAAGATATTTTAGATTGTTGGACATGCATGTAATGTAGACAAATTCAAAGTAAATTCCACTTTTATCTTTTTTATATTCTCCTAAAAAAGTGTAGAAGTTTCCTTAAAATGCAAAGATGCGTGTGAAGTTACCAAACTGTAAATAGGACACTCGCTATCACAATGCATGCAAACAAATGCGGTAAACAAACACGGAAGTTTCTGGACAAAAGTCGTAACCCACTCGCTATCTTCTCTTCTCCCTCTTTCCTCCCATCTTCCCCACTCTATTCCATCCTCTCCCGTTTCTTCCATTTTCTCTTTCCTTCATAAATTCATGCGAACCTTCTAGAACTACTATTCCGATCAAACATTTCCGCTCAATTTCACATAATTCCATCTCTTGCGCTGCTCTTTTGAGTTATGGCTCCGCCACCGGTGGAGCACAGCGGCGAACCCACCGTTGCTGAGTCCCAGAGATCCATTCCGACGCCGTTTCTCACAAAAACCTATCAGCTCGTTGACGATCAAGCAATCGACGATGTCATATCGTGGAACGAAGATGGATCGACTTTTATCGTCTGGAACCCTACGGTTTTTGCCAGAGATTTGCTTCCTAAATATTTCAAGCACAACAATTTCTCCAGTTTTGTTCGTCAGCTGAACACCTACGTAATTATCATATGATATTTTCTCCCTTGATTTTTTTTTTTTCTGCAGGTTAAATTTTTATTGATATATTGCTTGGATTCGTAGGGATTCAGAAAGGTTGTACCGGATCGGTGGGAATTCTCGAACGAGTGCTTTCGCAAAGGCGACAAACGGCTTCTCTGTGAAATTCAACGACGAAAAATTTCATCGCCGGTGGTTCCACCGGTGGCGGCAGCTCCAAATGTGGCAGTTCCCGCGCCGGCGCCGTTGACTACGATACCGATTGTGAAGTCGATCATATCACCATCAAATTCTGGAGAGGAACAAGTGATTTCGTCGCATTCATCGCCGACGAGAGCTCCGGCGGAGCTTCTGGACGAGAACGAGCGGTTGAGAAAAGAGAACGTTCAGTTGACTAAGGAACTAGCGGAGATGAGATCTCTATGTAACAACATATTTACCCTGATGTCGAATTACGCTAACAACCAAACGGAAACCGTCGTGCAAGGCTGCAGAGACGCTAGCATCGCGGTTGTAAAACCGCTTGATTTAATGCCGTCGAAGCGGAACTCCGATGAAGAGATGGAGATGGCGGAGGGAGGGATGAATCCGAAGCTGTTTGGGGTGGCGATTGGAGCGAAGAGGGCGAGAGAGGGCAGTGGGGGATCGGAGGAAGAAACAGTATTGTGCTTACATCAGCCGCGGATCACTAACGTGAAACCAGAGCCGTTGGATTGTCAGAACGGTCTGGATAATCAGGAGACGCCGTGGCTGAATCAATGCCATAGAGCCAATCAGAGAGTGTGTAACTGACCACAAATGATGGAAGAGAAGCATATGAGCGGAGTAGGGAATCCTAGTCCGTACGCGGAGATGCACGTGCAAGAATGGGTCGCGTGCATCGACAACGTTTTGGGACCGGTACCAGAAGTTTCTCAGAGACGCACACAAGTCTGTCTCTCTCCAAGAAGAAAGTGATGCTCGCTTGTCCTTTTGCTTTTTTTTCTTTTTCCTGCCTCTCTCTCCTTTTAATTTTTGGCATTAAATTGGAGTTGGACTGTAGTATGTAGATTTAATCTAGTGTTGAGAAATTTATGTAGCTCATATTTTGTTTATCAAATTAAGCTGCGAGTTGAGAAATCACAAATCATAATCACCCAAGTAGCAGCCTTGGTCATGTATTGCGGTATGTATAATTTGTTTTCGTCTCTGTTTATAACTTTCTATGTTGGATGGGAAAAGGGTTTCTCTTATAAAATTTTGAAACGCAACTTCAATCGTTATGACTGAAAAGTAACTACAGAAAATATCTTTAATCATGCGCTTTTCGTGGATCATAAATTTAAATTAAAGCTTATTGTCAAAGGAGAAGCTTATAAAAACGATCAAAGTTCAGATGATAAAGTGCAGGCAAATCTTTCTGATGGAATTAGGTCCCGCGGATGAGTGTAATAGATGGAAAGGGAAAATAGGTGACATTTTCGCTTTCTTATTCTTGAGACTCACCTTAGAATGGTGCAGGATATATAGCTTTCAAGAGCATAAATGATGATTAATAAAAAAAAATGAAAATTATACTGATTTAAGGCTTCCGGTACTTTTCATAAAATAATAGAGTAAATTTTTAAATTAATCCCCGAAAAATAAAAGTTATATTAAATTGAAAATTTGTTTTATATCATCAAAGTATAGAAGTATTTAATTTCTGCATTAAATTCGTACTTAAAAGATAAATGTTACATCAAAATTTTTTTAAAAATCATAACTAATTAATGTAAAATAAGCTTTTGGAGGAAATCTGAGTAATTTGTATCTTTCAGAGATCAAAATGATCTTTAGAATCGTTATAAGAGAGAAATATAATTTTTTATAAAAATATTTTTATTATATTTATTATATTTGATATTAAATATATAAATTATTTTTTATTATTTTAATAATTTGTAATTATATTTTTATAAAAATATTTTTATTTAAAAACACAAAATCTGAAGAGATTAAGAATATATTTGAATATATTTTTATTTTTATTTTTATTTTTTAAAACTATTTTTAAAAATATCAGAAATTATTTTTTATCAAAGAAAAATAAAAAACAAAAATAATTAGTGTTGTAAATAAGAAAAATACTTCATTTAATTATAAAATTGATATCAAGAACAAGTAAAGAAAATATCTAAAAATTATTTTTATTTTTATTTTTAATTTTTAAATTATATATTTAAAATTATAGTTTTTAAAATTAAATTTTAAAAAAATATATTTAAACATATTCTTCTAATTTTAAAATTAAAAAATTATTTTTTAAAAATAATAAATAAACAAACCCAAAATGAACGTGACGTACAACAAGTCAAAGAAATGCTAGGTCTCTTTTTTTTTTTTAATTTGGAAAAGAATAAATCAGAAAAGAGGTATGTTAATTAATTATTTGAGTAACATCAACATAGTGGAAGGCTATGATATCGAAGATTTTCATTGTTTGGTCATCTTTTCCCTCCTCCGTTCCATCAAAAGTGTAGAGGTCGATTATATATATGTGGATATGAAGGAATCTACCCTAACTGGCTTTCGTTTTCAACAGACAAACAGAGCAAAAATGGCCAAAAAGAACGCTGAAGAAACAAAGATTATTTCATTATCAGTCTATTTTCTTTATAATTAATTTCTGGAACTGTGCGGAGATTTATCTATTAACGGTGGTGGTGCAAGCGGCCGAAACAGTAGCCGAGCTATTATCACTCTCCCAAAAGTAAAAAAATAGAAACCAATTACCCATAAAAGAAAGGCCAGTGATATTGGAAAATGGAGTGATAAATAAAAATAGGAAGGCAAGTTCAATCATTGAAGAGTTAGAAGACTGTAGATTTGTGGTGACATAGCAGAAGCTAATGGTAAAAAGTGCAATTTTCTCGGATTCCTAAAGTTTCTTAAGTTCAGTTGGAACCCCACTTGTTGGGATCTTGTTGGATTAAAATCTCAAAAAGAGCACCGGGGTTCCTTTTGTCAAAAGACATCGTCTAGTCTACTTCTTCTAGATTATTTATTCATTTTTTCTAAAGACTTCTAGATTATTATTATTATTATATACATAATAAGGCATCATTTTCTCGTACAGCGGCTCCACAATCTATATCCGCTGGGCCTGTCTAGAAGGAAGCTGCCCTTTTTATTTTCCAATTGATTGACAGCGGTGGAAGAGAGAGAAGCTGGCAGCAATCGTTGAACCACACAACAAAAGATAAGATAAATAGCTCCGAGCATCATATTATATTATAGTATATTATAATGCTTTTAATATGTACGTAACATTGACCGCTCAAGAATAATTTGCTTTTTATTTCTTTTTGTCTCATAAATTTACTTGAAAAAATTGTAAAATGTTTTTTTAATTTTGAAGTTTTTAAATTTTATTCCTTTTAATTTTTACAAAAATATCACCCTTCAAGTATATACAATTTAAAATTAATATTTATTATTAACTTAATTTATTATTTTATTAAATTATATAATTTTGTTAAACAGAAATCATAATTTTATAATATGTTAGCTTATTTTATTAATTTTGATAAATAATTTTTATTTTTTATAATTAATAAAAGTTAAATTAAATATATAAAATTATAATTAAATAATAAAAAATTAATTACAAAATTGTATATAAAAATGATAAAATAAATTAATATATTATAATATTATAATTTTTATTTAAATATTTATGAAAAATTATATAATTTAAAAAAATAATTAATTAAGTTGATAATGAATAATAATTTTAAATTTTATAAAATTTTAAGATGCTTTCAAACTTTCAAAATTAAAAAAAAAAAGTCTAACCACAAAAAATGAAAGACAATATCTATCATTTTTTCCAATTTACTCCAACTTTCGGTCATCGTTGGATGACCTTTTTAAGTTAGAATGAATCGTTAAATAAACGGAGCTCATAAGAAATTTTTTTATTTGGTAATATTCGTAAGAGGTGTATTGTTGATGAGTGGCTTGATGTACTTTTATTTATTATGATACTAATAAAATATAATATAATCATCTATTAAAAAAAATGGAAAAGAGGATTTATATGGTATTGTCTTATGGGGCTACAACCCCTTTCCCTTAATATATCTTGAAAATTAAATTAATTAAGCCCCTTTGGGTATAGTTCGAGAAGTGGAATATTATTTGTTAGCGTTGACGAGCATTTAAAACAGAACAAACGCAGCAATTTATTGGCTTTTAAGAGCTTCATTTTCTGGTTAGAGTTTTAAGCGTTCCTCTCCTCAACAGCACTTTGTCGCAGGAATGTCAACCCCTAACTTACAAGGTGTTCAGAAAAATTGATTCTCAAAAATATTTGTTAGTATTTTTAGTTTTCACCTCCCGTAATATTTGGACATAAAACTAATATCATTGTATTAGGTTAAATAAGTGACATAAAGTGTTGAACTCCTCTTTAATACTTAGGCCCGATTGTTTAGTAAGTATAGATTTCATGATAAATGGAATCATAGTTCAGCTCTGTTACATAAGAATACGTAAGTCATTATCTTTTTAGACTAGTACATAAATTATATTTTTTTTCATCAGACTAGTTGGTATACGTTATCTAAATACTAGAAAGTCTTGGTTGTATAGAAAGAGTGATATTGTCAGGAAATAAGAATTGATTTATAAAGTACACAATAGATCATTATGTTGAATCAAGTAAGTTACATGATTATATTTGTTTATTATGCTTATATTACTATTCCTATAATTTACCATTTAAACATAATTATCAATCCAAAGTTAGAAAAGAATTTTGATTTTTCATTAATTGGTATCAAAGCCTTATAGAAAAAGATGGAGTTGAACAGTGGAAGTTAATCCTCTTTTTTCTTTATGTGGTCTAAAATAGACAAGAAAGTAAATAGATAGAGACACATGATTTTTAACATAAAAAACTCTTCAAAATTTCAAATCAAAGGGAAAAAAATCATAAAACCTTAGTTCAATAAAATCTTCCACTGTAATAAGAGTAGGATTATAATTTATCTTCCTAGTACAAATTAGAGGCTATTCATAATATTTAACCCAAATAAGATAGAACATTCACTCAAACTTAAACTTGAGATATTAATAGACTCTCAAGTTTTCAACTTTCTAATTACTCACTCACTTATAAAGTGATTGATAGATCACAATCCATTATAAAACCCCTTTTTATAGATCTCATGGAAAGCTTCTAACAAATTCTATTAAATATAGTATTTGTTTGCTATTGTCTTCCATATCACTAATTCTTATCTTTCACATCATTTATTCATATTTTTAACATCACTTCATCTTTCTACAATATTCTACATGACATTTAAAATTAATGTGGGATGAACTATTCATAAAAGGCCCAAAATATAAGTGGCTACTAAAATTAACAAGGATAACACAACAAGTCTTCCCCTTCCCAATTTATTGAAGGGCATAATCGCACCAACAATTTTGCAACCATATTCAAATTTCTTAGTTGGAATCACCTTTGTCATCATGTTTAACCAATTGTCATTAATATGGACTTTGATAAACTATGAGAGTTATGCACATCTTGAATTCAATAGTAGCGAATATAAATATATTTTGATTGGGAGTGGAAGGTTGAATTCTTGGTTAAGTAAATATCACTTTAATTATCACAATGCACCACATACTTTTCTTGCTTTACACCTAGCTCAAAAAGAAGTTTTTTTCATCAATAACAACTCATGACAACCTTCAATGGTTGTGATACATTCAACTCCAATGGTAAATAAAGCAATAGATTTTTGCAACTTTGAATACCAAGACATAGCACTCTCTACAAAAAGTAGTCAAATGCCTTAAAGCTAACTTTTTGGAATTGGTATCTTCAACCAAGTGTGCATTCATATAACCTTCCAATATAGGTTTCCCTTTACCAAAACATAAGCACTTCTTAATTGTTCCTTAAAGATCTTGAAGAATCTATTTAATAATGACCAAGTGTTTCTTCCCTAAATTAGACAAGAACTAAATCATGGAGGCAACATTAAGCTAAGTACATATCAAGGCATACATAAGGTTGCCTATTGTAGATGAATATGAGATCTTCCTTTTTCATCCTTTCCATTCTCACTTGTCAAACTTTGATTTGTACTTAACTTGAAATATTCAACAAGTAGCATGCTTATTGCCTTAGTTTTGTGCATCTTTCATTTTTAGTATTTATCTTGTTGGACCCAAATCTTTCATGCCAAAGAACTTGTGTAAGGCTTCTTTTAAAGTAGTTATTTTTTGAGAATCATGTCCAATGATTAACATGTCATCTATATAAAGTAGAAGTATAATGAAATCATTATCAACATATCTCTTCATAAAGATATAATGGTTGATAAGGGTTTTTTTGAAGTTATGTTCTATTATAAATGAATCAAACTTCTTATATCATTGTCTTGGTGTTTTCTTTAGATCATAGAGGGATTTCTTTAGTTTACATATTATTTCTTTGCTTGGAAGTTGAAATCTTTCAAGTTTCTTTATGCAAATCTTTTCCTTTGGGTCACCATGTAAAAACATTATCTTGACATCAAGTTGTTCAACCTTTAAGTCCTCTAAAGAAATTGATGGTGAAAGATTAATGATGTCAACAATGGTCATTATGACCTTATCTCAGAATAACTTAGGTAGTTTAGCATGAGATAGCATATACCAAACCCTTTTCTTAGTAATAATCACCATGCAACTCCTTAATTGCCTTAAATACTTGGTCATTTGATTTAAAAAAAAAAAACACCCAATCTTTCCCTAAGTAATTATCAATGAAAGTGATGAAATATAATGTACCACTAAGTGATTTTTTAGTCATAATACAAACATCAATATGCACTAAATTAAGAATATGCTTTCTTCTAGTAGGTTGACCAAATTTATGAAATGCAACTCTATGTTATTTCCTAGCAAAATAATTGATGCATAATAAGTGTTTTACCTTTAATATCAGGAAGGAGTTGTTTCCAAGTAAAGATATATAGCCTTTTTTTGTTTATGTGCCTAAGTCTCTTATGCCATAACTCTAGGTTTTCACTATTATTGCCAATATTTACTTCCTTTTTGTATAGCTTACCCTACATCATGTACAATGAACCTTTTTTTTTCCTTAAGTTATGATCATGCTTCCTTTAGTGAGCTTTTATTTACGTTCACCAAAGTAATTCATAAAACTTGTATCATCACGCTTCTTAATTGAGATAAGATTTAGGCATATATATATAAGGCATGCCTCATATCTTTTAATATAGGCTTGCTACATATACCTGTTGTCAAAGTGATATTACTTATGCAAACAATCTAACTTCTAACTTGATTTCCTAATTTTATAGTACTAGAATCTTTACTTTGGTAAGAGAAAAAGAAACTTCTATATGGAGTGAAATGGAAGGAAGCACTTGAATTAATGATCTATGAACTATCATCATAAACAAGATTTAGGTAATTTTTTTTTCCAATAAGAAAATTGTCATTTTTTGCAACTATAGTGGTGGTACTTCTATTTTCTTCTTTTTTTCTTTTTTTAAGATGATCTTATCTAATTTAATTTTTCCTTCATTTTAATCTCCTTTGAGATAATGATAATTTGCCTTCTTATATCTCGATTTATCGTAATAGTAACACATGATCTTAAAATGAGATTTTGATCTTCCTTGGTCTTTTCTTAGGTTTCACTTTTACTTTGGTTCTCAATAACATTAACCTTAGATTGCCTATAGATGCTACATTCTTTTCTCCTAGTTTCTTCATTCAACAAGTTGTTAGTAATGGTATCCATCATAAGTTTGCCTTCTATAATTGAATTGTTAAAAGTGACAACAAATGTGTCCCAACTCTCTAGTAATAAATTCAGAAGTAGTAATGCCTAAAATTCATTGTTAATTTTCATTTTGGTCTTTGATATATGATTCATAAGGCCTTTGAAGTTATTTTAGTGCTCAATCATATTTTAACATTCCTTATACTCTAATTTTACTAACCACTTCATTAGATGAGTTTTATTGCAAGGCGTTTTCTTTTGAATCATGGATTCAAGTTTCATTCATAACTTATAAGCATTTGTGTAGGTGGACACATGCTCAAATAAGCTTCAATTATTGTATTTCTAGATCATTGCCACCTCTTTTCAATTCAAGAGTGTCCATTCATTATCACTCTTTCCTTTTAGCTTCTCCTTGTTAAGAATCAGCTCATGCAATTCTTTACAATATAGTTGATCTTACATCATTGACTTTAATAAGACTAGTTCTCCATAATCAACTTGAACATGTTATCATCATAAGTGGTGAAATTCTCCATCTTAAATTACATAAAAAGATAACTTATTTTAATTTGAACTCTAATTTAACTAGGGTTTTGATACCATTATTAGGAAATAAGTAAAGTTGAAGACTAATAACAGCTAACTATTTTCTCTCTTTGCATGTTTTAAAATAAGCAAGAAAGTAAATAGAGAGTAGATAAATAAAAACACACAATTTTTAGCATAGAAAATCCTTCAAATCAAAAGTAAAAAACAATAGGACTTAAATTAATCTAATAAAAATTTCCATTACAATAAGAGTAGGATTACAATGTATCTTCCTTAGTTCAAACTAGAGGTTACTCACTATATTTTACCCACATAGAATGAAACACTCACTCAAGCTTAAAAAATTGACAAACTCTTAAACTCCTCAGTTTCTAATAACTCACTCAATTATGGAATGATTGATAGATCACAACTTATCACAAGACTTTTATTTATAGGTCTCATGAAAAGTTTCTATCAAAATCCATTAAATGTAGCATTCATTTGTTCTTATCTTCCACATCACTTGTCCTCATTTTTCACATCACTTCATCTTTGTACAATCTTCTAACTTACATACAAGATTAACGTGGGATGAATTATTTATAAAAGATCTAAAATACGGGTGTCCACTAAAAGGGACAATCCAACAAAACTAATTAATTACATTTTCATGGTTTATTAAATATGCAAGTCTGGATAAATTTTCCATATTTTAGGTGATCAATTTTATGATTTAGTATGCTATGAGTTTAAAATTTATTTCATAGTTTTATGATTATTTAATCTTTGATGTATGAATTCATTTTTTACCTATGTATATGAGATATATTTTTCCTATCAAAGTGATCGGAAGTCATCATATTAAATATGATTCAATGTTGTGTTTGGCCTATGAATCATAGGTCCATTTGTTTTGACAAAAATGTTTTCCACAAAATTATAGTTATAAAATATTAAAAATGTTAAAAAAATAACTTCCCCTTTACTTCTTCTTTTTCAAGGAAAAATTATTATTCTTCATTATCATACTTAATATTATATTTTTAATCACAAACTACGACGGCATATAGAACTCCTTAAGTTATACATACATACATATGTATATATATATATATATATATATATATATATATATATATATATATATATATATATATATATATATATATATATATATATATATATATATAATTTTTCTGAAAAAATCTTAAAAAAAATCAGAGCCTCGATGTTTTTGTTATTGGGATGGCTTTTAAAAACTCGGATTCAGTGCTTTGTACAAATATTTTATTTCGTTTTCAAACTTGGAAGAACTGCCTAATTTTGCCAAAGATATGGAAGACTTCGTATGTGTTCTACACATCATTATATGGGATCTGCATCATCTCAATGTTTGGTGATTTGGCTATTTTTTGCATTATGTATGCATTTGGATATATACAACTAGGAATCTTGAGTGAAGATTTTGAGTGGTGGAAAATTTTGGAAGCCAAATGAGTAATATAAAAAATATTTTTTTTAATATTTTCACAAAATTATATAATATTAATATATAATTTTAAGAATTTTGGGAATCTCAATTAGAAGCCCTGCCCTTGGATAATTACGACTGCAACTAAATCACAGTAAATATGTGCAAGCCATTTTTGTATATTGCATATTCTGGAATTACACAACCGGCTGGTCTGTATATTTCTGTATATTTGAAAGCTACTGGATGTATGAATTATATGCATTTATGGAATTTTTTTTCTTTTTTGGAGACAATTTGCTACCTATATGTTTTTGCACGAACTCTATCTATATTATGGTATTGTATGAATATTATGTATTATACCAATTGTATACTTGCATTGTATGCATATCATCCAGAAGCATATTTTACGTTACTGCACACTTCCATTTCTGCGTTTTATCAGTCAGTACATATTTGGTATGTTGAATCTGTCGGTGTTTTATGATAATTTTTTCTCAAAAAAATTCAATAATATTTAAAAATAATACAAATTTAAAAATTAAATATAAAAATGATTTTTTTAAAAAAAGTACAATGTTTAATATTATTAAATTATGTAAATTTAAAATTATAAATATAGATTAACAATTTTATCATATATATATAATAAAAATTTATAAAATTGCTTGCGAGTTAAATAATTCAAGAAAAAATCTAGCTAACCAGTTAAATTGAAAAATTACGAAATCAAGTTAGGTGAGTAGTCAAGCTACTTGGTTCAACATTCCACCCTTTTAAGCAGCCAAAATTCTTATATGCTCTTGAGTAGAAGGACTTTCTCCTTCTCAAAATATATAATAAACCAGATTGCTTTGCGCGGGTAAGCAAAATATTATTTATATAAAAATATATTTTTATAAATAAAATTTTAATAATAAAATATTTTAGTTATTCTTAAAAAATTATATAAGTAATATATATATATATATATATATATATATATATATATATATATATATATATATATATATATATTAAAGTTATGATTAAACTACCTGACCAATTTAAATCATATCATAAAATTGTGTAAAAATTGTGTAAAGACAAAAATTTATTTTAAACTATAATCAAAATAAAAATAGGATAATTAGTATTTCATAAAATAAATGATTTGCTTCGTTACTCTTAATTGAATATTTTTAATTGACTTGAAAATTCAAAAATACTTAGTCAAATGCCAATAGAATATTGATAAAAATAAATTACTCAAATGATTTCAGAGAGTTATATAAATCATAATATTAAAAATATTATGGAAAAAATTTTAAAATGTTTATAAAATCAATATCTCACAATAATTATGACCACTTTCACTTATGTGATTAGGAGAAGGTGAATTTAAATAAGATATTTTATGTGATTAGTGAGAATAATTAAATAAAATATTAAATACAATTAGAAAAGAAATTTTATCTGAATAAGATATTTAATTACAACTTAATTTAAAGTATAAAATGCAATTATAGAAAGGGCAAATCTTAAGTAAAGTTCTTTAGGTATTTATCATAAAGTTTTTCATTCAAATTATGATATTTGTATTAATTATTTTATTATATTTACAAGTTATTAATTATTTTAATAATCAAATTAAATATATTAATACTTAGTAGAAAAATTAATACACTTATATTTGAATGAAAAACTTTATAATAAATACTTAAGAAACTTTACTTAAGTTCTGCCAAAAGAAAAAAGATAAATGATAAAGTTGAATAAATCTATATAATCTAAGAGGACATTGTAAATAAATAAGATACAGTAATTATTGACTAGTGAATTCCAATGTAGATTAATTAATTAAATTGATAATTTTAAAAATTTTAACTGCTTAATCAAATATTAAAATAAATCATTTATGTGATTCTAAAAAATTGTAAAAATAAGGTGAAATTTTTTGATAAAATAAAATATAATTATAAAATTAATGGTTAGGGATAATTATAACTAATATTGGGATACTTGTAATTCATGTAATGAGAGTAATATAAATAAAGTATTTTATGTGATTACAGAGAAAAAATTAGATAAAATGTTTAATATGATAAAAAAAAGATGTCATTTATAAAAAAGAGAATGCAACTCAGTAGAAATTTATAAAAAAAATGACATTGAATATACTTTTTAATATAATGGAAGTAAAACGTAAAAATTATATATAAATAAGGTATTTTATATGATTACAAACTAAAAATTTGAACATAATATTTAATGAGATATCATTTAGAAAAAAAAAAGAATGCAATTCAGTAAAAATTATTAAATAAGGCATTTAACAAACCTTTTAAAAAGTGGTAAGGTAAGATATTGTTAAGACGATGATATGTGAAATAAAGAAAAGTTTCTTTTAATGTGTAATAATTAATATGTAAACAATCAAAGTGAATAAAAAAATATTATGTAATAAAATAGATAAAATGCAAAAAAAGAAAATAATTTCGAGGTGCAAAGTAATATAGAAGTGAAATAAAGTAAAAAAATTTTAATAGTAAAATAATTAATATGTAAACAATCAAAGTGCATAAAAAATATTGTGTAATAAAATAGATAAAATAAAAAAATAATTTGGAAGTGCAAAGTAATATAAAAGTGAAATGAAAATGAAATATAAAAAAATAAAAAAAATAATGGATGGAATTAGTCTCACATGAAGTGAGACAAGGAGAAAAAATGTAAATAATAATAATTATAAAAATAAAAAAGAGGACAAGAGGTGAAAATAGTTTAAAAAATAAAATTAATGCTTAAATGGAGCACAAAATAAGATGCGGTAAAGAAGCAATATATTAACAAATGTAAAAAGCACAGCCCATTGAGAGATAATAATAAATTAATAAAATAATGATATTAAAACTAAATTATAAAAAATAATGGGCTAAAAAGTGGTGTTTAAAACTAAACAATTGAGGGGGAATTCTATGTTACCCCCATGGGTTTGGAACCCATGGGGATGTTGCTAAATTTAAGCCATTAGATTAGTTGATCAAGTCAATGGCCTCACTCATCTAATGGCTTGCATTTTGCCACATACCCATGGGGGTAACATAGAAAGCACCTTGATTGAGATATAAGTGGGGTATACAAAAAGAAATGGATAAAACGAAAAAGAAGTCAAAAACATATATAAATATTAGTAGAGTTATATTGTATAAAAAAAATAAAATAAAAAATCAAGGATAAAGAAGAATAAAAAACTATAGTGTTTCAAACTGCCATCCTCAATATTGAAAAACAAATAATGTGGAACATTTTGTTCCAACTTTGAGTAATGAAATAAATTAATACTTTAATAAGTGCATAACTAACTCCGATCGTATGAGCGAGCGAGCGAGTGAAAATTATTATTTTTGTGAATAATTATGTTAACATGAGTTTTGGCAAATGCATGCACAAGTAAGAAATTGAAGAAAAGGCGGTTGTTAAACAATTTCACGCATAACATAATATATATAGATTATACAAGTAAATGTTAAGTAATTGGATTTTTTTTAAAATCTCTTTTTTATCTCGTAAATTGATTAAATTTGTATGAATATCAATTCATATAAACCAAACACATTTAAATTTATTTTAAAAATAAATCAAATTTTAAATAATTCAATTTAATCTACTCTATAGTTTGATTTACAAATTCAAAAACCAATTTAATTCAGATTGGTTTGCACAACCAATCCGTATAACTTCATAATTAAAACTGCCAATGGTTTGGATCTACTCAATTATTCCTAACAAAAACACTGTGTATAAAATATTTACTATCTCTTTCTATTTATTTATTACAATTAATTAATCTCATATATAAAATTCAAGATAATTAATTAATTTTTAAATAAATTTTTCAAAAATATTTTTATCTATAAAATTTAAGATAATTAAAAATAAATAACAATATGATAGAATAAATATAAATTGACTAATAATATAGAATAATAAAATATTTTTCAATGAAAAAAATAAATTTGTTAAAAGAATATTTAATGTTTTATTAAAATTTTAAAATAATAAGAAATAAAAAATTCCTTTAAAATGTAATAAATAAAAAATTTGAAAGAAATATTTATTTATTTTTCTGACCTTGGCAATAAGTTTGTAGGTTGCGACAACGACTTTGCCTGTTGCTTAGGAGCCCTGAGTTGACTTTAAACGAAGGGTTAACGGGGCCCGCTCCAATTTCATATCTGTTGCCGTGGCGGCTTGGATGGTATAATTAATTCCCATCCGTTGAAAAGATGTCGCTTGTGGCCAATAATAACGTTGTAAGTGTAACTTTCCCCGGAGTAAAAGATAAATGGATCGACTATCGAGGATCGAAGTGGTTCGAATTGTTAAAATGATATATATTTAAAAAAAGTTTATTAGTATTCTAATTTTAAAATAATTATTTATCTTACTTAATAATTAAAAAAAAAAGATAAATGTATTGTATAGTTAATTACTAACCGATAAAATGAGAGGTATGAAATACGAAAAAACTATTTTCACACCCCCTTTCGAAAAAATTTATAAAAAATATATAATTATATATATTTAATTTAATTAACAATTATCTTTTTCCTTTTATCCTTTTATTAGGATTTTTTTAATTGTATAATATTTTTTAATCATAAGTTCTAAAAGATGAGAAAATTATCAATTTTATCTATGGAATTATAAATGAATGATAAAATAGTGTTTAAAATATATTAAATGTTTAATTTTATTCTTAAATAATTATTTATATAGATTATTTTATTATTTTGTATAAATTTATATAAATAATTTTGCCTCTAGTTATCTACACAAAGAGACGATATTATTTGTACGACGGACAAAATAAATTGTTTAATATAATTTATTAATAATTTTATGAAGAATTTTAAATTTTAAGAATGATATTGACAATTTTATCTTCAAAATAAATATATAATGTATGATTTTCTATAATTTTTTACATATAATTAAATTCAATTTATTTTTATGAGAAATTAAAAATTATAATTTAAAAAAAAATCGTGAATAAAATTAAATACTAAAAACACAGCAAACACATGAAATGGAAAGTTGCTTATCTACCATTATCTAGGAAAAACTTCTATAAAATGAAATACGAAGCCATCCATACTCAGTTTTATTAAAGATTAAAATTTGATTTACCGTTAGCATAATTATCACCCATTTAAATGTTGCTATATTAATATAAAACTATTAAAATTCTTATATTATGATTAAAATTTTTTAATTATTATTAATTTTTTAATAATTTATTTTTTCTCATTTATTAGTAGTATAAATTTTTTTTTATCAATAATAAATTAAATTTAAACTCTTTTACTAATAACCAACTTTCTGTTTTATCCTATCAGTAAGAATTTTTATCTATATGTTATTTATATGATTTAGTTAATTACTGGAAGCTTGAAAGGAAATATATAATACATGAATCGAGTTAATATTTTATGTATACTTTATTAAATTAATTTATTTTTATGAGAAATTAAAAAAATTAAAAATTATGAGTTCAGAAAAACTATAATAGAAATATAGACTAGAGATATGACTTAAAAAAAAAGATAGTTTAATATAATTAAAATGCATTGGTATTATTAATTTTTTAATATTACAGCTTTTAAGGACATATTAAACATTTTAATAATATTTTTTAAAAAGTTCAAAGTCAAATCAAATAATATACATAAAATTAATTCTTGAATAGTGTGAATTCATATTATCAACTATAAAATATACTTCAAAAAATAAAATGTATTATCATAATTTTTAATAAAAATTCTAAAAGAATAAAAAATTATAAATTTGAATACTATTTTTTAATTTATTATTATTTATTAAGTTTTAAATTTTAAATTTTACCATAAAAAATTATGATGGCATACATTGCCCCTAAATTATATTTTTCACCTCAGATCAGTCAAGTCCGGAAGTTATCCCTCTCCCCCTCGGCGAAAAGACCGAAATACGTAACAGTAAAAAAGTATTTCCCAATGTACTGCAACAGTAAAACAAATTACCAAAACACTTAAATTTTTTTTTTTATAAGAAATGAGTCACACCTTGGTGACTGTTTGGCATATTTTTCCGTGAAAAACACTGTGCACATAGTATGCACAGTGCACTGCATGCGCACAGTGTACTGTGCGCACAGTACACTGTGCATACTGTGCGAACAGTATTTTTTTAAAAATATAATAATAATTTAATAAAATATTTAGTAAAAATAATTTTTTTAAATCATAATATATATTATAATAAAAATAATTAAATTAAAAAATATTATTAATTAATTTTATTTTAATTTAATAAAGATAACTTTACTTTATTTTTAAATAATTTTTTTAAAAAAATTTATATAAATAATAATTTTTATACTTGTAAATAAATTTGTTTAATAAAAATGTATTAATAATATATAAAATCTAATTAAAAATAAATTTAAGGGTAGTGTAATAAATATAATATTAAAAATTACTTTATAAATTTTATATAATATATATTTTAGGCAAAATATAATAAAATAAATGATAATAAAATTTTTATTAAATTTGATAAATTTTATAATGATACAAATATAAACAAAATAAAAAAAGATTATTTTTAATTATGTGATGAAATAAAAATTAATTATCATACTATTATTATCTTTATCTTTTTACACATATTAAATATCATTATCTTTTTTGGCAATATAATAAAATTAAACTTTTAAACTGTAATTTATTTTTTTAATATTGTCTTTCATAACTGAAAGATCGCTTTTCTACAATTTTATATATAAATGACTCTTTTTGTAAGAATAAGAACACTTTTTAGTTTAAATGACTCTTTTTGTAAGAATAAGAACACTTTTTAGTTTCTTCTTTTTATGCGTATAATTATGTTTTAATATTTGTAAATAAAATTATAAAAAATAGTCATTTAAACATGAGAGATAATATTAGAAAAAGAATTACAAAATATTATTTCATTTTATAATGATGAAAATATTTCAAAGAGATAAAAATATATAATTTTAAAAGATAAAAGTATTAAATGTAATTACACCAAACATGAGAAAAAGGCAATATAATTTGCGCAACTTTTTTCCTTCCCAATTTTGCTGGCACCAAAGAGGGAAAATGGCAATGATGCCAAGGAATTTTAATTCCGGAGTAAGTAATGATATACCTATATTCAATTTTGATATCTACGGTAAATGTTTTCTATATTTGTAATTAATTTTTACTATCAAACTCACAATTTTATTTGATGACGTAAAAAATTCATACTCAAAAATCATAAATGAATTTAGGGTAATTCTTCCTTATTATTTCAATTTGAGACAATATAAATAGATGTTGTCGCGAATTTTATAAGATTTTTTTAATTTATAATTTTTTTATAATGTTACAAGTTATGAAATATAATTATTCATATAATTCTTATAACTTTTTTCATAAATCTTACAATATAAACATTAACAATTGTAATATAAAACTTTTAGAAATTCTATAAATAAATTGTAAGATTGATAAAAAATTTATAAAGATTGTAGTGATACACCTTATTTAAAAAAGTATCAAAGAATGACCCATAAATTTAAACTAAAATCCTTTTTTGATCCTTGAAAGATTCAATTTTTTTCATTTTGATCCTTAATTAAAATATTTTCTTAATTTAATCTTTGTAAAATTAAAATTTTTCAAATTTCAGTCCTTTAATACAGTTCTATATAGATTTTAGGCTTAGAAAAAAATTAAATAAAAGGATTAAAAATTAATGTAGTAAATTTTTTATTTAATTTAATTTATTAAATAATACACAAATTTATTTTCAAGTATAAAAAATATTATTTATATAAATTTTTGAAAAAAAATTATTTAAAAATAAAGTAAAGTTATTTTTATTAAATTAAAATAAAATTAATTAAAAATATTTTTTTGATTTAATTATTTTTATTATAATATATTTTATGATTTAAAAAATTATTTTTATTAAATTTTTTATTAAATTATTATTATATTTTTTTAAATATATTGTACGTACACTGCATGTACTTCAATAAATTAAAGGTATTAAATAAATTAACTCCAACAAATAAATTAGCTTTACTAAATATATTAAATAGATTTAATCTAACAAATTAATTAACTAAATTAAATAAAATAAAATAATTAAATTAAATATTAATTCAAATAAATAAATTAAATAAATTATATCAAATAAATAAATTAAATACATTAAATCAAATAAATTAATTAATTAAATTAAATTAAATAAATAAATTAACTACATCAAATTAATAAATTAACTAAATTAAATTAAATAAAAAATTTACTACATTAAATCAGATAAATTAATCAACTAGATTAAATTAAATAAATTAATTAACTAAATTAAATCAAATAAGTAAATTAAAAATATTAACTCAAATAAATAAATTAGATAAATTAAATTAAATAAATAAATTAAATACATTAAGATAAATAAATAAATTAACTAAATTAAATCAAGTAAATTAACTAACTAAATCAAATTAATTAAATAAAACTAACTAAATAAAATTAAATAAATAAATTAAGTACATTAAATCAAATTAATTAATTAATTAAATTAAATCAAATAAATAAATTAATTGGATTAAATAAAATTAATTAATTAACTAAATTAAATCAAATAAGTAAATTAAAAATATTAACTCAAGTAAATTAATTAAATCAAATAAATAAATTAAATACATTAATAAATATTTAATTAATTATAAAAATTAATGTATGTTAAATTTAGATAAAAAATCACATCATTAAATAAAATATTTAATTATGAAATATATGATAAATTAATTTAATTGTATAATAACAAAAAAATAAATTATATTAAAATTATATTATTTAATATATTATTTTAATATATTAAAATTATATTATTCAATATATAGTAGTCTTGAAAGGGGAAGCGTCTTTTTCATTTTTGGAAAAACTCATTTTCCCTGAGACGCCTGCTGCAAATCAAAGACGCCTGAGTGGAGGAGGCTGCTCACGGCCTTGGAGAGGGCGTGACCAGGCTTGACCAGCCTGGTCACGCCCTCCACGGGGACGTGATCAGCGCATCTCCTCAGACTGCTTGCGTCTCGTCAGTCAGTCTGATCACGGCTTTACAGAAGCCGTGATTCATTTTTTCTTAAAAAAAAAAATTTTAAGTGTTTTGGTAAAATGTTTTTGCGGCGCAGGGATAAGGTAATTAGTTTTTCTTGGGACAGTGCGTTGGGATTTTTGCCCTCCCCCTCTATCTCACGTGTCTAAAAGGTGAATATTTCCTTGTTAATTGAACAACTTGGCTGTGGCTGAAAGTAATTAATGGACAAATATTTTCAAATGTACGGTGTACTATTGTTGAAAATGGAGTCCCTTGGTAGCCGGAAGAGTGGAAACTTGCCTGCCATCCCATTTAATGCAAAGGCATGCGTGCTGGCATGCCAGGAAGATGCAAGAAGTGATCCGGTGAAAATCTCTACTAGACGGAAATTTTACAACAGCGTTTATGTGTATGGATGCAAAATTAAATATCAAATATAAATCGAAGTTATTATTAAATATAAAATAATTAAATAAATTTCTAAAATATAATCTAACAAATATAAAATATTTGAAAATATAAAATTTAGTTAAAATTTTTAAGTACTTATAATACCCTATTACTTATTAATAATTTTAATTGATAATTACAATAATTATTAATATTATAATTATAATAAAATAATTAATACGTATATTGTAATCTAAATGAAAATTTTTATGATAAATATATAAAGAACTTTATCTAAAATTTGTCTTATTTGAAATTCATTTTTGAATCCTACTTTTTATAACTATAATATTTTTTGGGCCAAAGTGTAATTTTTTATTATTTAATTTTAACTCAAGTTTCAATAATATCCATTAATTTTTTTAAATCAACTGTATCACATAACTTGCAAAATAAACTTAATATTTGACATTTTGAAAAATCATCTATTAACTTAATAGAAAAATCTTATGTGATAGATGAAATGCTAACTGGGCTTTAGAATTGCTAATTGGATTAAAACAATTCTGTAGCTTTCGTTTTACAACTTATATTCAAGTTTTAATAATATCCATTAACTTTTATTTTGAATCAATTGTCTACTTATTTTTCTTTTTATCCTCTAACTTTCACCCAAGTTCCAATAATATTTATTAGCTCTTATTTTAAATCAATAATACAACATAACTTTCAAAATAAACACAATATTAAATATTTTGAAAAGTATTCATTTGCCATAATGGTAATGAAATTACGCATTAAAAAGGAAAAATTAAATAGTCTTGCAATATATAGCACTAAATTTTAAAATAATTGATCATTTTATTAATATAATCAAAATGCTTTTTGAATAGTTGAGAAATCATGAAGCATTGTAATTCTAATATAAAGAAATCATAAATCACTATAATAAAATTAAAAAAATAAAAAAGGTATTACATTAGCCTAACAAAATAACATAAGAAATTAAACTGAGATAACATCTAAGAGATGTTGTTGGTTGATTATTAGGAAATGACCACTTCACTTGCAATAGTAATTAGACTTTGTTAAGTAACATATGAGTTTTTCTTATAAGTGAAAAGTGCCAGAGGTATTTTATTAAATCTTTATACATGCTAGAAAAATATAATAACAACTTTATTATTTTTAATCAATTACAAAACTTAAATTCAACGCAAATAATACTTACATTTTTTATCCTCTTTTTAAAATTTTATTATCAGTTTATACCCCTTCATTTGATAAAGTTTTAGGTTGAATTCACCTTATAGCTTTAGTTTTCCTTAATGCATCCCTAGATTTTATTTTGCAGGTCTAGATCCAACCTTGGATCTTATAGTTGTAGGTTATGTTGTTAGATGGTACAATTGGTTCAAAATAAAAGTTAATAGGTATCATTAAAACTTGAATTAAAGGGTAAAAATGAAGTTAGAGAATTTTTTTCATCTAATCAATAACTCCATATTAAAGCCTAGTTAGCACTCCATTTATCCTCATAGCATTTTTTTTATTAAGATAATAGATGATTTCTTAAAATGTTTGACATTGCATTGAATTTAAAAGTTAAGTAATATAATTAATTCAAATAAAAGTTAGTAACTATTATCAAATTTAAGTGAAAGTTAAATGGTAAAAAGAACACTTTGGCCCATTTTTTATTTTACTATAATTTGACTATAATAGTAACTCTAAGGCTCCATTTTATAAAATAAATAAATTAGAAGTTAGTCTTTAAAAATATTCCGTTTGCTAGTTATAAACTACCTTTATAAGCTACTAATTCTTTAGTTTTTTTTAAATTTATCATTATTATTTTTATTAATATATAATTCATGTCTTTCGAATTATTTTAATTTATATATTTATTTTTATTAATATATATTTTATATCATTTTGTAATTTCAATTACTTCAGCAATTAATTTTGCAAAGTACTTTTTATGCAATCAGATAGTTTATTAATTATTAATTATTAGCTAATTTATAAGTAATTTACACAAAATAGAATTTGAGTCAATTGAGAAAAGTCAATTACAAATTTCATTACATGTAAATTCTATAAAATTAATAATTAATTTCTCTTCATTAACTAAGAGTAAAAATATATGTTATAATTGAAATATAAAAGAATTTCTCAAGATTCTAGTTGAGTTTATTTGTTTTAATGATTATTTTGAGTGAGAGTGATTTAAAATATGTTCTCAACTTATCACTTAAATGGGTTTTGTATATTAAAAACTATCAATAATTACATTTAGCATTTGAGTATTTTTAAATAAGTATAATTTTCTTGTTTTAATTAGTGATATTAAAATATTCCCTTTTATACTTGATCGAGAATTTTCAAATTTGCTTTTAATTATTAGAATTTTTATTTGTCCAAAGTTTGCAGCTTGTTAACATTTTTTTATAAAGTTTCACATTAATTAGATTTGATTTAAGATTTAATTATGATATATAAGATATTAAATTTGACCACCTTGATAATTTGAACTAGTCTTTTAGATCAATAAATTAAGCCTAATAATTATCTTGCGTTAATTAGGTTTAGAGTGTTACAAATGATGTCAAGCTTAACTACTTAAATAATTTTTAAGCTAATAGATCAAACTTAATAGTTGTCTTAAACCAATCAAACTTGAAGCATGACATCATCATTCTTATTTGCCAAGTTATTCGCCATTTTACTCAATGAAATGTATGTTATAAGATAAGAACTTTTATACCTTAATAAATTATCTAATCTCTAATAATTGTCTTCCATTAATTAAGTCTAAGACGTAATATTGTTATTTTCTTTTACTCAATGATGTAACATTTTACTCAATAAAAGGGTTACTGTAAGAACTTCCATGCCCTGACTATTTGGCTAGCGTAAACAACCATTGAAATGTTAACATGTCCTATCTGAATGGACCCTGTGGCCCAAGTGAGTCTTAACATTATAGCAGTTAAAATTTCATGTTTGAACAGCTTGTAATATGAGAACATTCGTTGCCAGAGAACCATAAAAACACACTGCAACCAAGGAATGTTACTGACATAATCAAATTAACATCAATGACACACAAAATACTCCGACTGTTGAATCAGAGCTTAGTTTGCTCCCTCGTTTTTAGTTTCTTCAACAACCTACAGGCACGATAAGATAAACTCAGCTAGTACAGGTTTAAATGAGTGGAATGACCAGAGCTTAACATTTTTGAGCTCGTTCATTTTAGAGTTCCAACGAATTGAACTCAAATTCCCAATTAGTTCTTTAACTCACTCCTTTTTTTTAAAATAATTAAATTTCATCCAAGATGCAAATAATTTCTGTTCATAACTACAAAAGAATTTATATCCTCAGTTTTTCACACTACAAATTTCCATCCAGAAGTAAACTGTCATTTGATCTTCAGATTATTGTACAAAGTTTAGGTAATGTTTGTCATAAAGTTTTCCATTTAGATTATGACAAATATATTAATTACTATATAAATTATTAATAACTTCAATTTTATAATTACAATGATTAGTAATATTAGAATTATAACAAAACAATTAATATACATACTATGAATAATCCTAGGGCAGACACTTGGTGATTTCAAAAAAGCTTGATCTTCTAATAGTGATTGAATCAAGCCAGAGACTTGCGTAAGGGAACAAAGGTTAGACATACATGATAAAGAGGTTAGTATGTGAGCAGTATAATAGAATATAAAAAAATAATATCTTGATTATGATGACGTATGTGGAATCTTTTATAAAACTTGAAGCATTTATAAGTGTGCTACAATTTAGGTTGACTTCAAGTTCTTATTAATTGAGCTTCTAATTGTGTCTAATGGCTAATATCATGTCTTAAGTTAAGATGATAACATCAATATCCTAATCATAGCCAATTAGATTGGCAAGATTGATAGGCTCCTTTATCGAACTCTTATTTAGGTGATTGTTTTACTTTGACCAATATAATTATTAGTTCAATCAACTTTAGTCCACTTGAATAATTTAATATTTATCAACATCAAAAAATTATTTTCTAAATTTTTTTTTTGAATTTATATAAACTAAAAAGTTATTTAATAGATCGTTTTATTTAAGAGAAATTGAATACTAAATAATTAAAAGAAATTATTTAATAAAAAATAAAGATAATTATTATAAATGAACTGTTCATAAACTAAGTGAACTGAACTTTAAAATTCTCAAACTCGGCTGATTTATTAATTGAGTCTAATTTCATGTTTAATCTCACTTATTTACCAAGTGAATCGAGCCGACTATACAAGCCGAACTCGAATAGCCCGGTTACGCTATAGCCTTGTCAACTCGAATTCGACTATGCACAAGGCAAAATACCTACTTTCCATTAAAAGCAGACACACACAGGATATGCTCAAGCAAAAACATCCAAGTTTGTTCATAACTTCTAGTTTTTCTAGTTTTCCCCCTATCGAATCTGCATTTTTGTTCCAAAAAAATGGTCACTTTATATCATCCGTTCTCAACAAAAGAGGCCAAACAATCTACTACGCTTATGGATGATGGACAATAAGATTCTCATCGTGGATGGCAATTTTTACCACAGAATGAAGTAGGATCCATATCTTCTGCAGTTGTTCTGTTTTTACATTCTCATGCTTCACTGATTGCACCAGTTGTCCCTGTAAATGTATTAGTATGCGATGCAGCTTAATTTGTTAGCGACGTAGTTTTTAATCAAAGAAATGTCTATGGTAATTTCTTTCAAGAATTAAGTTGGCTAACCTATTATTATGTAAATTACCTGTTGAAACCAAAGAAAGCATGAGATAGCTGACCCAACTACTTGCTCCAACTTGAGATGGTAATCCAGATACATACTTAGCATTCTTGTCAACAAATACTCATCTGCATGCACTATGAAAGAAAAAAACACCATTCTCCAGTCACTATCTACAGCATTAAAGCTAAAGTATCTTAGAGTTCCCTTTCATTAAACATTTTAAACCAAGGAATGTGTTAGGTTGGCTTCTATAAATTCTAGTTTTTCTTCAACAACATATGATCAGATTCTTTAATTTCAAGCAAAAAGACGGTCTTTGAAAAGATATGAATTATTTTGCAATGAAACAGCTTCAACATGAAGTAACAGTCAGATTACTGAAGTCAGGCTTCTGTATAAGTTTACAGTAAATTATTCAGTACTAAATGCCACATTCCCTCATAAACGCTATTCCCTACCAACTACCCTCCTCTAATCCCCTTCAGAAACTTCAGCACTTGAAGCATGGTAGGCCTGTTTGCAGGATTCTCAGACAGGCATACACAAGCAATCTGCAGCATTTGAAGCATCATCTGCTTTGAATCTGCATCTAGAACTACGGGGTCAAGAACATCAGCAGCCTGCCCTTTCTTGATCTTCTGAGAAACCCATCCAACTAAATTCCCACCTTCAATCTCTTTGAAATCAGGTCCAGTTGGCTCTCTTCCTGTCACCAATTCGAGCAAAATGACGCCAAAACTATAAACATCTCCCCTAGTTGTGGACCTCCCACTCTGTCCATACTCTGGTGGAATGTAGCCAAATGTTCCAGCAATATCAGTGGTGATATGAGTCTCACAGGCACTAATGAGTCTAGCCAGTCCAAAGTCTGCAACTTTAGGTTCAAAATCATCATTGAGCAAAATGTTACTAGCTTTAATATCCCTGTGAATGATGTGAGGGATGAATCCATGATGAAGGAAAGCTAATCCATGTGCAGCGCCAGTAGCAATTTTGTAGCGTTTGTCCCAGTCGAGGACTTCAAGGGCTCCAGTCCTGTTTCTCAACCAAAGATCTAAGCTCCCATTTACCATGTATTCATACACAAGGAGTTTCTCTTCACCTATGGAACAATATCCCAGCAATGGAACCAGATTTTGATGCTTCACCTTTCCCAGGGTTTCCATTTCAGCTTTGAACTCACGTTGACCCTGTGTTTTAGCTTCACTCAGCTTCTTCACTGCAACTATTTTTCCACTAGGTAAAGTGGCCTTGTACACAGTTCCAAAGCCTCCATCTCCAATTATATTTGTCTTGCTGAAGTTGTCAGTTGCTTCAAGGATATCGACCAAAGTTAATTTCAGAAGAGGCTGCTCGAACATTGCCACGTTGATACTCAAGGGCTCCTTTGATCTGCTACTGCTCAAGAAATAAAGATTTTGATCCGTATAGCTGTTCAGTTTGTGTTCCTCGAGTTCCTCAGGATCACTTTGCCTCCTAGTAATCCATCTATGCAAACCAAAAGCAAAGGTTAGGATCATCAGTGTTATCATAATGGCAAGTCCAGCGAGTCTCCATGCATTGAACAATACAGATCTGTCAATGCTTTTGATCTGACAATTTATTCCCAAAGTTTGCCCACAAAGATTTTTGTTCCCTTCGAATCTATCTCTGGATAGGTTCTGACAAATACCACTTCTTGGTATAGGCCCTTCCAATCTGTTTTGAGACAAGTCTAGGTAAATCAGATTAGCTGGGCTGCATATCTTCTCTGGAATATTTCCTGTTAACCTATTGACTGAAACATCAAAATACTCCAATTGCATCAGATTACCAAGGTCTGAAGGAATCTGTCCGGTAAACATATTTCGATGAAGATCCAAATTTGTCAAGCATGATAAATTTCCCAGGGACCGTGGCAAGTCTCCACTGAAAAAATTATCACTCAAATTCATGGTTTCAATCCTCCACACCATGTTGTTTGAGAAAAGCTCCCCTATTTGGCCAGAAAGCATGTTCTGCTGCACATATAACCCAACAAGACTTTGCACACCTGATAGAGAGGATGGCAGCTCGCCAATGAGCTCATTAGAGCTCAAATCCAAGTGGGTCAGCTCCTTCATGTTACCAAAACTAGGTGGAATCGGACCAGACAACTTATTTCCAGTCAAATTCAGCTTCACCAAACTGATCAATCTTCCTAAACTCTCAGGGATTGCACCTGTGAGCTTATTCTTTCCCAGATATAATCCCTGCAGCTTGATGGAACCTCCAAGTTCTGGTGGAATGGAACCCGACAACAAGTTACCAGACAAATCCAAAGTTGTAAGGTTTGTCAAGCGTGACAGTGTTTTTGGAATGCTCCCAGAAAGCATGTTGTTACTGACCAGAAGATCCACAACCACCACACAGCTTCCCAATTCATCAGGTATTGAACCAGACAATCTATTGTGGGACAGATCAAATATTCCAAGGTGTTGAACAAAGCTCAGATCAGGGATGGTAACTTGGCGAAAATACAAAGATGACTTCGCGGGAATGGACCCAGACAGATTATTGTGTGAAAGAACTAGGCACTGCAATTGGTTCAATTCCACCAGTTTTTCCGGAATAGATCCATTGAGTTGATTATTTCCGAGGTCCAATGTGGTCAACGAAGTGCACTTTCCAAGTTCAGTTGGAATGTTCCCTTCGAGCAGATTAGAGTTCAAATTAAGAACAGACAGACTTGTGAGATTTCCAATTTCCTTAGGTATAGTGCCTGTCAGTCTATTGTTACTAAGAACGAGCCTCTCTAGGAGAACTGCAAACCCAATATCTACGGGAAGAGAACCCTCCAGATGGTTATTTGCAGCTGAAAATTCCATTAGAGTTGATGAATTCCATAGACTTGGAGGAATTTTCCCCCTGATATTGTTTGAGTCAAGGTCAAGCACCATCAATGGAAGCTCTGAAAGGTACTGCGGTATGGAACCAACAACTTGATTGTCCATCAAAACTAACTGCGTAAGGTTTCTACATTTAGAAAATGTCTTCCCAATTGTACCAGAAAGGAAGTTATCATCGAGATCAATCTCCGAGAGTGAAGCAGCATTACAGAGCTCTTCAGGTATGGGACCTGTCAGTAAGTTACTACTCAAACTGAGATGCTCCATCAAAGAGCAATTCCCAAGCTGGGGAGGAATAATCCCGGAAAACTTATTAGTAGAAAGTAAAAGTGTTTCAATTTGATTCCACTTTCCAAGCCAAGCCGGCAGTGGCCCATGAAGCTGATTCTTTTCTGCTGAAAATGTGATTATGGGTAACTTAGAAAGCTGCTCGGGCAATGATCCAGAGAGGGAATTGAAAGAAAGCATAACAGACCTCAAATTCTTACAACTCCCAAGCTCAGCTGGTATAGACCCATTAAGCTGTGCAAAAACAAGGTCGAGTATTCTCAAATTCTGCAACTTCCCTATAAACTTTGGGATTGAACATTTCAAGGGGTTGTAAGAAAGGTCAAGTTTAGTCAATGATTTAAGCTTAGACATTTCTATCGGCAATGGCCCTTCTATAGAACAGGAAGGTGAATACAGAACTTCAAGCTGAGAAAGCTCGCCAATTTCAGAGGGAAGTCTACCAGATAATTTGTTAATGCCGATGTAAAGGGCGGTGATATTCTTCAAGTTAGCGATTTCCCGGGGTATAACACCAGAAAATGAATTGTTCGAAATATCCAATGAAATCAAAGACAATGTTCCTGTGAATAGAGTTGATGGAATAGAACCTGAAAGTAAGTTGTTACTAAGGTCAAGGAACTGCAACTGGGTCAAGTTTCCGATGTCGTCTGGTAAGGCTCCGGTGAGAGCATTACTGGAGAGGTCAAGCATCCTCAGTTGTGTCAATAACCCAATCACCGGTGGGATTTTCCCAGTCAATGAGTTTGAACTAAGTTCAAGAGTTTCTAACTGAATCAGCCTACCGAGCTCCACCGGAATGCCGCCAGAAAACTGGTTATCACAGAGACTGAGTGCCTTCAAGTGTCGCAGATTAGCTATCTGTGGAGGAAATTCACCGAAAAGAGCATTTGAGGACAAGTTCAGAACACTGAGCGATGAAAGAGAGAAGAGAGAAGAAGAAAGCGGGCCTCTGAGTGACCGATTTGGAAGAGAGATTGTGGTGACTCGGCCAAGATGGCAAGCAACGCCAACCCAGTTGCAGTGATTGGTTGAAGGATTCCATGAAGTGAGAAGATGAGAACTTTCGAGACCCGCTTTGAATGAAAGGAGAGAACTTTTTTCTGGGTTTTCTTCATTTTGGTCCATGATGGCGGTAGAAAACCAGAGCTGGGATATGAAAAGGAAGAATAGCAGAGTTTTAAAGGCCATAGCCATGGATGGAAAAACTAATCTTGTTGAGCTAAAAGTAGGAAATCATATACGCAGAAATGGAAATGAAGGTTCTCAACGAAAATGCCATTGTTGCAGAGGTGGAAGAAGAACAATAGAAATGGAAGCCATCCCCATAGTCCATTTCGGGAGAAATATAGAGGGTGAAGGAAGAACTGTGCTAAAAGAATTGGTGTCAGGGAACTGGGAAGGGCACGCATCTCACGTGACTTTGAAATTTTGTAGCGGCAAATTCAGTTTTGGTGAGTGATCACAGGAAACCTCCCTCACTGTATGAAGACAAAATATGGTCAAGGCCTCAAAATGCAAGCGCATGTTTGTTTGTGTTTTTTGTTTTTTATTTTTAAAATAGTTTTATAAAATAAGTTTTAAAAATAATGAGAAAAAAATATTTGGTAAGTTATTTTAAAAAAATCTTCAATAATAATAATATCATTAATAAAATATATTTTGAAAACAAAAAAATAAAAATAATTTAAAGTTATTCTTATTTTCTTATTTTTAAAACACATATTTTGGAAATAATTTTTAAAAATAAAAAAAATTTAAACAAATAAGTTCTGTTTGTTTGTAATTTCTATTTTCAGTTTTTAAAACAGTTTTATAAAATAAATTTCAAAAACAGTTTTTAAAAATAATGAGATAAAAAAGTGTTTAGTAAATTATTCTAAAAACAATCTTGAATTACATTAATGTTATTAATGAAGTGTGTTTTGAAAATAGAAAAAAAATAACTTAAAATTATTTTTATTTTCTTATTTTTAAAACACATGTTTTGAAACAGTTTTTAAAAATAAAAAGGAGAACATTCAAACAAACAACTTATTTTGTTCTTTTGTTTTTAAAAATTGAAAATTGTTCTTAAAAATAGTTTCCTAATAGACTCATAGATTCTTTTTTTTATTTTTAAAAATAAAAAACTGTTTTTAAAAACAATTCCTAAACAGACTCTAAATTTCGTGAAAATTGATTGGTACAAAATTTCTAAGAAAATTCCAATGGTGGCCTCCTCCTCCTTTCCATGGAGGAGCTAGCAACCTATTGGTTAAGGCGCTTCAGAAAATGCGGCTTTTTAGTGTGTCTTTTTTCATTAAAATCTGGGTGTCTGTCTTTTGTTCTCGAGTTTCCTTCTGCTCCCTCCCTTTGTACAATAAACAAATGGATGTGTACCCATTTAGAATAGGTTTGAGGTTTGTGGGATTTGCACTTTGCATGGCTCTGGTTGCATGCCTTGAAACAAGTCCATCTGAATTCCAACTAAACCTTAATTTATAGCCTACATTATATACTCCTCGTTGCTTTTGCATCAAAGATAATGCCAAGAACACTGACTATTTATTTTTCCCTTTTCCCATTAGAATATTAATTAATCCCTTTTGTGTTTAATGCTTTACATTATGGTATCTAGCTTTATGTATTTAATAGGAGTATCTGGCTTTATTTTGGTATGATAAGAAAAGGTGGATGAAAAAAAACCAAAAAAACAAATACGAGGATGTATGAATGTTTTTTGCCATAAAAATGGAATCCCTACCAAAACAAAAGGATGATATCTTTCATTTATGCACCGTTATACATGAAGATGATAAGTGTGGTGGCTGTGTAAGTAGTATTGCAATCCCAGGACTTCCTTTTGTTTGATCAATTGAACAAATAATGCAGTGAAAATTAGATACTGTTTAGTCAGAAAAAGTATAGTGTTATGTAATAAAATCAGTAGTATAACGTATTAAATGAGGGAAACATTAATAATATGCATTAAAAGTTTTTAATTCAAGATGAAATATAATTTTTGTTTTAAAATTTTATCTTTCTTTATATTATATGTTTGATTTCGATACACAAACTTTCTATATGTACATTGACCACTTTTATTATTAAAAAAAGATTAAAAACCTATTTTCATTTATGTAAGATTGAATTCTTATTGATTTTGTTCATGATTAAAATTTTATATTAATTTAATTTCTACAAAATTAAAAATTCCTAGATTTTAACTCTTTTATATATAAAAATAAATACTGAATTTTTGTATAGAACAATCAAATTTTGAATATTTTTAATTTTATAGGGACTAAATTAATATAAAATTTTAATCAAGAATGAAATTGATAAAAAATTAATTTTATAGAAATTAAAAAAGGTTTTTAGTAAAAAAAATTTGCAGTTTTCATAATAACAACCTAATTCATTATTTTTTATGTACAGTGTTATTAGAAATTTTTTGTGTATGCATAGAACTTGTAAACTTTCTCTTAAATCGATTTCAAAATCTTTTATGTCCATACAGTGATTTGATCAACTTTCATTTTCCTTTGGTGAGTTTTTGACCACTTCTATAACATCTAAAGCAGTAAATATAATTTGTTTAAAAACAATAGTGACGTAAAAAAAAAGTAATTTTTATTAACTTTATGTGCAGCGAAGAATTCAGATCATTCCGCCAAAATTTAAAATGTGGAAAGTTAAAATTAAATTTCATTATAAATAATATAAATAGTAACTTTGTAAATTTTCAATAAAAAAAGAGGTTTTATCCTTTCTTTTTGTAAAAAAAAATGTATTTGCAACGCCACATCTGAGTCAGAGTTCAAGAGGTAAAAATTGGGCCAACTTATTTGAAAAGTGAACAGACAGAAAAGCCCTTGGGGGTGGGGACAGGGTTGGAATTCGATCGTTCCAGGCATTTAAGACAACACTGCAAGCTGAAAGTGAAAGTAAAGCTTAACTATTTCTGAAAATGGTGGTACTTGTTATGAAGGGTGGGGTTGTTTCTGTCATCATGAGCAGATTGACTTTTGTTTTGAAGGGACATTCGGGACGGGTGACCCATGAGAGGAGAGTGATTAGGGCATCAAATGCATATACTGTTTAGGTGAGTTGTCCCTTCGAATGAAGCATGCAAATATTGGGATTTTTTTTGGAATTGTGCACCTTCCTTATTACCCCTTCATCCTTTCGCCCTTATTTTTAATTAAAATGAAAATAAAAATAATGTTATGTGCATAATTAAGTAGGAAAAAATAAGATAAATCTTAATTCGAATGATGCTCTTAAAAGCAAAATGTTTTAAGGATAACAACTAATTTCACTTTATTATTAAAAATGATGACTAAATAAATAATTTTTAAATTTAAAATTAATTTATTAGTAGTGTAAATTTTTTATATTATTATTGAATAAAAAAATGATACATTACTAAAAAAATTATTGTAACTGAAAATTTTTATTGACAGTAAGATAACATTAATAATTTTTAAATAACTTAACATTACACAAGTGAATAATAATGTAAAATTTATTTAAAAATCAAATTTAAATTCATAATTTTTTCAAGTAGATGACACACTTTTTATCATTATCATTCTTTTTTTTAATATACAACACAAGGACTGTATAAATTAAATTGACTGATGTCACTATAAATAAATAAAATCAATTTAACACTAATTTTACTACTTATTCTATTATAATTACACTTGTATAAAATTAAAATGTATAAGGCATAGTATGAATGTTATTAATGAAAATATTAATATTAATAATAATAATAATAATAATTTAAGCTACTTATATTTGATTTAAAAGGTTTTATAAACAAATTTTTCGCTACTTAATTTTAAAACATATTCCTTCCATCCTTCTTTTATTTGCTGCTTAAGGTAAATGCACATAAATTAAGAAGATTAATTAGTAGCCACAATCTTGGAAAAAGAAAGTTGCATTTTACTAATTTATTTATATGAAATAATTTCGTATTTATTAGAATAAAAATAGATTTTTATTTTTAAATAATAAAAAATAAAAAAGAATAAAAAATTCAAGAGGAATGAAGCAAGTAATTGTTATCGCTCGTAAAAATTAATCCGTAACGCTAATTTGTACACTTTTCAAGATCACTTCTTCAATTGCTACTTAGGGTTTTTTATAACCAAAAAAAAATTAAATATGTGTCTAGGCAAACTCTTTAATAGAAGACATAGAATTAAAGTGATATTCAATTTCTTTTCCATTTTTTTAGAGAATGTGAGTATGAGAATGAAAATAAGACAATAATTTTAACATTGTTATTTTTATAAACAGTTACGAATGTAGTTTTCTTTAAAATTTTTTAAAAAAATTTACTTTTATTTCTTTGTTCGTTATATTTAAATGAATCTAGGGCTTACTCATTAAAACTGACAGAGCAAAAACAACTTTAGCATGTGCTTGGATGTGGTCCCAAGGTCAAATGAATCCTTGAAGCTCCTTTCTTTGCTCCACCACATTCCCATTTTCCCATTCTCTAACCAATTTGCACTTTTCACACACTGCTTCCCCTTCACGACTCGCCTGTGACCCCACTAAATTTCAACTTCCTCGTGTGCTTTTTATTTCACTCACCATCCATTCTCTTAAACTTCCATATAAGGTACGATAAAGGGGATAACTATAGTATGCTGCATCAAACTACTCTCAAATTTAATTATTAATTTATTATTATATAATATATCATATTTAAATTTTAAAAAATATAAATTTAATATATAATAAAATTTAATAATATATTGATACATTATTACATTGACAGTGTATTATAATTTTTCTCAAAATAAATTATGAAAGATATATTATTATAATTATATTTTTTTAATGACATAAGTAATTAAATCATTAAATATATACATACAAGAATTAAGAATTAAAATTTAAATATAAAAAAAGATGCAAAACTTTTAAGAAACTTCAAATCAAATATTATTTAAGTTAAAAGTTTTTAATTGCTATAATAATTGTATATAATAAGCTAAATAGTTATTTTTTTTATTTTTTTGAACTTAAATTACTTGATCTCAAATGATGTATAATGCTTGTTAAATATAGGAAGAAATTATGGTACATTTCTTATAATGTAATGATGTGCTTATATACAAGAACAAAGAAAATATTCAAAACTATACAAACTATCGAGGAATAAAATTTATGAGTCATACTATGAAATTATAGGAAAAAGTAATTAAGCACATACTAAAAGACGAGACTAAAATTACAGAAAACTAATTTAGATTTATACCAAGAAGGTTTACAACAAATGTTATTTATCTTTTACAGGGATTGATAAAAAGATATCAGAGTAAAAAAAAAAACTTACATATAATTTTTACTAACTTAGAAAAAGCCTATAATCGAGTACTAGGAAAAGTGTTATGGAAAGTTTTGGAAAAAATATCGATTCCTGTTGCATATATCCGGACTATACAGGACATGTACGATAAAGTGACTATAAATGTAGGAACTCTGGAAGGAGAGACAAAAGATTTTACTATAAAAATAGGTCTACATCATATTTAACCTTAAGTCTTTATTTGTTTAATCTAATTTTAGATATTTTTATTAGAGACATACAAGAGACTATCCCTAAATATATGTTATTTGCAGATGATATAATTCTAATTGAGGAATCGAGGAAAAATATTAATTATAAACTAGAACTTTAGAGATAAACATTGGAATAAAAAGGTTTTTCCTTAAGTATGAGTAAAACAGAGTATATGTATTACAAATTTAATAAAAAATAAGATAGAAATGATTTAGAGGTAAGATTTGGAGAGCATGTCATATCTTGAGTCTCTAAATTTAAGTATCTAGAATCTATATTATAAAGTGATAAAGAAATTGATGAAGATGTCACACAGAGGACACAAGTTAGATGGTTAAAATGAAGAAAGGTATCAAGAGTTATTTGTAACCACAAAATACCTACTAAGGTTAAAGAAAAGTTTTATCGGACCACTATACAACTAGTTATATTTTATAGTAGTAAATGTTGAGTTCTGAAGGGACAATAAAAGCAAAAAATAGGATAGTAGAAATGAAAATATTAAAATAGATGTGTTATTATATAAGAAAGGACAAATACGAAATGAATGCATATAATACAAGGGCATATTGACATGACACTTATTGAAGAGAAGATGATAGAAAATCGATTAATATGGTTTAGTCATATGCAAAGATAGTCATTAGAAGTACCAGTGAGAAAAGTTGATCATTTATTCTTTAACCTTGTGAAAAAGTCCAGAGGAAGACAAAAAAGGACATTGGGAGAAGTTATAAAAAGGGATTTCTAGTAAATAATATTATTGAAAATCTAACGTTTAATAAAGTCAAATACCATTATACGATCTATATAATTGACCCCACTTAATAGGATAAAACTTTGTTATTATTACTATTGTTATTATTATTGTTGTTGTTGCTGTTGCTGTTACTTATAATGTAATGATGTACTATCAAATTTAATTGTATATTAAATTTATTTTTTTAAAAGTTAAATCTTGTATATTTTATGCTAATATATCAATGATCAAATTTGATAATATATCGATATATTACTTAATCAGTAATGTATTATAAATTTTTCATACATTGAATTTTGTATTCTAAAGATTTTATTGTCATTAATTAATAGCTAATTTTCAATTTTAGTGACATAAATTAAAAATTGAATTATTAAATTCCATTCACATGAATAATGCAATTGATAACAATTATTAAGTTTTCCCCTCAAATCACTTTTGTTGACTATTTTCCCCTTCTCAGTCAAAATAACTCCACCGTTTTGCAAGTAACGCCAATTTGAATATCTATAATGATATTGCTGACACTAACGTTATCTTGGTGGTGGTGACAGTAACACCGTTCCCTTTAAAATAGTAAAAAATTTGAAAAAGAGACAACCTTTATTTTCAATTTTAATGACAGAAGTTAAAATTGAGTACCAACATCATTGATTTGAGTATTGGAGTTTGATATCATTCAAACAAAATTTAGATTTCAAACTTAATAAATGGAAAAATTCGTGTTAGAAAATTTTTTTCAACATTAAGTCCAGATTTTGGATTAATCGACCCATTAAATATTGAAGATCTAAAAAAATTAAAAATTGAGTCAACAAATTCTATTAATATGTTTAGTACCTTGATAACAATTTTTAAGTTTTTTTTTTAATGACTTCTTTTCTTCTTTCTCTTTTCTCCCTTTTTCTAAATTTATGGTGTAATTTTCATTCAACTAACTCATGTAATCTAAATAAACACAATCCAACTAATCTCATCAACTAAAATTATTAACTAAAAAGTTATAAATAATAATATTATCCAACTCTTCATATTAAGTTATAAAAAATTAAATTATCTTTTTTATAAATCTTAATTTTAAAAAGCATCAACCAACAACAAATATTTCTTCATATGGGAAGGGAATTTTGATAGAGTTATTTCCCCCTGTCTCTACCTCAATACATAGAATTAGAAGTTTTTTTAAATAATATAAGAAGTCCTATTTCTTTAAAAAAAAGAAGAAGTTATTTAGTTAATTATTATGTAATAAATTAGAAGAAATAAAATTTTTCGAAAAGTTTTACTTGTCATATGATTTAAGATTTAAAGAAGTTGTTTATCTATCTTTCTTACATAAGTTTTACTTTTTATACCACTTATAAATATTAAAATAAAATTATTTTTATTAAATTTAATTAATAAAAATTAAAATTATTAATTTAATTTATAATAATATTAAAGATATAATAATTATTTTATTAATAATTTCTAAAAATTTAAAGTATAATCAAATAAAATATAAGAAGTTACTCCTTTACTTTCTTAAACTTTACATAAAAAATTACTTTCTAAAAGTTTAATTTTTAATAAAATGTTTCTAATTTTCATACGAATCAAATGAGCACTCAGTGAAGGAACTCCACCCAATCGAACCTTTTAAAGTTAAACAGAGAATTTTAGCACACTTTTATAGCTGATGGAGCAGACTTTTGCGGAGGGTGGTGGATGGCCTTAGTTTGACATGCGCTATCCTTAATTATTTTCTAAGAAAATAATTGATATTATTTTGCGAAAGGATGATTATACGAGGAAATCTATTAAGGACGTTGAATATTTTTGTGAATGAATTGTATTCTTAATATCGAGAGCTACTTTTAAATTTGAAAAAAAAGATACAATTCCATGATAAAAAATATTATCTTTTAAAAAATACAGTTTTTCGCAGAAATATTCTTGGCTAAAACTCTATTTTAGGTTTTAAAATATTTAACTTGTATTAATTTTGTAAGATTTCTATTAATTTGATTCTTAAATTTTTAAATTCATGTAAAATTTTAATTTTTATTATAAATAATTAATATTTGCTAAAGAGATTAAAATTTCACTTGAATTTAAAATTTTAAAAATTAAATTAATATAAATCTTGCTTCAAAATAAAATTAAGATAAACCGAATATTTCAAAAATTAAAATAGAATTTTTGTGAAATAGACTCAAAAATAGCATTAAGCAGGGAATTCATTTTCCCGGCTCCCCCACGGTAGCGTTACATACCTAAGTAAAAGAACCCACTCTCTAATGTTATGCGACTAGCATTTTTGGGAAGATTTCAAAAAAAAAAATTGAAAGAAAGATAAAGCAATAGTATGACCTCGGCAATGCAATGTAATAAAGAAGAATGTGCGATGCAGTAGCAGTAGCATTCGAGGATGATTTAAGAATTTTACTATTTATTATATTTGCATTTTAAATTTAAAATTTAAAATTCATATCTGCATATTAGATAAATTATTACTTTTAACCGATAAAAAAGAAGAAAAATTTGTGGCTGAAGAACTTATTTCTAAGATTGAGCGCAGAGGCATGGTATGGATTGAAGGAAGAGTGCACGCTTAGTAGGGTTTCAAAAAGATGGAAATATTTTCCTCATTTTGATGATTGAGGATTTTGAAAGAGCAACAAAAGAATCCCAAAACTGGAAGATTGTGATATGACTTTGCGTGACGGAGCTTGAGTGAATCAAATACAGCTCTCTGCTCCTGACTGCTTTATTTATTGGCATCAAACGAGATGAGATTCCTTTTCTATATTGATGGATCAAAATGAGGGTTCCTCGGTAAGAGTTCTACGTTGTAATCAAACTGCTAACCTTATTTTTTCTGATTTACTTTTCTGCTTCAAAACTGTTTGATGTGTTTCCTTTTTCTGGGTCCTTTTGTTTGTTAGTGTTGTGGAAGTGCAGAGGTACAGAGCGTTCCAGTGGTACTGAGAGATTAGGGGTGCTGCGTAATATCACACTGCATCTGCATGTACTCTGCAATAATGGTTTGGCATCCCAGTGGATTACGGAATCATTTTTCTTTCTCTGGTTCTCTGGTAATATCATTTTTGGAATATCCCATCAATCTTTTTTTTTTTTTTCTTTGTATCAATATTTCCTGACAGTTTTAGAGGAACATTCAAATTACAAAAAATGCAGCCTGACTTCATTCATATGCTTGAAATTTAGAAAGATGATAGTTTTTCAATACCAATCATCCTCTTAAAAGCATATAATTAGCGCAGCCAAATGATAACTAAAATCTTTTCTCCATTTTATAATTTTCATGTGTTGGGTTTATATCGGTAATAAGTAATAATTTAAAAAAATGAAGGCTTGAACAATACCTCTAAAAACTAAATCTATTTTGACTATGCCACTTGATTGGCCACTCCAATTGGACAAACGCAACGCAGCAATTCGAGATAGACGTAGCAATAAATAAATATGACTCTCATCAAAAGTACTATATTTATCTCTATCTAACCTTGCCATGAGCCAAATTAACGTAGGAATTTTATCGTCGATTCATCTGATAGTATGCTTAACCTGAGTGAACATTATTTGTTAATAAAAGAGAATTTAAATTGATGGAGAGTATTTAATTCAAATAATGGAACTTTATTTTTTTTCATATTTTAAATTTAATTTCAAAATTTTATATATATATATAAATTTAATGATTTAATCACTTTTATTATTATAAAAATTTTAAATCAGAAAAAATCTTTTAATTTTAATACTCTCACGATCATTTTTTTTAGAAAAAAAAATTAATGCAGAGTACTTGTTGTCCTATTTTTTTCCCTCTTCCTCTTCCTATAACTGATCAATTACTGGTCCACAGTAGTAGTAGCACGTTTAGCAACCTGCTGCCGCTGCTGCTGCAAAAACCACAAAGTCATTATCATGATCATTATTTTGGGTACCTTCCATAATCATGGACCCTTTAAAAAGCAATGATGCCCTCATCATTTATTAATTTCCCATCCTCATCGATTCTTTAATCAACCCAGTGTACAAGTCCTCATTTTAAACCGCAAGAGGAAATCCCAGACGGGCCAAGGAGCTTTTCGAAGGGACAAATATTAAAATTCTTATATTGAGGCCAGTCCACTAAGATAATAAAACCCAAAGGGCCAGCTGCATTTCTTCATTTCTTAGCCATTGCTGAATTAGTTCCAACGTAAGACATGTGATGTGTTTTCATGCCACCTCTGCCCCCTCATTCTTTTGATCTCTCGATTTGTGGGGTTTTCTTCCTTCTTTTTTTTTTTTTTTTCTAGTTTTGGTTAGATTTCGCTCCGTGAGGAATTCACCGGTACTTGCGGAGCAAGATTTGGGTATTTGTATAATTTTTTTTATAATGAGATTAATTTATTTATCATAAAATGAAGTCTGTAATTTTCGTTGATTATAAAGATATTTGGTACTTCACCTATTGAGATTTATTTGAAATTTTTTCATGAAAATTTTTGTAATGTGAATATATTCTTCTGAGCTGATCACTCCTGACTCTAGTCGGAAGATTTTAAGTTGGTTTGAATGATAAAGACTAGGACCTATTTGATTGAGGGAATATTCTTCTGTTCCTCGGCGATGGATTTGTAGAGATTTGTTTGAATTTTTAACCAAGCTATAGTTATAATCTTTGTTAAAAGAATTGAGCTTATGTTTATATGGTTAATTCTATTAGAATATACTGTTCTTCTTTTTTTTTAAAAAAAAATCTCTTAATTTTCTTGGATTCCAATATATGAAGTGGACTCCGCAGAAAGAAATTATGAATGCCAATGTAATAGAATAATCTCTTTCACTCTTAAAAATTATTACATAGTGGCGTAAAAGAGACATGATGAACTTTTAGACCTAGGGTTGGCATAACTATAAATCCCTCTTATTTGTAATTAACAGTTAAAAGACGTAATTACAGAAGAAAGCCTTGCAGGCCCAATAGATGGTCTGGACATCACGGGCCTCCTTTATAAGCCCGATCACAACTAGTTGTCAATTAAATCATGTCCAAGTCTTGGAGGATCGTATGGGTCACAAAACAAAAGAAGTCTTAAAGAGATAAAAATTTTGAAAAAACGAAAACGACACTATTAATGGCAAAAAAGGGGGCGGGGGGGGGGGGGGGGGGGAACGGGACTGCTATTCTCGCATTTTACTTTTCACTCACTTTTATACTCTCACAAAAATTATGTCTCCTCCAGATTAGTAGAGGGTGAGGTATTTTCTAATTCAAAATTTACGTAAAAGTATATTTATAAAATAATGAAAAAAAATAGTGCGCACTTCAAATCACTCGTGCAAAAAGACAAGGCGTATTAATGATTTCAATTTTCTTATTTTCATTTAGTCATGTTTTCATTTTTTTTTAACATATAAAAGGAGATTCAGAAAATTTTGTTTCTATATATCACTGCAAAATCTATCCATATAAAAGGTATTCTTACATTGTTTGGATAAAAAAAAAGAAAAAACAAAGAATTTAGGTCGAAGGAAATGAGAAAGAAATCCTAATTTTCACCTATTTAAATAAAAAAAAAAAGAAAGAAAAGTGCATAAAAATTTTCTTTCTGTGTAAATTTTGATTTCCCCACTCATGGGAAGGTGTAAGGAGGGAAAGCGGAACTATAAACTTACTTAGATTTTTTTTCCTATTCTACCCTCGATGTTTACATCAAAGATCTTTTTGTCCTCATCTTTTTGTATGAGAATTCACGACAACTTTGCGAAAGAGGAAAAAAAATAGTAATAACGAGTATTTATCATTTATAATAAATATCATTTATTTTGTTAAATTCATTAGTTTTAAAAATAACTATTTTAATCTTTATTATTATTTTATTTGCTTTAGTAATAATATTACAAAAAGCAAGGAAGGAAAATTTTAAAAAAGTTTTATCTTTTATAGCTATGTGGCTGCAGCAATATATATTACCATAATTAATTATATTTAAATATATATTTAATTAAATTGCTCAATACATATTCTTTTAATTCTTAGTATCTTATAACTTATAAACTATTTCTTTTCTTTTTATCTGTTCTATCACATATTTTATAGCCACTTTGCAGTCATATGTAATATCACTATTTAATATATATATATATATATATATATATATAGTTATATCACTATTATATTTTAAATAAGTTAAAATTTTAATATAAAAATTATTAATTAATTAAATAATTATATATTTATTTTTATTAAAAATATTAAAATATTAAAATGAAATTATTTATTTTAATTTTATCATTATTTTTATATTAATTTTTAAATATTATATTCTAAATTAAATATATATTAATTAAATTTTTTTCATGATTTTACGGTTCACGCTGAATATGATGATGATAAGATGTAAATTATATCAATCCATGATAATTTACTATCTTTTGTATATTTTTCCTCTTTTTCTTAATAGATCGTGGTACAATTTATAATATATGTGAATTTTTATCCTCAAATATGCAGAGTTCCACCTGTTCTTTATGATACCAATTCTTTTTTTTCCCCCACCTTCTTTTAATATTACACAATCAAATGAGTAATATAACAGTGAAAAAAATAATAATGACAATAAATTGTATTTTATTTATCCTTTATTAATTATATATATTATATATTTATAATCCGGATAGCTTAGATTTATGTTTATGATTTTATTGTATATTCTCTTATAATTTTTTAGTCTCTTTTATTGTTATTTTTTTTCTAATACATGTTAATTATACAATAGATTTGCATCGTTTTATAAACCGGGCTAGATCAACCGGGAACCAATTCGATTAAAAGTATTGAATTGATAATATACATCGATGTAAACTAATCAAAATTAGTCAAAATCAATGAATTAGATTGGTGATTTGACATTGTAATTTCTTTTATCTTTTTGTAAAAAAATATAAATTTTATAATTTTAAAACAATTAAGATACAATACTTTTATAATTTTAGATCAATTGAATTTATGTTATTTCTTTTAATATTTCTAATCTAAATTATTAATATATCATTTGTATTTTATCATTTATTTATATTGTTAACTTATGTTGCATTATTTTTTAAATTTTATCATGATTTTTATAGTAAATATATAATATTAATGTATATATAAGTGTACATATAATTAATATTTTTAATATATATATAAATATATATAATTTATATTTTTAATTTAAAATCAATTCAACTAATGAATACTAGGGATGGCAAAAAATAGGTCATAGATTTTGCTCTATGGAGTGCAAATTTAGTATCAATTTTTGCCCTAGAGTTATTTCACTAGGTAAGGTCTCGTAATGCTATGAAATAATAAATTATTTTTTATTTTTTATATTATATTTAAAAATACATATTATTATAAATGCATTATAGTAATTTTATGATTAAAAAATACTTATCTTAATTATTTTTAACTAATATTTATCTTAATTATTTTTTAAAAATTAAAATTAATTGAATAAATTATATGTAATTTTAAATAAATATTATTATATTATATTAAATATTAAATATTAGTTATGTATATATTTAAAATTTATAAATTTTAATATTTTTTAAAAAAATTAATTTTTTTCAAATTTTTTCATAAATCACCAATACCTTGCATATTATAATAAGGACAGAATACCAACTTACCTCACACTCAAGAACAAGAGTAGGGACATTATTGAGCTCCGCAATTGCAGGGTGGAACAATATACCACCAATTTTTTATTGCTCCACTCAATTATCATCCTTAAGTTGAGCTAATGAATTAGTGATTTTTTTGGTTCAATGACCAGTTTAAGTTTAAAAATTATAATTTGACAATCAAGTAGCAAACATATTTTCATAATTTTTTATTTTGATATTTGTGATAATTTTTTAAAATATATATGTTGAGTTCAAAGTTAAGTGTTATTATAATTAAGATGAGACTTTTACTCACCTTGTATATTTTTACATTTTTTTCTCTGTTCATTGAAGTGATGATTATAATATATGCATATTTTTGTCCATAAATATATATATAATGCACAATATTGTTTATTTAAGTAGTACTAATTTACAATATAATTTTATTATAAGTAAAATATATTTATATCAAATTATTTTAGTTTATTCGTCTCATGTACGGGTAAGGCTAGTGTTAGAAAAAGATGAAGATGAAGATGAGGATGGTTTAGATTCTGTGCACTAAAAGTAGACACGTGTCCTATGCCGTAGCATTATTGAGTTCTGGGTGGGGCCAACCTTTCGGAAAATACTAACCTTTCTCTGTTTAATTTTCGGCGGATCGCTGATAGCACAGTGCTGGTAAATGGATGAGAGAGGCAATTGTGGGGATGAAACCACGCAAGCTCCCCAACAAGGTCGTAGTGACACGTGTCTTTATATTTTCACCTTGATACATCGTTAGTGGAAAGAGACGTGAGTGAATAACCACTTTCTTCTGTTATATTGTCAGATTCCCGTAATTATAAAGTTCACATTTTATAAGAGACAGTATGCAAGAAAGTAAGCCCAACTTATGTCATACTTGATAAAATAGAACAATAAATAAAATAATTATTTTATAATTATTAAAATTATAGTTATATTTAATATAATAAATATTATAAAAATAAAATAAAAAATATCAATGATAATAATATTTTTAAAAATAAAAAATATATAAAATTAAAATTATATTTATATGAAAGATGATATTACAATTTTTTATTTTATTTATTATAACTTTTGAGAAAAATATTGACCTTTAATGAATTTTGGTAAAATTGTACCAAACTCCTCCTTAACTTCAAAACTTGCATAATTTCTCTTGAAATATAAAATAATACTACACTTGAATTTAAATTTAAACTCTTCTTCAATGAAATGATAAAAAAAAATTATTGTAGATTTAAGTCATATAATAAATGATAATTCAAATATTTTATTATAAAAACCATGTGTAATTAAAATTGAATAGGTAAAAATTTATAGCAGTTGCATGAAAATATGACTTTTTCACCAATTATATTTGAATTATTTAAACTTAATCAAAGTATATTTTTTCTGTCAAAAGATACACAAAATATCTCATATTGGTACGTAATACTTTATTTGTATTTATAATTAACTTTTATCATATCTTATGGACGATAAGTTGAAATTTACAATTAAATATAGTATTATTTTATATTTTAGAAGAAGTCTATACAAATATTGAAATTACATGGAGGTCCATATAATTTTACTAAAATTCAAGAAGGTTAATATATTTTTCTTTTACTTTTTAATAATTAAGGATAGAAAATCATAATCATCCTATTATAATTAATAAACAATTTTTCATAATAAATGTGTAAAAATTTAATTTATCAAATTTTTATATTAAAATATAAAAATATTTATTTTAATTTTCATTATTAAAAATATAAGTATTAAAATTTTTTAATAATATAATATTATAAAATAAATATTATTTTAATATTTGTTAATAAAAATAATGTTAAAATATATAAAAATATAAGGAATAAATTACATAAAAAAATTATTTTACAAATAATAAAATAATCATTTCATCACTTTAATTATGAAATTAAAATTTTATCACTTAATTGAACAATCATTTCTTATGAAATAAATATTCTTATTCTATAATATATATTAAATAAAATTTTTCCATTTGTCATTAAACATTCCATTAGTTGCGTATCAACTGGGTATTTACGATCCCCCTCATCATCTTACCCTTCCATACGAGACTTGCACTTCAAAAGATATTTTTAATCTTGGCAGCTGTCACTTCCACTAAAGTGACAGTACTTAAATATAATCTAATATATATAACTAAATTTAGCGTAATACTTGAGATACATCTATTTTAAATTTTTGTTATATCTAATAATATCTCTAAAAGATTAAATTATTTTTAAAAAATAAATTATGTTTAAATTCACTTTCTTTATCACTTTTTTGGCTATGTTTAAAAAAAATAAATGCGATTTTTTTTATGAATTTATTGATTCAAAAAATTGGGCTATATTTCTGCTAGACGATAAAAGGATAGAAATTAATCGATGGAAGAGTTTGGAAACGTGATGAACAGCAGAGGAAGCATTGTTTTGTTGTATGTTGGTGTGTGGGAATTGAGAAAGTGACAACCAAATCAGTCAAAACTCAAAAGGAATATGGGATAGTAAAACACCGATGAATCTTGGTATTTTTCTAAAGTGTTTCTGACAGACAGAGACTGAAAGTCACACAAATTCTACAACGTGTCAAGTTTGGAGAGGTTAATTCCATCCATTTTTCTTCAACCGTGGACTAGCTGTTGCCTGCCTATGCCTACTTCAATTTCCTGTCGTCCTTTATACTCTTAACAAAGTGGCGAGAAGGGGAGATTCTGCTATTATTAAAAATATATTGTATTACAAATTAAAGTGCAAGTCTACCATTATCATAAAATTCACATCGACATATTATTTTTTAAAATAAGATAAAATTCTTATTTCCAAAATAGGTAAAGATAGGTAGTATATATTCTCGTACGAACGCTGCCATCTAGGTCGACTTCTATTCTCCATTTTTCTTTTATGCTGCAAACATAATTGGAACCACCTTCACAAAGCATCTGCCAGATATCTTCTGCATACTGTTGATTGCAATTGTTGAGCACTTCTTAGCCAAAAGTAAGAAAAAGGAAAAGGAGGGTCGCTCAACGTTGGTTTTACTTGTTGGCTAGTCTCATATCTCCAGATTTTGACACGTAATATTTTTTTCTGTACATCACTAAATAAAGTGATAATCATTTTAAGAATTAAAATATTAATAATTTTTTAATAAATATCATTTTCAAGATTTAAACCTTTACCTATTAACAACTATCAATACTTTTTAAGTGTAAAAACTTAGGTGCATGTATTACTTCCTTGAAGAATCTATGTGCAGTTGAAGTTTTAAAGATTGATTATTTTTATCTTCATTGGATGACCTTCTTTACATTAAGATATATTTCATTTAATTTATTTATTTTTAAACTTAAAAAAAGGTATCCAATAATGAAGATACATACTCGATCGATTCCATAAGAGGTTGAACTCACTGGGAAATATCATTTTTTTTTTTGGGGACACTTGTATTAGAACAACGTACATGGATGCTTTATTTCGTGGTCACAGGTGGAGCTCTTAACTTAGAATCGTTGAATACATAAGTGAAGTGAGACATGGAGTCATTTCATTTTTCTCAAAGTAGTAATGGAAGCAAATGATTGCTGGCAAAGCTGGAAAGCTCAAAGTTATATATATTACTAAAGTATGATTAGTGGTAAATGAATTTTCTTCTCTCTGTTCATTTTGTGCTTATTCCTTTCCTTTTTGGAAGGGTGGCCACTGAGAATAGGAATTTGCCATGAATCATATCGTATATATAAAAGAAAATACCGTAATATACAGAAGAATTTTAACAAATAGTTGTAAGAAACCCAAGGTAGAATATATGTTGCATGAGCTAGCCACCTCAAAGTGCTTAAGTTTTAATATCTCCCACTACACTGTCCTCTACAGAACAGAAATTCTAATCTGGGAAATTGTTCCTAATTATCTTTCAACCTATTTAGGAATTAGGATATTTTTAACATAAAATCATGGGAAATTGAAGAATTTGAACAAAAATTCAAGAGTGTATTATGATTGAAAGCCTGGAGGGTATCAACTACTTTTAACCTAAACCAGCTGCGTGTCTCAACTCTCAACAACCACGGAGAAACAGAAATAAGGAATATATAATAAACAACTTAATATATATAAAAATATAGCCACTTGAAAAACTAGTTTGACAAATTGATTCAGTAGAAGCCATTGGAATTAATTGTTCATTAATTACTATATACAGTGGTTGAAGTTCTGACTGCATAACATATCATGATCCTCATTTCTTATTAGTGCACACTATAGGCCTCAATTAATGTTTTTGATCCATACTACCAAATAAAAAAAATTAATATCTGATGATCTGTTTGGTTTTGCTCAAAAGGCCTTTGGGGGACCAAATGTTGTGTATGGGAGAATCCTACGTCTCTTCTCACATATTTTCATTCCTCATTTTAATGTAATTAAAAAGTAAAACACTGATAAAATGTTTGGAAGTTAAATGGAGAAAAGAAGGAAAGATAACAAGAGAGAATGGAGAGCAAGGAAAGGAAAATAAATACTTATATATACTATCCACTTTCTTCCTCTTATCTAAAATGTTTAGAAAATCTTTCAAAATCTTCTAAATTGAAAAAAACACAAAATAATGAATGGTAAAAAAATGTTGAAAGATTTTATATGATTAGTTATAAATTGATAAACTTTTTTTCTTCTAAATTAAAACTCTCAAATATTTGCATATAACACCTTTCATTCTCTATCCTTCTCCATTCTTTTTGGTACAAAAATAGCATTTAAGTTTATACATCCATGAAAATGAAACATGTAAAATTTTCTTAGTCTAGCTAAGATTTTAATTGTTATACTCTGGAAAAAAAATTCATACAGACGTTTTTAATTTGTCTTTCTCCACAGAAATAAATAAATATCAAGTCCTTGGACCCGAAACTTACTGATAAGATTTTCTTCTGCCACATTGATATTAGAAAGCATGTGCATGGACATTAGCACCATATCAAAAAGCCGAATTCCCATTCGCCAAAAGATATCATATTCTAGTGGAGAAAAGGATATATTCTTTATTCCCAATTAACCAATAAGCCAACGACATGTTAGATTCTGCCGGCTAATCAGACATATATAAAAAATTCATGTATAGCTTTTTATTTGTTGTGAGGGATCTCTTAGGACAAACATAACAAATCAGCATTCTCTCTAGCGTCTTCCTTTTTCAGATTTGAAGAAAGGACAACCCAATTGTAAACTCAATAACACATGTCCTTGCCCTAAATAGACAGCTCTTGGTGGAATCAGTCCTCATGCTCATAAACCTCCCCTTAATTTTCTCATATCCTTGTGCCTATAAAAGCCTACAATCTCAATCTCCTTGTATCTCCTCGTTTCCTTACTATCATTTTTCAAGTATCTGAAGCTCTCTTCCCTTCATTTTCCTCTTCTTCAATTCTCATCTCTAAGCATTTGCTGTGACTCATTATGGATCCACTCTCTGTAGGAAGAGTGATAGGAGAGGTAATTGACATTTTCAGCCCTAGTGTCACAATGAATGTTGTATACAATGTCAACAGGCAAGTTGCTAATGGTCATGAATTAATGCCTGCTGTTATAATGGCCAAACCACGTGTTGAGATTGGTGGTAATGATATGAGGGCTGCTTATACATTAGTAAGTTTTACTCTGTACACTTCCTCCAAATTTAGAGAATGCTATTAGCCTTTCCTACTGTGAGTTACACTAAGTGTTGTCTTTTGCCATTTACCAAACGTAACTTGAAGATTATGACAGACCCGGATGCTCCAAGTCCTAGTAACCCATATTTAAGGGAACATCTACATTGGTACGTATATTTTAAGACTTAAAACTCTTTCGATAATATTTTTATATGTTTCTATTCTTTTTTACATGGAACTCACGAATCGCTTGTTGCCATTTTGCAGGATGGTCACAGATATCCCGGGCACCACAGATGCTTCCTTTGGTTAGTTCCTCTAATTCATCAGTCAACAGCATTTTTCATTCTTTTTTAGTATTTCTGAATCTAAACTAACGACAAGCTAGCTTATATTTCTCAGAATACTTTGATTATTGCTATGTTATAAACTGCACAATGACATGAAAGTCCTACTTGTTCTAGAATCTAACAGACTGAAGTTTTGAGACAGGAAGAGAAGTTGTGGCGTATGAGAGCCCAAAACCAGCGATAGGAATCCACAGATACGTATTCATCTTGTTCAAGCAGAGAGGAAGACAAACTGTGAGACCTCCAGCTTCAAGAGACTATTTCAACACAAGAGCATTCTCAATGGAGAATGGTTTGGGCCTACCTGTTGCTGCCGTTTACTTCAATGCCCAAAGAGAAACGGCTGCAAGAAGAAGATGAATAAGTGTTGAAAAGGGGCACTGAATAAAGTGATTTCAGCTCCCATTAAGAATGGAAAATATCTTTGTAGCTTCATCTTAGCATTGTGTTATGAAATTCGCCATTTGGGGTTGGCATAGTGTATGATTTCTAGAATTATTAGATGATAGCTGTCGGTAGAGATTTTCTTTGCACTTCATTTACTCTTTCCTTCGTGGTCCCTTGGGGGGGGGGGGGGAGAGAGGGGAAGATTGAAGGGTGGAGAAATTCTTAGTGTACTTTGTACTGCTTGCTTTTTGCTATGTACCATGCTATACCACGTAGGTTGTGCGCCCATCTGGTTTTAGGATGCTTTAAGGATGTATCTGTTGTTGGAAGGACAACGCCACCCTAGCTTCATAGTTGGCTTGCAATGACTTGTATTGAGATGCAAGAAATTAATAACAATAATGCATTGTAGTACGTTTATTTTGTCTTTGGTTCCTGCATACCAATTTGGTGATGTTTACATATTCTCTTCCTTGGTATTGTATCATGCAAAGTCAACAAATAAACCAATTAAAAGAATATACGTTAATTACATATATTATTGTGCATAAATTATCACCTTATATATACATAACAGGACTTGAATGGATAGAGTTGGTAAATAATTTTGGTAAATTTGATTATAATATGTAAGCTGAGAAACAATTTGAACATGTAGGGTGTGTTTGTTTTATGAAAATTGAATATCGATATAGTTACAAAATATTAGTATCATGAAAAATATTTTATTTATTAAATATTAAATATAAAGAGCATGATGAAAAATAATAAATATCAAATATGATAGAAAGTAAAATTTTTAAGACAATATTATCAAATATTACTATACTACTAAGCAGAAAAATTATTTTCTTACACTATTATGACACTAATTATCATAATTTTTTAAATAAAGCATTGTCACTCTTGTACTTCTGTACAAACAAATGAGATGTTTATATGAGAAATATTTTCCCACTATATATATATATATATAGCAATGCAAATCAAGAATTATCATTAAATATAAGATGATAAAATAAATTTATAAATTTTAATTCAGTAAATATAAAAATTTAAAATTTAATTTCGGATCTTTTTTATACACACACTTAATGGTACTTGAACGGAAAACCATTTTAAGAAAGCGGGGAAAAAAAACCAAAAGCCATCCCTTAAACCAGTATTACATGCCCTTTCTTATTCTGAAGATGCAGGTCTCGAGGTGACCGCAATCCATTCGTCAAATATGACTGCTAAATATATTAAAGAATAAGAGCAATGTTCCAACACAATCAATCATCTCTAATATAAGTAAGACAGTTGAGCTCAAATTTTGACACTAGCCAATAGAATGTGGTCGGTGAATGGGCCGCACCGTGGTGGTCCAGTGCTTTCAATCTCCCTAATAGATATGGCATAGGCAAGAAGTACTTAAGTACAATAATGTTGGCGTTGATAAGTCAAGCGAGCTCATGAGATAGCAATTAACATTATCAAACAGTTGTTCAAGTCCCATTATTTGCTGCCTGTATACCCCCTTCAAAATTGATAACATGCATAATATACACACCTTGTCAATCTTGTAAATGTGCTAAAAAGCAGAAAATTTTTTCCTTCTTTCATCATTTACAAGAGTACTTCCTTTTTCCGGATAAATACAATTGCAACAAATTACAAACTGAACAAAACTAATTTTACAAACCCTCCTTGACTTAATCAGCAATCCAGAAGTTGATCAGGACACTGAAATGAAATTTCAGATCCGTCTTTATAAGGCTGCCTGCATCCTGTGCAGGAAAACAAAAAGGCGGAGCAACTTTGTTCTCTTTGTAATGAATCCACTGTACTGGGACTGGTAAATAAGACAAACGGCAGACTGCTTTTGTAATCTAAATTGAATGCACAGCATGAGAATGGTCCCATGCAGCAACCAAAATTTTGTCCAGCATTTATTTGTGTTGCATTGGTGCTCTTCTGTGCAACTTCTTCTACACCAAAACATGCTCGAACAAGTGGTTTTATCCAGTCGTGGACCTTCCATTTTATCTTCATCCACTGATGAGGCAGTTAGTCCTGTGTTTCTTCTTCCCGGGGTTCAAGTGGCGGGCATGGACCATCATTGCATGTACACAGAAGAATTGCAACCAATCGAAATGAAATGCAAGTGACTGGACAGAGTAAATCTGAAAGAACAGAAGCCACACGATTTCTTCAAATCTCTGGTGTGTGAAAAATAGATGATTGGTCTGCATCACGTAGATGTAGCACGCACCAGGTGCACAGACCAAGAGAGATATGTAATTTATTTTCTTTAGCAGAGGAACGGGGTAACTTGACAAAAGAGACTTATTCCATGTGTACAGGGGGGGGGGGGGGATACAGCGAGCAAGTCCATGCATTTCAGAAGGAACATTGCTTGTTGAGCAAAGATAGAGTGCACTCTGACACAAAGCCGGTGTCCACATCCTGCACGTAAAAAAGAAAAAAAAACGAAAATTAATGAAGGTACTAACATAATACTTTATTAACTACTTGAGGATAGGGGTACCTCTTTTTTAACTATCACAGTTCATTGCAACTCACATGAAGGCAGTAAAATAGATAGATATCTGAAATGTATACAATTAAGTACCTTCTACAACCACTGAACATGGTCTCTCAAGGCAGACGGGCCAGGATTCAATCTCATTAGAGGTGGTTGTAGATGACTGCAATCTGCATTCTCTGCAATGTTAATCAATCTTAGTCTCATTCTCATTTTCACCAGGAGTGAACTACAGAGAATTATTCTGCCGTTTAATACTATCTTGGTCGATCAGAAGACAGGTAATGCCAATATAATATTTAGTCTTTGTCCGTGAGCTCCCAATGGATCCTCAGATTATCTCAAGGTAGCTAGAGAGAAAATTCTATGAGAACTATATGGAAATATATATGTATATATATATATAGAAAATATCTACATCTTTCCTTGGTTAACAAAAACAAACCTAATAACAAACCTAGAATCTAAAGCCTTCATGCAATAGACAAAAGGTTTTAATTGTACACACAGTAATCACAGTTATATGTGCTTTTGGCTACATGGACATTAGAATAGTGGAAATTCTGATGACAAAGAATTCCATTCTGTATGTCTAAAACAAAATAAAATCCAAATAATAAGGAGTTTTTCTGGCTACATTTAATGCCTTCTTTCTCCATTGGCAAAACATAAGGTTCCACATGCTTGTGAGTTCAGCCACAATTGTCACTAGTTCTTCACATCATTTTTTTTTCTATTCAAGGAATAGTTTGCCAACACAAAAGATCAAGAAAAGTTTCCCAGATGTTATTCAAATTGCCTAAACATGTCCCCACAAAATTACTGAAAAAATAGATGCCGATATGCAGAAGCAAACATAGTCCATTGCAAAATACCTTGCTATATTGAGCACACTCATGGGAGGCAAGGACAAATAATCAGGAGGAGGAAATGTTGGTATTATAGCATCAGAAGCAGTTGGCCACAATGGCTCAAGCCGACGATGCCCCCACATCCTAGCAACTTCAAGAGGAAGCCACCTGAGAGAAAATTCAAACTAATTTATTTATGTTATACAGTAAGCAGATGCTAAACCCCATAAGTTTGCACCAAAGTACCCAAAAATCTTGCCCGTTGCAATTCAGAGCCATCTGACTTGCACCTCTTGCAAGGAGGATCTGCAGAAAAATATTATTGCCAGATTAAATAAGAACCAGAATGTAGATTAAATGAAGAGGAAAAAGGAAAAACAAGCAATTTTCATGCCTGAAAGCATTTTTACTTGCCCCCACAAGCAGCATAATGCAATGGAATAGCTTCCACCATCTCTATCAAAGCCCATCAGTGATTTTGGAGGGGAAACAGCTTAAAGATATTTAGCATACTAAACAAAAGCCATTCCTATTAAGTCTATAGATGTTTCATTATAATGAAATGTCACAGCAAACATATATGCATTAAGATCCAGTAGGAGTTGGATACAATTAAAAGGATATTGCATGAAAAGCAGAAGGGTCAGCACAACTACCCAATGCCCATATCTAGCCATCTTCAAATCAAGAGCAAAGTAAACCACATTCTCAAATTAGTAAGACATCAAATACAAATGGATTCAAGTAGCATAAAGCTCATGTTATTAAGAACGTGCCAATTCAATTGAATCATTGATAACAGATCACGATATGTTTCTTATCATAATGCACACAGTAGATATAGGATTACTTACAGGCACCACATGGTTGCAAGGAATAGAATGGTGCTCTAAATTTGGATAACAGGACCAAAACGAAGAATCTATCTGTTTCTTATCATAATGCACACGTAGATATAGGTTTACTTACAGGCACCACATGGTTGCAAGGAATAGAATGGTGCTCTAAATTTGGATAACAGGACCAAAACGAAGAATCTATCGTCCAATTCTAAATACAGTGCAAAATCTTCAAGAGATGGTGATTTAGAAAATTTACCACTGCATCTAACTAAGCATTCGTGATAATGACATGCAGTCCACAAAAATAGAACCCAGAAAAATTAAATTTAACCCCAAATCATTCGGGCCGAAAAGAGAAGAAGGCAATAAATAGAAAATCAACAAATCACATACCTGCCTACAATAATTTCGAGAATTCACATCAGCTCCATTCTCAAGCAACAATATGCAGCCTTATCAAACCGTAAGAAGAAACACGTAGAAATATGAAAATCAGATGAACAGTGAAAATGGCCAATGCAGAAACTTAAATGAGAATCATCAAATAACAAACCTCGTTGTGGTCCTTGGCAGCTGCAAAATTGGGACGAGAATTGAGGCCACCAAAAGTTGAGTAATTTGCAAGACATGGACTACAATCCAAAATCATCTTGGTTTCAATTAAATCGTCATCTCTCGCCGGCTGAAACCAACCTTTCGCCGGAAGCAAACACCCAAATCCCATCTCTTTTTCTCCGCTTAACACACTTCTTAGACTATCTGAGGAAATCGTCTAATCAAAAGGAAAGATAAAAGTAATTCAATGTCACAGAACAAATCCCACTACAATGCAAAATCTACATGCTAAAGCAAATGGGATGTCTAAAAAAAAGGGGGAAAGTGGGACATTGTTATAGAAGCTGAGGATGTTAGCGTGCCACCATCTTTCTCCTTTTTGTCCGATACTCTGATGAAGGTAATAACAGCTTCAGGGTCGCAGATTGGTTTCTGGGTTGTGGCGGCAATTGTTGTGGTCTGAGTTGAGGAACAGATGGAAAAGGCGACATGAAGACAGAAATTCACATTCTCATTTTATTTTCTTCTAAAGTTAACAATTTATCCTAAGGATTTAAAATTCCTTTTAAACTATATAAAGGTACAATTTTAATTTTCAATGATAGTTCGTATATAGAATATATAAATAATTTCATCCTAAAATATTATAATTTAAGGATGAAATTTTTGTATCAATTCATAAACATCACACAATTTCATAAATAAAATTATTAATTTTATCTATTTTCTTTTAGAGAAAAGCACTAAATTACTATTTGAAAATTTTGGTAGATGTTAAATTAATATTGAAATAATATTTTACATTAATTTAGCATTAATTTCAAAAACTTCATCTCAAGTAAGTATTTTACATCAATTTTATGTGCAAAAATATTGCAAAAGATCAAATTAATATCAAAATTTTTTACATTAAAACTAAATTGATCTTAAAAAAAAATTCAATATTAATTTTATATCCACTGAATCCTTTAAGTAATAATTTGATAATTTCCTCTTTCTTTTATATGCCTCTTTGTAAAATGAAAAGAGAATTTGAGAAAAAAGTCATAACATTTTCTTTAATACTTTTAATTAAGAAGGAAAAGAGATTAGAAGTCTTGATTAAATACAAAAATATTGGAAATTTATAAATAATTCTTTAAAATCTTTTAGATGAACCTGAACTTTCTAAAGATTAAGAAAAAAAAGAGAGAAAATTATGGTTTTATCATCTATTATTGTCCCTTCTTCACACTTTCTTATTACATTCATTTTCACTTTCTTTCCAACTTAAAGAGATATTGACAAATTCTCATTTGAGGTGGGAGTCTCAATAAAAGTGATTCAAAAGATCAAATTTAAAATTTTTTATTGTGCTTAAAATGTTTTGAAACTTTAACATATTACTATTAAATCAACCAATTATTGATATCTTCCCTTTATTTATATATGTTCATATATTCATTTTATTCAAATTTTAGAAACATATATCATTAAAAAAATGAATATTAATCATGCAAGGAAGATTTCTCTACACTTCACATCCAATAAAAGATTTAATTTTCAAATTTTAATACCTACAATTTTACAATTTATTTAACATATTTTATATTATTTTTTATTACATTTTTATGCAATAAATATCAAAGGAATATAAATACCATTTGTAACAATTACCTTTCTTTCTTACTAGCACACTTCATTTTTTAATTATGACTTAGTGCTTATAATGTGAACCCACTTGCTAATAGAGAAGGGGAATGGGTTGGGCTAGCCTTTGTGCAAGTAATCTAACTTGTATATTTTCCGAGCCATTAAATTGGAGGTTTTAGTTTGATTTTAAAAAGCTCATGGGTGAACGGGCTAACTTGCTGATATTTTTAATTTTTAGACTTCTAAAAGTAAAAAATATTAAATTATTTTAAAACATCACATATTCATTTATAAATAATTTATACTATAGCTTTATCTAACCAAATGTTGGAAAAGGAAGTATGATTTTATATCAATTGAAAACGTGAGCTCATAAAAATATTTAAAAATTTAAAAAAATATTATGCAGGCAGACCCCACGCATCCGAATGTTGTCTTGCACAGACTACGAGCCATTCAAACTGGATTGAGTTTGGCCCCTGTCAAACGGGCCTCAAATTTAAAAATTTGAGTCAACAAAAAATTCATAGAAACGAGTCAACCTGCAATCTGCTGGTTAAATCAACAACTCTACTTAGTAATACATCTCCATCTTTCTACCCGATAAAAAAAAAAAAAAAATTTGATTTACACTTAAATATAATATGAATTATATACAACGTGATATTAATACTATGTCTTTTTTAAAACGACCAACATCAATGAGTGAATGGAGCAGCTTGTGTATCTGGACGGATTAAAATTCCAAAATTGAAGAAAATAGAATAATAATGGAAATAAAATTAAGTTCTATATTATATTATTTAAATTTTGAGCATAAAACACTAATAAATAACATGGTATGAAAGTATTAGAAAAAATGAATCACATCCAATGGGTTAAAAAATTGATAATATAAGATGATTATATTAAATAAATTACAAAATTGATGGTATTATAATTAAAAAATAAATGTTTCATTAGAATAATTTCAGAGATTTATAATTATTATTATACTTTAAATATTAAAATTAGTACACATAAAAAAAGGATACAAAACAAAAAACTTTAGTAAAAATATTTTTATATAAGAAAGACTTCAAAATTTAACATAAAATGAATATGAATATATATATAAATAAAGAAACGGTTATTTAATCATAAAATAATCCTTTTAATCAACGACTGCAATCAGACAGTTAAAATTAACATTTTATTAACAAAATTTTTAAAATGAATTGTAAAATAGATAGAAACTTGTGTATATTTTAAAACTAGAAGAATTTTTTTATATAATTTCTAGTAAATTCAAAAGCCGTACATGTATTTTCTATTTCTGATGTGCAATGGGATAAAACAAGATTATATCTAATAAAAAATATAGAAGAAAGGAAAAAAAAAAAAAAAAAAGGATATCGGCCCATGTTTTGATCGATATGATAAGATGAGAAGATAAGATAGCATTAAGTGAGACGGAAAGAAGCAAGGAAATAAAACCTTTATTTGTTTTCCTCTTATTTTTTAAGGGAGGAAAGTGAAGGGCTGCACGGTCTGCCTGAATAGTAATCACCTATTCATGATTATTTAAACTTAATAGTATTTTACTGTTTTAGAAGTTATTCATCTTTTTAAGGGGAAATTGTTGTTTAGTAGGGGATATCTACTACTTGTATATGGATTTGAAATATTGAAGCAAACCAAGACTATAAACTTAACATTTCAAACCGCTTGTTTTTTGAAAAATAATTTTATTAAAAAAAAATTTTATATTTTTGTAAGAATGAATAACTAATATGTTATTTCTATATTTTATTACTAAAAAATTATATATGGAATTATAATAATAAACATAAATAATTTTTTTAAAAAATAACTTTTATCAAATTTTTTATATTTAATATAAAATATATTAAATATTTTTTATTATCTTAATAATTTATAACTATATTTTTATAAAAAAAATATTTTCCTTCAAAATAAATAGAATCTTTGATTCTGAAAAGATAAAAGAAAAGGTTTTAATTCAAAGCCATGATCCCGGAACTCAATGTAAAAAAAAATTAAAAAGCTTCTTAAAATGAAAAATCTCACTTGAATAAAAGGACAATTTTGAAGAAAGTTTAACTTCTTAGTAGGTTTAATATTTTCATCATTGTACTTTTTTTATTGAGATTTATATTTTTATTTAACTTATTTATTTTGAAATTTATAAAAAAAATTATTTAATGATGAAAAATTCAATTTTTAAAAAGTTTAGCTCCCTGTAAATTATTATAAATAAATTATTTTCATGTGCTAAATATAATAATATAAAAAAATTCACTCCATTCTTATAATTATAAAATAAATATTTTATTTTATTTTTCGTCTCTTTCTTATTCTCGTTTCATCTTATTCCATTATTTTTTACTTTTTTTTTTTTTTGGGAGGGGGTGTTTATATTCTATCATATTCCATCACGTCGTACTTTTTCAGCAGAGGTGAAGTCATAAACGGAAGGGGTGATCTTCGGGCATCTATGCAAGTCAGGTAGAGGTGCAAAAATAACATCTACTATCAATCCATTGGGCTTGCTGCGGCCCAACAATAGAAATAATAGGCTTCTGGGCATGTTCAGGGGATCCAAGAGGGTTTTAATTCAATCAAGTTTCAAAGGCCCTCTTATCAACAATTCATGTTTGTTTGAACGCCAGCCAGAGGTGCAAACACAAGCCATTTAAGTCCAAAATTTGTTTATTCGAGTTTAAACTCATAAATAATAAACAAAAACTCCGTTAGTTTATTTCAATTTATTTATTATAATAAATAATAACATAAATTTTGATAAATAGTTGAATGAACTAATATTATTAGCAAGCTGATTTTAGCATCTTTTCATAAGTTTTTCTCCATGTAGCATACAAAAAACTACTTAAAAAATTTAAAAAGAGCCTTATTGAAAATTATTTTTATGATAATTTTGGCTGTAAACAACCTTAATAAAATACAAAACATTTCCAGTAGAAGATGAATATCATACATTCAAATGACATGAAAATGTTATAATTATATAAAAAGATAAGTTTATTCATATTTTTGTTAAAATTTCATCACCTCAACCCACTATTACCTATTACAACTTGATACATTATCCACTCCTACCTATTATCACTATTAACTATCATTTATTCTCGCCCTTCATTATTGATGATAATTTATCATCACCTATAGTCATTTAACATTATTTATCACGTACCATTCACCATTATTATCTATTATTCCTTATTACTACTTATTATAGTTGACCACATCCACCACCACCACCTACACCCATCTCAGTTGACCACTACTACCAATGATCATTAACTATCATTCATTTCCATTAATTATTACTTCCCATCATTAGTCGCCACTTGTTATTAACTATCACTATCCACCAACTTTGACCACCATTCTTTCATCATTCATCGCCCCTTAACTATCGCTTACCTTAGAAAAATTATTACAATATCATAATTTTGAGGATGATAATTTCACTCATACTTTGTTACATCTAGTACCAAAAATTTATAAATGACCAATCAAGTTTGTAATTAGGAATTTTAAGAGTAATGATAAATTAAGCTATGACGTTAGAAATAATTAAAATGTTAAGAACTTAACTACTTTGTAAGATGGATTTTGAATGAGTAAATTCGTGATTGAACCATTGAGATCAAATAAATTCCCTTAAGAATAATGTAAGTATACTAAAAGTGTGAGGTAAAAATTCATTAAACTTATACATAGTCTTATAATATGAAACAAGTTGGCTAAAGGAGTTAAAGGAGTCTTAACGCTCCCCTTATACCACCAATTTCATACATTTCCTCATTTTCTCTAATACACTTAAAAGCTCTCATTCCTTTACAAAAGCCTTTTCTACTCATCCATTTCAAACTCATTATTTTTTTCATTAAACAATTCAACAAGATAAAAAAAACTTGTAATCTCTTTTATCTTAATGAGTTTTTATGGCTACATCTCCTTTCATTCTATATGCGATTTGTCATTAATTTGATTGGAAAAAGAAGAGTTTAAGCTAAGGAGAATTTTGCCCAGACTTAAGAAATTTATCCTTTTTTAATGTGTGGTAGCTCAATCCAACACCAAATTAATATGTATTGTAACATATCAAAATTAAATTTTACTTGTTGATAGCATAAATTTTTTACAACATAGGGTAACAATCAAATCAAACCCCTAATAATCCACTTGATATATTCTTTCACAATAATTTACTAATTATGATTATAAGAAATGCAAATAAGATATAGAACAAAATGTATATAGAATGCAAAATAAAATATAGCAAAATGTAGAATAGAATGCATATAAGATAAGATGCAAGCAATATGTAAGAATTTAAATAGAAATAAATGGGAGTGGTTTGATTTGAAATTTAAACAAAACACACTATTAAAAATAGAATGCATAAATAAGACAAAAAGATAGAAAATTAGTATAACAAAATAATTGCTTCAAGATTTGAGAGCTCTTTGATAGATCAATCATATATCACAAAATATTTAATTATTCTAATTAATTTTTTAACTTTGAATTTTTTGAAACCTCTATAATAATTTATGAATTCTATACTAGATAATCATTTAGAATTATTAGCAAAATTAAGCAACTCTTACAATTTGTAAAGCTAGATCGAAATTAATTTGAAAATAAAATTTAAATGAATTGAAATATTAAACTAGAAACCTATAATTTAATATTTCAACCCTTTATCCCTTCATGAAAAAAAGTGATTGACTGCCCACAATTTAATATAGAAATGTGTAAATATAAAAAATCACTAGGATGAACATAAATTATACTAAATCAATATTTAATGCATGCAATTTCAAGCAATTAACACAAAGAATAAGGGAAAAAGAAAAATCAATTAGAGAAGGTCAACATTACTACTTAGGATCTCATAATTCAAATGAAAATGAGTCTTAAATTTCTTAAATCAATTAAGAACTCAACCTTCCACAGTTGAAAAATAAGAGACTTTGAGAGAAGGAAGTTGTTTTTAGAATTCTATAGAAGTGTATTCTTACCTTTGGAGGCACAAAAACTTTATATCTGATTTCCTAATCTTTAAAACCTAATTGACCTAAATCATAAGTCTCCTAAATTTACAAAGAAAAAAGCTCTACTAATTTTAGAAGCTCAATACCTAATTTAGAAGACTATGAACAATAAGAGTTATAGTAATGAAATCTCATGAGTTTAATTTATATCCAATGTAAGACTACTAAAACTATGTAATTTTAGAAGTCCAGTACCAAATTTACAAGATAATAAACTATAAGAGTTATTGTAATGAAACTTCATAGATTTGACTTCTACCCAATGTAAAACCACCAAAATTGCATAGTTTTGCTAAACTTAATGAGTCTTAGAAAGCTTTGGGTATAAGTTTCATCTTGATTAGACCTCTATGACTCCAAATATAACCCAAGAATCAAAACTAAATTAGTTTGGACAAAAATAAGACTTTAATTTTTTAGTTAAATTAGATCTTCCAAACATCTAAATTAGGCTTTGACAAAAATATAAAACCCATAGAACTTCCTTTAAATTTTCAATGATATAAAGTCTATCCCAATCTGATATTTGAAACTCAAGTTACAACTAAAAATTTAAAATAATGTAAAATTTTAATATTAATTAAATAATTTCAAGTCATTATAAAAGCAACCTCAAATTATATAACAAGGAAAATTTCATAAAATTAAGCATATGTAATGTATTGAAAGGCATAAAATAGGAGAAAATAATATGGACAAAATCTTGCATATCACAAATCCATCTGAACCTCTTCTTCTCCAATTAATGAGTAACATTGTATATAAAACTTTTGTTTATTTTCATGAAATTTTTAGTACTTTAGCTATGATAAGGTTTTAGAGAAATATATTTGGATTTTTGTACCTTTAGCTTGGAAATTGTGAATCTCATGATGAATCTTATTGTTATAATTTGTCTCATTTAGAATATGAAGATTTTTTAGAGATTTAAAGATATAAGTGATATTTGGGGTGAAATGTATTGAATAAATAGTGTGTTTTAAGCAAAATCTACAAAATTTTATAGTTAAATTAACTGGTGAATCGATTTAGCTTAGATTCATTAAGGGAGTCAATTGGTTAATTGATTCATCTTTGATAAATGCTTTTGCTAAAGTGTAAATCAATTCGTTAATTAATTCATACTGCACTCTTTTAAAATTTTTCATATTTTAAATTTCTCAATCAATTCATCCTACATTCTTTTAAAAATTTTCATATTTTAAAAATTTTACCTATTTGGCACCTCTATAAATAAGTTAATGAGAATAGTTGATATTATAATGGATTAAATGGTTATGAAATAGAGTCGATATCCTTTATGAAACCAAATGAACTGGAAATCATTACATTTTGTCTATGTAAATGCTATTATGCCATGATAATGGCAGAGTGAGCCTTGCTTATGATGAAATATAAGCATCAAATCTAAATGTTTATTTATAAAGGTATAAAGTTAATTTTATAGGGACAAAATTAGGTAAGTGAAAGGATAAAGTTAACCGAAAATCACAATAATGATTATTTATTTATGCACTCTAACAATTACTATCTTTGTAAATTATTATTATGCTAATCATTTTTTGTAGGTTTGTTATTATAACCTATAAATGAATTTTATTATTTTTGAATGTTTGAGCACATAGTTTATTTGGCTATCTTTTAGTAAGTCCACTTAGGAGTTTTCTTACCTTATCAATAAGTTAATACTATGGTTTAATTACAATCCTATGAATATTAATTATTTAAGTAAAATGTTAACTCACTAAATTCCCAAATTTGTTGTTTTCATGATTTTTATTTTACAAAAACCCAAATTGACATGCCTCCACCACCCTATTACAATAGATAAGTTCGCCTTTTCATGGACCCTTCATTATTTTATAAGTCAAGCAGCCTTTCAATTCCTATCATTTTGTTATCATGGCAATTTGTACATTTACTAGCTAATGGTCATAACTATAATTGATAGAGCTTAGCATGTTGGCATAGACTTTGTGGGAAACAGCTAATATAGAATTTAGTTAAGTCAACTTATTCCTTGTACAACATCAATATATAAATTAATCTAATTTCTCTTTTGGTCATAACTATAATTTATAGAGCTTAGCATGTTGGCATAGAGTTTGTGAGAAACGGCTAATATAGAATTTAGTTATGTTAACTTATTCCTTGTACAACATTAGTATATAAATTAATCTAATTTCTCTTTTGGAGTATTTATCTCTTATATTTAGGATATTTTAGACTTAATGAAATATGAATATCCAATTTTTTCATTCATTTCTTAATAATTGCTTGATTAACTAGGATATATGCCTTCTAAGTCATTACATGTGCTAATCTTTGATCAGAGAGGTGGAATTAAGATTAATAATTTCACACTAATCAAAATTGTAGAGGTGTCATGACATACCCAATGGATATTAGCAATCTTTAGTAATTTTTTTACAAGTAAATATCTTAAAAACTGAATACAGATATAAGTAAGGGGTTACATTATTCAACTCTCCTCAAATCTATATTATATAATATAATTATGTATATTCATATATATATTATAATAATAAAAAAGTTAAAATTATGTATGTAATCATTTAAGTCAAATATAACGATTTTTTAAGATAAACTTGTACAAAAGCTCTATGTTATTACCTGTTGTGTTGGTATTATTGGATGACTAGTAATTTATTGTTATATGTAACCTTTAGTTTATATATATATATATAAAGCCCGCCATTTGAATATGAAGACGAGAAATGATAATGTATTTCTATATGAATAGGTAAAAGGATTTTAGCTCCTCCTCCTAATAATAATAATAATAATAATAATAATAATTCATTTATTCAATAATTATATTTTATTTATTCAGAAGTTCTCTAATATGTATTTCTCATTATACATTTCATTAATTTGAATTGTTACAAGATTCTTAATAGTTAAACATCCAAACAAATATACAGTTATTAATACTTACCAAAATATGTATCCAAATACAAATTAGTTTATTTTAAACAACACTTAAAATAACAGAACATATATAGAAAGTTCTTTATTCAAACGGAAAATTCAAATTCGGCCTCAAATTTGACTAGAATACAAGGTTGTACAAACTTACACGATCTTAAACAAGATATTCAGCTTCAGCTTGAATGCCTTAACAAAATTTAAACAAGCCTGTTACATGTAATTTTAAAATTTATATATTATATTATATATAATATAAAAAGGTAAAAATACATTTTAGTATTAAATACATCTAAACTTGCGAATAGATTGGAGACAAATAATTTATACATCTAATTAATTGAGCTAGTTTAGACTCCACTAGTTTAAAAGTCAATTTTTTTTTTTAAAAAAAAAAAAGCTACTCCTTGGTACGTTTAAACCTCTAATGTCAACACTAATTCTCTATAATACCAAAATGGAGCAAGGCAAGAGATTAATTAGTTTTTAATTAAAAAAAGTAAGACCCTTTCGATTCTCTTTGGTTGTGCAGCAAATCTGTTAGAAAATGTATATTTTCAACTATGATAAATTAACATTGAATAACAAGGAAAGTTGAGTTTTGAACCTGTGTGTGCATACCGATTAATTGAAAGGCACATTTGAAGTTTGAGGTAACAAGAAAGCCGAGACTAACTCACAGGTCTACGAGTCAATACCCGAACCAACTGAGAGCACTTCCACACTCAATTCACTTCTAAGCACCCACTGATGCTCCATCTTGTTCTTTCGCGGTTCGTTCTTGACTCGCAACCCTTCCTATTCTATCATTACCCTATACATAACCATATACCATGACTTCTTTTTTTTTACCGAAAAGAAAATTCTGATAGAGTTTGAATAAACAGAAGAATTATCACGGCTCTCAGGATCATGCAACTCTGAGCGCATCCTTGATCTTCTGGATGGTGCAAGAAATAAGGTTGCTGACTGTCTCAACGGACTCCACTGTGATTTTTGATGTTGGCAGGCTACTCACCAAAATCTGGAACCCCACTGTAAGTAAGCATCCACCATCATCTCCGAGGCCATCTGGCCCGCCATATCCAGATCGGCCGTCTGGATAAATGGCAAAGCCAGACGGCAACAGAGCAACGCATGTGGAATCCCCACCGCTCATGACAACGTTTAAGGATTGCACGTCAACTGGTGCATATACCACCGCTGAGCTCGTAGCATCGGACCACGTTTCTTGCAGAATTACCATGTTATTTTCGTTGGCACTAACAGCCTACAGACAAAGGAGATTCTTGTTTTATTACACGGAATAAGATGCAATGAGTTAACAGCAGAGAGAGAAGAACAGTACTTACATTAGCACGAAGGAGAGAAACGCAGTTTGCATGCCCTTGTCCCTTGGCAATATGGACCATCTCTTGCGTCGGCCCGCCGTTGGAGAGAATGTCCCACCCACTTCTCAGGCGCTCATCTCGAAGAAAGTCGAACAATCTATGCCGTGACACTGGCATCCAGACAGAAGTTGCAGCACTAAGCACGACACCGGAAGGCTCGCCGGGGTTATCTATGTTTTGTCGAGTCTTGACTCTCACGTCATCGCCCAAGCTCCCAACTTGAACGCTGTCCCAGTTGCGAGCCGACGAAGCACAAACACCAAAACAGAAGCTGTCGGTCATGCGCTGCCCCAGCTTCAACATGCTTTTCCTGCCACCGTGGCTTATGGCTGTCGAAAGAATAGCGATTCATCAAAATAAAAACTTTATGAAATTTAACAAAGAGAAGCAGTGACACGGCAGGGAGCTGACCCATGTGATCGTCGCTAGGGAAGGAAGGGGATATGAAGATTGCAATACATTCACATTGCCTTTGGAGAGCGGCGATCCACCTCTGAGCACCAAAGCCGATGCCAGAATTGAGCAGCGGGCGGTAGAGTTGGTGGACGACACTCTCATCATACTGACAATGCTCAACCCAAGTAACCTGCAACAGTGTAAATTAAATTTCCTTCCGTTGTTATAGTGGAAAGTTGAGGAGAAAATCCATAATTTAAGATTACGGATTACCAATGAAGTCCACACATCACTGTTCTCTTTTCAGCAAAGTAAGTTTTCTGTTATTTCAGAACAGATCATGAAGGTAAGATGAAAATTACCCCTTTGAAGCACAAATCAATAGGAAATAACTATGAATAAGCAGTTTTAGTATAAAGGGTCAAAACATGTTATTTTAGTGTCAGGTTGCCTACAACATTCGAGGAAACACCGTCTAAGTAGGGCAGAAATTGTGACCCAATTACTTTGATTGTAAATCAGCCCTCAATTACTAAATTTCAAAAGGATACTGTGGCCGTGGGAAAACTTAGGATAGGATTTAATAATAGTATAATTTGCAGCCCCCAGAAAGAATCCTTATTTAGTAGGGAAAGGAAGTGAAAACACGTGACTACACAGGAAAATGTTGACATGAGACCCTAAGCTAATATTAAATTAATATCATATCACATCATAGATATCTGTCGGGAATAAAAAGCTCAGGTCAATATTGAAGCAGATGTCAAAAGGACAAAGGTGATTCCAAACATAAATTAATTGATTTTGAATTGTTTAATTTGATAATGACGAAGATCAGATTATAAGAAGGAAACGGATTATTACATCACCTGGCACCTTTAAATTATAACATAAAACTGGATCCAGGTCAATATCGTCAAAGGGAAGGGTAAATTACACAAAACCTCCTCCAATTAATTACTATGTGCACATAACCCCTCAAACTATAAAAATATCCAAATAACCCCCTAGACTTCATAAATTGTGCACTTAACCACTTTTGTTATAATTTTTTGTTCACTAAACTAAACAAAATTAGCTATTTCCCTATCACGTGAGTAATTACATTACCGAATGCATTTTTATCATTGAAATCCACCATTTTAAAATTTGAAACTTTAATTCAACACATTTTTCATCTCATATATCACTCTTTGTGGATATTGGATCTACAATCCTAAAAGTTGAAAATGTCGACCAACACTGATTTCTCCATTCCAACATTTTTCTTTAAGGATAGATACCTCTTTTGAAGTATTAATTAAATTTAATTAGCAAAAAATTGGACTAAGAGCACGATTTATAAAGTTTAAGTCATCTAGATATTTCTATAATTCACGAAGTTACATGCACATTATGATTAGTTGAATGGGATTCAATGTAATTTACCCAAATGGGAATTATATGCACAAGATGGGAGATAAGAATAGAAGCATCAATTATATTGTTTATGCGTCAGCAGAGATTGAAGAATCCAAGATTTTGACTTTTCATGCACTTATAAATACTATAAGCATCACATATTGAAGATGCAGAAACAGTAATGAAATACAATATTACTGAACCATTGAAGCCTTGATTCACACATCTCCAGAAGTACCAGTAGAAATATTAAATAAAGACAAGCAACCCTCACTTCAAAGGAAGATTATAACGTTATTTATCCAAAAGAAGCATCTTCTCAAGTATAATAATATTAAAAAGGACTCAATGCTTTAAACAATGTGTGATTGCATGCAAGAAAAGATAGTATACAAAGAAATAAAAAGTATTTAAATGCATTTTACGTAGCAGTTACCTTGGAGTAACCATTTGGTATATCTTGCACAACAAAGCCAGAAGGAAGCCTCCTAGAAGTCATAAATGGATCCCGGCCAGTGTCAACTGAAACATCAACCACAGCCCATACACCTTCGGCATGCTGCTTGCAGTAACGGACGAATCTCTGTTGACGAACAGGGACCAGTGGCGAAAGCAACTGAAGCTCCCCGTGCATCTTAAGAGCATGATATTATTCAGTACAAGGCATGACAAATATTTCAAAGTGAGGACAAGCATACAGCCCAAAATCTTACCAGTTGTAAAGCCCCATTTTTGTTGGTTCCATCCATGCCATTTGATATTACGTCAATGGTGGCAGACTGGGCAACAATTGATGGAAACATCTCAGCCCATCGATTCTACCACAAAAGGAAGCAAGCATAACATTAAAAACTAATGTTGTCAATCATGAATCAAAAATCAATTTTTTGAATAATGAATCATGAACCGTAAGATTCACAATGAATACTCATGAAAACTTGAACTTCGATACTCTACACGGGAAAAAATGTAAACACTTCAAGAAGTACGAAATCCTAATCATCCAAAGAATAACATCATTTCAATAATAGCCAAGAATGACTCAATAACAGGATTTGAATTAAGAATTGATTGATTCATGCAATTTTTGGTCATGATTTCATGACAAAATAGATTCACATGAGCAATTCAAATCACAAATGGGTGACTCTTATCGGATCTCATCATTCAAATCACGAATTCCTAAGATTTTAATAATCATTTATAAAAGCTTTCATAAATTCTAATCTAATAGTCATTATAGTCAATAATTAAAAAAAGCAACATAAAAAAATTTATATTACTCTTATTAAAACAAACATTGCTTTGATATGCAAGTCAGATGATACAAATATGCACAAGATAAATATAGCATGGAAGGCAGAGAGATCAAAAAAGAGGAATACAATCCGAAAAAGAAAGAAAACAGTTCACTCCTCATTGAATTATATTACGAACTTTCAAATATAATTTAAATCTAACTCCTAGTTTGGTATGGCAGTGAAAGAAACCCCAGTGGCACAAAGGCCAAATTTTGTAACTTTCGAGTCTATTGGTGTTTCTAGACAGATTTTGAAGTTACGAAGCTATACCAAACAAGTTATAAGAAGTTGGGTGCCATACCGCATCCATCAATGCATCTACCAGAGCCAAACTGTTGGCAATGACTATGCCAATCTCTCTTGTAGCTTCAGTCACATAACTAGCAGGTTTGGGACCTAAACACGGAGGAAACATCCTTGTGTACTCCTCAAGGTTCAGTACTTCCTTCTCACCATCAATAGTCTTGATCCAAAGAGGGGTGTCTGCCTGAGCCATCTTCACCAATTCATCCATAGCAGTAAATGCAAGATTCACAAGCATGGATCTCTCAAGCTGCATTTCATTCCCCATCAATCCCACTGGCGATCTACTCATGGGCATTGGCGGTGGAGTGGCCATAACTCCTTCCCCCAGATCAAGCCCTATCGGCAATGTAGCGCTTGAACCACCAATTCCATCCCTTCCAATTGCAAGTTCCAAGCCAGCATTCGAGCTCGGAATACCAATGGGACCCGCCAAAGACGAAAGTGGCCGGCGTAGGAGCTTGTTTGCAACAGCACATATACGATTCAATTCATCCTTAAGGCGAGCATTTTCGATCCGAAGTTGGTGCTCCTCAAATGAAATTTGTCCGGGAATGGCCAGGCCTCCACAATTGTTACATACCGGGTTTGACATGGCTTCCTTCATTACGGTGTTCTCAGCTCGGAGCTTGTCATTTTCTTGTTTGAGAATTATGTTCTCATGGCGTTCAAGATGGGTCTGATTCAAGAATGACAGTTGAAATTAGTCCACAATCAAAATCACCAAAAAATGTATAAATGCAAAGAATATCGCCACATTCCACTTTAACTACCTTCAGTTGAGTTCGTCGGTTCTGAAACCAGAACTTGACTTGTTTACCCTCCAAACCAAGTCTCCTACTAAGTTCCATTCTTTGCTTCTCATCAGGATGAGGACACTCCTTGAAGAAACTAAACCAGTAAAACCCGAAAACCATTAGCAGAAAACTCGACCACGATAATAAAATATTAAAATAATTACAAAAGAAAAATATAAATCCATACGATTCGAGCTCTTGAATTTGGTGAGGAGTGTGTCTATGGTACTTCTTCCTCCTCGAACGCTGCTGATCATCTCCAGCATCCTGATCATCGCCTGAGCCACCTTCAATATTGTCACTCCCTGAACGGCTCTCATACTCATCCTCCCTCATCCTCCCAATCAAACCAGCATCAAAGTTTTCCCCAATAAGATTCATATCACCAGGGCCCTCCATTTTCCTTTTCTGCATAGTACTATATAGTCTCGTTACCAATAACCATAAAAGATGAGGGGAAATGCAAAAATCATAAATTTTCAAAACATGGATAAATGCAGAAAAAGGGGAAATTGGGGATAAATCATACAATTGAAAAAGAGAAATCTGGGGATTTATTCATTGCGGTTGAAATGTACGAATAATGAAGAATAGATGTATCAACAATGGAATCACTAGGTAAGAAATGGTTGTTTTGTGGTGAATTATCAGCCACACTTCTTGCACCCCCACCACCACTGTTCTCCCCACTCCTGCTGATTAAACCTTCAAAACCCATGGACCCTTTTGTCTCCCTGTCTATCTCCCAAGTCTCAAAATTACTTTTTCCACTCTCACTCTCTCACTATTCTTCTATTTCATCCTGACTTCTTCGGATATTGTCACTGTCACTTTAGCGAATGCAAAGGCGCCTTTTGTTTTTGATTCCTTGCTCTATCAACTTTTTGACCTCAGAACCAGATTGAGCTAAAAAACTGACAATTGAATTTTCTTTGAATTATAGACAGAAGATACAAAACGCGATTTCGTTGTCAACGCCCATGCAAGCAAAGCAAGCCTCCAAAACCTGCCCTTTTTTCTCTCTCTAGACCGTCCGTTTCAGATAGAGAGAAAAGAGGAGGAGGAGGATCAGGACAAGAAAGGCCCTTTCCCTTCCTTTCTGATCCAAAGTTCACCGCACCCTTCTCTCATGATTCCTTCAAGTACAACCCAAACAAGTGAAAAACCATAAAACAGTGACAAAACAATACAAAACCCTAATTTTTTTCCGATAATTCCTCCGGGCACACTTGATCGATCCTTGTCAGTATTATTTTCTTTTTGAAAGAGACCCAGAAAGGAGATGAACCCCGTAAAAGAGTTTCATTCTCTCCCAAAGGATAGCAGAGAGAAAATGAATATAAGAAAAAAACCTTATAATCATATTTTCTGATTTCTGATGTCTGATACACGCACTTGCCCAGCGACTTATCGATACCAAATCTAAGCAAAAAAGACCATAGCTTTTGACGCTGCCACTGCCATTTTTTATTTTTTATTTTTATCTCTCTTCCTGAGCGTTATAAGTGAGTTAGATGCAACACAAACCAACCCAAGTACGGAGAAAATGATACCTTTTTATAACAGCAGCAAAGTAAATGGACTGGTTTGCACAGCCACGAAAGTTATGGATTTTTCAGATCCTTCTCTCTCCTTTTTCTCTCTCTCTGTCTGTGGAAGAGAAAAAGACAGTCAAGCAAATATTTTATTTAAAAACCAAATCACACAGAAAAATGAGTAATAAAAAATTGGGCGAGCTGACTTACAATGACTCCAAGTAATCAGAAAGTCAATGAATCTCTCCCATTTTTACTATATATATTGATCTGAATTTTCTAATACAGCACATTTGAATCAAATCGAAACGATAAACCATTTAGAATCTGCAGCATCCAATGGCTTATTCCGTCAATCCATGCACAATTTTTTCCCCGTCTCTCTCTTTCTTCCTCGTCCTCCCTCTACCAGCTTTCCTTAACTATATTTTTTTTTAACCTCTATTATGATCGTCTGTTGCTCTTCGGTGTGAAGAAATATATATATATATATATATAAAGAGAGAGAGATAGTAGAAAAGAAGTGGGACCCACTTCCTAAACTGGTTCGTGATGTCCGCCCCAATCCGATTTCGAGTTGTCATTGACATATTCGAGTGCCATGTTTTGTCGCGGCTCCGATTTCCTGTGTGCGTGTTCATTATAAGGTGCAGGACAGACTGTATGTCAATTGAATCGGGACGAAATTAGTAAAAAGGTTAGAATGGGGAGGGCAATAGGATCAATTACTAAATTAAGTTTGGATAATTAATATTATTTTATTATTTTATTATAATTATAATAGAAGATGGACTGAAACTGAAGGGGACAGTGTACGAGTCTCGTAGAGCGGTCAGGGCAGGACTGGAGGACTCGATGGGAAACTTGACGTAATCTCCATTTTTCTTTTCATGGGATTTGCCTTATTTTTCGCTTCCCTTCTGCAGAAAAAATTTAAAAAAGGTGGGAGGAAAGTAACTGCAAGTGGTTTTTGTTTTCCGTTGTTGGTCAAGGTTAATTGAATCCACCTAAGAAAATAAAAAGAGACAAAATCTCATTTTATGTTCTTTCCATGCATGCGTATTTCAATTTTCATGTCCCTTGACTCCTCTGAACAATTGCAAGAAAATTTGGCTTCGATCAATTTTCATATCCATTCAGAAATATTTTGATATACAGCATCATTCACAAAACTTTTTCAGAAAATGTTTTGGTATACGTGAAATTTCTTGTTTGGATTCAAATTAAGGAAAATCTATCCAAAAATATTTATATTTTTGGAAATATTTTTAATTTTATATTTCCTTAAAAAGTTGTCATAGGATCATAAAAATATTATGGATATGTTTAGAAATTAAAAAAGAATAAAAGGAAAAAACGCCATAAAATTACTTATATGTTTTTTATGGTATTTTTAGGATAATCTATATTGACGTGATAAGTTCTAAAATTATTTGAATGAAATTATTTAATTATAATTATTAATATTTTAATGAATATAATTAAATAATTTTAATTTAATAATTTTTAATATTATCACATCACATAATGCCATAAAATTACTTAGAAAGGAAATAGAAAACAATAAATGGTTAAGTTATAATTTCTAGAAAATGATTCATAATCCTCTAAATTAGATGAATAAAAAATTGTTAATAGTGGAAGATTTTCAAAGATTTTAAAAAATTAATTATAAATATATAATCTCTTTTCTTTCTTAATAAAAAATTTGAATAATGTTATGTTATTTTCTTTTTTACCTCTTTATTTTCTTTTAACCAAACATAATATATAGTGATTATCACTATTGAGTATCGCTATCCTCTCACCACTTATTCATCGTTAACGACCCCGCAACACTCATTAATGCTAAATGCTATTTAATGTCATTTATTATCATTGATTAATGATCACTATATATCATTATTCATTACTCATCTCTCATTTATTATAATTAACTGGAGTTGATTATCGTCTACACCATTCTATTTTTAATAAAGACAATTTTAAAAATCTAACAATATTTTAAAAATATATAAATTGATTAAAATATAATATTATAATATTTCTAAAAATTTCTAAATTAAATCAAACATACTAATATTACATTTCCAGAAATTATATTCTTAAAAATCACATTTTCAAATATATCAAAATTTCAAATATATATATGTTTCCCCAAGCCAAATATCACAATTATATTTTTAAATAAATTATTATATATTTTTTATAATTTTTTATCGGATTGAAATTATTTTGATAATTATAAGTGTAAATATTAATTATTTTGATCCCATATGAGAGCATATCTATTTCTCTTTTTTTTAATAAAATAAAACGGATTATTTGAAGAATTTTAGCATATTCCTCTATCTTTATCCTAACATATCTCACCTATGTCCAATAAAATTTGAATTTAAAATCATAAAAATGCAATGCCAATAGTGTCATTATAATATTGTTTCATTGGACATAATTTTATCTTTAACAATACTACTACTACTATTTTCTTATTTTTATTCTCTCATTTACACCTTCTTGCAAGAAAGGAACCAAAAAAAAAATACTTTAAGTCTCATATCTCTTACTAGAGAATATGAAGAACTCACATCAAATTTAATTTAAATTTGGCTTTATTATACTATCATTGGGAATAAATCTTTTGAGTAATTATCATGGAACGATAATTAGAGAATGTTCTTATTGGAAAAACATAAGATTAAGTACTATTATTTGCAAAATAAGAACATGTTCTAGTATTATTTGCATATGATATTATCATATAATTGAAGGCTTTTTTACTAAAACATTTTTAATTAGCATTTTTTTGTCTCTTTTTAAAATTAAATCTCAAATTCTTTTATTTGTTACTTGTATACCACATTTTTTAAAAATTTCATCACATGGAAAGTGACATTGTCACTCAGTAATTTAGAAGTTATCAATTTTTGTAAACTTAATACTAATCATCAACAGAATCTAAAAAAAGTCAAGCAAATGTAGGCATGTGAGACTTTTGTGCATGAACTGTTAAGAGATTTCACAATTTGTCTAGGTATGGTCGGTAACAAGTTAGTAAGGTTCTAATCATTTGAATCTAACATCAATCGATTGCTTGCACTATTTTATTGGAACAACATCGTTCCAAATGAGACATAAATTACAGTTGAGGTTCTCCTTCCTTATTTCGCAATCTTGTCCTAATAAAACTCTTACCTTAACATAGCTCTACCTCCGTTGCAAATCGTCGTCTTTCTTCTTTTTTTAGTAACATTTAGTTTTATACGATTTGAAATTTGATACATTTTTTTCAACAGTTTAAGTTTTAGAGTCCCATTGAGCAAGCAAAGTTACATATGGACCTATAAAGGCTAGAATATCTTACTTCAACAAAGGTGTCTTTTGATATGGATAGGTTTATCAAATTACATCTTATAATTTGTTTTAGTCTTCATCCTTTTACATAACTGGAGTATGTATTCATATTTGGGTTTCATAAGTATCAAATAACATTTATTTACTAGTTAATAACATTTTAGTTGATTGTCCTAGTAATTTTTGTAATATGAAAAAAAATATTATTCTATCTATTTTAAAGTTATTATATTTTTTGTATGGAATAGGCATGAGGAATTAGATTTATCACTTTAGCTTTATATGCATATGTTAATTCGACCAAACCCATAACAAATGTTTATAAGCTTAATAAATTGGTTTAGTTAATATTTAATCTGGATCAATTAGTTAAGCTTGACTAGATTAACAAATTCAATCTAATCAATAGGCACACTTACTTTGATAGTTAAACCAATTTAAATTAATAAAATTATTCTAAATATTAGGATCTATACAAATTAAGCAAAAGTCATCTTAAGTGGTAAGATCATCAATCCAATATAGTGTAAATAAAGTGTATAGCTTAGTTTAATACTAATTATAATTTTCAATCATGAATACCCTAAATTATTTTGGATTATATTACCTTAGAGATTATTTATTTTGTGAAGAAACTAAAATAGTTATAAGTCATTAAAAAAGTGATTTAGGAAGAATTAGATTAATTGATCAATTATTAATATTAATAACAACACATGTGGAAAGAATATAGACATGATAATGAAGCCACAAATATATTTGGTGAAATATGAGATCTAATAAGATTGTGTTTCTTTTTGTATAATCCACTTGTTAAACCTTACAAATATAAATTCTATGAAGGAGTGAATTAACATGAATGTTATTCATATTACTAAACTGATAATGTATAAAGTGGACCTATTATTGTTGGCTTTTGCCTTTTTTTAACGTGGTCTTTTTTAGTTTGTCCGTTTTTAGATTGAAGATCCTATTTTAATCCACAACAAAGAAGTTAAATTGTTGCATTGAAATTTTAAAAGTTATTATAGTGGAATCCATTTTCATCAAATGCATAATATCATAACACCTGCATAAAATTTATTTTTACTAAAACAATTCATATTTCATAAAAATTCTCAAAAGTAATAAATTTAAGGTTTTTAGTCCTTAAATGAGGAAGCATGAAAGTTAACTTCTTTGATTTTGAATATATTGATAAACTAATATTAAATAAAATTGTTGAAAGGGATTTGGTACGTAAATGGATTAGTGAATCCATAAATAAAATTTATTTCATTTAAATATGAACTTAAAATAATCTTGCTCATAAGATTTGTGACCCATATGAATTGGATTAGATAGGGTTTGTGGAAAGTTTACAATTTTTTTTTCATACTTTAAATTTTTAAACTAAAATTTTTACCTAGTAAACTATTATATGTTTCCCTCAACCTAAGTGGCCTAACTTGAATAACAAATTACAATAAACAAAGTAATTTACTAAAAAAATTAATGGTTTTAAATAATTTTTTTAAAAGGAAATTGAGGTTTTTGGAAAAAAAAAAGTAAATGAGTTTAGAGTTTTAAATAGCTTTCAACAAAAATAAAGAAATAAGAGCTTCAAGGAGAAAAGTCGAAAACTGAACTTTTATAAAAGGAAAAAAAGGAAATCCTATGCACCTATCTGTTAAGTTTATAAATTAGCGATTATAAGATTAACACTTGTAAATTTGCAATTCACAAGTGTCGTAAATATATTCATTTTAATTTATTGGCTGCCTAATTTTATGTAATTATGGATCCATCTGTGAATACATGTAATATTAAATTCATACTTATCCTAATCCAAATCCTTGAATTCCATTCATATGGTAAACTAATAGAGGGTTCGCTTTATCTCTTGCAACCAATTTGAGAATCTTTTAATCACTTTTACATATACAAGTTTAATGGACTGTATTTCAAGAACTTTGAATGGATTTACATTTAATATAATATTAATGTATGAAATGCTATCATTTTTAATGTTAGAATTAAAATTTTAAATTTGAATCATTATTAGTATAAATTAACTTTTCATTATAACCAATTCATATGTTACAGTCAATTTTAATTTGGAGTTATGTTTTATAGTGGTTGTGAGCTTAGAGGAATAGCCAGTTATTCATAACTAATATTAGAATGCCTCTTAACTTGGTTGATTTCATTTTACATTTTGTAAAGCACGTTGTTTATGCTAATTTGTTAAAAGAAAGACCAAAAAAAAAAAAAACTATAGGTGTTGTTCAAGTAAAAGATGATGTTTACCTCTTAAATTGTGGGTTAAACTAATATTAATGATGCATCTAAATTAAATTTGGAACTTACCAAATGTGATAGTATTCTTAAGGATATGAATGGGAGTTAGTTGAGGAGTTTTTATAGGGAACCTTTTATGTACTTTCTCTAGCATGACAATTTGGTTACAGTATGACTATTTTGAAGTCTAATTCTTAGTTGTTAATAACTCTTTGCAAAAACCTTCTCAACCAAGATTGGAAAGTTTTTATTTATCATATATATTGAAAAAGGAATAAGTGTGTGGATTGACCAGCAACTTTTAGTTTGAAAAATGAACTTAGATCAGAGGTTCTTAATCATCTTTTTACAAGATTAAATATTCTTTTATTTAGTGATGTAATTAAGATTGCTACCACCTTATAATATTCATTTATAATTTTATTCTTTTATGGGTTTGTGCCCTAACCATTTACCTTTATATGTATATAAAGAGAGAGATGAATTTTTAGTTTGCAAACAATAGACATGCCATTTTCTTCCATCCAATAAAGATATGTTTAATCACAAAATGATATTTGAATATGAATTTATAGAAAATCATATTCGGGCAAACAACATAAAATATCATCTTGTTTCATTTGATGCAATTATGGAATAAGTAATATTATATATATATCAAAAATAGAATTTAAAATTAAAATTTAAATAAAAATCAAGAATTATCATTAAATATAAAATAGTAGATTAAATTTGTAAAATTTAATCCAATAAATATAAAAAATTTAGAATTGAATTTCAAAATTTATTTTTAGTACCTAAATATTTTCAATATTAAAATGTTAATATCTAAATCCATAGAGTCAAATTTTGTCCGATAATCTTTTGTATCATTTTCTCTTATTGGAGTATGAAAATACTATGTAATTTGAATGAAAAAAAAAAACTTATAGTATTAACCATAAAAATTATAGCAATTCAATTTCTTATATTCTAACTAATTTAAAAAATTAATTCTTTACTGTTGACATATGCTTCATTATCATATCAAAATGGATATCTTATTAGTAATTAAAAAAAAAACAATTTAAGTATCCAAATATAAAAGGAAAATATATGTCGTTATTAATCATACAATTTCTTTGTATCTTTTAAAATTATTGGTTTCAAAATTCAAATTTTACTTTTTAACATCACGGCTCAATTAAAACATGCTTAATAAAAAGTTATCTATTTTATTGTGTCATTTTTATTTCATAACAATAAAAACATATTAAAAAATGTAACTATTCTAATATAAAGATGTCAAATTGCCTTTCAAAATAAAATATCATGTGTATGCAAGTTAAGAGCCATCAATGAATTATGTAGATCTCATTTTCGTGTGAATTACACATCTTATAAGAACTATAATTATGAAATACTACATCGATAGATTTGAAATTTAAATTTAAATATAATATATTAAGTGTTAAATTTGAGTATTTAAATAAATTAAACTAGTCTTTAAAATTAATGAATTGAGTCTAACAATTATTTTAAATCAATCAAGCTTGAAATTTGACAAATAATATCAATAATTGATTAAGTGTATTTTAATTGATACTGATTCGATCCAACCTAGTAATTGTTTTAGATTAAACATTTGATTGAGTTGCTTATAAAATCTTCACAAAATTAATGTCATAACCAATGTAGCTACCAAGTTTTAAATATGAATGACTAATAAAAGAAACTCTAAAGTCTTAAATTGCATCAAGAATAATAATAGCCTACTTCTACTGCCTTCTTTGCAAACTAAATAACTACAATAACATGAATTTGGACATAATTTTATTTTTAACTATGCATGTACAAAATGAATTCATTTACTTAATTAAATTGATGATGCATTTCTATGAATTTTAATAATCAATAATGTATAATATCTCTAGTAAAATAACTTTGAATGACCATTAATTATAAGAAAATTAGTTTAATATTGTTAAAAGGCTTTGTATTAAGTAGCATTTGAAATTTTTAGTTACTTTGCATTCCGTTGCTTATCGAGTTCAATATCAAAATTTTACATTGAATTGATCATTTTTTAATAATTATAGACGTCATAATTAATTTAATATACTTATACAAAATTAATAATTCTAAACCATAATATAAGGAGATTATGACCCCTAAAATAATATTAAATATCATTACATTGATGCCAACAATTTGTCATTTCTATTATTATTAAGAAAAATAATGTAACATTGTACCAACAAGTAATTATAAGTTCAAGAATCACCCAATCTAACAAGATGGTCAAAATATAAACTTTATCCCTTAGCTTTTACATAAATTTTATTTTTATCTCTTTATTATTATTTTTATAAGCATACACATATGCTTAGAATGCAAACTCAAATTTTATAACTACATAAACCTCAACTTTCATTTAAGAAACACTTTAAGACAAGAAATTATACTTTTAAAGAGGAAATTAGAATTGATTTGTTGTATGCTTATGTATTCTATGTCCCAGGTCCTGTTTAGTAGCTCATTTGTCATACCCCAAACCTAACTGACTCAAGGCAACCACTAGATATAGTCCATTAGTTGAAAAAACTAGTTTATGTTTTTTAATAATCAAGTCTAGTATCTTATATACCATATACCTAGTGTTAAATCTAACTAAAGAGGAGCTTTATAATCTATTAGATTTAAGACTTAAATATAGCATACAAGACACGTAACTTAACTACTTAAAAAGTTTGGATTATTTTTTTAGGTCAATGGATCAAGTTTGACAATTATTCTGGGCTAGTTAAGCTTAGAGTGTGACACATGGTACTAGATCATTCGCTAATTATATATTTCAACTAGTGCAAATCTTGGACTATAATATTTGTTTACTTATTAGGTTATTTAAGTGTAGAGATTGTAAAGTTTCACATGGATTATATTCGAGACTTAACTATGGTATATAAAATGCCAGACTTGACTACTTAAAAAATCTAAACTAGTCTTTTAGACTAATGGACTGGGCTTAATGGTTATTAGATTAATCCAGCTTGAAGTATGGTAAATTTTGTCCTAGTGTTTTTTTTTTCATTTTTAGGCTTTATGCCTTTTGTGTCAAAAAAACCAACATATTTCAAAACGTAGTTTTTAAAACTAGTTAGTCATTGAAGTGGATAACTCACCAATTCATTAATTTATTGGTTTAATCATTGATTCACTTAATGAATCAATTTTGAATTAAAATTTTAAATTATTTGTATATATATATATTAAAAAATATTAATCATATATATACACATATATACATATGTATACATTAGCATTATTATAGAATTGTGTTTCTATATTAATTGATAGATATTGGTTAGAAGACAAATTGATGTTTATATAAATACAGTAATATTTTTTAAATTATTGAAACAAATAAGATGGTGATTGTAAAAAAAAATTAATATTCATAGTTATGCAATGACGTTATTGAAATTTATATAAAAATTTAAAATGACAATTAAATTTAAAACCAATGTCTTTTTTTTTCATGGTCATCATTTTTGAAAATATAAATAATATTAAAATGTCGATTCTATTTATAACCAATGTTGAAAGTGAATACAAACTATTATATTTGAAAAGGAAAAAAAAACTTAAAATGGTTATTCAAACAATCGACATTGAAACTGATTATTTGGTGGTATTTTTTATAAAGATCATCTTATTTTCATACATTCGTTAAGATGTCAATTGTTAATTAAGCAAATGAAGTATAATTATTTTGTTTGTATAACTTTCATTCTTCCTCTATTTTCTATCACTTTTACTTTTTGAGAGCTACTTCCCTGATATCACCTCCATCATTGAAAATTTTCCAATATGTCTTAAACTTCTACCATGTGTTTTATACACTCAAAGTTAGTTTCATGGTTGTTCTAGTCATAAAAAATTTTTTCAAGTACATTCTCCTCTCTTATTTTCATTATATTTCTAAATAATAAATGCTTAAATCTAAATTTATCAAATTAGGATGTATATTTATGTGTATAGTGATATTGTGATAGTCTCATTCATTACTAAGTTTAAAATTGTTTTTAATAATGCTTTTAGGGTTTAGTTACACTTAGGGCATATAGTTATGGCATACTTTATTCGATGGTAATTTCTTTGCCACTTCTATATATTGTTTTTAAAATTGTATACAATTATATCTTTTTTGGGCATTTGATTTATCATATATTTCAATGATTTTAATTTGCTCCATATTTATGTAAATTATTGGAGGAGTAAGTGATGATTGACATAATCTTAGTTCAGTTACTTGTCATGTAAGATATATGTTTTACCATGCAATTTAGTATAGCATTTATTGTGAGGATCAAATTTATATTTTTTACTTTGTTCATCATTAAGTAATGTCAATTTATAACTTTATTATGTATATATGATTAACACTAATTTTTTTACTAAATCTAGAATATGGATCCTTTTATAAAGGTAGCTACATCTGCCCTACTAGAAGAAACACAAATAGTCTTACAATTATGAAAAGTATTATCACATCATTGTCTAAAGGTGAGAAATTACATATTGAGTTTAATAAAAAAATGGTAGCTGGATAAAGAAATTGTTAACCAATATATTAGTTATGTTGAAGTGGTTGTACGGTCCAGCGTATCAATAATCATTCCTTGTTAGAAGAAAACTTCTTAGGATTAAGGATAACATTTAGAATAAGGTCTAGTATGGATAATTTATTTAGATAGCTTTATGTTATAGAAATAAAAAATTATATTTACAATATACTTTCATATAATTGAACTTTTTTTTATATTTTTTCTTATATAGTTCCTTTCTTATTATAAACATGAAACTTCATACATAGAAAGGCTTTATAGCATGTGGCAACCTTATGGAGGACTTTTAGTTAACATTGAGGTAGGAATACATCAATCTTGACACCATGACAAAAATAAACTTAACGTGGTGATAGAACTACATTGACAAAGAATTATGAGAAATTTTCTAGGAAAAATGATTAAATGAAGATTTCAAGGTAAAATTTTTATATTTTTACATCTAATTTATCTTAATTAATTATGTTCATATATCGTTTATACTTGTAAACTAATATATCCTCATGCTAATAAAAGTTAAGTAAGCTTAATTGGGAGAATATAAAGAAGAATACATATCCACATAGGTTCTCCTAAGAAAGCTACAAGAAAATGGAAAAAGACTTATTAGTTGAGATGCGTGTTAAAGTTAAGAAGGGTGAAGACATTGACGGGGTATCTTTCATTTCTCTCATAAAGTTATAGCATTGGGAGCTAAACATTTGCAATGGAATATTAATTAATTTCATCCAAAGGATCCGTGCAAAATATTAAATTAAGATAAAAATTCAATTGATACCTTTTCAGAGGATTCAAAAACCTTGTTTGTTGATAAGCTTTTCAATTTAATCCCAGTTAAAACTTTAAGGTATCCACACGAACTAACAAATCACTAGTGATCATTCTACAACCACTAATTGAAATTCTCCTCCTTTAACTCGTAATGCTAGCTATGCCTCTTCAAGAGTTATGGTCAAAGAGGGCTACTAAAGTTTTTCTATGTTTTAGGATGCATGAATAATAATGTATTAACACTCAACAAGCCTATTTAAATAAGTGCATAAAAAATCCTAAATAATTAGGTTTTATTTCATATATAATTATAGGCTTATAATTAGGCCTCATAATTATAACATATAGTTCCTATATATTAGGCCCAAACAATTTGCTCCATTAATTCCAAATCTATTAAGTTCTAAGTGTGCAGCTCTACGGGCTATTATTACATTAACAATAATCATAAATCATATTAATAATTATAAATAATGAGTAGTGTTTAATAACATATCATTAGTACCCAAGTAATAAAAAAATCAGTGATTCAACTGAACCTATATATGTGATCATCATCTATGACCTTTTGCCCTAGACATCTAGATTAAGCATAAGACATGAATCATGTCATTCCCGTATAGTTTAATTCAAAGGTTTCTTAATTCTTATGTAAGCTGACTAAAACAAATGTAATTGACATCACATGTCAATCTATTTGAGTATGACCACACATTTTTTAACGTTACTTAATCAAAGGGCCCACAGATGTCACTCCTATTATATGGGAGAAATAAATTTCATCTTGATCATACAAATCCCTTTGTATGATATATGATATATTCAATAACTACCCCTGCATTCACTTAACTATGAGTGACATAAAACAATATCAAAATGTGAAACTTACATGTAGGAGACCATGATGATCTTAGGTTGAAGGACCATATTGATGATGATCATTAAGAATCACTTTGAAACTCATATAATGATCTATATAGTGTTCTTAGGGTAGGTCAATCTAGTATACAAGTTTTCTAACTTATACTCATATGTAGACTTAATATCTCATATAAGTAACCATACATGTTAGTCTTAACATATTAATGCAACCCAATCCATAATGATATATGACTAGAAACATTTAAAAATATAATTATTCTAATGTTATTATCATAATTAAATATACTACACAGAAAATATTTGTATAAATATGATAATTGAAATTACTTTTAAAATAATATGATTCAAATTTATAATCATCTATATGATTGATTTTAAGGAACATACACCAGCATAAATGACCCTAAAGAATTATGTCATTATAAAGAAGATGGTAAATGTCAAGATTTGTATCAAAATATGTTACTTGATTTTAAAGTTTCTATTTTAATTGATTTGATTCTAATAATTTATTCTTTGTTAATTTCTCGAAGGTACTCTTATATAATAAGTTTCTTCGGATGAATTTTAGTTTATTGAGAAGAATGATATCTCAAATATAACTTTAGGAACTAAAAAGCATCCTAACCTTGTTTTGATTATGAAATGTGGTGTTAGTTATAAGAAAGCTTTCAACTTATCAAGGCATCATCTAATAGGACATTAAAAGCATCAATTTGGCAAAGCAATAGTCACTAAAGAAATGGTATGGAAACTCGATTCAAACTTTGAGGTAAGGCTATAGCAAATAAAGTAGCAATATATGCAAATGTAATAGTATATGTTGTAACTTCACATCGTATAGGAGCAGATAACTGGCTAGCATACCATAACTTTGAGTTCTATGGCATTTGTCAAGGTAACCCATAGGTTCTCTACTCTAATGGTTGAGTTGGCTCTTATTACTAATGCTTAATCAGCTAGATAAACTCCTAATCAATTAGTGCTAATCCCTTTTGTGATTCGTAAAAAGAATGCATTAACCTTTATAATGCTAAACCTTATGGCATAAGACCTTTTGAAAATTGTACTTAAAGTAAATATCATTCTTAAACTTAATTATTTTATATATGTTTATGCATAATTTAAGTTTCCTATGGTAAGGTTTCATATTGCAAAAATGAAGTCCAATGTATTCTTATAGTAATGAGTAAGGTTGGAAGTTTTGGGTCCAACCACTATAAATCACCCACTAAAATATGCAATTATGTTGTTTAGGGAAGATTAAATACTATAATGGATAAAAGCAGGCTAAATTTAAAGAAAGATTTTAGGTATGCAGATGGAGATAGGTTGAAACACACTATCCAATTCTAACCGTAATCTGCCCATATACACTTTAAAATATACTAGTTTTCATATACTATTTATGATTTCCATACTTACTATGTTTACTTATTGAATTGTCTTCTAGATTATGTATAAAACTCTAAATTCTTAATGGAATCAGACATTAGAATTCCCTAATATGGTAATCCTTTAATACTATATATTAAAGATCATAATACTTTACTACTTACCTCAAACATTAGTGAATATGTAGTAGAATATCAAATGTTACCTTTAAACCATACAGTTGAATTGGTCAAGTGAGAATGCTACTCTAAATGATCTTCACTTTAATTTTTATCTATTACTGCAAATACTATAGATCTCATATCCTAATAATTAATAAATCTCTCTCCTTCTTTTTTTTTACTCTAATTTTGTTTGTTTGACTATTTATTTCCCAAAAACCTGTGGCAAAGCTTTCATAAAGCTAAACTTCTAATTAAGTTTTGCTTTTTTTACTTGGACCCTCCCGCATTTATAGATACCCGCAAATAATTGTGAAGCTTGGGTCTAAGCAAGTGATGTGGCTTTTGTGGATAGTTGTAGGTCTAATTTCATCACGTACAATTTTAGATGGATGGTTAGTTTAAGGTCCTTAATCACTTTTAACTATCCAATTTCCATCCCTAGTAATGAGACCACCTCTGTCAAAGGTTACAAATAAGTAGATTTTGATAGGTCGTTAGCTACATTATCGACCATTACTTAACAATTAAGTCAAGGTGGTGGTTGACAAACCATCGGTCTATAAGTTTAAGGTGCTAAGGCTAAATAATATAATCGAAATAGTAAATAAAAGTTAAAAGACCTTCATCACATAGCTAATAGCCCTTGTTCAATACCTAATAAAGACATTATCATGTATTCTCCTCCATCACTAACTTTTTATATATTTTTTAAAGTTATTTTAGTATTATTATGTAAGACTACTAGTTATAATTATTTGTATCTTAGTGATCTTTTGATTGTGCTCGAAAAGAGTTATAGTTATGCCCCAATAACTCATAAGGCAAGAAAGCCTAAGTTATGCTCATGATTGGGGAAGAAGTGGTAGAATTAGAAAATCTAATTTTCATTCAAAAGGCTTCCATTAAGTAATTGTTGAAGTTCGAGGAACTTGATGTAACTTATATCTAACTTTAAATCATGTAAGTTTATGCTATATTTTGTAACTAAACACAAATTAATTGAATTATTATCTAAGTATAAGTTTAACTCATGTTAACCTTTTTGCAAGCATTACTATGATATCTCACCATCAATGAATGTTATATATAAATTTCTAAATCCATATCAACTCGATGCACAATTTGCTTTGAACAAGGCTAAAAGTCAAGAGTATATTATGAAGGTTGCATGAGCCTAAGAAAAACAATGCCACATCGCATCGTATCATAAGGTACAAGTCTCATTTATGCATCTATTGTGATATTTTTTCTTAAACAAATTTTGATAACTTAGTTATATCATTGTATTATAGTAACCATTGGATGTTTACCATAGTGATATTAAAGAGTAGGATTTTCTATTAGATGGATCTATTATTAAGAGACATGCGATCTATATTGAAGATTTCTTTAAAAGGAGTTCTAACAATAACTTATAAGAAAGGCTTGAAACTAGGGCTACGTAAAGCTTTCTAATGGATAAAATTGAATGTATATTGTTAATAATAAAATTATATAGTGTTTAGCTTAAACGATTATATGTCAACAGGATCAATCTAATCTTTTATTTTATTACATTGCCCAAAATAGCTTGAAAATATAGGTTTGGTTATTATATCATGCACTACTTGCATAATTTGTTATCTACTTGTAAACTTTCTAACAAGATAATCACTTGTTTATTTATAGTTGATTACATACTAGCTTAATTAATTAAATTAGTCTTAATGATAATATATTAATTATATACAAATTATAGTACTTTGAAAATAAGTAGTAGCTATACATTCAAGAATAACTTGATGAAGTTTGAAAGTTTTGAGTATGATATTTCCTGTCGACTCAAACTAAATTGCAATGAATAACTTTAGATGTTCTAGAATATTATTGTTAATCATAATTAATTAAGTTTTTTTAAATTAGTTATTAATAGTTAGCTTATTTGTAAATAACTTGTTATAACATATATTTTGATGTGTAAACGAGAGTTTAAAAACTTTATATAAAATATCTTACAATTGGTTATGTACTTGTTAATTTCTATCATATTTTGCAGTTATTATGTAATTTATTTTTATAGGCGTCAATTAATTGTTTCTAACTAATTTTTTAATAAAAAAATTAGTCCATAAAAAGATGTTGATTGTTGTATAAACAACCAATGTCATTTTATTTATTAGTAGGATGATATAGTTATACTTTACACTTTTTTTACAAATAATTGACATCTAAACCCAAATTACTAGTATAAGTTGAAAATAGAAAAAGTGAAGCAATGACACCATTTGTAAATTTCATCTCGAGACTTTTTCAACTCTAAAATAATTCTTTCTCTAATGAGTTATGTCTTTTTTGCAACCTAAAGATAATTCTCTTTGATTTTATGTTTTTGCATATTAATTTTGTGTAAGAATGAATCTCTGTTAGCTTGTTGCTAAATCTATGAGGTTATGCACTCATTAGAAAAATATAGGATTTAAAAGTAAGGATTTGTTTAATTTTTTTTATTCTTGCAATTTAATTTATGATTTTATAATTTATCATATTTTATTACCTTTTATTTTGAAACAGCTTTTATAGGTTTGTACAAATAAAAAATTTAATTTCATTCATCTTCTAGACATTCAGTTATATACCAACATTTTCTCAAAATTTAATGAATGCTCATTGTATTTACAAGGATTGAATTCGACCATACTTTTCTAAGAAATGTCAACTTCACATTTGAGTAATAAGTATTAAGATAATATTCAATGCATTACCTATTTATGATGGGAATATTCGGTATAATCTCTCACAGCTTTTAAAATTTTGTTACAAGATTTATTGTTTAAAATTGTTATTATTGGAATTTTGTAATTTCATATGGGATATTATCTTCTATTTTTTGGTACGGTGCTTTAAAAAGCTAAATATAAGGGGAATGAGAAGGATTGAAGAATGAAAAAGTGGCAAAAAAGGTTAGGGTTGGGATGAAGGAACTAAGTAAAGAGAGTAGGGTAGGGTTATTAAGGAGTAGAATATTCTACATTGATTACTCATATAAATTGGAGTGATATATGTAAATTAGATTTTATTTATTTATAAAGGATTAACATTGATTCTTACTTTTGTCATCTTTAAGATAAAAATCGACATTGGTTTTCATTTATTATAACTGACACTGTTAATGTTTTTTATAATTATTTTACAATTGATGTGAAATCTTATTTACAATAATGCTTAATTGAATGTTAATCTTATACCAATATCTAATCCTCTAATCTTTTAACATCAATCAACTATTTTATAATAATATAGTATTGTATATTTATTATAATGAGTCTTAATAAAATTAAAAAGATAATATGACATAAGTTAATAATATAAACAAATAAATAATAAAACATAAATGATATAACAATAATTTATGCTAGAAATATTTAAAAAATAACATTAATTTGATTGAATTAAAATTATGAAGGTATTACACCCTAATTATTATGAAATTATAAAATTTTTATTCTTTTAAAAAATATATATAATTTGTAATGAATTGATTTATTAATTTTGATTGATTTACACAGCTTCATACTAATTTTCACTAGTTCTAATTAGTTCACATCAATTCACATATATTTCCAGTCTAATATCCCTAATTGAAATGGTTTTAGTGGCCGATTTACCAATTCAACTAATTAATGCGATACATTTTTTAAAATTATATTTTAAACTAGTCTAATAAAATTTTGAATGTTAGACATGTATATTAAATATTGATTTTCTGAATATGTCAAAATCAAAATAAGTATTAAAAGAAAGGTTTTCTTAATGATTAAGATCAAAAACCATGCATGCAACACTTGATACTTCCTTTATTCCTAATATCTGATGGCATGACATTTTTATATATATTCTTTATATTCTCCTTTTCAAAAGTGAACATATATTTTTTTAATAGATAATAAATTTTATAAAATTATAACTTTTATAATTTATAAAAAGAGAATAAGCAAAAAGCAAATATAAGAGAAAGTAAGAACACGCATCTACAAAATAGTAACTGAAATCTTTGCTTCTTTAATACATGCTAACTGATATCTAATATATTTTAATTAATGAAGTTAAACAAATATTTTTACTTTCTCTCCATGCCTATTTACCCTAGTTATTAGAATTTTTAGTTATACAATTTTGAAATCTTATTTTTATATTTTAGATTTGAATTCTAGAATTTATATATATTTATTAAAAATTTATTACTTTTTTTGGTGAATCTAAAGTGCTTAAGCCTAAAAAAATAAATAAATAATAAAATATTAACCAAACACATTCTTAGTCAATGCGAGCCTTAACATATCAACTAGAATTAAAATTTGTAACTTAAGAAGAGGACTTAAGAATATCCATTTTCCATTATTCAAGGAGACACCATGGTTAGCTAGCTAATCTATGCACCTGTTTCCTTCACGGTAGGTATGGCAAATCCTAATAGTCTAATCTCTATTCAGCAGCTTTTTAATTGCTTGCGTAAGTGCAAGGTTTAAATTTTCAGTCTCACTTTCCTTTTTAACACTTTAGATCATAGCATTTGAGTCACATCTAAGATCACCTGTTTAAAGTTAAAAAAACCATGCCATTTTAAGTCTTTCATATATCCCTTATAACTTTGCTCTTATCGCATTGCACTAGCCTATAGTCATGGCATAACCATGGAGCCATTCATGATCATAGCCTCAAATGATGCCTCCACATCTAGCTTACGAGATACTTAGGCTCCATTAGTATTAAGTTTTACCTATTATTTTTCAAAAGGTAGCCTAGCTACTTCTACCTTTTGTTGCATTTTCTTACTCTTCTTCCTCAGTATGTAGCACTAACACCAGTTCATTGTATTGTTTCAAGATAAGAGATACAAGATGTTTTAGCATAGAGAAATTAGAGTTAAAAATAGATTTGTTTCTCTATTCCCATATCATATTGACAATTATTCCCTTGAGGAAGTCTCCTTTTTAATTTAGTTGTAAACCCAAATTGGATTGGAAGTTAGACAAAAACCATTACTAGTGGTCCCATGTAAAGAATGTTGCCAAGTTATTAGGTGCAATGAAATTTTTTCCAAATTTTAGCAACTAATGGGCAATCCTGAAAGACATGTAAAACTATTTCCTATTGCTGGTGGCATTCTTAGGTGAGTTTTAAAGCACTTTATGCTTTAGCTCATTAGTAGGAATTTTATTATGAATGGCTTTCCAAAGAAAAAACTCATCCTTTTAACCTTTCTTTAATTTCAAGTGAGTTTTCACATTGAGTTTTATTGATTCTAATGCTTAAGACTTAGAATTTTATAGGCATTTTTAACCATAAAATGGCCACCATTATGCCTCCAAAGTAATTTGTTTGCACTAGCTTGATCATGAGGTGTTTGATAGCTTAAATAAGCTCAGACACTTATTTTGTAACTATGCTTCAAGTAGTTAGCCAATTCTTTTTATCATCCAAATTTGCCATGTCACTTACTTTCAAGTTAGTAGTAGTATTAATAGTGGAGTCTGCCTTAAAGTCATTTAGTAGTAATCTTTCCCCACCCACTGATCATTCTAAAAAGAAGCTTTTTTTACCATTAACAATAATCCACTAAGAGTTTTCTAATAGGATAGGATATAATCTTGCCATATTTCATTAGAAAGTTGAATCATATGGTTTAGTCATCATTTATTTTGAAAGGTCTCCATTTCGTGCATGCTTAACTTTTATGCATCATTCATAGTGCTTGTTCTTTGAAATCCTAATCAACTACAGGTTTTGGATTAACGAATTATTTCCTAGTTGATTGCATGATACCTTTGAGTATCCAAATTATGTCCTTATGAAAAGGCCTATTGCATCTTTTCTATCTATAGGCATATTATCTGAGGAATCTTTTCAACTTGCATTGAATAAATAGGTAAGGCAAATGTGACAGAAGAGATAAAAGTGGCCTTTCCTACCATTAACAAGTAATTCCTTTTCTAGCCTATAAATTTCTTTTCTATTATCAATATGATGTCTTGGAAGTTATATCTCCCTATTTTTCCATATCTCAAGTTGATGCTTAAGTATCGCCCCACCTTATATGTTTTAGTGAAACCATTAGTTTCTAGAATCTGTTAATGTTTTCCTTTTTAACAAATTTTTAAAAAAAAGATTAAAGTCTTAGACTCACTAATCTTTTCCCTTGACATCTTATAAAATAGGTTTACGCATTTTTTAATGCACTGAATTTAAGTTTTCAATGCTTCAACAAATAGTAATAGATCATTAGCAAAAAAGATATGTGAAATCAAAGGTCCTTATCTTCCCACCTTTCTAGCTTTCCATTTGCCAACATTTACCACCTTTATGATTATATAAGATAATGTATCCATACAAAGAACAAAAAGATACGTGGACAAAAGACCACCTTGTCTAATACCTCTAGAAATGAGAAGGATTCACTTTGATTGTCATTCCAAAGGACTTTCATTGAAGTTGAGGTAACACACTTTATAATAATGCATGTTATATTGTTGGGCATATTGATACTTTCAAGGATTGAGTGGATTAAACCCTATTTAAGTTTATCATATACCTTTTCTAAATCCACTTTAATGACTATATAATCTTAATTTCTTTAGGAATTCTTTATAGTATGGAGAATTTAATTAGCAATGATGATATTATGTTGGATGCATTTGCCTAGAATAAAGCTTATTTGAAAAGGTAAGATTAACTTGTTTAAAAAAAAAGGCTTTATGCAATTTACTAGCACTTTAGTGATATTTTTATAGCTAACATTACAAGGAGAAATAAGCTTAAACTGATTTACAAATTTAGTTTTATCCACCTTAGGAACAAATGCTAACAAAGTAGAATTAACATTAGCTATACCCCTTTTTCCACTAAAAACATCTCTAACCAAGCGACAGATTGATAAGCCTCGTATCTCCTAATTAGATTGGTAAAACAAAAGTGGTAAACCATTTAAGCCTAGTGCCTTAGAAATAGTAATATTAGGAATAGCTTTTTTACTTTTCTATCTTGAATTAGCTTTGTTAAGTTTATTAAGAATGTTGTTAGAATTTTAGGATATTGAAGTTCCCAAGCCATAAGATTACTTATTTGGTCTTTTTCCAAAAAAAACTTTTTATAAAATTCAATAACCATCCAATGAATAACTTATTAATCTTTTATCCAATTGCCATCTATATTTCTCAACATTGTTACCTTATTTCTATGTCTTCTAATGACTGTCTTTGCATAGCAATATTTTGTGTTTCGATCACTATTTTTAATCCATTTGGTTCTTGCTTTTTGATGCCATAATATTTCTTCTTATATTAAGATTTCTTGTAGCTAATTCTGTAGTTTTTTTCTAATCAATTAAGAGCTAGGAACCATTTTCTTTCTATGGCCTTTTGAACATTTTTAATACTGACCAGTAATGTTTTATTTTTTTATATGTCCAAAAACATTAATATTCCAATCTTTGATTTTATAAATGAAATCATTAATTGCAATACCAATGTCACTTTAGGATGGCCATGCCATTTTTAAGAATTCATTATAATTATTATATTTGACCCGTGCTGCCTCAAATCTAAAAGTACGGTCTTCTTTGTTAACTTTACCTTTTGATAAATCAAATAAAGTAGGGTGGTGATTTAAGTATATTCAGGGGGAGAGTTTGAACTACTACATCCTTATAAAGAATTCTCTAGTCCACATTACAAAAAGCACAATCCAAATGTTCAAATATTGTAGGATAGTTTGGATATTTTGGTCTACTCTATATGCATTTAGATCCTTGGCATCCTAAGTCAATCCAATTGCAATTGTTAATCAATTCATTGAATTTATTGCATCTATTCATATTACATAGTGCTCCCTTTTTCTTTTTAATAAAATCCCTTATGTTATTAAAGTTTCCAGCTATAAGCCAAGGTTTATCAATCATGGAAGCTATTTTATGAAGATGATCATGAGCTTCCATTTTAAAATCATTATTTGGGCTGATATATACTACTATGAAGTACCACAAATGTTGACTCTCATCAAACAATAAATGAATAAATTAAGGGTCTTTCTCCAATATTGTCACCTTTAAAGCAGTAGTCCTCCAACCAATCCATATTCCTCCAACACACCTTTCGCCTGTAACTATTGTAAGGAAGGGAAATCTGATGTTGCCAAAGATTTTCAATGCCTTGTATTTTACCATTTTAGTTTTTGTAAGTATAATGATATTTGGTTTATAAGTTCTCATCAACTGTTTGGTGTGTTCCGGTAAATGCTTATCCTTAACTCTTTTAAAATTCTAAGTAAAAATTCATTTAATCATACTAAGATAACTATAAAAGTATTAAGTAGACAAAGAAAGTCTAATATGAGCACCATTGCCATTCTATATAGCCATGTCCTCTATGTTTGCATTAGCCATGACATCTTTGCTCTTAATTTAGTCTTTTACTATGGAATCTTTATCCACCTAATTCTGTTTGTTTGTTTTTAATATGTTTTAGTTTAGGATTGGGGGTTTATTTTTAATCTTATTTTCATATACTTTTAAAAAGGTTTTCAGGTTTATATTCTCCTTATCCCGCCTTATTGTTATAAGGCTATGAGGTTGTTTATTCTGTATCCTCTTAATACTTGTATTCCCTCCACTTTTTTATTCCTTAGTTTCACTTGTTTGTTAACTAGAAAAGGTTTCGGTTATTTGATTTCCATTTACATTGTCTAGGGGTATTCTATTTAATTTACTAGCATCTATCTTCTCCATCTTATTGTCTTCTATATTTGTTATCCTTGGCTTTCTCAAGTGGGTTACCTTAGTGTCACTATCTTTCTTTTCTTCACCTACTATATCTTCTACTAGTTCTTTTGGTCTTTTATCTATTACATCTTCTTCAAGTTCACTTAATGCTACAAAATGTGATCCTTCGTTTCTTGTATTATTTTTTTATGGACCACCCTTATTTTGACCATCACTTTTATTTGTTATTTATCCCTTTCCTTTACACCTCCTAGGTTTTAGCAAGCATTTATAGGTCATATCCTTTATTCACCTTAGTTTTCTTAATGTCCTATACCTTATTTCTATAAATCTATTTTATAGAAGCCTTATTCAAGTCACGTTCTATCCCCACATTTGTTCAATTAAACTTAAGGCACCTTCTACATAATGCCAATAATGTCCACAAGAAAAACATATTAAGTGTATTCCTTCATGCATAACATTATAGATAGTTTCACTAATGCAAAACCATGATAAGAGTGGTTTGGTAAGGTTTATCTCCATGCACATCCTCTAATGCAACCAACGAACATATATGTCAAAAAGTATTTTAGTCATCCATGCTCTTTTGTTGGCACAGTATTGATAATTCAAACTGTTCATATTAACATTCTTGAAGCAATGTAGCTTTACATACTTTCTAATAATCCATAAAGGAATTTTTTCTGAACCATCCTTATTGTAACAAATAATAATTGTAAGCCTTTCTTTATACTGTTTTCTTCTTTCAAGTTGCTTTGTTGCAAGAGAATAATTAGCTTGTAACCAGTAAAAAAAACTAGTTTCATCCATATTAAAAAATCTTTCACAGGGAATTAGTCTATTTTTTCCCTTATGAACTCCAATTTTATCTCCATGTCTCATGTGTTAATTGAACCACTCTCTCTAAAATGATGAAATGACTCTTAGCTTGAATTTTTCAAGCCAATCTCAAGAAAAGTTGTACTCAGAAGGTTGTTGAGGGTATTAAAGTTTCACCATCTCCTTTGCCTTCTTCAAAATTAGCTCTTTAGTTATATTCACATGATCTCAGTATTGGAGAAACCATTGATAAACAACCTTTTCCATGTTTAGAAATTTTACTAGTTTGTATTGCTTAGTATCGCTTAAGTTAGTCGAAAAGTACTTAAATGATCACTTGAGAGTGTTTGATATTGTACTTAGATTAACTTTCAAATGATATTTTTTATCAAGCCACTATGATAAATCTTTTTGAGTACATGTAAAGTGATCTCTCTTATACTCATATAATGCTTCATATATTTGATTGGTCATAATTGATTTCTGAACACCTTTTAAATGAGAAGCTATTGTTGGGTACGTTTTTAAGAATTTTTTTTATGTTGTTTGTATAGTAATTTCCTTCATTATCATACATTGAATGCATATTTAGTTCTAGTACAATGAATCATAAATGTTAATGACTTATACTGAACTTTATTTAATTAGTCAATACAATGAATATTGTTTAAGCACTAAAAATAATGAATACCATTAACTTATTTTTCATAAATATATATGTATAATGATTTTTTAAAATTAATTTATGAAATATGATACATATACATATGTTAGTAATATACATAATGATTTTTTATATAATTAAATTTATATTCGTTGAATCAAGAAAGCACTCTTTAAATTAATAAATTATTAATTTATCGATTAATTAATACCTCTCTAAATTAATAAAATTTCATGCTCCTAACATTATTAATTTATAAAGGTTTTACTATATTACCTAGTTTCAATGAATTTTTAGTCTCCAAAAATATAAATTGCATAATTTTAATTTCTCAATTTAAAATAATCTATTTTAATTCCCCAAATATTAAATTAATGTAATTTCAATCCCTTAATTTCTATTAGCTTCTAGTAATTCATGTTTGATATTTAAACACTTACTATATTATTTTTTAGACAAATAACTTTTTTCAATTTTTATAGACAAGTAACTCTTAGAATGATTCAAATTTTTATATATAATTTATTAATTTTATTCAAAATTTTTAAAATTCATATAATCATGTTTACATAGTAATCATTTTAGATTAAAATGAAGAAAGCATTACATGAAAATGATTTTATAAAATCAAAAAATTAATGAAAATCAAGCAAAAAAATTAAAATTATAACAATTTAATATTTGAAGAGATCAAAATAATTTATTTTAAATTAAAGGGATCAAAATTGTATAATTTATATTTTAGAAGAATAAAAATTATATTTAAATTTATTCATTTATGTTTCAAATGAAATTTTGTATTAGATTAAATCATGGCTCATATATAAAAGGTGTTGGTCAATCATTTAATTATTAATTTATTAGTAATTTATATTATTATATTATATTATTTTTATGATTATTATTTTTCACTACTGCAACTTTATTACTATCATCATTTTACTATTAGTATTAAGAAATAATTTTAATTATAAAAAATTTTAACTTACATTTTAATTTATTTTTGTTACTTAGTATTACAAGTAACTTTTCTGATTTTATTGATAATATGAGTATATATAGATTAAATTAAGTTAGACTTAAATTAGATATCTAAAAATTTATTTAATTTATAATTAATTTACTATAATCTATACCACCTTAACTTGTATATGAGATTTTTATAACTTAACCTAACTAATTATTATATATTGGCTTAGGGAACCAATAAATTAACTTTGATCAATAAAAGTCGGTTTATTTTAAATTAAGTTTAAATTTATTCCTTTACAAATAGGTTATATTAGATTGTAGGAACTTGTAAATAAGGTGGCATATTTCCACCTTTATTTGAGAGGGACATCTTTTTAAATGTTTAATATTTATCCCTAAATTTATTCTATTATCTAAAAACTCGAATTGATTAATATCTATTATTTCATAATTAAATAAACAATTATAATACAGTATTGATGAAAATGTAAAAAATAAAATAGATACTAAGACATATATAATGAATGTGAAGTATAAATGAATTTTTAATTATCAATCTATGATAGATTGACCTATATTATCTATGTCTAAAATAAGCTTAATTTTAGGAAACCTAAACCCACCAAAACTTATAATAGGCATAAACCAATCCTTGAACTTTAACTATAAGTTTGTAAAAAGTTTACAAACTAGGTAAATATGAATTAGTCCATGACAGATCAAGTTATTATAGATCACACCATATTACCTATGTCCAAAATAAGCTCAGCTTTTAAAGGCCCAATCTTGCTAAAACCAACAATAGGTACAAACCAATTCATAAGTTATGACCTATTTAACACACCTAAACTCTGATGATAATGTATACAAATTCCTAATTTTTATCTTTATAAGTTAAACAAACAATATCCTTTCTATTTAAATTCCCTAAAGACATAGATCCATTCCTTATAAAATTATGGATATACACTATGGAATATTAATGAAAATGTTTGTCACTTTACATGCAATACCCTTTACAAATAAATATGGCTAACATTTCTCCAATCATTAATTATTATAATAAGTACCTTAGATTTCTAATCAAACAGCCCAACTTAAGATTTCACTTTAAATGTGAAAAACATTAATGATAAAATAAAAGGATGAGTTTGTAGACACAATAAATATATTCTTATTGAATTTTATAATCATAGATCTTAAATAAATAAATAAATAAAATAATTAAATTTAAAGAATTAAATAAATAATCATGCATTTGCTAAAATACTTACTTGAATTTCCAATTTATGAGCTATTCATCTTCTAATAACATTATTATTGCAGGAATAGCTAATGAATCTCAAATTCACCATGGTTTATGATATTTTAAATATGTAAGATAAATTATAAACTTTTATAAAGTAAATATTTAAGCTTTTTTGTGATTCCTGGGTTTATTTTAACCAACTATAAATGTTATTCTCATCTTTTTAGAGTCTTCTTTATTCTTTTAGAAATGAACACACAAAGCTAGTGCAATAATCACAACTTAACATGATTCTCCCCCATCATCACATTTCAAATGCCATCTTCCTCAACTTAAGATCACATTTCATCATATTCGTAATGCACCGATTCAATCATTTGCACAATTATTTTTTTACAACAACTTAAACATAATTACATTACAAGAACAAACTCAAATATTAAATATTAATCATTAATTAGACAATTAGACTTTACATAGACATACATCTCATCTAGTATAATTATATAATTCAACAATTGGACTATACTTCTGCAACTTCATAGTAACTATCTCACCTACTATGTGAGGCTTCATGTTATACAATCAGTATTAGTAAATAAATTTATATTGTTAGTTACTATTTAAATTTCTCAATCTAATAGTACTATAACTAAACTTTTATTGTATAATTTTATGAAATACTTACACAATGTCTTAAGTATCACAAATACAAACTAACAATATAACAACCTAAGCATTTATAATTAATCGCAATTTTAATTTCCTATATTCGAATGTACTACAAATTCAACAATATTTACAAAATCATTCAAAAGTATAATTATGTCAGCTAGCTATGAAAATTTGTAAAAGAAAAAAATAAAGTAAACTAAGTATAAGGATTTCCAAAAGAATAATTTAAGATAGGTTTATACTCATTTAAAAGGTTTTACTTCTTCTCAAGAACTCCAAAGTATTTACACTCTTCTTTCTTTTTCCTATTGCTTAATTTATAAAGATAAAATTATAAATATTTAATTATCAACTATTCTTTTCAAAAAATTCCTAATCTAGCTTATTCTTGTGCTACTATAGTAGTTTGAATCATCAATTTTTCTATTTTTCCTAAATGTTCCCCAAAATCAAATTTGAACATATAGGTATGGATTCCTAAATGAAGCTTGTACAAGTTGAAAAATTATGATTTCATGACCTAGGATGACTTATTTCTACTTTAGAAGGTTGCTTAGAAATAAAAAGATGGCTGTAATTGAAAAGCCAAAGAAAAAATTAGTGTTTTGGCTACTATGTATAGTCACATTTCATGGCCTTTTCCTTATGTTGGCAAATAACCATCAGCTAGAAAAGGGTGTGCAAATGGCAAAGGGGAAGGCGGTAACGATGATAATGCTACTGAAGGAGATAAAAAATGATAGCTGACTAAGATGGAGTTGAAAGGTAGAAGGAAAGAACAAGAGTAGGAATAACAAAAATATCTACACCTAATGAATTTTATCCAAAGCAATTGACATTTACTTAATGGGTTTTACCTAAATTCAACCTATTTTTTAATAATTTAGATTTGGGTTTATTTATTAAATATCTAATAGACCCTGAGTTCTTTTTTAATATCATATTAAGCCTCTTATAATATTAATTTATATAATAAATGAATTTATTTTTTATAAATATTCAATGATTTTTATATCTTTTTTAGGTATCATATCAAATCTACTTGAATAATATATTTTATAATTAACCTATTATTATATGAAAATTAAAATTATCTCATATATATAAGGATTTATAATAGTTTATTTACAATAAATAATATTAAAATATTTTATTTATAAATAAAATAATATTAAAATACTTAAATTTATATTAAATTATAAAGATATTTCAAAATAATATATTATTTTATAATATTAACTTATACAATGTAAGAGTATTTTCTAAAAATATAAATTAATAAATAATTATTTGATCCAATACAATATTTATTTGATAAAATTAATAATAATATAATTCACATTTATCCTAAAACTAATATAAATAATATAAATGAGACAAAATAAAAATGAATGTAAATGAGAAATGAATATAACCATTTATAATTCTCAAGTATAATTATGATCAATAAGATAAAAATAAATTTTCATTAATTTGTATAATTATCACATATTATAATTATTATAATTTATATAATTAAAAATTACAATGAGAAATATAAATAGATATACATATGTAAATATATATATTACTTTCTTTCTCTATTTTTTTTATAAAAATCTCATATTTTAAGAAAAAATTAATGTAAGATATTAAGATCAGTAATCAAATTAAAAAAACTAAAGTTTAAGGGATTAGATGCTCAATCCTATTAAAGTTGGATATTTCAAAATTAATTTAAAATATAATAATAATTTTTTTGAATCCAAGCGAATCTTGTGGATTTGATATTTCGAGTTTTTAGCAAGTTTAGTTCTTATCAAGTCTTTCTAAACTCGACCCATTATTATCCTTGAATAGAAAGGAGCTATAGAACATTCTAGAGACAAAAAGAAGTGAGAAAGGAAAAATAAATAAATAAATAAATAGGGCAAAAGCTATATTATGGTGTGTTTAAGTATATAAGAAGCCTATCTTCTTTAAATTTTAACCATTCCTTGATCACAATCATTCTAACCTTATTGACTTAAAGCATTTTTTTTAATAATTTTTGGATTAAAAAGCTATTTTACACCCTATAAGATTAAAATTTTATGAATTTCATTCCTAATTAAAATTTTAGGTCAATTTAGTTTTTGTAAGATTAAGAAAAATTCAAAATTTAGTTCTTCCATACATAATACAAAATATTGAATTACTTTATAGAATGATTAAATTTTGAGAATTTTCAATCTTGTAGGGATCAAATTGATACAAGTTTTTAGTTAAGGATAAGATTGATAAAAATTTAATCTTATAAGAATCAAAATAATTTTTTATTTAATTTTTACTCTCTCCAACCTCCTAGTGATTCCCATTGTGGCTTGATAAGATTTAACAACTCAAAAGTGAATGTCCCAAAATTTCACAAATTTGTGAAAATTGTTTATTACAATATACATAAATATTCTAATAAATCAACATACTCATAATTATTAAATATTCTTAATTTTTTGGGAAGGTCATAAAAACCATTTAAATTAATATTGAAACAACACCTCAATTAAGTGAATACAATTTAAAGTATTACTAGAAAAGTATTATTTTAATTATTCAATTATATTTTTTATTTTTCCTTAGATAAACTAGATAGTTTCTAAACAATGAAATATACTAATAATTAATTTGTTTATTCAAAATTTGTTCATTGCGAAGGTTTAAATCATGTAGAAATTTAATATGAATGGTTTAAAACTTAAAGAAAATAAGGCATTTAAATAATAAGAATTAAATAGTACATGGATGCTACACTTATTATATATCAAATAACAATTTATTTTAATAATAATTATTAATTTATTATATTATTAAAAAATGTTAGAATAATTCATTTTAATAATAATTATTAATTAAATATTTCTTTTGCATTTAGAAGCATTCTTAACCTATAAAATACTATTGAAGATGTAAAGAGAGAACTAATGGTACAAATTTGACTTAATGATTAAGTGTTCCTATCTCTTAATGGATGAGGAATTAATTTTTTAGACAAAATTAATTTTCAAGTACCAAATTGATACTAGTTAACAGTAGTAAGATATGAAATTGATAGAAATTTTATTTTATAAGAATTAAAATATATGTTTATTCTTTTAGTGCGGAGACTAACACGTTAGGCAAGTTGTTAAGTTTTTTCATTCATTCATCATAAAGAAACTAACATTTAAAATAAAGTTAATTTTTAGAGGTTAAATTTATACAAACTTTTAAATGAAGAATTAAATTGACAAAGACTTATTTTTTTAATAATTAAAATATATTTTTAGTCTAAATATTATTCAAAAATAAGGTTGAGAAACCTGAAAGTGAAGGTTCAGGCCATGTCTAAACATTTTGGGGTCTTAGGTAAAATTATTAAAAGGACTTAATATAATATAAATATTCAAATTTTTATATTATTCTTATAACTTTTTGAGTTGCAAAATCACTTATAAAAAAATTATAATTAAATAATTTGAATATTTCATTCTCAATAAATAATATGACTAATCTATTTAATTTATCTTGTAATATAGTTGATCTCAGCAATTTTAATTTTAAAAAACTTCTTTCGGCAGTAGCAACTGTTATAAGTATTATTAATAATATTTTATAAGTAATGCATGCATTTAGAAATAAATCTAATCTTTTAATATAGTTTAATACTACTATTAGAGTATTAACTTCTTCTATTAATGCTTCTCTCAATGCCTTCAATTTTAAAAATAAATTAAGGCCATTAACATTCATTTCAATTTTGATGTATTATTATGCTCAACATTCACTTCTACAAATTATCTTTATTTAAAATTTTATCTTCTACTTATTCTTGATTGAAATTAGGACTATGAATGTTTTTAACATCATTTACAGGTGATTGGTCTATCAGTTCTTCATTAATTGAATCAATTGTTATATTTCTTTTATGAACAATAATAAATTTATTAAGAACACCACGTTGAAATTGAATTAACTTTTTAACTTTTTTTTTAATTTTTTAAAGTCAGATTCATACTTTCTATTTAACATATTCTATTACTACAAAGTATAAAAATAAAATAAAATAACAACAATAATAAAAATATAAATAAAATAAATGTGCAAAGTAAATATAAAAAATAATGAAATGATAAAACTTGAAAATTTGGAAATAAAGAGAATTGCATATCGTACTATCTACGACAACCATTTGATATTAATTCACTTTAAGAATTCACATTGAAAGAGTACGAAGATAAGAGCGAGAAAAGAAAACAAAATATGAGAGTTAAAAAAATTTGAAAAGAAAATGTTGAAAACTTATAGTATATATAGTTAAAAAAATGACTGGTATAAATTATAATATTAAAAATTATTAATTGGTAATAATGTACAAATTTAATATTAGTGTTGGATTACTAATATATAATTCCTTAATGGCACATTCAAATCTATAACTAATTAGAAAATAATCCTAAAGAGAGTAATTATTATTAAATTACTAACATATAACTAATTTTTTATAATCATTAGTTATTTATTTTGTATAGTCATATAAAAAATCTGTAACTAATTAGGGAATAAAATGATAATTATTCCCTAATTAGTTATAAATTGTATAGTCAATGGTAATGACTATACAAATAATCCTAGCAAAAATAATTACCACTGGATTTAAGGTTCAACTAATTGACTAATGACTATACAAAATAAATAAAATTATAAATGAGACCTAGAAAAAATTGGGGGTTTAAAGCAAGTATCTTACTTGCCTACCCAAAGACACAATTCTGTGAAGGTTAAGTGTAGACCATCGGGGCCTTGGTTAGAATGACCATAGCATTCTATGTCTTTTAAATATGTGATATATAAGGTAAGGGCTCAATTCCTAATCATTTCATTTTCCTCCTACAATCTCTTTTCCCTCCCTTGACCCAAAAAAAAGAAAAAGGTTCAATGTAAGGCATTTAATAGTTTATAATATTTATTTGTATTTTTAATTTATAATATATTAAAATTTATATTTTTAATTTTAATTTACTTGCCTTGAAATTTAAAAAAGATAATTTATTAATGAAATATTTAATCTTTTAAGAACTAGAACTCTTTTTTATGTCATATAATATTTATTTTGCTTCAAATTTTATTTATATTTTTCTTATATATTAATAATATAACCTTGTATATTTTGAATATTTAATTTATGATTTCAAATTTTATAATTAAGAATACATGATATAATATAACAAGAAAAGAATAAATGGGAACAGTAAAGCATGCATATTTAGGTATCATTTAAAAAAAATGCTGTCGTATATTTTTTCGAGAAGGTTATGATTTTTCCCAACAAAGTTAGAAGCACTCAGGATGCGGGGTTGCAATTTTTCCATGGCCAGTAAATTTATATTTGTGAAATTTTAGTTGAGTTGTATTTCTATGTCTCGTCAGAACAGTTGTTGGCCCACTCAAATTCGGGCCTTGAATGAGAGAAGTCCGAGTAGCACGCGCCTGCTTATCTACCCATATTATATTACTGAACATTCTAAGATCAAGCTGGGCCCGAACAGCCGGGGCCCATCTACACTACGAGATATAGCTATCGGAATGAGAGGTTTTTTGTGATGAGAGATTATGTGCTTATACTTTATGTCTTTGATATCAATAGGAATTTTAATAAATATGGGAGAGTTGATTGAAAAATTAATTACTCAAAAAATGTCATATTTATATTTATTTTATATATTTATTTTAATTTTTATTAATAATAAATTTAGAATTTTTGTATTAACTTATTAATTAAGAATTTTTCTTTGGTGATTGAGACACGCGAGAACTGCGGTGGCCAAAAAAAAAAAAACAAGAATGAGGTGGCTTAATGGGAGGGTAGTGACTGAGCAACAGTGACAATCCAACCAACCAGAAAGCTCCACATTGACGTAATTTTGATACGGTTATGATATGATGTAACTAACGCGCACCCGCGGAATCCCTTTTGCTAATTTTATTGATTGATATTTTGCATCCAACGCCCCAATCCTTCAGCTGCCGCCCACTTCTCTCCATTATCCATCACACCGACCTTTATACATTCTACGCGTCTTCCACAAAGGAGAATCTCTGGTTAATAGCTATTTTTTTTCCATTTTGTTTTAAATATGTACTCATTTCTTTTGATTTAAAAAAAATAAGGAAGATTAACATATATTTTAAAAAATATATAGAAATACAGATAAATTAAACTTCAGATGATATGAGTGAAATTTGTTAAAATATAAATTATTTTTACATTCCTTGTCCCATAGAAACTTTAAAATAAATCAGAAACTAAATTTCATTCCATTATTTTCAATGAAAAGAATATTACAACTCCCCCACTTTAATACTGGCATCCAACGCATAAAACAGATTAAATTCAAGACTGAATCTTACTTACTTTATTGTGGGTTTTAAGGTGTTATTGTGATTTTTTTTTCCAATTAATGAAAGTAAAGATGCTTAGCTTGAATACCGGTATAATTTTTTAAATACGAAGTCACACGTGTTTATCAACTAAATGATAAAATTATATGACATTTTGGATAAGTTGTTATCTTCAACATGAACTTTGTGTGTCTCTTGTCTCTTATATAATTTGGTATGGTCCCTCATCATCACACGCATCCTTTTAAGAGATGAAATTATCTACGTTTTAAGTGAGGATTAGATCTGTTGAAATAATAGCTTGCAGCAACACTGACACCTACACAACCAAATTAATTTATAAGTTTTTTCTGTTTTATAGGCATGTTTGAATATCAATATTTATTTATTTGTATGGTTGGAAGTTTGATTTTTTTTAAACAAAATTTAAAATTTAAAATTTGTAAATAAAAAAAATTGTGGAGAGAGTTTTGCTTCTAAAAGAAATTCAATTTAACTCGATTTTAAAATAATTAAGATTTAATATAATTGTTTGATATTAGAAATTTTTGAAAAAAATATTTGAAATAATTTGTTTAAATTTGATATATTGCTCATCTAAAAGAGGTAAAGTAAATTTTAATAATGTGATTTTTGTAAAGTAAAATTTAACAAAGTGATTTTTGTAACTATTCATACACTGTGTAATACATGTTTGTGTCGGACTCTCGGATTGAAATATTCGAAAACCCAATGCTCATAGGGATGGACATTAGTGGCCAAATGTTTTATATTACTTGTGTTTGTAACTTGTAGTTACCCAAATTACACGGTACAAAGAGTAAAATAAGTTAAAAGTCAATACTTAATTTGGCAAATAATTTTTTAGAATTGATTTCATTTCATTTTAATTGAAATAATTTTAATTTATTTATAAATTATTTATTTTATTTGAAATGCATGAAAAAAATATATGAAATTTAATTAAAAAATAAAATTTGATGGTATTATGATAAATATAATGTTAGAAAAAGGATAAAACTTTCGTATAAAATATTTTTTTATCAAATGAAACAAATTTTAGTGAAATTCTTACTAAATTGGATGAATTTTATAATGATATAAATGTAATTAAAATAAGAATTACAAATGAAATGAAATGAAATAAAATTTTTTTATATTTAAAGTTAAACATCATTTTGTAAAAAAAAAATATTTAAAAATAAAATGAAATCTTATTTTTAGTATTTTGTAAAAGGGTAAATGATACGCAATTTTTCTACCAAAAAAAATGACAAGCAACACACGCACGTGCATTTTTAGAAATTTTTTTTTAAGAAGAAAAAGATACGCAGGGCGTCATGATTAAAGCATAGTATATGTTAAGATTGACCGATGATAGTTTGAATGGAAATTTAATTAAGGACTTTAGGGAGACTCCCCCATGCATCGGGAAACCCATAAAAGGCCACTATTCTATATGGTTTTGTGGACCGACAAAGCGTGGTTGAAGACCATAAACCAAGCGGTTCAAATCGCTTTCAGAAGCTACCTTCGCTCGAATTTCACTTGCCGCCGAAACCGATCCTTCCTGTAACTTGAAGCACTCATGATACTGATAGCGACACACCGCGTGCCCCTATCACGATCTGCTGCTCCCATCCTCTAATCATACGCCACGTTCCGATTCAAACTGCCAGATCCCCATTCTAGTCAACATGCCATACGTCACGTGCATACCACGTGACTAGGACAGCAAAGACAGCGTTTGATGGGGAGTTTTGGATTTTCTTATACTTACTGTTACTGCGGCAGTTAGAAAAAGCCCGAGTCTCTCACCCTCTCACTCACAACACGACCAAAGCTGTTCCTAAACTTCTACTCTTTTCCTTCTCATCGGTTTTTACCTTTCAACAACTCCACCTTTTCTAAAGCCACCGTTTCTGCAAAAAGTTTCAAACTTTGTTTCTGGGTTTCGGGGATAGTTGGCAGGAAAACATGCGCGGTGGAGATCCAGAACGAGGTCGCGGAGCCAAGGACAGAGTAGAGAATAATACTAGCTATCCTGCTGCTGCTTCTTCTTCCTATGTTTATGATCCAGACACCCATTGGACATCATGGCTGGTTCCGGTCTTTGTGGTGATCAATATTGCTGTTTTCATTGTGACCATGTACATAAACAATTGTCCTGACCACAATCTGGGTTTTTACGGCAAGTGTGTTGCCAGGTTCCTTAGGAGGTTCTCCTTCCAGCCTTTGCAGGAAAATCCTTTGCTCGGGCCATCTTCTTCAACGTAAGAGCCCCTCACTTGTTTTCAATACCCTTGTGGATTCTCGTATTGGAAAAAGTTTAAATTTCTGATGATTTTAGTTTCACAGTTCAGTTCGGTTGGGAGGTATCCTCCAATTTCAATTTTTGGGCGTGTAGGGGGTGGAACTTTGAATAATTCAGTGAATTAGGAGTTTCGTGTCTGATCCGCACGCCTTGACTAGAGTTTGTAGCCTTCAATTAAAAGAATCTATTTCATCATTACATGATATCATGTGAAAAAGGATGGTGGAATGGAGTTAGCTTAAGAATTTGATCAAAATCCTAGCATTTTCGTTTGATTATTTGATGATTCGTAGATCCCACCCCTTTTTATAGGATTGCTAAATTAATTCCTTTTCAATTTCATTAATAAAGTTTTCCAAACACTTAGTGTGAAATTTCCCATAATTGGAATTTGTAAACGCTGCTAGATGAACTTTAAACAATTCTTCGGGGGTTGTGTAATTATTAGTTCTGTTTTCTTTTATATGTTGGTAAAGAGCATAGGTAAACTTTTTGCAATCAAATTTCTTTTAGTAATATTTTAGCTCTAGCCAATCCTGCCTTGTCCGGGAGGTCTCGATTTCCCTTTACAGAGAACTTTCAAATGAATTTTACATTCAGTAGCTGCTCTATTTCATCATATATATTACAAACTTAAACATGAGTAGCTAAATTTGCATTTTGAGAAACTGAAGCAGATGAAACTATATAATTTTATCTGTGACTATGATAAGGTGAGCTCCTTTGTATAGATTCTTGCCTTTTCTGTGATGTTAATTCAGTTGTGGAAAATAATTTAATTGACTTGAAACATCTTTGTTTATTTAATCTTTGAAGATTAACGAAGATGGGAGCCCTTCAATGGTTTAGAGTTGTGCATAGGCATCAAGGATGGAGACTCATCACATGCATTTGGTTACATGCTGGAGTTATTCATTTGCTTGTCAACATGTTATGCCTCGTCTTCATTGGTATCCGCCTAGAACAACAGTTTGGGTTTGGTGCGTTCCTGTGATTCTATCTCGAGCTCATTTCATTCTTTTGTCACTAATTTATCAATTAATGTCGTCCAGTGAACCTTCCACAAAATCACAAAGAAAGAATCTGCAATTACTATGAGTTGTATCTGTAATATACAGAAACGAAAATCGCAAAATCCCCCTATATACTTTGGTCATTAAGTTTAAATCTGTAAATGGATCATGTGAGTTAACAAGTTATGTTATTTTTGACAGTGAAGATTGGTGTAATATATCTTCTGTCTGGATTTGGTGGAAGCGTCCTGTCTTGTTTGTTTATTAGAAACAACATCTCGGTTGGTGCTTCTGGTGCTCTTTTTGGACTTCTCGGAGCAATGCTTTCAGAACTCATCACAAACTGGACTATATATACTAATAAGGTGAGTCATGAGTGTAGTTGAGTTTGATTTTGACTTGATATGTTCACAAATTTTTTTTTTGAGACCATAAATTGAATTCTTGAGTACATACTGCAGCATTTTAATTTCTTGTTTTTGTAGGTTGCGGCTCTGCTTACCCTTCTGGTTATCATTGTAATCAACCTTGCTATTGGCATATTGCCTCATGTCGATAACTTTGCCCATATTGGTGGCTTTGCGACGGGATTCCTGCTTGGTTTCATTCTGCTTCCGCGTCCTCAGTTTGGATGGTTAGAACAGAACCGCCTTCCTGCCGGAGCTCGTCTCAGATCAAAATACAAGGCTTACCAATATGTTCTGTGGGTTGTTTCTCTTGTTGTACTCGTTGCATGGTATGCCTCCTTGAATTACTATTATTGATGTTGTTGTAAGCTGCATAGTTTTAATGGTATCTGTGTTTGCACTAAAAAATTGAAATTATTTGAATTGTTGGCAGGTTAAGTATTGGATTGGTGATGCTATTCAGGGGTGAGAATGGCTACGATCATTGCCATTGGTGTCGCTACTTGACCTGTGTACCGACTTCAAAATGGAAATGCGATGAGACTTAAATGACCTGAGATGAGGAAGTGCTTGCTTTATATGTATAGACATAGCTGTAGCCTGTATCTTTGTTTTTGCTGATTTCTTTTCAATAATTGGTTTGTGTAGTCCGTTATAGATGATTTGCGAGTCCTTTTTATGTACAAAAAAGAATTATTTTATATGGAATTTCATTTTACAAATTATCTGTCCATGGTTTCAGTATTTGGCCACTCATGATAATAATTTGGCATGAAAAATTGAGCCAATGGTAACTTGGGTCGAAGTTCCCAGGGGAGGGACTGACGGCTTAATGTTGCTATTGTTTCATGTTCAAGAGGTGAAAGCCAAAAAGACAACATAATGTCGTCACCCAGACTTGAACGAGGCACACTGTGTGCGCCAAACTGAGATGATAACCAACCACACAACAATAGCCTGATTGGTTGAGCGCCCAGGCCACACCTTCGTAATGGAAACTAATGTAAAATCTGGAAGCTACATGATGGCGTCGCCCGGACTCGAAGTTCCCAGGGGAGGGACTGACGGCTTAATGTTGCTATTGTTTCGTGTTCAAGAGGTGAAAGCCAAAAAGACAACATAATGCCGTCACCCAGACTTGAACGAGGCACACTGTGTGCGCCAAACTGAGATGATAACCAACCACACAACAACAGCTTGATTGGTTGAGCGCCCAGGCCACACCTGGGTAATGGAAACTAATGTAAAATCTGGAAGCCACATGATGGCGTCGCCCGCACTAGAACCGGAGACCTTCAGTGTGTTAGACTGACGTGATAACCAACTACACCACGACACCATTGTTGTCAAGGCATCTACAGTACTTTATAATTATATATTGAAACGTAGTATTCATATGGAAATCAGAAAAACATGATGAATTCAAAATGAGAAGATTATTTGACTTAATGGCCCTTTTTTTTAAAATTTTTTTTCAGAATAGTGCGTTTTCACTCTTGTAGTCCATCTATTATAAGAATAGTAGGGGCGGAATTAACAGGGAATAAATTATTTTCTCATTCCATTTTAGTGAAATATTATCGTAACTTATTTTATAATTACAAAAAATTTTCTAATTCTACCCCTGAATAAAATGTAATAATCTTAAATTTTTAACTACAGTCATCTTTGTAGTGTTGTCTTTTATAATTGGAAGATTATTTTTTTTATTTTTATCTAAAATTATACCACTACAATTATACATAAAAAAGGAAAATAGTATTTTTTATTTTTCAAAGAAAGCACATTTATATATAGAAATTGTAGATAAATGATCTTTCAGTCATACGAGAACATTAAAATCTAAGTTGTATTTTATAAGTTAATATTTTTATATTTCATAATAATAAAAATAATTAAAACATATAATTATATAATTAAAAAAAGTATCAAGTATAATTACATCTTATTTTATATAAAATCAATCGTAATTTCTTCCTTCTAAATTGTTGCCTCATCATGCATGCCTGAATTCATTAAAGGTTCGTGCAAAAGACCATCATTTCCCTGATATTTTTACAATTCTATAGCATATAGAGATAACTTGGCTTGCTCACTTGTCGTAAAGCTTGCAAGAATTGGCAAAAAAAAAGGCTCTTCTAAAAGAGCATTTCCAAGCTAACGATGAGGGTTCGATTTCTGCTACCTGCTTTTATTCTGTCTTTATATCGGATATTGGAATCTATATTAATTATTATATTTTATTATATTAATACATAAATTTTATTATTATATTAATAAATATATAATTAATTAATTTTATTATTTAAATTTAAATTTGAAATTGACTCGAATTTTTTTAATAGAATCTAATTAATGTAAATGCAATTCATCGTCCAATTGAATATACAACCCCTCGAATTTTCTCACATATTTTTTTCAAATAAAACAATAAAAAATTGTAATGAAAAGCGTCCATTGTCTAATAGATAGGATAAATGTCTTTTAAAGAGAGGGATGAGGTTTCTCTTGCTTTTGGTATAGCGAGCCCCCGGTGGGAGGCCCACATAACAAGCTATTACCTTAGTGGTAGAATGCACCCTTGATAATTGTATCATTGTGCTTAGGCTGTGAGGGCTCTCAGCCACATGGATAGTTCAATGTGCTTATCGGTGCTTGACCTTGAGATGTGGATCATCCAAGGCACATTAACATGGCGTACTTCTCTTGTTTGAATCGAGGTTTGAAACTAAATTTCTCTTTAGGAGGATATATGGGGCGATTAAGGTGAGATCCAATGTAGATCCAACTTTCTATTCACTTGTGGGATTCGGGCGATGGCTTGGTTAAGGAAACCCATCGGAGCCATAGCGAAAGCGAGTCTTCCTAAGGCAATTGTCACTGCTTATGGACCCGAACTTGGGTGATCTACCCATGACCAAGATGAAGCTTGGGTGAAACTAAGTGGAGATCCAAGTTGACTGATGTTAAAGAATTAACAGATGAGTTGTGATTAGGGGTGAAATGCCACTCGAACCTAGAGTTACTTGGTTCTCCTCGATATGCATTGAAGCGCAGTAGTTGATTGGACATCTAGGGGTAAAACACTATTTTAGTGTGGGAAAGTTCTCAAGCTTTTTTTTATGGTGATGAATCCTGAACACAAAAAGGAACTTTTTGGCGAGGAGGAGGACCAATTAGTTCATAGTACTAAAAAGGCCAAATCGAGTTTTCTCACACAAGCAAAGGTAGAAGTCGAGAAGCAAAGGTCAAGCAATGAAGTTGAACATCTATTTAGGGGAATGGAAAATTGAGGCTTAATCTCATATAAGGATAGACTCATGGGGATCAATGGATATTATAAGGAGGAGGGTGATCATGAGATTGATCTAAAAGACATGATGAGTAATAAAGAGGACAATCACATTCAACGATGGGAGGAACAAGACCCTCTGTGTCCAATGGTGCTTGTGTCATTAGAAGAGAGAAGAGAATGGTGTAAACCATGGAGGAATTCGCTGATAATTAACTTGTTAGGGAAAAATGTTGGCTATAAGTTCCTAAAAACAATATTAGAGAATATGTGGTCTCTACAAAAAGAGTTACAACTCATTAATATTGGCAATGATTTTTACGTGGCTTATTTCAGTGAGATTGCTAACTATAATAATGCCCTTTAAAATGGTCCTTAGATGATAACAAATCATTACCTTATTGTACAGAGACGGAGGTCGGAGTTTGATCCATTTAATAATCAATATCGGAAGCTAGCAGTTTAGGTTTGAATTCCAAGATTCCACTTGGAATATTATAACAAACAGTTTCTATGGAGGATTGGTAATATAATTGGACGTATGCTTAAAGTGGACACGAACACTCTGACAGAACAGGATAATCAATAGCTAACCACAAGAAGGAGGTTTGCGAGGATTTGTGTGCAGATTGACTTATGTAAATAGCTTATACCAAAACTTATTATACGTGGTAGAATTCACCCAATTCAATATAAAGGCTTACACCTCATCTGTTTTCAATGCGGGAAGTTCGATCACTAGAAAGAAATGTGCATAAAATTCAGTTCAGAAGGTTCAAGTAGAGTGGAGAATGATCCAACACTGATGAACTTGGGCAAAAAGGTAGAAGACTATGTGACTAGTGCACAAGGGGTGGAGATAAATGCTATTCAAGACGGTAGAATAGGAGATTAGGTGGTGGTAAAAAATTCTACCTTCGATGGTTAGATGCTACTTCGACAATGGCCCGTCGATTAATGGCTCAAAATAAGAATGTCTTGGTTACGGAAAAATCTCAGGATGTTAATAAATCAAAGAAGGAAATTAAGGGATCTTGGTTTGCCATTTTGGGTAATATATTTCAGGAGGATTTCTCATCCAATCCCATTGATGACGGAAAGGGTCTAGAGCTCATTACTCATGACACATCAGTAGCTACTTTCAGGGCTAAGATTTCAGGTCCAAATAAAGTAGGATCAAGTAAAAAGGCTAGCAAGGTTGGAGGAAAAAGGCCTATCATAGAACAAGCCATAAAGTCAAAAGTGACTCGTGGGGCATTAAAAGGAGGGAGTTTAAACAATTAATGCAGGGAGACATCTCATGCCAGCTTATCCATAAGTGTTTCAACTAAGGAAATTAAGACATTCTTACAAATGAATAAATGTAGGAACATTATGGCATCTTTAAAGCATGCAATGCGATTTGAACAGAATACAACAATAACCTCACACACTGGGTAGGAAATAGGCTAGGGTAGTATACCCCCAAAGCCTCCGAACAACATCAACACCACACAACTTATAAATATGTTCAAAAAATCTATGTCGTTAAAAAGAATTAGAACATTCCATAGGTATACCCAGCAGAGATTGGAATCCTATTTAGGGTTCGAATCATGTTCACATTTTTTCTTATTTTTTCATATGAACTTTTTATTTTGGAATTGCAGAGGTGCTGGGTCTCCTTCCTTTGGAACCCAAGTAAGAGATTTAATTAATATGTACTCCATTGGACTTCTCCTTATTATTGAACTAAGAACCAAAGGGCAAAAGGTTGAGAAGGTGATTAAGTCTATTAGGTTTGATGGTTGTCCCAGAGTGGACCTTATAAGATACTCAGGAGGGTTAAGGCTCCTATGGAATAAAAATAATTTTAAAGTTGACATTCTGATGGAACATAAGCAATTTGTTCATGCAAGGATTGCATTAGAAAATCCTTCCCGGGTCTTGTTACGGGGGTTTATGGAGCTCCAAATCCTTCACATCGGTAAATATTATGGGATAATCTCGTAAAACTTATGTTGACAATATCTAAGCTTTGGACAGTGTTTAACGATTTTAATGCATATCTTGCTGAAACAGAGAAAGTGGGAGGCGCAGGCCTTAATTGGTGAAGCATGAAACTTTTTTTAGAATGTTTAGTTGCTTGTAATCTAATGGATATGGGCTACCACAAGCCTAGTTTTACATGGGAATGAAATAAATTAAAAGGAAAGGATAGATCGCTTTGTGACTAATATGAAATAGAGGCTCTAACTTCCAAATTTAGCAGTGTTCCACTTATTCTCAAGAAAATCTAATCATAAACCCATTCTTCTCAAGCTGGACTCTTCCAGGGATTCACAGAATGGGCAAAACCTTTTAGATTCCTCGCTGCGTGGTTAACAAATGATTCTTTCTCAAAGGTAGTTGCAAAATCCTAGCAAAGCAATGATAATTGGAAAAATGTTTCTTCTGAATTTCGTAACTTGCTACAAACATGGAATAAAAAAGTATTTGGTTGTATCTGGAAAAGAAAATGGAAGATTTTAGCTCGATTAGAGAGAATTGAATGAACACTTAAGTGTTTTTATAGGCCCGATTTGATTTCATTGAAAGAAAAGTTATGGCAGGAATATGAAAAAATTTTGATTCAAGAAGAAATTACCTGGTACCAAAAGTTTAGATGTAAATGGTTAAAATATAGGGATAGAAATACGAGTTTTCTCCACAATACAACCATAATTCATTGAAGGAAAAATAAAATTCAGTATCTTCAAGATAGCAATGGCCAGTGGTGCAGTGATCCCATTACTTTATGGAATATGATAGTTGAGTTTTACAAAAAACTCTTTACCAGAGAAATGAATGATGGGCAGCAATACCCTTTATCAGGTTAGTTTCCCTTATAAATAAAGAAGAGCTACTCAAAATCCAGCAGCTTTTCTCTGATGAAGAAATTAAAATGATAGTCTTTTTTATAGGCCCCCTTAAGGCTCCAGGGCCGGATGGATTTCATGCTCTCTTATTCCAAAGTCAATAGTCTATGGTGGGTAATTTGACATGTGCATGTATTAAAGAAATTTTTTCTAACCCTAACGAAATGGCAGATCTAAATGAAACATTACTGATTCTTATTTCTAAAATTGATCATCCAAAGAATCTTAAAAATTTCAAACCGATTAGCTTGTACAATGTTTTATATAAAATAATAACCAAGATTATTGCTTCTTGTTTGAAAAGAGTCTTGGATTATCTCATTGGTCCAAACCAGTGTAGCTTTATTCCAGGATGACACATCTCGGATAATATTATCATTGCACAGGAAGCAATCCATACAATAAGATAAAAAAGGTAAAAAGGACTTTATGGTAGTCAAAGTTAATCTCGAGAAAGCATTTGGATTTATACCTTTCTAGATATTAGCTTTGATGTTAATCTCGAGAAAGTTAATCTTGAGTTAAGAATTTCTTAAAGATACCTTTCTAGATATTAGCTTTGATGTTCATTTCATCGAACTTATTATGGCTTATATGACTACGTGTAGTATAAGGGTTCTATAAAATGGGGTGGCCTTAGTTATCTCATAAGAGGGATTAGGCAATGTGACCCTTTATCTTTATACCTTTTTATCCTATGTATTAAGCAACTTGCACACGGGATCAATCTAGCTATTTGGGCCAACATTTGGAAGCCTGTCCATCTTAAGAAGAATGGAATTCTTATATCTCATTTATTTTTTTTAATGACCTAATTTTATTTGCAGAAGCATCAGTGGATCAAGCTTCGATTGTTAACACTTTCTTGCAGCTATTTTGTGATAGCTTGGGGGGGGAAATAAACAAAGATAAATCTAAAATTTTCTTTTCCAAAAATGTCAACCACAATAGAGCCAGAGAAATTGAAGGATTTATTAGAATTTCCGTTTACATCTGATTTGAAGAAATATCTACGGATACTTTTGCATCACGGAAGAGTAACCAAAAGCTCGTTTAATTTTATATTAGAAAAAGTCTCCAAGAGACTTAATGTATGGAAGTCAAAATATTTATCTCTTGCTGGTAGAATAATTTTGGCAAAATTAGTTTTGTTAGCCATTCCTCAGTACTATATGCAAATCGCACACTTGCCCTTATCTCTTTACCAAGATGTGGAATGAATTATTAGAAATTTCATTTAGAATTTAGACAGAGATAAGAAGAAATTTCACTCATGGCCTGGGAGGATTTATGTAAGCTAAAATATGAAGGAGGAATGGGCCTTAGGTGATTAAGGGAGTGTGATGAAGTTTTTCTAATAAAACTAGCATGCAATCTAATAGATACACCGGAGGCCTTATGGGTGCAAGTGCTTCGCTCAAAATATCATTGTGGCAACTAACTTCTTCTAGAAGTAAGAAGGAAGGCAGATGTGTCAAACTTATGGAAAGGCATATGTGATGTTTGGGACACCACACTAACGAACTTGAATTGGAATATTGGAAATGAGAGAATGGTGAAATTTTAGCAGGATTCATGGCTCTCAAATGATAGTCCTTTACACTTACAACCTGGTATAGTAATTCCATGCAATGAAGAAAATGAAATTGTTGTATGATTATATGAAACTAAACCAAGAGTGGGAGCTTGACAAGCTGAATAATCTGCTACCAGTGTATATATAAAATAAATTATTGAGTATGCTGCCTCCCCGTAATTCCCTAGGACCGAATTTTATTCGTTGGACTTTGTCTAGGGATGGAAAGTTTTCGATTAAGACTGCATATCAAAGCCTTACTACATTAGGGATTGGCTCAAATTTTGAAATATGAAAGAGAATTTGGAGATGGTAGGGACCGGAGAGAATACGTACTTTTTTATGGTTAATTGCAAAACAAAGATTTCTCACCAATAGCTAACGAATGTCAAGATCATTGTATGATTCAATTAAATGCCCAAGATGTAGGTTGGCTGATGAATCAATATTACATCTGCTCAAGGATTGCCCCGACGTGTCCAATTTATGGTTAACAATATTATCACCTAGGCGTTGGCAATGCCTTTTCCAGTTAAGTTTGGAAGAATAGTTTGTATGGAACTTGTTTGAAAATCTAGGGAAGGATCAATTAATCAATTGGAGCTCCTTTTTTGGCTTCCTATACTGGTTTATTTGGCTAAATAGGAATGAACTAATCTTTCAAGGTATTACATCACATCTTTATTGCTTGTTATTCATAGTAGCTATCTGATCTAGAGAAACATGTGAATTCATGAGATTGGAAGAACACCAGGCATATCACAGTAGGTGTCTGGAAACTCTGATCAAATGGCACTGCCCGCCAACAGGATGGATAAAGTGTAATTCTGATAACTTAGTTCAAGGTAATGAAAGGGCTAGCTGTGGTGGCGTATTCCGAAATGAAACTGGTACTTAGATTACAGGATTCAACAAGTTCTTAAGGATAGCAGAAGTTGTCACTGCCGAGCTCTGGGGTTTGCTCATTAAACTCTGAATCATATGGGACAGGGGATGGCGACAAGTCTTGTTTGAATTGGATTCAAATACAACATGGGTTCTTACCTAGTCTGGATGTCAGAAGTCTAATCCTAATTACTCTTTGGTATGTTCTATCTTGGAACTGAGCAGAAGAAAGTGGAATATACGATTTCAACATTGTCTTCAAAAGGTAAATAAGGTGGGCTAACTGCTTAGCAAGTTTGGCTCACGACATGCAACCTTTGGCTCCCCAGCATATAGAGTTTCATAGACCACCCACCTGCTGCGTGGAACAAGTTCTGGATGATATGAGAGGCATTTCTTATTCTAGAGTTGTTATAGTTTAGTGTTTTGGCTTTATCCCGTATGTACCAAAAAAAAAAAAAGAATAGGAAAAAAAGAGTAAAAGGAAAAATATTTTGGGGACCAAAAACATGATTTAATAAAATTGAATGAAACAGATCGACCAAATTTCAAAGGACAGACTTGACATATAATAATTGAGATTTCATCTACCACATTTTTAGTGGTTGAATTCTCTCCTTTTAGGATCTAATTCCAGAAAAGCATCTCATCCTTTGAAGTACACATGAACAAAGATTGAGTCTACAATTTTGTCACAAAATTATGAAGTTTTACTGTACATACCTCTTTTCCCTTGCATTACGAATATTCCCCACATTCAATGGGATTCACAGATGCCTATTGCATATTTTATCTATTTTCTTTTGCAATGTAACGCAAAGGCCTAAACTATAATACAACATACTATAATCCACCATTATTTAAAAATTGTTAAATTTTATTCAATCTTCATAGAATTGTATAAATCAATAGATTTAAACCATCAAATCAAGTCGTGTACTATAAAAATAGTACATTGAAGTTTGACCCTAACGTAAAAATAATATGTTTCATTTCACACATTTCCATTTTTCTTTTCATATGTACTTTTATATATATATATATATATATATATATATAATTTTCAGTTATTCCATGATAGAAGTTTTGCAATTCCTAGCTCACCATACTGTTGCTGACTTTTCCTTTTTCTTCTTAATTTTAATTTTAGTCACCCTGCCATATAAATTGCTTGCATTTGGTTTCCTCAAATTCAACATTGTATTTTGTATTGTGTTTCTTCTAATATTCAAATTGAATCCACATTAATAATTTTTGTCAATTTAAAAATTTGAAAATCATAACTTACATACAAAACTTTAATGGGATTCCATGTTAACAACAATTAGGAAGAAAGCTAGTGGATTACGCAATATTAATAACCAAATTAAGGTATACTTGTTTCATAAGTAGCTCATGTCATTTAAGTTTTCTAATATGATAAGGTGAACTACACTGACTTATTTTTAAATAATTGGGAGCTTGGAGTTACATCCATGTAAATTAAATTTTTTTATCTTTAATTCAACTAGAATTACCAACTTATTTCAACTTATGTATTAAGAAAATTAAAATAAAATATTATATTCGAGGAAATAAATTTGATAAATTTACATATTATATGGATTAAAATTATAATTGATTTTTTTAAAATTTATTTATTGCTATGATTACTCTATTTTTTTTCATCGTATTTTAGGGGTGGGGGACCGGGGGGGGGTGACTCTCTCGTAACAGTACCACCGACTAAAGGGGCCCAAGTTGCGTCATAAATCCAGACTCCACGGAGGTCTTGTTGAGAATGAGCAAGCTGCATGTGGATGCTTAATGGGCCTATGTTTCGAATACAAGCCTCATGTAATGTCTCTCTGGGCTTAACCGTTGATCCAAATACATATCGGAATTTGTGATTTGATTTCTTTTTTTGAGCTTTTATCTATGAAAACAAAAGAAGGTCCTGTCCAGTTTATCCTTACAATGAGTCATAATACCCCCATAATTATTTGTTTGCTGTTGTTTAACACTGTTTTGGTTGTTTTCTATGGTTATATATGTATAGCTAATAGATGATATGTAGTGTTAGAATCCAAGAATTAGTGGGGTAAAATTTATAAATTAGTGAAAATATTTTAAATAAAATACATAATCGCAGGCACCCGATTGGAATATATATCGTTTTCACTTTTGATATGTCTACGTGAAATTAAAGCATGAATATTAAAATATCACAATTTTTTTAATAGAGAATACAGGTTCATCTTGAAATTCAATTTCTTTTTATGAAGACGTGAGAATGAAAATGAAAGCTAGATTGTAAAATTTAGAGAATTGTGTGAAAAATAAATTCTTCATTGATCATCAAACAGGTCTTTGAATTTGGAAAGCAAATGCATTGGTTAGTGAAGAATGTTACATCGTATTCAGATTGGGAAAGAGTTGGTGGTCCGTATACATCTCATCAATTTTCATTTGACAGTCATCTGACACCTCCTACGTCACAAATTTAAGTTCTAAACCTCCAAGTCAAAGAAAACAGAAAGCCTTCTTGGAATTTGAGAATTTTTAAGATTGCAAGTATTTTTTTTTTTTGATATTTAAGATTGTAAATATTTTATTATGTAAAAAACTATTTGATATTTAATCAATAGATACAATTTATGTAACCTAAATTTGTTTAAAATATGTTCTAGTATAAATTATGCATTATGCATGCCCTCTTTCTCAGGACACAGCCATACCCCTCCGCGAATTACTGTGTTGATATCAATAATGTTTGGTGGTTGTTGGATCTGTGAACTAAGGAATTAATCAAACCATTAATGATGAGGCTTTCAAAATTGAGAAATTTTTATATATCACGTATCATTAGTTATAATTAATAAATAGAATGTAATTATTAATTCTATTGTTCATTTACCAATTTTATAAAATTCATATATATTAACAATCTAATTTTTTTATTTTTTAAAATATTAAAAATTATAAAAATTGATAACAATCCTTTATTTTTTTCGGAACATACAAAAATTTCTCTTCAAATTCTAGTACCCACAGCCGATGGATATTTCATTTTCAAGCCTTTAATAATACTATAATAGGAAACTGTTCATAGACTAATCCTTTTCCTCAATATAGCTGCCTCGTGGGGGGGGGGGGGTGGCTTGTCTGGATAAGAGCAATTCAACAGATTTATGATTGCACCTCCCAAACAGGCACTCGAACACTTTATCTTACATTCTCTCTTAAGGTCGTTCAACTACACATTTAAAAGTTCAATTTAAAGGAGGTGATTTCTACTTTATTCCTATAAATTTGCTACTTATAAGGCGGTGATAAAATATGAATTATTAAATAAAATTATTAATTATTATTAAATTTTTTTATAATTTTATCTAATAATTTAAATTTTATCATACTCTCGTAAATATCAAATTTACAGGAACACCATATAATTCACCGTTAAAAAAAATGTATGTATAGTCTTTGAACTTTTACATGATTAACAAATGCAAATGATTTTGGTATAATGAAAGTGAATCACCCCCTACAAAAGTGGCAACAGGAAAGCTACTTTTATGTTTGCCAATTGGTATGATCTGGGCTATGCTAGGGGGCCAAAAGCCCTTGTCTCAAAGAACCAAATTGGGAAACTACTGCTTCTACGTCACTCTCACATCCAGCTTCACATCATTTATGTTGAGCATCCGAGGCAGTGTTAGTTGCACAATAATATTGTTCATGCTAATTTTTATTTGTTCTATTCACTCATTGTCTGCTAAATTTAACCGGATGTTATTGAAGACAAACAGATGGATGGAGCTAGAACAGTTTAAATCAGGTTTTTAGAGTAGGTGCTTATATGATATTCAAGAATTTTAAAATTCGAAATCATATGATAAATATAAAAATTATTATATTAAAATTATTAAATTACATTTATTCATTCTTTTATTAATATGATCAAATAATATTAATTTAATAATTTTTAACATTACAGTATGGTTCCAAGTTTTGAAACTTTAAACAACATAGAATTCATCTCTAGAATAAATTGAAATCCAACGTAGCTAACTTTGCTCGTGCCATCCCTAGTTTCAAAGGAAAAAAGGCAATGGTGGAACAAAACAAAGCATGGAAGCTAGAAATGCTGTCATATATCAGTTCTTTTATGTGCAATTCTTGTCCTATGTGCAATTCCTGTCCTATTTTTTTTTTTTTTGGCCGTTTGTCCTATAGTTTCACGTACACTTCTCTAAAAGCGGACCACCGAAAGGAGAATGGCGGACTTAGCTTCCGTGAATCAACAGTGGAAGGGAATAGGAATTAGAGCTGTACAAGCTGGCCCGATCAATCCAACTCGTAAAAATATAAATTTTCTATATTTTTTTTATAGTTTGATAAGTCTGTTAAATTTTTTCTATAACTTATTATTATTTGAAATAGATCTACGCCATGATAAAAAGAAACAGTTTAAGTTGGCCTAACTTGATAATATTAATATATTTTTAATAATATAATTATATATTATAAAAATAATTATATTTAATTATTTTTTAATATAAAAAATTAATTTAATATAATTAAATATTTTATTATCTCTTTAAATATATAATTTTATATAAAAATATATTTTTTATTTAAAATAAAAATAAAAATAATTAGATTTCCGAACTGAAGGGGTCATATATTAAATTATTTAGGCTAGGTTGGATTAGGTCATTTTTTTTTTCAATTTAACAGATGGGGATGAATTTGGCCCATGCATTTAATATAATTATTTATTAAAAAATCCGGCCGAAGTCCGAAAGAATATGGAACAAATTTGAATGGTAAATATATGAGAAACGGTTCTTCTCTGCATAATCGGCGTTTCTGGTTTCTCCCGAAAGGATTCCGCAAAAACTTAAGGTATTGCCGTGTATTCACCAATGGCAACTTTTTTTTTTTTTTCTACGACAAATCCCGGCTGTTATTAAGAGAAGTTCAGAAATTAGAACTTTCAAATAATCCAGAGAGTGCCAGAACGAACAGCTTTTGGTGTCAAAGGACGGTCCTACCGGAGAAGGTCCCGGCAGGCAAGGAAACATCGTCTAGAATAGTGATAAAAAAACATGTTGAGATCTGCAACATTCTGCAGCTCTACTTGGTCAACCGACAGATTTTATGAACGTATATGTCATCAAAAAACATGTTTTTTTAAGTGGAGTTTTTCAAATGCAAGTTTAAATCAACCAGTTTGCCAAAGTTATTGATAGGCCATTGTTTATAAATTTTTCTGTTTCATCGTTTTAAAGAGTTCTTTATTATGGGGCACAAGCATGCATTCCCCAGCAAGCATTCATTATGTTGATTAGAGACTGATGGGTCCAAAATCATCAGAATCATAGTCTTAATAAGTTAGTTCCATGTAACTCATGATATGATGGCTCACCATCAAACCTAGCATTGGATTATTAAAAATTAGGGGGAAAAAATGAAAGCAAAGACAATCTCTCAATAACTGAATAATGATAATACATCAGAGCATCAGACAACCATGCCAAACAAAATCATTGAGGAAAATATAACGTATTACATAAGCAAGTCCCGTCAAACCCACTCATAATTTAGGAATCAAATACATTACAAAGTCAACAGTGTCAAGTCAACTGGTGTATGGACAAGGACTGTACGAGTGCATTTCAAGTAATTTTACATTCCAAAACTTGCCATGCACAGAAGATCCAGGCAAACTGAAAGTGAAACATGAAAATTCTTCTTGTTGGAGGAAATAATAAAATCTTTAGTAATGCTACTCACACAGACCTTTTTCGGCACAAACCCTCACAAACTTCCATGTGCCTGAATCCAACTTCAGAAACAGAAAGTTTAAATGGATCCAGTTAGTCTCAAATGGGGAGGGTTTGTAGCAAAGATTTACATAATTAGCACAACTAAAACCTGGAATGTCATCTTAAATTGGTGCTCCCAATCCTGTTCAAGCGGCTTGATGGGGGATAAGCTTTGCTTCTGAAGTCAATATCCCTATCTGAATTAGGCACTGCATCCCAAAGCCCCTGAACAGACCTCCTCGTTGAACCATACCTTTCAAACTCAAGCCTTTGTCTCGGGGCACTTTGTGACCTAACCTTGGCCCGAGAAGATTCTGTGTTTGCCATGTAATTCGGGTGACCAGAGTAGCCGCCAAAGAATCCCCATGAGCACTCGCTCCTTGTGGGGGTAAAGGGACCTCTTCTTGCACTGGTTCCAGGCCTTGACGACGCAGAAAATGCCTGTGGACTGTTCTCAGCAGTTCTTGAAGCTACTTCCTCTTTTCCCTTCTGGAACTTAAAAGAATTCAGAGATAACCCCTCTCTAGACGACTGATTTTGGTTTAGAGCTTTTGTTGAACGTTTCGATGGAGAGTCAAATGCTGTAAAATTCTCATTGACATAGTCAGACGCGAGATAATGATGTGCTGTGTGAAAGGAGCTGCTGCTGCTTCGTTGAGAGTTGAACTGTGGCTTCCAAGTATCAACTTCTAGAATCTTGTCACTCTTCTCATCATCAGCATGCCAGTTTTTCATAGAAGAATCTCGCTGCTGATTCCAAACACTTTCTTCCATCCAACGGTCTAGCCAATTTGGACCAAACCGCGCTCTTTCTGCATCAATGTCCCTAAAATTTGCATTGGAACTACATCTCTACAAGTTGAAACAGAAGAATGCAATCAGAGCTATGCAGTAGAGATCATCTCTGTTGCTTTAAGTTAATTGATTGAAACCATCTTCCACATTTAGTCCTCGACATGTCATTATTTGGCATAAACTTCAACCGATTCGAGCATATCATATATGTGTGTTTTCATTTAAGCAAAAATTTCTAAGCACATGCAATTCCATTTACATCATAAAGAGGTCCCACAATTTATTTCAGTGTCAAGTCAAGGATGGAGTTTACCTTGAGGATAGAAGATCCATCAAGTTTGGTACTATAGAGGCGGAGTGAGTGCTCATAATCTTCAGGAACCTGCAATTAGATATCAGATATATAATTAATAGGACTGATAACAGAAAAGAGTTAATAATAAAGCTTATCTTTGCTTACAGGGTGACGATATAAAGAAGACTTGATGGAATAGAGACTATCCGACAGGTGTGAACGGCTAGCACGTGCCCGGGCCTGCAGTCGCACCAATGTTTGCATGCGTCTGAGCATGTCCGCAGTTTGCTTTCTCACTATATGGCCCCTCACTAATGCTTGCAACTTCACCAGTGCTTTAAGTGCTCTCAGTGCCCTCCTTGCCTTCCAAATTTTAATTCATCCCACAAATGTTAATTACTTTCAATCATATTTCACAGTTTACTCCAATACAAATAATTATTAAATTAATTAAATTAGTAAGAGCCTAGAGAGAAGGACTCGTATAAAGAAGAAGAGCAAAATACTAACATGACTTCGATACTTTTTTTTTTCCCATTCATTGAAGCTCCTTTTCACCTCATTGAAGCTTCCTTCAGAAGCCCTTCACATGGCTCGCATACGCATTAGTCAGCAGGAAGGGACAAGGTAAAAAGATAAACTTCAATGCGTCTTACACTTTTCATTTTCTCCCTTTTTCTATTAGGAGACTTACTTTATTTGTTCTTACCCAAAGTTACTTTCACGTGAATCTGAGACTATTTATAAATCTTAAAAGTAAGGTGAAAAGCCATTTTTCCCTCTAAAATATGGTTTTGCTTTTGATTTGGCAAAGGCCAAGAAATCATACTACACACACTAACAACCAGCACTTAGTCCCATCCCATGAACTAAGACATAGTTGATGATAGGTTGGCACATGTCCACCCTTCCCCTTTTCTGTTTTTCTTGGTGCCAAGGGTTACCCTATTACTCTAATTCACCAAATATGTGGGGCTCTTTGTATCTTCAAGCATTTTTCATTTTCCTCTATTTATCACACACTTAATATAAATGCACCGCGTTCTATAAATAGAAACTCACTCATCTACTTTCTCATCGATTCACCAGCTAGCCAAGCTTATTTTTTATACATAAAACAGAGCTCAAATAATTTGGAAGATGTTGATGTCATACTTGCTCATTTATCCCACAAAAATAAAATTACAGTCAATTCTACGGTTCCACAAAATCTCAAATCTGTGACCAAAGAATTAAAAATCCCAAATTTCAACTCTGAGACCGATGATGATGAATGGAAATCCGACAAAGTTGTCGGCGGCAAGTGACGACTTATGCACCCACTCAAACTTTAAAAATAGTATTTATATAATTTATAATTAATTCAGTGAATTGTTTAATTTTGGAAGGAGGTTTCAGTGTGGTCAAGGAGAACAACAAACACCAATCCAATGTCCACGCAATAGGTAGCTATCTAATTTAAAAAAAAAAAATGCAAAATTTTACTCGTGTTTGCTTCTCATGCAAAACATAACGCAAAATTACATACCTCTTTTCAACTTCAACCAGATAAAATTGGCGGAAAGCAAGTCAATAAATTTGAAACTAGGTGACGTGACAAGACCATGTGAGAATTCAAACTGAAATCTAGCGTCGAGCGAATTTACCTAAAACTCCTAACCTCGTGAACGGACTGAAATTGAATATGCCTATAATCTTAAGGTCAGTAAGGTAAAAAAGACAAATAAAAGAAATTTAATATAGTAACACCCTCACCAAGTAGCCACGGAAAGCCGATTGTATTTTCACGGCAGCGGCTTCCTCCACCCACCGTTTCCGGCCCGAGGTCACGTGCGCCGCTGTGGTGGGCCTGCTTCCTGTACTACTACCTCCATTGCTACTTGTGAGTCTGACAACCTCGGCTGCGGCATGCGCAGCAGCGAGAGCGGCTTCGGCCACTGCTGCCGTGGCTGCCGCCACGGCGATAGCGTGCTTATTGGCATCTAAAGAGTCGCCGCATGGGCCTGAGGATGTGGAAGGGTCCAAATGGTTGAGGGAAAATGATGCAGGGTGGGGTTTTTCCTTGCTGCCTTTGACAAAGCTCCATCTTCTCTTCTCCTTAGTACCCGGTTTGGAACCTGACCCGTCAGTGGGTGTGGTGGAATTACTGGTTTTTTTGCCGCCGAAGAGTCGCCGGAGAAAGCCCATGTCTCATTGGATTTGGGGTATAGTTAAGCAATTAGGAGAAAGGATTGTAAATTTCGCGAAGCAAAGTATGTTTTCGGAATCTGATTATCGTCGGAGAAATTATATATAGAGGGGTGAGAAGGGATGGAACTATGGAAGTAGCTAGCTGGACTGAAGAAGTTGGATTATGTAATAGGAGAGTGTGGGGGAATTTTTATTCACCCGACGCGCTTTTAAAGAGTATGTTTTAACAAGCGCCAGGTCTTATTCTTTTTTGGCAAATTAGATTTACCTCCCTCAGATTTTGACTTAGTTACACCGAATATCTCCTAATTTTAAAAAATATACACATCTGTCTTTAAAAATATTTTCATCATTGTGGATTATAATAAAATTAAACTTTTAAACTGTAATTTATTTTTTAAATATTGTCTTTCATAACTGAAAGATCGCTTTTCTAGAATTTTATATATAAATGACTCTTTTTAAGAATAAGAACACTTTTTAGTTTCTTCTTTTTATGCGTATAATTATATTTTAATATTTGTAAATAAAAATATAAAAAATAGTCATTTAAACATGAGAGATAATATTAGAAAAAGAATTACAAAATATTATTTCATTTTATAATGATGAAAATATTTGAAAGAGATAAAAATATATAATTTTAAAAGATAAAAGTATTAAATGTAATTACACCAAACTTCAGAAAAAGGCAATATAATTTGCGCAACTTTTTTCCTTCCCAATTTTGCTGGCACCAAAGAGGGAAAATGGCAATGATGCCAAGGAATTTTAATTCCAGAGTAAGTAATGATATACCTATATTCAATTTTGATATCTACGGTAAATGTTTTCTATATTTGTAATTAATTTTTACTATCAAACTCACAATTTTATTTGATGACGGAAAAAATTCATACTCAAAAAGCATAAATGAATTTAGGGTAATTCTTCCTTACTATTTCAATTTGAGACAATATAAATAGATGTTGTCGTGAATTTTATAAGATTTTTTTAATTTATAATTTTTTTATAATGTTACAAGTTATGAAATATAATTATTCATATAATTCTTATAACTTTTTTCATAAATCTTACAATATAAACATTAACAATTGTAATATAAAACTTTTAGAAATTCTATAAATAAATTGTAAGATTGATAAAAAATTTATAAAGATTGTAGTGATACACCTTATTTAAAAAAGTATCAAAGAATGACCCATAAATTTAGACTAAAATCCCTTTTTGATCCTTGAAAGATTCAATTTTTTTTTATTTTGGTCCCTAATTAAAATATTTTCTTAATTTAGTCTTTATAAAATTAAAATTTTTCAAATTTCAGTCCTTTAATATAGTTCTGTATAGATTTTAGGCTTAAAAAAGGATTAAAATTTAAAATTTTTTAATTTTACAGAGACCAAATTGAGAAAATATTTCAATCGGATACCAAAATGAGAAAAATTGAATCTTTTAGGGATCAAAATAGAATTTTTATCCATAAATTTATTATATTCGTTAGTATTCTTACATTTATTCTTCATACTACTGGATGTAGGGGTGAGGCTACCTTGGCTAAGCCATCCCAAAATTTTGATATATTAGACAGTTCACTTTAAGTTTTCTTTAATTTTTTTTCAAAATAATTATTAACTCCTAAGAAAATTAAAACGTCTTCATATAAATTTTTAGTAAATTTTATTTTGGTATTTACAATATACATTCAAAAAGTGAATGTGTTTTTATTGTTTTTGTTAAACCTTCTTATCTTTACTAATGTTATAGAACACGACGAGCCTTGAAATTGTGTTATTTAGGGGTAGGAGATATGAATAATTTTATAAAGGCTTTTAAATTCCAAAATCTTTAGATAAAAAAATAAAGAAAAATTCTGAATTTATCTCACATATTATAAAACATTATTTATAAAATGTATTAATAAATTTGTAATATTTGAGTCCACTTTAACTATCTCAGCTTACAAATTGTTTGGCGTAGGTAGAGAGTGGAGACATTACCATTATATGCATCAATCAACTTCTCTGAAGTTGATAGCTAAAGGAATCACTTCCACAGTCTGAGATATGGATAATGGATTACGACATTAACATATCATGTTTTTGTCTGTTTGAACTATTACATCAATGGAATGTGTAATATGTTTTTTCACTTTACTGACCTGACAAATAAACCAGAACATATAAACATCCGTCTAGACAATGTTGCACCATTTTATAATATATCAGTAATTTTAAATTATTAAATTTTATTTAACCTGTACAATATTCTACAAATCATCAAATTTAAGCTATTAAATTTATTAATACATCATGAAAATAGTTCATCGAAATTCTCGTAAACATCCTACCATTTTAGTTTTTAATATGACAAAGTTAGGTACTAAAGCAATTTCGAATTTTAGTGCTCAGTCCAATTGTCGTCGTTGTGACTCACGACCTACGCCCGTTACGCGGTTGATGAATCCGACCCCACCCACTTTAATGCCAACGTGATTGGTACCACAAATGTTTTTTCCCGTCTCTTATTTTTTATTTCCTCCTTTTCCATTTTTTTAATATTATTATTATTTATTTATTTATTATTTAAAAAATTAAAATTATATTTATTATTAATTTTAAATATTATTTTGTTATTTAAATATATATTTAATAATCTTACTAAAATCAATTTTTAATAAAAATACATTAATATATTATAATTTATCTCTTGTAAAATTAAAATTATTTATGTATTAATTTTAAATAATATATAAAAATAAAAGGAATAAAAAATTAAATTAACAATAATAATTAAAAATAATCCCGTGGAAAAAAATTATGAAATACATGTACTTGTCATAGGGACACTGACAGGTACAACTAGTATTATTGTAAAGTGTAAGCAAAAGACTTCAGACGCCGACTTAGACAAGTCAAAAAAATTTTTTTCCCTCCTTTTTGTTTATATTTCTTTATTTCTTTCTCACTAGCTTAGATATTTAAAGAAATGAAAATAAAAAATCATTTTTTTCTTTTTAGTTTATATGTCTTTATCTCTAAATAAAGAAATGAAAATTAAAAAAAAAAAAATCGTGATCCTCGTTGTCAAGTCAACGAACGTCTAAATAACATTCACATGATTGAACTTATATACTGCACACGCCAAAAAATATCAGCAAACAATGCAAACAGTCAGATTGCGTTTGAAACAGCCATGTCCACCAATTTAGCTGGATCAAGTTTTCTATGGGATTGATAATATAGCACTTTAAATTAAATGGTACTACATGTGGGTAGTCAAATGTTTTAAATTATGCGAGAGTAGTGAAATGAGAATAATCATAAAGGCATGGCCTCTCTTAAAAGTCCGATATTAAGCAGTCCAATATTTTTTACTTATCTAATTCTAATCAACAACTTAAAGCTGCGGAACCGAGGGTGCTTCTAATTGGACTTACCCTACTTTTGATGTAAGTGAGCTTGAATCGATAAATAATAAAATACCATATTACTGAGGCAACTCTAACCATACCTTAAGAGATACAAAAACAAAAGAGCATAACAGAAATGGACAAGAAGAGTGATTAAGGACAGAAGGATGTATAAGTAATATCATGTTAACTTTCACATCAAATGAGCTTGTAATTTTTCGATTACAAAATGTGCATTTTTTTTTGTTGTCTTACCAAAATAGAAAATTGGTTCTTTTCTCGACCTCAATAATTAGATCAGGTCAAGCTGTACACCAGATAACATGGATTGCCAACAGAGGAAGACGATTCTTCTTCCTCTCTACTATATGCAGTCTCAAGTGCTCTGCCGATGATCATACAGCAAGAATGAAGATGAATGTGGATTTTGGATGTCCAGATCCATTGCCTACAGCCACATACCCACAAAGCACGTTAACAAGTTTTCCAAGATAAACAATCCCCGAGGAGAAAAAAAACAAAGGGAACGCCTGTAAACTCTATCCCTACCCACCCAACCACGAGGGGAAGAGGCCATTACATTGTTACCTGTCTCATTTGATTAGTGCCTGGCATGGAATCTTCGTATGTGTTCTGTATCGTAGGGTCCTGTGTGAGATTTTTTTTTTTTTTAATAAGAAGTCATACACAACACAACAGCAAATTTTATATATAATCAAAATAGTTAGGAACTGAAAATTAATACCTGTAATAGTTGAGAGTGTCCAGGCGAATCATGTTGGTTAGGAAAGAAGCTTGGTGGTTGGAACATGTTAGCATTAGATTGGTGGTCTAGGCCAGGACTAGGTTGCTCATATATGCACTGAACCACTTGATTGGCTTCGAAATTATACATTCCCTGTACCACAAACGAGCAAATCGACAAATGCAATGTTCTTTCAGTAGAGAAAAGAATATACATGTTTATTTCTGAAAATCTAAAATAAGTTAGCAAAAATCACAAGAATGTTGAACAACAAATGATGAAAGGACAACCTGCATGATGGGATTTGGTGTTGTTGAGTGAGATGAGATGTATGCAGATGAAGGACTTGATATACAGACACTATTTGGTGGAGATACTCCCACATTCAAGATCCTGTCTGAATCTGATTCATTACAATACAGATTTGATTCATGACCACTAGGTGTGGATCTTATATCTTCCTTCTCTCGGTTTATTCTGTTACTTGCATTATGATCGTCCATAGAATGTCCATTAAGAAATATGTCTGTATGCTCATTTTCTGAAGCATTTGCATCAGTACAACTGGAAGTGATTAATTGAGCTTCTTCAACTTTCAGTCTCAAGATTTTCTCCACCCCATAAATCATTTCATCAAGTTGCTTCACAACAAATTGATAAGCTTCCACAGATTGAGAGGCCCTTGCTGAAAGCTTGTGGAGCCTGTGGCATAAATCTCTATAACAGTTTGCTGCAATCATCTTAGGATTATCTGGCATTTTGGATTGCCTGATTCCCAACCTTGCATTTTTTGTCCATCTCTTTAGGATATACCTGGATGGAACCACTTTTATGTTCCTACTGTCAAGAACCCTTAGTGCGTGGCTACACAAAAATCCAATCTTCTCAAACTTCATACAACTGCACGCAACAGTATCATCTGAAGAATTGAATGTAATATTGTATTGTCTAGTTTGCCCAAATTTATTGGCTTTATATTCAAACAATGCTCCATTGCTGCCACATTGGCTAACAACAACATTTAAAGACATCTCATAACCTTGCTGAAATACTTCAAAAGCTCTTGGAGTGTAAGCGTCACTTGCATGCTTCAATAAAACCACATTACCCATAAGTCTTGGCAAAGCTCTGCTCATTTCATCATTGGCTTCTACTTCTTTAAAACGTAGCTCCTCCACAGTACTTTCAAAATGCTTAAAAAATTGAAGCACATCAAGATCAGAATTTAGATAAGTTTTTAATTTTTTAGACAAAATTTCACCAAGATGAGAGCATTGATCTACAAAAAATGTGTTCCGTTCAAAGACAACAGCCCATTTCTCTCTTTCTCTGTACACCCATTTCAACCAGTCATTGTGCTGGAGACCATACTTCTCCAGCATAGCCTCCCAGGCATGAGTAAAATCCACCTCATCTTTGTGGCCATAAATACAATTCCGAAGATCGATGGAAAAGGAATCAGCACCTTTAACAGCATGGCTGATGTGTTTCAAAGTGTTCTCATACATCTGCCATATGCATACATGATGGTTTGTTTCAGGTAAAACCATATTGATTGCTTCAATAATTGCAGCTTCTTCTTCTGTGAAAATGGCCTTTGGCTTTTTCCCAGACATTGCATTCATGAAAGTCCGCAACAGCCAACTAAATGATTCAACTGTAGCATCATACAGAAGAGCAGCAGCAAAGATCACCACTTGTTTATGATGATTTACACCTACAAACTGTACAAATGGCCTAAGTTCTTCGTTTGTTCTGCAGCTTGTGTCCAAACAAATAACATCACCAAAATGGTCATAATCCACTACCATATTGTCATCAGCCCAAAATATATTGCTGACCTTGTCATTAACATCAAGCTGTATCGCATAAAAAAATGAGGGATTTTCAAAATGTTGCCTTTGAAAATAACCCAATAAATGCCCTGCCTCTCCTTCATTCATATCTCTTCCCCTTTCAAAAGGAAGGTAATTGTCACAATCCAAAGAAAGTTGATCTAAACATTCTAGGGCTCCTAATCTTCCATTCATCAGTTCTAATGCTGACTTTGGCAGTGGTCCCGAATTTTCTTTTGAGTCAGCTCCCACACTCTGAGCAACACTTAAATCACTTTGCAATGATAAGACAGAAGCATTACTAGGGTTGATATTGTCATGATTGTGTTGTGCTTCAAAATGAGTGACACGGTATTGACCATCAGGCTGGCGTGTGATGATCATATGTGCTAAGCAACCAGTTCTGGTTTCCTTTCTATGTTTCTTCACATTAACATCTCTTTTGTCTTTCCTACGGTATCCCTCTTTAGAGCAAGTAAACTTCCTAGACACCACTTGACCATGCACCTTACTCCTATTCACCCAATCTTTTCTAACACTAAAACCTACAAGTCTGGCATATTTGTTGTAAAATTTGTAAGCATGTTCATCAGACTCAAATTCTGTACCAACTCCTAATACTGGGTTGGCACTGATTTCATTTGTTGAAGCAGGATCAGATTGATTGCCATTAACATGAACAACATTTGGGCTGCAACAGTTCTGCTCCACATTTAAGTCCAAGTTATTTGAATTCCCAGGTCCACTATCAACATCTGCTCCATGTGCATTAATGAATTCGTGGTCATCACCACCCATTAAAATTCCTTCATTAAATTGAGAGAATAAGTGACTTAGAACAAAAACCAACAAACGCGCCTTCTTTCTTAGTACATTTCAAATAAACAGCAATAGACATTAACTTCCAAGTAAAGCTGAGAAAATCGGAATCCTCATCAAACTTGGATTAGCATAAATATGAAACAAAGGACTACCAACTTCAGAACTGTTTAGCAAACAAGCAGATAATACACAACCAATTCAAAAGTATGCTAAACCCAGAGGGACCAATGACCAAAATTCAGCTGCGAGAGGCAGAGTACCTGGGAATTGAGATGATAATGTTCGAAATTAGGGTTTGAACTCAAGAGCTTAAGCTTCCATCGCAGCTTCACAATCGATTGTAGCTGAGAAACCTTAAGATAGTGTTAGTATTCGAAATTGGAATCGAAAAGCAAGGAGTGCCAAATCCAATCCTTGACGGTAAAAATAATAATAATAATAATAATTGGTTCGTAGTGGATGACTTGAACCACGAGCCGGGGTTCCTTCTGCAATAATCCGACAAGGATCTATTTCTCTTATCAATTTCATTCTTAAAATTATAAATCAGTGATAAAATGTTTTCTAAATAATATAAAATTATAATTTTATTTTTAAATAATAATTTATATATATTTATATTAATCATCTTATTCATAAATTATTATATAAATAAAGATAAAATTATTTATATAAATTATTATTTAAAAAGTAAATTATAATTTTATATAATTTAAGAATTATATTATTAATACAGTAATAATATTTTAATTTTATCTTGATTTTACAAAGAATTAAGGATGTTTCTAACCTCAACCCCAACACTACACTAGGATCAAGAGCAAGACAATGGGGCCGATTTGTAAAATACATTCATTTTCCTACGATTTAATATTTAATTTTCCAATCATTATCTTCTTTGTTTATAAATTTATACCTAGTTATATTTTAAAATTAATAAATTTATATTTTTATTCATGTTATGGATATTATTTTAAGAAAAAAAATTATATTTTCCTCATATATAATTTCTTCAATTTTCATTTAACACACATATATTATTACTTTACATGTATTATAATTTATCTATATGTACTTTTTATTATTATTATTTTATCTATTTAATTTTTTTAATTCAATTTTTAATAAAAAATTTATAATAAATGAGCCGAATGAAATTGGATAAAATCATATATAAATAAATTATAATTTTGTATATTTATATAAATTAATATTAATTTTTTTTAATAAAGACTCAAATATATTAGTTATATAACAATAACTTATAATTTGGAGATCTAAAATAAAGAGATAGATTTAATATGTTTTTTTAATTCTAATTAAAAGCAATGAATATTAATATATATACATATGAAAATTTTATAATTTACAGTCATGTAATTTTCTTTGAATTTACTTATCTCACTTATTATAAAATATTATATTAAAAATTGAATTAAAAAATTTAGATAAGTAACATAATAATATTAAAAAGTATAAATAAATAATTATAATATTTAAAAATATATGTGAATAGAGTAAAAAATCATAAAAACAACCGTACGCAAAGCGCATGTAATTTTCCCTTATTCTTAAATTTCAGCCACCCTTTCAAAAGTTAAACAACTTAACGTGTAATAAAAAAACATAATTTAAATGAACCACCGACTTATATTCTAATGCTTTATATTTAAGGAAATTATCAAATAGAATATTTTTTTTAATAATTATGAGAATAATAATTTACTTAACATACATATGTAAAATTAAGACTTCAAATTCACGAGGTAAAAGGAATAAAACCTATAAGATAACATTATTGCACGACCGAGGGTATTAATAAGTAGGAGGATTATTTTTGTATGAAAATTAGAGAAGCAATCTCCCATTTAAAAGTTAAAATTAAAAGATAAAATTATATACTACTAAAATTTTTGTTGTTTCCAATGGATTTTTTTATTGGAAATAGGAAATTTTGATCAAAATGAATAATAAGTGTAAAAAAATATATTTGTAAAAAAACTATTTTTGATGAAAAAATCCATCATGAACTATTTTTTATGAAAAATAAAGAGATATAAATTAAATTTCCATCAAAATTTCTATTGGAAATAGCAATTTTTATAAAAATACCCTACGAATGCAAACAAAACATATAAATTTAAAATTTATAAATAATTAAAAATTGCTATTTGAAACTTAAAACTAAAGAGGCACATAAATATGAAATATATATGTATATTACAAAATTAAATATTTAGATACAATGTGTCTAATTAAAAAAAATCACAATAAAAAGAATCAATCAAAGTTAGACCGATCAAAATTGTCGATGACAGTTTCTTATTATTTAAATTGTGATGGGCTAAGGAACTTTAAGGGTGGAAAGGGTTTTCTTTCCATCCACTAGAGGCTTTTTATATGTACATGAATGGCAGGTGCAGTGGTGGAAGTAGCAACATATATATGTAATAATCGTATGGAGGTGGATGGGGTGCTATATATATTGTTGTTGCTATGTCTACTCCCTTTATGTGGCTAGCTCTAATCTCCACCACCTCTTTGCTTCACCAAGGTGATCCTCTCCACCAAGCAAGACTTACAAACCATAAGAATGCACTTAGAGTAGTTTGTGGGACTAGAGGATGCCATCCTAACAAAAGATGCCTCTAACTAGGATTGCTTACTAGTAAGTTATAATCAATTAATAGCTAAAAATCCACCTCATTAGTCATAAAAAATTATTGTGGGTTGTAACCAACAGAACCCACTTAAATGCCACCAACTAACCATATTTGCAAATAATGAAGTTAGTCAGGTCATAATGGGTCTCAATAATTAACGAAACTAGTAAGTTGGTGAGCATAGAGCTTCCAATAGTCTATCAGGACCTTTTACACATACAAATGCCAAGATTAGTAATGTGCAAATACTCTAAAAAGAAGCAGGAAAAGAAGAATGAAGGAAAGAGGAATTAGGTGATGAATCTACCTTGCATTTTTTGTCTCTCTTGCCAACTCTCTCACCTAAAATCATAGTTATATACATAGCCTCAAAATCCATCCTATCATTCATAAAAAATTATTATGGGTTGTCAACCGATAAAACCAATTTAAATGCCACTAACTGACCATATTTGCAAATAATGAAGTTCATCAGGTCATAAAAGGTCTCAATGATTAACCAACCCAGTGAGTTGGCGAGTATAGAGCTTCTAATAGTCTATCAAGACCCTTTACACATACAAATGCCAAGATTAGTAATGTACAAATGCTCCAAAAAGAAGCAAGAAAAGAAGAATGAAGGAAAGAAGAATTAGATGATAACTCTACCTTGCATTTTTTATTTTTTTTGCTAACTCTTTCACTGAAAATCATAATTATATACACGGCCTCAAAATTAAGCTTTACCACTATTCAGTTATAGCTGATTATAAGTCCTGTCAATTAATCAGTTGAAAATGTTTAATTATTTAATGAGATCACCTATTGATAATTGAATTATTGATTGGAACTAAATGAAACCATTTAAGTTGGGTCCAATTGGTTTTAAGTAGTTCAGTTTAGTCAATTGAGCCTAAAGATAAATTATAGAAACAAAATTTGCATGCTAATTTGGTTGAGCTTTCTGCTGAAAAGAAAAGGCCCAATTTGAAATATGTTTCACACCTAAAAGAGGAAATCTACAAAGCCTAATAAAGAGCTCAATTTAAAGTATGTTTTACATTTAAAAAAAAAGGATTAGAGAGCCTAATAGAATTTTATCTCATCACCTGCTAAAGCATATAAAAACACATCATACAATCATATTGAATATTGTTAATAATACAATATGTTCAAGTTCTTAATAGAATTGATAAAGTCATATAAAGTTATAAGCATTTAGTTTGTAGTTTATAACAAGACTTCATGTAATATGAATATTAAATAATGCAAAAAATTCTTCCACCTCCAAAGTCCAAAGTTCTAGAACTAATAAAAGCAAAAGGCAAAGGTTGTGTGTTGTCTTTAGTACTTATTTTGTATTGATTGAAGTATCTATATTAGAAAGTAAGGCAACAAACTGTATTAAAAAAAAGCCACTATCTAATGATAACTTCCTATTTTCTGCCACAAATTGTACCTATGGCATACTATGTCTTTAATGGCTAGCATTCACTAAAAAACTACTGTAAATTGAAGTCAATTCTATTTATGTACCAAAGTGTATTTTACTTCCTACTTAAAAATCTTCCAACACTAGTTGGAATTTTATAACATATATTGAAAGTTAATCCATAACCATAGTCTATATGGTATCCCCTATTTGAACAAAACCATTTACTCCACTTCCACCGGGCATGCTTCCACCTCTAACAATAGTTATTATGGAGGAAGTTCTTGCACCACCTTCTAATAATTCTAACAATAAGAAAAAATAGTTAGGAAAATAATGAAATCTCCTAATACAATTAACAATATAATAAATTAAAGAGTAAGGAAGAAAATCTATAATAAAATAAATAACATTTCAAGTAGTAAAAAATTAGGAAGTAACTAATATTCATATTTATATCTTGCTCAATTTCATCGCACTTGTCTAATTCATTATCATTCTTAAGGTTTTGGAAGTCAATTTTTAAGGGCCTCAACCAATTTTGAGTGCATATGAGGGCTTCAATCATTTTAAGGGTAAGAAAGTTTCAAAATAAATCAAGCACCCAACCCTCATGCCAAAATGCTGATTTTAAAACTATTATAAACATAAGATAGCTAGTACATTCCTAACTATCTTTGATAGGATCATAAACCTTAATGTATAGATAAATGTGTGAATGCAAAATTTGAAATGACATATAGTAACCCCAAAAATGCTAAAATGACATCATAAAAGATTTTACGTTATGGGCACAACAAGGCATATAAGTGCTTTGTGAGTAATGTTTTCATCTTATATGGCTTACTTAAACCTAGAGAACTTTGAAGAAGAGGATTTGACATACCTTATTGCATTTGAAATTGTAGTAATTGGGTTATAGAGATCCTTCAATACCTTATTAACAACCAAGTTTAGTATGTAAGCATAACACCTTTTATGCAACATTTCACCATCCAATACTAACTTTTTCCAATTCTTAACTTACTTTTAGATATGCTATGACCTTATCATTTAAGTTAGCATTATCTATAGTAACACTGAACAACTTTTTAATACCCCACTCATTCATGCATTATTCAATTTGCTTCCCTATTATTCCCCATTTGCTGTTTGGTATAAGGCAAAAATTAATGATCCATTTTTGTAACTTTTATTAATTATATATGAAATATATAGTTAATGCTATATAGTTCAAGTTTTGCACACTAATCCAGTAATCAATTGTTATACATGCCTTAACATAACCAGATTTCAACAATCCTTTCAACCTACCTTTTCTTCCACAAAAATCTTCATATAATCTTTTCTAATAGTTTATTTAGAGGGGATATCCAATTAGGGGTTCAATTTTTTGTATATATATTTAAAGCCATAACTTTTAACTACCTTAAATGGTTGCTCATCATAAATAACAAACACAAAAATGACTTTCTTACACTTTTCTAAGTCATAGATATGAGGGGCAGAACTTATTAAGAGTGTTTTTATTAGATTTCTTCTTAAAATCAAGAACTTATTGATTGGGTTCATTCCTTAAGGCAAAGGCATATTTAATACGTTTAAGTATATAGGCTAACATGTTGGAAGTTCTATGTCTTTTACTATCATAAAGAAATTTAATGCCACAGTAAATGCATTCAGTTATTGGTTCACTTACCTCCTTATCGGATACTCTTTTAAAATGATTCTAAGCAATGCTCCTCTTCCTTATAGTGATATCTATTGCCTTGTTGGTCGAAATCTTCCTTTTTATAGGTTTCTTCATTTTTTGACTAGATTTATTAATTGTTAATTTCTTAAGAAGTAGGTGCAAGTGTTGTTGCTACTGCCCCACTAAAGTCATGCTTACTATGGTTATTCATGTAGCACTCCTTAATCATAATAAATTCTCACAATAAGTTAATTATTATTCAAAGAAAAATCTAATAAATTGAAAAGAAACTAGAAATGTAGATTTATCCAATGATACAAACTTCCATTCATTTTCTAGCCTAAATAATGTCATTTATGTTTTTTATATTCCTGTGATGTTTTCTTTAAACTCAGTTTAGTACTCTCCTCCACTATTTTATTATATTTTTCCTTATGTTGTTTCTATTCTGCTAATATTAATTCTAAGTCTTTTATTGATAGCACATAGATCCAAAGGCCATAACTTTTACTCTTTTATCATCCCCCTAAATTTATTTTTACATTCTTACAAGATTTTAGGTCATGTCCTAAGATATCACATCCATAGCATAAGCTTTGAATTCTCTCATTTAAAATTTATCCAGATTCTTTCTTGATCTATTCTTCTCAACCAAAATCTGATAAGAAATGGCTTAAAAGTACTCAGCCATATCCATAACCTCATAAAGGATCTTAATAAGAAATCATTATGAAAAGGAATCTTTACTTCTTCTACTTTTCTTAATTTAATGCTAATAATCTCAACATTATTTTTATTCATATATTTTATAAGTAAATTATGGATCCATACCCAAACTAAGATTTATCCAAAATCTAAACCTTATAAAGATAAAGAATGATTCCAAAAATTATGATTTAAAGCCTATCCAAGAAAGTTCTAAGGTGAACCATCTAGAACTAATTTCCTATCTTCTACAAAGTTGAATGTAAAAGCATAAGTTTTAAGGCCATTATTCACTATATGAAACTCCCCAACCATATTCCAAATTTTAAAAATAATTTCTTTAACTATCTTTTTATTTAGAAATATGGGGCAAGCAAACCTACTGATGAGCATAAATTTTAGATCTTTAATGGCTTTATTTAGTTGTAAGTCAATATACTCATTTTTAAATTCTAACTACTATTTTTTATATGTCCTTACTTCCATCGCATGCATGATTTTGAGACTTCCACAAATAGAAAAATCTAAAAAATACAATCATATTTGTCTAATCTTTATAAACTAGTAAAAAGTGATAATATAGGTGCTTCTAGGTTTGTAGGGTAGCAGATGTTAGAGAAGAGTACTAAAAGGTAATTTTTCGATTCACAAAAAGGATATCTGTCTAGATTAATTGCATTACAATTTTGTGTTTATTATTACATGTTACTTTTTCCTTTTTCACATTCTTGCATCTATTAGTGTGACTAAAATGTAGAATCCAACCATTCGAAGCCCTGTATAGTCACCAGAGATAAAAAAGCTTGACTATACTTATGAAAATTCACTAACAATGTAGAATGGCTTTTACAAATCAACATGTAATGTTCATAGACTAGTAAAGAATGATAGAATAAGTGCTTTTTCATGTATGGCTATTATGGAGCAGAAGTTAAATTTTTTGTTCTCAAAAGCATTATTCTATTGATATTAACTATCATGTAGTGTTGTGCGCATTATTTCATTATTCTACTACCTTTTATATAAATACATTTGTATATAGGTTACTTAATGCAAAAACTAACCTCTAAATGTGTAAGGATAATAAATCATTAATTTTTATATAAATACATTTGCACATGAAACACCAAAATTAATAAATACAACTTATTAGCACATTCTACTTGTTGAGAACACTTTTAAGAAAAAAAACTAGAATTTTGAAATATATGGTTGATTAATAAAATGAAACCAAAATTTCAATAAGCAAGGTGAAGCAAGTGCTCGATTTTAAAGTTTCAAATCTTGCAAGAAAGTAAGGCAAGTGAGAAATCTATGACTTTCTAAATTACCAAAGCAATTGAACAAGAATACAAGAAAGTACTTAAGAATAAATGAAGAAGCAACAGTTGTAAAAAAAGGATCCATTTAAGAGAGGTTAAATCTTGAAGCTTAAGGTTGAGTTTGTAAGAATAGGTCTAATGGTGAGGATGGAGCAAAAGACAATTGGAAATTATAAGTTAATTGAGTCAGTTACTAGAATGAAAATTCAAAGCTACAAATAGTTTCTTCACCTTTAGTTATAAAGTTGATATCTTTGAAATTTAAACAATAAAAAAATTAGGACCCTAATATATAAGATAAAATCTTTAAATAAAAAGTACAATGATAATAACAAACCTAAAACCATAGTTAAGTAAAAGAATCACATATAAATGATAAAATAACAGAACAAAAAGGTGGAGAATGAGATAAAATCATATACAAAAGAATCAAGAAAATAGAACAAAGTTATAAAGCTTACCAGGTGAAGATGTTGCAGTTCAATGGACAAGTTAGATAGCTTCAATGGAGTTTAAGGTTTAGAAAAGGGCTGTTCTGACTAGTTTCTTGTTGGAAGCACTTGTAAGAGGCTGGCTGGTAGGGTAAGAATCAATGGTAAAAGTAGATAACCTCCACTAGGGTTAAGACTTGAAGACAAGACTAATAGTGAAATGAGGGAATAGGGTTTATAAAGTGGTCAGATGTAGAACGAAATACAGAGAGGCCTTAAATTGAACAATGTCATTTAGATAGGCCTTAATCAGTTCGATCTCCTTTGGACAACAAGCCTAATACCCGTAACTGCCTATTAAATCAACTTGGCTCTTTCCTTTATCCTATTTTTTACTATTTGAGCTTCTTAAACTACTACCAACCACTTAAATTCAAGCTTTTTCAATTACTTTTAGGTAGTCAACCTAAAAATGGACACCCCTGCTCAAAAGTATATGGATAAAACTTTTACCAATCATTAAAATAAAGTAACTAGTTGGCAGAGTGATTTATTATCTCAAAAACTCATGGAGTCTAGAACAAATGTCTAATCCTAATCAACAAAATAAAGTAAATGCTATTAATACTTTGAGAATCATAAACTCTTAATTTTGGGAATAAGAGTAGCATACTTGGACAATTACTGGTTCTAGATTAAGAGACTAAGTTAGCTAGCCTTTAGTTTGCCTAATATTTTAGTGTATGAACCATTACAAAAATATGAACCTTCTACCTCCTTATATCGTAGCTGAAACATAGCTTACTAATAAGTTGAAAGTGGAAAAAGCAACCCAACACTAAATTTGCTAATTACATTAGAAAATTTAAACTAAAGAAATATTCAACCCTTAATATTTACTTATCACATTAAATTTTTAACAAATTATAAATGAAAATTATTCTTTCACATGAAAACAAAGACTTCTTTCTAAAGATTCAATAGTGTTGGCATTTGTTTTCTTAATTCAAGACTCTACACAAATAGCTTTTATTGGAACCCTTAGTGTCAAATTAACTTGCAAACACAAGTAAAATAATTAAATGGAAAGTATAAATAAGTCGATGAAGTTTTCCTATAACACATAATTAGATCTATACCCTAACTAGATTATAAATGTCTTTTTTAATATTATTGGCTCTTTTGAAACATTGGATATAAGGCTTTCACAAAGCTTAATATGCATATACATTTTAAGCAAGTGTTAGATATGCAAAAAATCACAAATAATATAAATATGAATATTCAATGTTAGAACAATGATCATCATGTACACTTAACAATACAAAGGATAAAATGTTCTTCAGGGAGTATAGATAAACCCTAAGTTCTTACAAAGTTTGCTCAACCTATTTGATATTCTTAAGTCTAACAAATTAACTTATAGCTTGCACCATTTGATTAAAGGAATATGTCTTTAGATAAATCCAAAGTTGACATACTTCTCACTATCAATAGGTTATCTTCTCAAGTATAGCCATTACTAAGATAATGTTAAAATTTGCCCCTATAAAGTTATCATTACAACTTGTTTCAAGTTATTCCTTTCTCTTTTTTTTGGGGGGGTGATTTTTGATAAAAGTCAATGGATGTTTCCAGCAGAAGAGACATTGAAAAATAATAAATGGAAACCTTATGCTTTACTTACTATGTGAAAAAAAGCTAAAGTAGCTATAATATTATCAATTGCTGATACGGAAGGTAAGCTCATTGATATTGACTAGAGACTATATACTTGTAAAAGAATGAGTTAGAAAGAAAATTAATATGAGAAACATTATCTTTGTAAGCATGCATGACTTAATTTCTTAACTTCATTAATTTCATTTTTTTCTATTGAAATGGGCCCAATCTAGAACCTATTTAATAGTTATTAAAAGCCTATTTTCGGAGCAAAAAAATTAGCAAAATAAGCTTTATTGCATACATTAAACTAGTTTGAATTTTCACTTTGTAACTTGCAATAATTGCTATTTTTCTACTCATATGAAGATAGGCATAACCTGCTAATAGACTAATAGTTAAACTCCTCAATGTATTAGTATAAAAGCAATTTAAGCAAATAACATTAGCGAATTAAACAAGTAAATTCCATGAAATTCTAGCAAGTATGATAGACTATTAAATTGCATTCTTTAACAACCAATTAATTCAATATGGTAACAAAGTCTATAAATAGAAGCTAACAAGCTATATGAAGTCAACCAACTTACATAATAATATAAAAAAATAAAGCTGCACACGTGAACAAAAAAGAAAAGAAAAGCTATGTTGTTATACATTGTTCTAACTAGGCTACCACCATCATGTGTTTTAGTTTAATATATTCTATACTAAAGATTTATACTAACTACTAATTCATTAAAAGCCTAAAAATAAGAGTAATGTGTGTCATAATCTGTACTAGTAGCAATTTGTACAGCATAGGCTAATAGTTGTAAAAAATTAATACCAACCTAATAGCAAGTGTAGTCAATATTTACTAAAAGAATGCTATTAGCAATATATCTAATTCATGTCTAAATCATGTCAAATGTAGATTCTATTCCCTATACACTTATTGATACTTTACTAACCATTCAAAAGAAGACAATGATATGGAAAAAGAAATTAGATCAATCAATAATCATAAGTTATTAAGTTTGCCTCTCACCAACTCAAGCAAAACTTGCTCTAAATGGATTTGTATATTTAAATGTTGCTATTATAAAAGAATTTGGTGCATCACTTTGAGAATTTCTTGGAAAATATAAATAAAGACATAAAAATGGATTAGTAATTGAGTAAACTATTCAAGAGGCAGAAAATAAAAAAATATATATGGAAAAAACATAATAGTATATAAATGGATAAAATTATACCTTGTTCTACTCTTTCACACTTGTTAAACTCTTCATAGTCCTTAATTTTATTGAAGTCTACCATAGAGGGCCTCAACCAATTTTAGATTCAAATGAAAGCTTCGATTATTTTAGGAGTTAATGAGCTCCTACATGCATCGAACACTCATCCTATAATGCTAAATACTGATTTAGAAGCCACAGTGGATACAGGGACAACCAACACATCTCTAGTTAGCTTAGAAAGAATGTTGAATTTTAAGGCATTATCCTTCCACCAAGTTAAAATGTCAAAATTATCTTCTTGTAAATACCTTTTTACCTCATTTGTATCTTTCTACTTCAAATGTAATCTATAGGCAACATTTATAACTTTCTTAGTATGGCTTTCAATTTTAGAAGGAAAAGGTTGTAATCCCCTTATTACTTAAAGATACACTAGGTTGGTCATATTCTTTTGATTACCATTCATACATCCTAACCAAGTTATCCTTAAATTTTTTAGCCATTGTTTAAGCCACATCTTCTTGATATATTTCTTCAAATAACCATATAACATAAACTTAAATTTAAGGTCTAACACATTTGCAATAAAGAGAATAGGATTCATGTTATCAATTTCCCTCTAATATTTCTCATGTTTTATTTTCATGTCCTTTGCCATTTCATACAAAATATATTCAACATCCTATTTTCAATCTATTTCTAAAGCTCATGTTGCATTATAAATATATTAGTGTAGGTAGAATTTAAAATGACATCTAATGAACTTGAAAATGATAAAGTTACCTCATAGATGATTTTAAGAAAATTAATAAATGCCCGAATATTATTTCAGTCATCATTAGTTAGTGATCTTACCTTCTTGGCATCCTTCATGAAATAAATAAAGTAATAACTCTCTTCATCCTCTAATTTTTCAAATGTTTTTTAGTATTTCTTAACTGCCTTTAACATTTTAGAGGAAGAGTAGCATCTTATAGGGATATTAAAGCACACAAGGGATTTATGAGTGATACACTTTTCCTTTATTGCTTACCTAAACCTATTTAACCTTAAGGGAGAGGACCTCACATGTTATACTACATTCCTAATTACTAAATTGAGTTATGTAGATCCTTCAATCCTTTATTCACTACTAAGTTCAAGATATGAACATAACACCTTATGTACATTATCTCACCATTTAAAACCAACCCTTTCCAATTTTTAAATTTTTTCTTTAAGTACATTATAGCCCTATCATTAAAGTTAGTATTATCAACAGTTATAGTGAATACTTTCCTCACACCCCATTCATTCAAGCATTGTTCAATTTGTTTCCTTATAGTTTTCCTCCTTATGGTTTTGTATAAAGCAGAAATTAATGATCTTTTTTTACAACTTCCAATCATTATTAATGAAGTGTATTGTCAATACCATATAGTTAAAATTCTATATACTTATCTAATAGTTAGTAATTAGACATGCCTTAATATAATCAAACTTCAATAAGGCCTTCAATCTACCTTTTTCTTTTGAATAAATCTTCATGCAATACCTCTTAATAGTATGTTTAGATGGCACATACAATTAAAAATGCAATCTCTTATACATATATTTGAATTCAAACCCTTCAACTACTTTAAAAGGTTATTATCACAAATAATGAAAATAAAAATTTTCTTCTTATATTTATCTAGGTTATACACATGAGAAGTAGGCCTCACTAACATTTTCTTACTAGATTTTTTTGTCAAAATCAAGCATTTGTTGTTTAGGATAATTTTTTAATGCACAAAGGTAATTGAGGCATTTAGGATATGAGCCAACATATTTGAGGTTCCATGTTCTTTGCTATCACAAAGGAATCTAATTCTACAATAAATATATTCAACTATTAGTTCATTCACTTTCTTATCTAGTATTTATTAAAAATGATCTTATGCAATGCTTCTTTTTCTTCATTATGATATCAGCCATCTTGTTGAGTAAATGCCTTCTCTTTGTGATTCTTTTTCTTTTCGAAGCATCTTTCTTGCTTTTATAGTTAATGGTACACTTGGACCATTATCTTAGTTAAGTGGAGTAGGAGGAAGGGCTGTTACCCCACCAGTTGGTGGCTCACTAGTCTTTACATGTTGCAGCTTAATTTATTAATAGTAAGCATAATTAGATACTATACCATTACATGTCAAGTGACATCATTTACTTCATGCTAAATTTGCTTTTTTAGTAATCAATAAGCAAAAGAACTCAACACATGAGAGAGAACTAGTAAAATAGGATGAAGATCAAAATACATTAACTTATATAGGAGATGTCCATTCAAGGATTTTTTTATATGCTTTCTATGTTGTTCTCTTATGTATGATCAACTTTTTTCTTATATGACTTTCATCTTATTCAGTGAGTATTTTTATGGCTTCTTATATGACTTCAAAATGGCTTTAACATCTATAAGAACATGCAAAAATTATGGTTTTTTTGGCATAACTATAAGTTTCTTTGGCATCTTGACATGACTATTAAGTTTCTTCATTGAGGTGTGATAAGTTAGTATGGTTTGGATAGTTAGTACAAAACTAAAGCTCATGTAGCAATAGGAACCACAGTAATGTTGCATCTACAACTACAACTACAACTTTAAGTTCCATATAAAAATGATGGAAGATAGAAACAAATATATATGGAGATTTTACATTCATGTACATTTTTAAGTTTGTGTTTGTCTCTACTTTTAAATTAAGGCAAGGTACACTGTAATCATATTCACAACCTTTTTTATTTTAAAAATTTATACCGAATTTTCCTTATATATATATATATATATATATATATATATATATATATATATATATATATATATATATATATATATATATATATATATATATATATATATATATATATATATATATATATATATACATACTTATTTCAATTTTCTTCTATTTTAAACATATGTTCACCTCTATTATTTTTGAAAAAATATGGAAAGTGAATGTATATTTCTAAAGGTAGAAATAATATAGGTATAATTAGATAATCTTAGAAAATGTAAAGGTAACTTACCTTTAAATTATGAAAAATCTAAAAGCAAGATATAAGTTTTCTATATATGAATATATTTTGAGATTTCATCTAAAAAGCTTTATATTCACTTAACCGATAAAGCAATTATTTGTTACTTAAAAAATATCCTCCATTTATCTTTTCATTCTCTAGATTTTTAAGTTTACAAAACCACTAAAATGCCTAAAAAAATTATAGTCATTAAGTATATCATATATTTTGCAAGATCTTATAAGTTTAGTATAACAATCATAAATGTATTCTTACATTCCATAAAAGCATATCTATAAATAGAAAAGTGGAATTAATATTATAAAAAAAGGCATCTGAATCATTAGATACATAAACTGGTTAATTAGTTAAATTATATCCTTCTCAAAGTTGTTATAGACTTCTTTACCATAATATCCTTCGATCCTCCTTGAGTTATCCTATTGACACAATAAATTGTACAATGTATGTTTGATTCATTCATGACACTTCTTCAAAATTCAATCCTTTACAAAAAAAAGCCACATAATAATTAAAATAATAGACATCCTAAATATTAAACATATAATAAGGGAAACATCAAAATAGTAGAATAAATTCCTTAATAAAAGAATTATTTTATCTACCGTTGAAAGATTTCAAGAGCCACATATTGCCATTGGTGGTGATCTTTCATAACATTTCAACTAAGTTTAAGCCCATAGGCACAACACCATTCCAAAATCAAACAAAAAGCAAGCACTGTTCAGATTGTAACATCATAAAAGAGCAAATATAACCTTGAAACATTAAAAATTTGATATCGAGGTTAAGGCATCTAACAATTTCAAAAAAGAAAGAAAGCAAACAAAGTAATAAACCTTACCTTGCAATTATGTTGCAAAATTGATGCTTTGGTTGGATATCTTGGAGACTTGGACTATTCGATGGAAATATAAGTTATAAAGGATGATGGTTCTAACTAGAAGTTAGGTGCTTGTCAGTGGCTAATGGAGTAGAATCGGAAGGCAAAGCTTAAGTGCTACTTTGCTAAGATTAGGTTTAAGTGAAAGATGCCAATGATTGAAATCGAGCAAATGAGGATTATATTTTTGTCTAGTGTGCTGCTTCACTACAAAATACATGCCATTACACAAAACGACATCATGTTCATTAGTTTTCAATTAATTTGATCCTATATAATCTATTTATAGTTGAATTGCAACCGATCAGTCTAACCATATTTTTCCTTATCTTCCATTGATTTTGACTGCCTAGTCATACAAAACCAGTGTTAGCTGACCAATTTTAATCTAATTCAATTAGTTTCTGTCAGAGGATTAAAACTTGAGCAGCCCTACCTCTAACCCAACTTATAAACTTATTCATTCTTTGTAACCTTGACTATCTCCATCTATAAATTAAGATCATAAAAGTTGGATAGTCTTCAATTAGATAATCCTTTCGTTTACCAATTATTACATCCTAGTCTGAGTTAGCTTTTTTTTCTTCCTCACAAAAGCCTTTTACACACAATTAGGTAATTAATTACTTAGAATTGAAAAAAATATATGTTAAAGTATAGGTGAATTTACTTACATAAGATTATGCAACTTTTGGGAACTTCCATTACTAATCTTTCTTCATGAGATGGGTGTAATAGAATAATCTATTTATAAAAAGCTTAGCCTTAATCTTAGCAATCTACATGTACAATAAAGGAAAATTTTATTAACTATTATGATACTTAAAACTATGTGTAACTAAAAATACATGAAAATAATTTATAGTAAGTTGCATATAATGCGAACTCAGTGTTTTGCTACTAGAATAGAATTTCCAATATGCAAAAATGACCTCTACCTAGTTATGTTTAAAATGTTATTCCTTTTCATTTATTAGGAATTTTTGGATGTATTTGGGATCATCCCAATACATACAAAAACCTTCTTACTTTACATCCACCCATTTAAGCGTAACACCCTAAAATAATATTTAGAATATTATTATTTTAAATGCCCCAAAAAATTTATTTTAACTAATAAAGATAATTAAATTATGTTCATTTAGCTAATATTTTGTACCAAAAATACATTTAAATAATTATTATAGTGATTCTTTTACGAAGTTGAAAATATTCAACCAATGCAAGCATATTTAAATTTTTTGCTACTATATGTTTTACCTAACAAGGAAGCTTAAATATTCAAGTACCTACTTAGAAATATAAAGTTATACTAATTTTTCCTTTTAAGTTATCAAAATTTTAAGATATCTTAGAATTTAAGGGAAAGAGAAGAGAAGAATAAACATGATAAAAATAGTGAAAACTAAATAAGGTTTAACTCAAAGGGAGTAGATAATTGGAGAAAGTGACTAAGATTAATTTTAAAATTATAATTATACTATATTGGTACACTAGATTTTCCTTTTAATCTTCTTTTTTTTTTATAAAAAAAGACAAATAAATAAGTGGACGAGATTATAGGAGAATAGGCTTATCCTATGCATGAAGCATCGGATCCTCTAGCTTCGTTTGTTTCTTTTTGTCTCTTTTTCCTATTTTGGAAATCGAATGCTTCTTATTCTCATACACACACTCTTTCTTTCTCTCTTTTTTAGGCTTCCTCTTTCCCTAGCAGACATTATCGCCATCCTTGACACCATTTGTTGTTAGTAGCACCAACAGGATAGCTAATCCATGCTACCTTTCGATTGCTCCATCGCATGTGAAGACTGGTAGATGTATATAAGGAAAGTTAGTGAGCTACTACATATTAGTATGCTATGTTCAACAACCGTACACTACCTGAGTTCTTTCATGTGCCCTTCTTAGCTCTGACAATTTGCAGGGTGGACAAAGGTCATGGATTCTAATTCAATTTGTGAGGATGTAAGATGCTCCTATCCTCTCTTAATTCTCCATACTCTACCACAAGTTTTGATGCTAGCAAGTTGTTGATGGCTTTGTAAGGCTAAGGTAAGTTGATTGTGACTTAGACATCCTTATTTTTCAACTAGGATAAGCTTGAAAAGGAAAACCCTTTTTACATGTATTTTTTGAAATATATGATGACACTCATAAAAAATATTATTTTTATGTTGAAAAACGCTAGAATAAAATGATTATAGTGTATATAAAATATTATATTTTATATTTTGAATGATTTATGCATGATCCAAAGAACTCTTAAAAGTATGAAAATGTGATTAGGTGATTCATTGAGAAAGAGGTAGAATATTAGAAATTAAATGTATGCCTTTGCATGATGATGTGATGAGAGCATGTTTAAAGCGTAAAGTTCTAATATTTCACTTGTTTTTTTGTTTTGTTTGGAGAAACCTTTATTTATAAAAAATTTTAAACCGTTTGTGATAGTTTTTAAAATTTAAGAAGATAATGATATAGGATGATAGAACACTATGAATAAATACTTTTTATAGTATTAAATTTTAATATTTTTATTTGTATGATTTTGATTTGAGAATTTCCATATTATGTTGTATTTTTTGTTTCTTGTGATTAATTTAAGAAAAGATAATATAGTTGTAATATGAGAGGTTAAAATATTAGGACTAACTCTCTAAATAGTAACTTAGGAAGAAAATAAGTAAATTTGATGAATTTATAAGTTATCCTTGTGAGTTATGAAGTAGAAAAAAAAGGGTGAAAAATGACTACAGGTACTCTTGAACTTCTAAAAGTGGATAAGTATTCTCAAGTGAGTATATATCTTACTCCAAAATTTATATATTACTTATATTAGTTGAATACTATATTTTATAATTTCCTTATCAAGTATATAAATCATAAATACATTTATGCATGGAATTGAATCTAGATATGATTGAAAAGCTTTAATCTCAATAGTAGTAATTGTTTACCTAATTGATATATTATCGAAATAATTGGTATATTAATGCGCATATATATATTCATATGGTTATTTCATAAGATGTGGTCATTTCCTATTTTGAAATCTTAAAACGAAAGTAAGATACCATTATTACTTAGTATTACTTGATGCTTATTATGCTTGGTAGAACAATAAGCAATGAATATGTGTATGTATTGAGTGAATAAATGTTGTGGCCATGCAAGAAAGCATGTTGATGTTGTTGTCAATGTATATATATTGTTATGTATCTTGATATTGTCTTTTGATAATGAGCTAGCTATTTTGTGTTGAAATTATATTGTAATTATGATATGTAAAGCTTCAGCTTTAATATCTAAATTATATTATAAATCATGTTATGAATGGTATTGAAATTGTGAAAAGTGATGGGGACAATATTGTAAATATTGAATGAAAAATTTCTTGTAAAAAGCTTATACAAGATATAAAACAAACTCTAAAGAGACAAGGATGGATAGTTTGTGAAGAGTATAAGGTTGACTTAAAAGTCAAAGGTGAATACATGTGTATTTCTCATAAATTTTTATGCATTTATGATGTGACATTAAAATTTACTTGTGATTAACTACTACCATTGATGTGATTATAAAGACTTGATGTGATTAAGTTTTGCTAATTATTTGTAAATGTGATGATCACCTAGAATAGGTTATGTAACGGTATCAATATTGCATAAATTGAATGGCTAAGATTACTATGATTTATGATGTGAAATAAGAAATCTAAGTTATATGCAAGTAAACATATCAACTTGGGGTTTAGTTTTGTGTGTTTTAGAAATATAAGAAATTGATTTGCAGTTATTTTCTAATCCAATACTAAATTAGCTTATGACCATTTTATGTACTTGATTCAAAGTATAGTTGTGGTAGATATATGCTTACTAAATTCTTGTTTTAGGTTAAAATGAGGGTATTCAATCTTTGTTGCATCTATAAAGAATCAAAGACCACATAGTTAGGAGATTTTGATAATTGAATTAGGAGTAAAGTTGTTAGTATCTATATAAATATTATATGTGTTAAGGTTATGCATTATTGTGTATATTCTGTATTCTTGTTGTATCTATAAAAATTATAAGTTTCATGATTTAAGATGTGTGGCTTTTAGGAAGTATTGAAAATTGGAGAAACTTTGTCTATTTTCTTGTAAAAATTTATAATGAAAATAGGGATGATGAACAAGCTTAACAAACTGGACCTGCCTAAGGCTTACACGGGTCCAATCCATTAAGACTCGTATTTTAAACAATCCTATTTTGGCCAATTTGATCCATATAAAAGCTCACAAGTCTTGCGGGCTTTACCTTATAAATCGGCTTGACCCGAGACCCATATAGATTCAATCCATATAGGCTGAGCCCATTTAGGTCTACTTTTTTACAGACTTATTTTTGACAAACCACGTTTATAAAAGTGCAACTGATTAATCTGCTAAGCTCGCAAGTCTAAGGCTTGTTTATTGCCTTTAAATGAAATTGAGTTATCATGAAAATAAGGAGATTTCCATAGATAGAATTAGAATAAATAGTGTTAAAGTTGATGAAAATTAAGTAATGAGATTCACGTTAGTTATAATCAAGTTTGGGTTGTAACACTAAGCTTGGCTAGTCTTTTATTTCTAACCTCAGCCATAAAGTCCTTTAATTTTGTAAATTCCTGATGATTAAAATTTTTTCACATTTGTTACTCATAAGTAAGATTCCACATGTAATACATTTGTTATTTTTAGAAAAAAAAATTAAAATTATTAGTGATAAAAAATTATTATAAATTAAATGGTAGTTTGAAAAAATATTATCAAATTGTACATACCTTAAACTCTTCAAAAAGCATTATGGGGGCTATCTTTGGAATCTACTTCGAAGTGGTCATATCCTTTTGTACTACTTGCTTTTTATGACATGAGCAATCAAGTGAATGAGTTATCTAGTTAGGATAAACGTAATAAAAAAATCAATAATAAACTTAATTAACATATTATTCTACTTTAATGATGAAGTTCAAGTAAAAAAATTAAAAATAGCTATGTTCTTGTCGTATAAGCATAGAAAGCATATCGAATGCCTTTGAAAAAGGTTATGGTGTTGAGTGGACCTTGTAACTAGAATTATTGCTATATAACCTTGCTTCACGAAGACTATGACATTAGCAAGTAGGTCAATCCTTTAGTATCGAGGATAGGCATAAACTTGGACTTAAGAAAACTATAAATGGGTAGTAATGACCTATTAGCAAAAATAGGACTAACTTGGCTTTTAACTTGCCTTAATCAACTTTCACTATGGCCTTATTCAATCATTTGTCATTAATAAATAAGTTTTTTTAATTAAATAAATAGTTGACTAAATAAAATTAACTATTCTACTTATGTAAATAAATTAATTAAGCAATAAACTAAATAAATTAACTAAATCTTCCTAATTCACAATAATTATTAACCAAATAAAATTAACTAGATATTTAAAATTAATTATTTAATTAAGTAAATATATTAACTAAGTAATAATTAAATAAAACTAATTAAATATTTGAATTAATTAATCTAATTAAATAAATAAATTAATCAAGTAATAAATTAAATAAATTAAGTCTTTCTATTTAACCAAACATTTAAAATTATTATTAACTAACTTACTAAAGAGGCTAATAAGCCTTTCTAACAAAGTGTGTGATGATCTAAATGAAATTACTTAAGAAATTAACTAGATAAGTTAAGTACTTGGACTTCCCCAATTAAGTATTAATTAAACAATTAATTAAATAAGATAAAATAAACATTTCTACTTAATGTATAAATGAAACTAACAAAGCTTTAAAATTAAGTAAATAAACTAAACATAAATATTTATAAGTAAATAAAAGAAATAAACTAGACCTTTGTACAAGCATGAAAAAAATGCCCCTTGGAAATTGTAAGTCAAAATTATACAAAACACCAAGAAAAATATTAAAATCATTTGATACAATTAGCAAACAAAATATTAGAAGCAATTTAATCATTTCAAAATTTGAAATTTTACCTCTAAATTACATAAAGTAAACTGAACAAACTTCAAGAACTAAAATACACTCAAGAGAATTTGCAAATGTGAGGGAAAGAAGTTCTACATGCTATTTCACAACATTTGAACTTCCGATGGATTTTCGATATTTTCCATTAGAAATAGCAAGATTATGATATAAAAAATAAATTTATCAAAAATAATGAAATTTTTGAATTTGATTGCTCATTTTTCAATGGACTTTTAAGGACTAAATCTGTAAAATATTTGTCATAAAAATTTGTGAGATTTCCAATAACAATGTGACTTTTTTTATTAATCATGTAATATTTTAAGTAATCATATAACTCTTAATTAGATTTTATATTAAATATAAAATCTAATAATCATAATTTATTCTCTCATTTCTCACATAAAAATGATTATATTAGTTATATGACCCTTATATTTAATATATTAAAGATTTATAAGTTAAATGATTTTGCGCACCCCTTTAATTCAGTAATATTTTACACGAATACTTTGCAAGAGCAAGAGAGTTTTTCATATACCAAATCTAAAATTTGCAACCTTTGTACATTCGAATTTTTGTTTTGTGATATATGTAAGTGATGATGAGCACGAGTCACCATAAAATTGAAATGCTCCATTAACATTAAATAAAGATGATACTATTATGTTAAAAAAAATGCCATTCTAGCTAAAAGTACGAATTAAATTTCATTAATTTTCAATCTTTTTGGCCCATTGAATATATTGACTTAATTAATAAAATACATACTATTTATGGAACTGAAAATTATGAGAAATAGAAAATTGCTAAACCAAATTTGAGGAACAATCTGTTTTATATATAGTTCCAATGAAAAAATTGAGATGGTTAAAGCTAAGTAAACTCAAGAAAAAGAAAAAAAGAAAAAAAATGGCAATTAGAATGTCTACTCGCTACTATTTGCACACTACTTGTTGTTGTACAACTAAAATAGAAGCTTTGGTCTCCAAATCCGTGGATGCGAGCAAATCTCCAATTGCGCCGAGCTCTGGAAACTCACCCCAATCTAAAAGCCCTTGTGTTTGGGGCGATTTGATTCCATGTCTCCTCCCCACTATGATGAAATCATACTTGTCCGCCATCCCAGTTATGAAACAACTCGTTGCAGAAGCATCCTCTGTAACTATTTTTTCATAAATAACTTTGTCTTTTCCTTTCACATCTCTTAACACCTCCGAATCAAGCATGAAATCCGAATTGGGTTGTTGTTGTTCCTCAGTGACAAGATGGTACACAGCTAGTTTCACATTGGATTCGGTAGTTGCCCGCCTAGCTAAACACAAAGCCTCTCTATCATCATCCCCGCCCAAGAAAATCACGGCTATTTGTGTTGGTGAATCGCCGGAAGGGCCTGATGAATTGCTAGAAGGGTGGTAACCGCGATTCACTAGAATTCCGACAGAACACGGAGATCTTTCCAGGACCTTACAATTTAATGATCTTATGTTGCTGTCCTTTGCTTCAACGGAGCCGTCGCAGCCGTATTTTATATGGAATGGCAGAATTATAATTGAGGCAAGCTTGTCCAATGCGAGGTGAGCAATATCTTCGTGCATTAAGCTGACAGGAGATACGGCTGTATAGGTGTTCAACTCGGCGGTGCCTCGCTTGCGTTGTTGGTAGAGGTCGAAAGTGACAATGACATCCTCGGAGAGGTGGTAATTTGATCGAACTTTTTCTTGAAGACGGTGTGAAATGAAGATAGGAGAGGAGCGGCCAATGAGCTCCATGAGATGCAGGACGTGGACGTTGATTGGTTGTTTTGCTGTGGGACAGCAAAAGTCTAGGACATTCTTAATGGCAACTATGTGGTTTGGTTTGTGAGTGCAAGCAACTATGCGTAGCACCGAGCTGTGTTTTGCATTCATGATGTTTCTCTGTTGGTATCCTGCATATTTTCTGGACTGATCATACAAGGACTTCACGCTTATTCGCACAACACTTGCTGGGATCAAGACTGAGAGTAGAGTCAAGCCTGCGAGTTGGTCGCTTATCCTCTGCAATATTTTACAAGGCACTTTGTTATTCAACGGAACAATTTCATCTCATAATTTCAAATTTTGAGCAATTTAGATGACATACCATCTCCATAATAATATATCCCCTGACATTACAGTACGATATGTCAAATAAATACATGACTAAATATAGTTCCAAGTTAGGCATGATAAGGAAGAAATTCCTTTAGTCTAAGCTTAAAGATTAAAAATGCAACAATTTCGAAACTATATAGGAATTGAAGTCATAATTTTAAGTAACGAGTTACGCGGGAACATAGATTAGGGAATTACCATGGAATCGTAAAGCAAGGTGAACTGACAGAGTTCGACGACACCTTTGTAGTTCATAATGAGGGCAAGAACAAAAGCATCCTTGGAGGGTATCTTGCAATACAAATATGTTCCCATGCAGACACAAATCTTTATAAAATGCACCATAATGACGAGGAAGCTAACGGCCATCACCAGCGATGCACCAGATGACACGTGAAGGTCAACCTTCATAACACTTGTAGTCACGAAGATGGGCAAAAAGTACGACGTGGCGAACAAGTTAACAAGGTCGACCAACGCAGATCCCAACGGAGGACCTTCCGGCACGGCAAGACCCAACACCATTGCTCCGGCGAAAAACGGCTGGTTGAAAGCCGAGGCAATCATGCCAAGAATAAGAACTAAGAGGATGATAGAACAAGTAAATATTTTCTTTACTGGTCGACCTTCTGGAGTTTGCTTCACGACCCATATCATAGCTGGACGAAAGATTAATGGAATCATGATGATATAAGCTACAAATGAAAACACATTGATGAAATAGTTTCCTAGTCCTAATCTAGCACTGATTATGGCTGTGGCAATTCCTTGAAAGGTTGAGCCTAGAATGTCAGAAACTAGGGCTGAAGAAAGAGCAAGCCTTCCAAGTTCAGAATTTACGATTTTGAGGTCGTTAAGAAAGGAGCAAATTACTGGGAAGGAGGAAATGGAATGAGTTATGAATACAACTGGCAGGTCTTTGTGCTTGTCTTGCAGCTTGAAAATGTTCAATATTGAATAGCCGAAGACAATTGGTGTTATCAGCGACGAAAAACCGATGACCCAAGCTTTCTTGCCGGATTTGGTTATCATGCTGAAATCCATCTGCACGAAGTTCACGAACATGAAGAGTGTGTAGCCAATGGTTGATATTGGAGCCAATATCTGCTCGCTTCCAAATGGGAACAATGCCTTCTTGTATTTGGCCAAATCCTCTATCTTAAGCGATGGCCCTAATATTATGCCAGCCTGCAAATGGACACAACTTTTTAATTAATACTTCATTTCAATGATTAAACCTATTTATCTGTTTTACTGTTTGTCGGTTAATTTTTTCGCTGGTTGAGAATCATTGGAAATCTCACGTGCGGTAAGAATTTCTCCCATATGAAAAAAGAAGAAGAAGAAAATAATTGTGGATTACAATGCTGTTAGTTTGCACTAAAATGATAAAGGCAGAAAGAGGGGCTTACCAGCATTTGCGATACAAACAGAGGGCAGCCAAAGCGCTTAAGAATGAAATGGAAAAGTCGGGTGATGATAAAAATGGTTATAATTTGCATCTCAAGCAGTGTGGCTAATGATTTGAATAGGGATAAACCATGAGTCTCGCTCGCCCATAAGCCGTCGGAATAAATCTTTGGTGGTATATCAATGCAAACGTTGTAGAGCATTTGACGCGGTCTCGTATTATTCAGAACTTCGAAAGAAGCGTATAATGATGGTTGTGAATCCATTGCTGGTTGCCTTCTTTCGCAACTCAAAAAGAAGAAGAAGAACAGAAGCAAGGGCTTTGGGAATTAGATACAAAGGAACAGAGATGAAGAAAACTCATATAAGCTATTTAAAATTTTATTAATTGGTTATAAACCCATGACTGTTGCGGTGCGAGTGAACCAATTTCTTTTTTTGGTCCAACTCAACCTAATAATTTGCCAAAATGATCTGATTAACAGAAGCTCCATGAAATAGGTTACTTAAGTTGTTAGTTTAAAAAGTGGGGGAAACCAACATATTGGCATCATTTATAGGTTTAAATGTAATTTTAATTTCTTAAAATATAAATTGTACTATTTTAATTCTTTAACATACAATAATCTATTTTGATTCTTCTAAATATTAGATTGTGCAATTTTGATCCTCCAATTTAATTTTCATCAATTTATTGGCTTCACAAAATCACACCTAATAATTATTCCATATTAACCTAAACTAACTTCCATATAAGAAAATTTTTTATCCAAATTTTAAAAATTTGAACATAATTAATAAATTACGCATGAAAAAACTAATCATTTTGACAGTTAATAGTATATAAAAATTTCAAAAAAAATGTAACTTATGTGAAAAATGATGTTGTAAATGCTTAAAGATCAAAGGGAATTTATAGAAGTTTGATAGAAATCGATAAAAATTAAACAGAGACCAAAATTACACCAATTTAAGTATTTAGGGAACTAAAATAAATCATTTTAATTTAGGAAAATAAAATTACATAATTTATATTTTAAGAACCAAAATTACATTTGAACTTTTATTGTGTATAGGTGATAATAGTGAGAAGATTCAATTTTCATTTTTTTAAGCATCCATCCCAATTATTCTTATTCCGTTTGTTTAGAGAACCTAAGATATATATATATATATATATATATGAATGTATTGTATGCGCCTTTCTAACGCATATGAATTTAAATTTTTATTATTATATAATCCTTTTTAAATATTAATTAGAACAGGGTGTAACTATATATTTAATTACTTGGGAATTCTGTAATTGCATCAGCTGTGGGCATTGATTTCTGAAAATATCATCACAACGGTGTTTACAATTGGCATTTAGCAAATGCTGCTTTCGTAATCATAATTAGATCCCTTCGAGGGGAAAAAGGGTATAAAGATAAGATGTGTACAGAAAAATAAAATGGGGGTGAAAGTGTGTGTGTGTGTGTATGATGATGATGATGATGATCCTTCTTAGTTGTCAGAATTTAGAGGAGCTGTCCAATACTTCTTGACTGCAAAAAGAAGCTTCTCCCTCTCAAGAGGGCCATCTTCATGATCCACAATTTGACTGTCCCATTCCATTCCATTCATGATGCTCCTCGCTTTCATCAGTACATCAACATCATCTCGGATGATCACACTTCCTTCAGGTCTCAGAATCCGATCCATTTCTAACACTATATCTTCCATTTCACATCTATAAATACAAATACATATAAATGCAGATTAGTCAGAGTTCACAGGCTTTAACTTTTCCTGGCTACAAACTTGTGTTCAAAATATGAAAGGCGAAAAATTATAATACTCGTTGATAAAAATGCAAGCTACACTTTGGGGACTATCGATGAACCTAAAATTAATACCAGATTTTGTTGCCACATTCCCTAAAACTGTTGTGAAAGGTAAAACTTGATATAAAATTAAGATACCTGTCATTATACAAGCTAAACAAAGAATCTGCATGAATTAGGTCGTAAGTCCTAGGATAAGTAGACATTGCCTCACACCTGCAAGAAAATTGATCATGGCCCGTCAGAGAAACTAATCATACTGAGAACGAAGAAAGAAATTGTTAGTTTTGATGAGCTAACCAATCATGATAAGTTCCAATTAATCCTCGTTCATATATTGCTCCAAGTGTGTTAACCTTAGCCTGCACGGGAACCACATT